>JASCIT010000002.1:30000000-31200000 GCA_036711955.1 Digitonthophagus gazella
GTAAATTATAAATAAGCTGAATACGAATAAATATTGCCTTTGAAGTGTTTATCACAAATGGATTTTTTTATTTTTTATTTTCCTCCTTTATCTTAATACTTTTGATCGTTTAAATGTCTTGTTTATATTTTTAAATTTAATTTTCTAAATTAAATTTTTCTCTAAACATTATTTTTATTTGAATTTCTTAGATTTTTTTAACTTGAAGAAAGAAAAGAAATGATTGGAATGTGTTTTTAAAATGATTGTGCAAATAAAATACAAATGTTTGTTATTTTTCTTTCTAATTTTCCATTTGATTTGACTTCGAAAAAAAAAAATTAATTTGAATGTCCAAAAATTTGTTTTTTTTTTTCATCACCCAGTATATTATTTCTTTAATTTTCAATAAATTAATGATTATTTTTAAATTTTATTGATTTATTTAAGTTTTTTCTGAATAAAAATGAAAAATTGTTGGTAAAAAATTATTATTTTTTGTTCACCCCGTATAAAATTATTTCAATTTTATATTAATTGGTGATTTTTAAATTCCTGTTGATTTATTAAAATTTTCTAGAATAAAAACTGAAAAATTGTGAACAAAGAGTTAATTAAATTATTTTTTTTTGGTTCATCCTGTATTATATTATTTAAATTTTCTATTAAATGAGGATATTTTTTTAATTCTTGTTAATTTATTGAAACTTTCTAAAATAAAAAATGAAAAATTCTAACTAAAAAATTATTTTTTTGATTCACCCTGTATTATATTATTTCAATTTTCTATTAATTGGTGATTTTTAATTCCGGTTGATTTATTACAATTTTCTAGAGTAAGAAATGTAAAATTGTGAGCAAGAAATTAATTTTTATGACTAAAAATTTACTTTTTTTTCATCACCCTGTATATTATTTCTTTAATTTTCTATTAATTAATGATTCTTTTAAATTTTTATTAATTTATTAAGATTTTCCAGAATGAAGAATGAAAAAGTATTGGTAAAAAGTTATTTTTTTTGGTTCACCCAGTATACTATTATTTCAATTTTCTATTAATTGGTAATTTTTTTAATTCCTATTGATTTATTAACATTTTCTAGAGTAAGAAATGCAAATTTGAGAGCAAAAAATTAATTTTTATGACCAAAAATTTACTTTTTTTCATCACCCTGTACATTATTTCTTCAATTTTCTATTAATTAATGATTCTCTTTAGTTTTTATTGGTTTATTTAAGTTCTTTCTGAATAAAAATGAAAAATTGTGAATAAGAAATTATTTTCTTTTTTCACCCTGTATACTATTGTTTCAATTTTCTATTAATTGATGATCTTTTAAATTCCGGTTGATTTATTAAACTTTTCTAGAGTAAGGAATGAAAAATTGTGAGCAAAAAATTAATTTTTATGGTCAAACATTTACGTTTTTGCATCACTCTGTATATTATTTCTTTAATTTTCCATAAATTAATGATTCTTTTTAATTTTTACTGGTTTATTTAAGTTTTTTTTAATAAAAATGAAAAATTCTAAATAAAAAGTTATCATTTTTTGTTCACTCTATATAAAATTATTTCAATTTTCTATTAATTGGCGATTTTTTAAATTCCTATTGATTTATTAACATTTTCTAGAGTAAGAAATGAACAATTGTAAACAAAAAATTAATTTTTATGACCAAAAATTTACTTTTTTTTTCATCACCCTGTATATTATTTCTTTAATTTTCCATAAATTAATGATTCTTTTTAATTTTTATTGATTTATTTAAGTTTTTTTTAATAAAAATGAAAAATTCTAAATAAAAAGTTATCATTTTTTGTTCACTCTATATAAAATTATTTCAATTTTCTATTAATTGGCGATTTTTTAAATTCCTATTGATTTATTAACATTTTCTAGAGTAAGAAATGAAAAATTTTTAACAAAAAATTAATTTTAATGGCCAAAAATTTACTTTTTTTCATCACCCTGTATATTACTTCTTTAATTTTTCATTAATTAATGGTTCATTTTAATTTTTATTCATTTATTAAAATTTCCCTGAATAAGAAATGAAAAACTGTGAGCAAAAAATTAATTTTAATGACCAAAAATTTACGTTTTTTCATCACCCTGTATATTATTTCTTTAATTTTCTATTAATTAATGATTCTTTTTCATTTTTATTGATTTATTAAGTTTTTCCAGAATGAAAAATGAAAAATTGTGAATAAAAAATTATTATTTTTTGTTCACCCTGTATACTATTATTTCAATTTTCTATTATTTGGTGATTTTTTTAATTCCTATTGATTTATTAAAATTTTCTAGAGTAAGGAATGAAAAATTGTGATCAAAAAATTCATTTTTATGATCAAACATTTACATTCTTTTCGTCACCCTGTGTATTATTTCTTTAATTTTCCATAAATTAACGATTCTTTTTAATTTTTATTGATTTATTAAGATTTTCTAAAATAAAAAATGGAAAATTGTTGGTAAAAAATAAATTTTTTGGTTCACCCTGTATACTATTATTTAAATTTTCTATTAATTAGCGATTCTTTAAATTCCGGTTGACTTATTAAACTTTTCTAGAGTAAAAAATGAAAAATTGTGAGCAAAAAATTAATTTTTATGACCAAAAATTTACTTTTTTTCATCGCCCTGTATATTATTTCTTTAATTTTCTATTAATGATTTTTTAAAATTTTTATTAAGATTTTCCAGAATAAAAAATGAAAAATTGTTGATAAAAAATTATTTTTCTTGGGTCTCCCTGTACAGTGAAATTCCCCTTCGCGGACACCCCTCTTGAACGGACACCCCCCTTGGCCGGACAGTTTTCGTGGAATCGTTTGACTTTCATACAATTACTTCGTATTTCTCTTAAGCGGACACCCCTTTTGAACGGACACTTTGGTGGATCCCGTTGGTGTCCGCCCAAGGGAGATTTCACTGTATATTATTATTTCAATTTTCTATTAATTGGCGATTTTTTTAAATTCTTGTTGATTTATTACAATTTTCTAGAGTAAGAAAAGAAAAATTGAGAGCAAAAAATTAATTTTTATGATCAAAAATTCACTTTTTTTCATCACCCTGTATACTATTTCTGTAATTTTCCATAAATTAATGATTCTTTTTAATCTTTATTGATTTATTAAGTTTTTCCTGAATAAAAAATGGAAAATTGTTGGTAAAAAAATACTTTTTTGGTTCACCCTGTATTCTATTACATCAATTTTCTATTAAATGATGATTTTTTTAAATTTCTTTAAAATATAAGATGAAAAATTATGAATAAAAAGATAATTAACACTTTGCCGTCCGCACGATTCGTAAATATTTTTTCGCTAGGCGCCGGCAGCACTTATTCGGATCACTTGGCCGTTCTTCTGGGGACACCACTGTGGTGTCACCAGCCGTTTACCGCTAATTTGTGCACATCACCACTGTGGTGACGCCGGACGGCATAGTGTTAAATTATTTTTTTGGTTCACCCTGTATTATATTATTTAATTTTTTTATTAAATAAATAAAACAATCGATAAAACTGAAGAGGTAATTTATTAATGCTTGACTACCCGGGTTTCAGCTGTCAAGACGTCATCAGGTCAGTCGCGTCGAATTATCTGATGACAGCCTGACAGCCGAAATCTGGGTAGCACTAATAAATTACCTCTTCAGTTTTATCGATTGTTTAATTCTTGGATCCATACTGAAGAATGGAGAAATACATTGCATAATTTTCTATTAAATGATTTTTTAAAATTTCTGGTGATTTATTTAAATTTTTTAGAATAAAAAAACCAAAAATTTTAATAAAAAAAAATATTTTTTTGGTTCACCCTATATTATATTATTTCAATTTTCTTCTAATTAGTGATTTTTTTAAAATTCTTGTTGATTTATTAAGATTTTTCAGAATAAGAAATGAAAAATTGCAAAAAATATATATATTTTTGTGTTCACCCTGTATTGTATTATTTCAATTTTCTATAAAACATCTTTTTAAATTCCTATTGATTTATTGAAATTTTCCAGAATAAGAAATAAAAAATTGTGAACATAAAAATTATTTTTTATATCCACCCTGTACTTTATTTCTTTAATTTTTTTTCTTAATTAATGTTTTTTTTTTCTAAATTTCTTAGAACTTTTTAGATATTATGATAAAAAATAATATAAAACGATTTTATTTAATTAAAAAGGATTTTTATGTTTATATTAAGTGTATTTTTTTTTAACAAATAGATAAGTTTTTATAAATAAACTGGAATATTATGAAATGGTTTGAAAGTGTTTTTCTGATTTGAAGTGTTTACCACAAAAATATTTTTAATTTTCTTGATATTTTTTTCTTCCTATAATTTTTCATGTCATATTTGTTTTATTATAAAGTTCCTTTTATTTAATTTAAATTATTGTTATTATCTGTCACATAAATATGTTAAATTACAAGAAATTCGTTCGTCAAAATGTTTGAATGGTCTTTTGATGCCAAGAAACTTACAAACCTAATAATTTTTATATACAGGTGTCCTACGGAAGTTGACTAGTCGAAATATCTCGGGAACTACAAGTCCAATAAATTTGAAATGTTGTGCACAAATTTAGAACATTGTAAACTACATTTGGAAAATATTTTCAGTCATCCATGACTACCGGTTATACCGGAAGTGGTTAAGGATTTATTATTTTCGAACACAATACTTATTTTTTGTTAGGTTGGTTAACTTGAAGATAATTTTACTTGAAACATTTTTTTCTATGATTTGTAATTTTAAAGAAAAAGTTTTGGTTATCATTTTTTTTTCTTTTAAGTTGGCTACATTTTGAATTAAACTGTTAAACGTTAGACAAAACGTCAAAAATTTGACGTTAATCGACAAAATTTTAACCTCAAAAATTTTTATTTATTTATTGACAAATTTTTAAAAAATAAAGTTTTTTTATTGAACTTAAGAGGTTTTTTTATTGAATTTTTTTTATTGAACATTTTATATTCTCAATTTTTTATGTCATGTTTTATTTCGTTTTATGTATTCGTTTTAATATTTTATTCATGTTGATTGATGTTTTTCTAATTCATAAATTCAACCACAATAATTTTCTTTTACCACAAATTATCAACTGATTAGACACAAATAAACAAAGTATGAGTATTTGAGTTATATTCCAATCTTAAAATCATTCTCTTTATTTAATCAAAATTGTCTAACAATCATCTACGTGAAATCTTCTAACATCGTGTAAAATTGTTTTCTTTTGAT
Organism: Digitonthophagus gazella; assembly: GCA_036711955.1. Taxonomy (NCBI): domain Eukaryota; kingdom Metazoa; phylum Arthropoda; class Insecta; order Coleoptera; family Scarabaeidae; genus Digitonthophagus; species Digitonthophagus gazella. The sequence goes on from JASCIT010000002.1 coordinate 30,005,239, forward strand.
TTTTTAATCTTCCTATAAAAAGGAGAATTAATAAACTCTATAAAGAGATCCAAAAAGTCCTTTTAAAAATTAATTTTTTTTTCTCGGTTTATCTTTTAATAGAATTACAAACACCAACAATTTAATCGTCCAAAAAAGGTAGATATGAAGCTAACAAACGGAATAATACCATTAGTCACATTCCCATTAAACAAACCTATCACCGAAGCGCAAAAAAGAGTGCGATTTCGCACGCAAGCGAACCTTTTGGAATTCGCAGTCACAGTGGAAATTTCCGCTGTCGATAATCGAGTCCGTACAAGTCCGGGGATCGTCTCTCTCTCTCTTTCGCTCGTATCTTTCACCCCGTTTTCAAGCGCGTTCTCTTTCCTCAGGGAACGCCTTCGTTGGTTCTTCGGCGTGCGTTTGCCTCGCCGAAAGGCACGGAAATTCAAATCGCACGGTTCGCGTCACGTTGCAAGGTTTACGTACCGTTTTATTTATGTATTTTTGGCGCACAGAGAACTCTGCCAATTTTTTATAGACGTTCGTTCTCGTCTCTCCGGCACACCGGCGCCTTAGTTTACTTATTTAAAATGTTGTTGTTTTTAAGGTGTGTTTATAAACTCTTTTTTTCATAAAGAATGTTTATTTAATCTAAGGAAGATGAATTTTCATTTTCTACTTTGGTTGGTTCTATGTTCATTTTTCTATATTTTTCTTGAGCTGTTGGAGTATGACAGATATCTCAACCTTGATTAATTCTGCAATATACGGCATTCCCTAAGATATTTCATTTGGTATTTGACTCATAAAAATCCGATCAGAAATAGCAGAGATATGAGTTTGGGCGTTTTTTGAAAATACCCTGTATATACATTTTTTCGATACAAACACAAATCGATCGATTTTAACAATAGAGAGCATTGTTGTTGATTTATGAGGATACCAACAAAACTCTTTTGGAAGAGGCGTGGGTGTTTGGGCATTTGTATTGTCAGTTGGTTCGATAAAGCCTTAGTTACTTCGTTGGAGAAACTGAAAGTTAAAGTCGTGTACACGTGGCGTGTTTTCCGAGACTGTCGTAAAGCTCGCAGACAAAATTACGATGGAAATAAATTGCCTCATGCAATTTTGTAATTAAACATCTGATAGATGTCGGAATACCTTTTGTATAAAAATTGCAATAAAAATAATAATTTAAATAAAATAAAGGGAACTTTATAATAAAACAAATATGACATGAAAAATTATAGGAAAAAAAATACCAAGAAAATTTTTTTTGTGGTAAACACTTCAAATCATAAAAACACTTCCAATATTTACAATTTTCCAATTTATTAACTTATCTATTTGTTAAATAGATGTTCAAAATATCACACTTTGTATAAACATAAAAATCCTTTTTTATTAAAATTGTTTTATATTATTCTTTATCAAAACATCAAAAAAGTTCTAAGAAATCAGAAGAAATTTAGAAAAAAAAATCAGTAATTAAAAAAAAATAAGAAATGAAATACAGGGTGAACCAAAAAAAAAATTTGCTCACAATTTTTTATTTTTTATTCTAAAAATAAATAATAATTAATAAAAATTAATAAATCAACTCTTCATCTTCTCTTTCATCTTTTTCTTTATGGTGCAGCTCTATTTTGGGTTATAGTACGTTATATTATAGGTTTAGATTTTTTGTTAATAAGTTTTTTTAGAAACTATTTTTGAATGAACATATCGATCGATTGAACGTATAGTAGAATTTCCGGGAAGTTACCCTTGACCCTTTAAAACTCGGTCGCAGCCGTGTAAATTCCAATTGAGAGGTAGTGGAGACGGGAATTGAGGTTATAATTTATCTATTGTTCGATTAACGCGGACATTGACGGCTTGATTGTGCGAGTTATCCACCGAGTAATTACATATTATTGTTTCACGAGGATTTGTAAATTAAATTTTAAATTCAAATAAATTTTCGTTTTACAACTTTAATTAATTTCATTTTATTTACGGTTATTTTAAGTCACAATAAATTTATTTATTTTATTCAAAAACAAATAAATAAATAAACATTTATAAATAAAATAAATAAACATAAATATCTCGTTTAAATTCAACTGAAATAGATTATTTAATTTTATAACACTTCTTCCAAGAAGTTAAACACGAAAAACAAGTAAGTGATAAATTGATCCTCAATTTAGAACAGAATTTTGTTTTCTTTACATACATAATATTTTGATTTCGATCATATTAAATCTTCTAATAGTTATGAATCAAATCAACACGTGTACATTCAAAAAATTAAAATGTAAATTGTACCTTAAAATTTATATTAATTAGTATTTCATTTTCATTTTAAGATCTTTCAACCGTTTCAACTGTGACTCAAAATCGTTATGTTATGACTGATGACCAAACTAGTCATAAGTGTAAATATTCCGATAATAGAGTAGTCGCTTCGCAAACTAAATTTAAACCAAAACCCAAAAATCACGTTTACCGCACTGCGCATAAACCTCGAAGGCCGGAACTGCAAACGTTCGTGAAAGATAAACGTTACTTGTATTTTCCAGTGGAAAGTTACCGGCTCGTCCGTTGGAATTATACTTCTTCGCGTGACTCGTTATTGTGTTTACAAATACAATTTTAATGTTTTTACAAACTATTTATCTACGATTACAATCGAGTTAATGCACTTATAAATACAGATTGTTATCTTACTATGCATTTATGCAAGATAACTGTAGGTATCTGATTCATAATAATAACAGGTTTAATAATAACAGAGTAAGTTTAAATTATGATTCACTTTATGTTTAAAGATAGATCAGTTTTATAGTTAGTTGTTTCTAAAATGATATTAAATTTATCTAAAAAAGGATTTTTAATTTATTTAGAGTTTATTTTATAAAATTTATTAATAAATAAGAATCTTCTTGTTGAAGACTTTAGAAAAATTGTGGGATTGTTGCATTAAGGATACTTGCTTACCACTTAGCTTATTACATGAGTCTCACTATGCCTATACCTAGGGAAATCAGTGACAACACTTTATAAAAAGCTTCGTTGACAATGACCTGGCTGTTATCCCTTTGAGAGGTGAACATTTTCAAATAAAAAAACCCAAAGTGGGCACAACAAAGATGTTGTGTCATCTAAGAGACTAAAAAAAGCATAATCTGAGCTTGAAGTGGTGAGGTGGTACGCGCTCTCAACCACTGTACAGCAAAAGGAGTAGAAATTAAAAAAAAATGGTTTATTTTGTGTACCAGCGAGCACAAAGGTCAAAATTCGAAATGGTACATTAAGCCACCCACCGACCCTCAAAGAGTTAAGGAACCTACTTTAGGGATTTATATTGATACTACATAAAGTTCTTCGTACTCTTTGTGTCTGCATTGAGAATTATCTAAAAAAAAAAATCATGAAGGTAAAGACTGGCAACGTCTCCTTATTAGAAATTGTCACCAGTGATTTGTTCGCAAGGTGACATATTATCGCATCTGCTGTTGAATCTTACACTGGACAAATTCATTAAACGCCTGGTTGATGAATCAGTTCACTATTATTGGATACTTTGACGATTGAATCATCCTAAAAGAATAAAACTGGTCATTTTCACTAAAAAGCAAGTAATTGTTAATGTCATACTTCAAACTCTTGCATACATCTTGTTATCATTGGCTTTTGAGGTAAAATATTTTGGTGTTATCTTAGACAGCAAATTTTTATGGATAGACTATCTTGATAACATAAGCTTTGTTTGTTGGGTTAAAACTTGCACTGCACTAACTTACACCATGGTGTAAAGGAGCAGTTTCGTGCAGCGTTTAAAAGGTAATGACTGTAATTTAGTATAATTTGGTGGTCTTTAATTCAGATGTGAATTGTGATCCAACAAACGCATATGTAACCAAAATTTAATAATGCACTGAACTGCTGAAGTGCAAACAGTGCAGTCCTAATGAACAAAGCTATAGTCAAAAAGACATTCGCCGAGTTCGACCAGTGTATGAGTCATTGGGAGGTTATGAGTCTACCTCTCAAGATGACACTCTGTATTTACAATGTTGTAATCTGACTTCAAATTTTCCACCATTATTATCCTGAATAAAATGCAGCAATTAATATGTTTGATTTGTTACAAATGCAATGTGGACTAACCCTAATGCAGCTATGAAAAACGTTCTGAACCTACTACCCTTGTATTTATTTATACAAGAGGTAGTAACCATAGTGCGCCTGAGTGAAGTAAAGAACATCACTTGGGATGAGGATATTGGTTGTAACACACTGCTGTAGAGAGCGACACCTACTTATTGTTAGTAGAGCTCCTTGCATTGCAAAAAGGATCTCATGTCAACTGATTTTGTGACTTTGAGAGATTACTTCAACCGCCTTAACCCCTCAATAGTAGTAGATATCAATAATATCCTCAAAATCTACAATGATGACTCCAAAAAAAAACAGTCAGGTACTAGAGTAGGGGTCTTTTCCCATAATTCTTAGATTCGCTTTTCGAAACTCCTAAGAGTTAACAACACTATCATTCAAATGAACAAAGAATTATCAGCAAGAAAGCTCTTTCGGGAATAGACAACCTGACGAGTTAGCCAAAAGGACAGTATGTAGAAGCAAATTGAGGAAGTTGGGTGATGGCATATCTTTGAGCTACATCCTAACTTTGAGCCCCTAGACTGGTTAGTATAAACAGAGAGAATGATAGAGAGGTTGTACTATCGTTTGGTAAACGGATATGACCATGAAGAAAAAGTTGCAAGATCAGTTCTCCAACCAGACGTATAAAACCCTCTGCACACGAATCGATCGATTGGCAACCCAAGTTTTAAATCAGTTGGATATTGATTGCAAGTTGATCTCATTTTTATCGCTCGTGTGTAGATCCCCGCTCTTATACACCGGCAAAGTCACCAAACGGTTGTATCCCCAACTACAGCCGGCCCATTTCATCTTGGCCTTCCGAGGTCATCTACGCAGTGGCAATAAGTGGGGGGTTCTTAGAGTTTGATAGAGAAAAGTTTGTGTATAAGTGCGTGAGATAATATTTAAGTTCGAGATGGCGTAAACTAAAGTGAAAAATAAAGTAAGTTCTTATTTATTTATTATTTTTGTTAATTGTTTTAGCAGATATTGTACTATTTGCAGCTTAAAATATGTTTGATTAATGGGTTTGTTAATTTAAAAATAACTTTTAAACTTAAAAACCCTGAAAAATAACCTACTACAAAGAAATTCATTATTAAAAATTTACCTGTTTAAAATTTACAATACAATACCTATACATGTTTTTGTACAGGTCAACTTTTGCCGCGCTCTATACTTGCCTCTCCTATCTAACGAATACACCCATCTTTCTCCAACGATTTACTGTCGCACTCCTTCGTCTGCGCATTTTTCGTGACCTTCATCGGCCAAGATGGATTGGGCCGGCTGTAATTTGGAACTCGGGTTGCCAATCAGTCGATCCATGGGCCTAACTCTCGAATTTTGCATCTTTCTCTTCATGGTGATATCCGTTTATCAAACGATAGTAAGGTAAATTCATCAAATTTTTACCGTGCACCTAAAGTCGGCATTCGAGTTTTTTTATATGGATTTTTATAGAAGCTAACTTTAGGAAGCATTTTTTGGGAAGTCGAGATTTGGACAGTTTACCCTACAAAAGATGCAATGAAGGTCTAAATGCAACATGCTATTTTACATCTCCTCTCCCTTTCTACATACAAACATTCCTAATAACCTCTCATTAATCCTAAAATTATTTTTTAAATCTTTAATTTTTGACAAATCGTAATCATCCTCATGAAATTTTTCCAAAAATAATTTTTTTATTTTTTATTTTTTTTGCTATCATAAGAGACTTCGTTTTTAAGTGAAGAAGTCGTTTTTAAATTAATGCCATAAAACATTATCAGGTATTTTACCATTTATATAGTAAAAAGTAGAGCTATGAAAAAGCTAAAAATAACTCGGCAATTACAACTTTACAATAAAACCCACATAATTGCGCACATGCGTCGTATTAAAAATAGTCGTGCACCGAATCGTTCGAAACGACCTTGTTACGGACCGTAGGTTTTAAATTGCGCTACACCGTAATATATCGCATCTTGAGACTGACAATCAGCGGTAAACACTTCTGTTTGAAGCCGGTGGGCGATTGAGTAACTGCCTTAGATGTAAATAATTCCGTCCCATACTCCACTAACGAATTATAAATACGGAATGCAAAAGCTAAAAATAACGCTGTTTTTCTCGCGGGCGAAATTCTTGACGCAAGCGTGTTCGCCTCCGAAACGAATTAAGACCGAAACGTGGACGCGGCTGAATTTAGATAAGTTGCATCTGTTACATCATCAGAGCGCGGAGGTGTGGTTCCGATTTGAAAACATTAATTTGTTTGGATTTCATCATGTATTTTTTTAATCCGTAACCGGGGCAGGTGATAAAAGTAAAATGAGATAAGACGTAAGGAGGATATTTTATATTTTTATAGTATGTACTCAAGTGCTCGTCTTTTACGGTTTAAGCTCGACCCGAATGGCTGTCTGGTTATTTCCAGTTCGGATCGATTTACGGACGTTTATTTACGTCGAACAAATGGAGAAATTTAATACTAATCGCTTCTGATGAGCTTAATAAGTTTCTCATCATATAAATCAATTTGGTATTGATTCTTCTATTTATAAGTCTTCATTTCGAACGTTATATTGGGGATTAAGGAGTGTATGATTAAAATTTTCCATTGAAATTTTATCTTTTTTTAATACTTGTTTAATCGATAAAGAAATATAAACTGAAATAATATTAAATTAAAGAAAAATGTTGACGTTTAACCCTTTCCACTCCAAATCTACCAAAATTATATTATATTTGTCGAGTGACATTCGACATTGGAGTGGAAAGGGTTAAAACGTCAATTTGATGTGTTAAAGTGTCATTTTTTCTTTTAAGGTTATAATTTAATAAATCGATAGGAAATTAAATTTCCTTTCATTTGAGTACAAACACGACATATCTAACCTTAATAGATCAAAAGTTGTCGAAATTTTTAATTTTAATGACAACCGGAAGTCGGCCATTTTGAAATTTTTTAAATCAGGATATGTTTTTTATTTTTTATCTGAATATAGTCGTGTTTGGTATCAAATTAAAGGATTTTTAATGAATTTCAAGTATTTTTAATAGAAATTTCAAATTTTTCAAAAGAAAATGTCAAAATTGTCAAAAATAACCTCAAACTTTTCAAAAATAACGTCAAACTTTTCAAAAATAATATCAAATTTCTCAAAATAATGTCAAATTTCTCAAAATAATGCAAAATTTCTCAAAATACTGTCAACATTTTCAAAGCAATATCAAAAACTTCAAAAAATTTCTAAAAAAGCAACAATTTTATAAAAATGTTAAAAAATTCAAAAATAAAAGGAATGTCAAAAATAATTTTTGAATGAAATTTTTATTAGAAATCGATAGGAAATTGAATTTCCTTTCATTTGAGTACAAACACGACCTATCTAACTTTAATAGATCAAAAGTTATCGAAATTTTTCATTTTAATGACAACCGGAAGTCGGCCATTTTGAAATTTTTTAAATCAGGATAATTTTTTTATTTTCTATCCGAATATAGTGGTTTTTGGTGTCAAATTAAAGGATTTTTAATGAATTTTAAATATTTTTAATAGAAATTTCATTTCTTTCAAAATAAATGTCAAAATTTTCAAAAATAACCTCAAACTTTTCAAAAATAACGTCAGATTTTTCAAAAATAATGTCAAATCTTGCAAAATAATGTCAAATTTCTCAAAACAATGTCAAATTTCTCAAAATGCTGTCAATATTTTCAAAGCAATATCAAAAACTTCAAGAAATTTCAAAAAAAGCAACAATTTTATAAAAATGTTAAAAATTTAAAAATAAAGGGAATATCAAAAATAATTTTTAAACGAAATTTTTATTAGAAATCGATAAGAAAATAAATTTCCTTTCATTTGAGTACAAACACGACCTATCTAACTTTAATAGATCAAAAGTTGTCGAAATTTTTAATTTTAGTGACAACCGGAAGTCGGCCATCTTGAAATTTTTTAAATCAGGATAATTTTTTTATTTTTTATCCGAATATAGTCGTGTTTGGTATCAAATTAAAGGATTTTTAATGAGTTTTAAGTATTCTTAATAGAAATTTCAAATTTTTCAAACGAAAATGTCAAAATTTTCAAAAATAACCCCAAACTTTTGAAAAATAACCTCAAATTTTTTAAAAATAACGTCAAACTTTTCAAAAATAATGTCAAATTTCTGAAAATAATGTCAAATTTCTTAAAATACTATCAACATTTTCAAAGCAATATCAAGAACTTCAAGAAATTTCTAAAAAAGCAACAATTTTATAAAAATATTAAAAATTTCAAAAATAAAAGGAATGTTAAAAATAATTTTTGAATTCTTATAAGAAATCGATAGGAAATTAAATTTCCTTTCATTTGAGTACAAACACGACTTATCTAAGTTTAATAGATCAAAAGTTGTCGAAATTTTTAATTTTAATGACAACCGGAAGTCGGCCATCTTGAAAATTTTTTAATCAGTATAACTCTTTTATTTTTTATCCGAATTTAGTCGTGTTTGGTATCAAATTAAAGGATTTTTAATGAATTTTAATTACTTTTAATAGAAATATCAAATTTTTCAAAAGAAAATGTCAAAAATTTCAAAAATTACCTCAAACTTTTCAAAAATAACCTCAAACTTTTCAAAAATAACGTCAAACTTTTCAAAAATAACGTCAAATTTTTCAAACAATGTCAAATTTTGCAAAATACTCTGAAAATTCTCAAAATAATGTCAAATTTTGCAAAATACCGTCAATATTTTCAAAGCAATATCAAAAACTTCAAGAAATTTAAAAAAAGCAACAATTTTATAAAAATGTTAAAAATTACAAAAATAAAATGAATGTTAAAAATACTTTTTGAACGAAATTTTTATTAGAAATCGATAGCAAATGAAATTTCCTTTCATTTGAGTACAAACACGACCTATCTAACTTTAATAGATCAAAAGTTGTCGAAATTTTTTATTTTAATGACAACCGGAAGTCGGCCATCTTGAAATTTTTTAAAACAGGATAACTTTATTATTTTTTATCCGAATATAGTCGTGTTTGGTATCAAATTAAAGGATTTTTAATGAATTTTAAGTATTTTTAATAGAGATTTCAAATTTTTCAAAAAAAAAATGTCAAACTTTTCAAAAATAACCTCAAAGTTTTCAAAAATAACGTCAAACTTTTCAAAATAATGTAAAATTTTGCAAAATACTGTTAAATTTTTCAAAATAATGTCAAATTTTGCAAAATACTGTCAATATTTTCAAAGCAATATCAAAAACTTCAAGAAATTTCAAAAAAGCAACAATTTTATAAAAATGTTAAAAATTTCAAAAATAAAAGGAATGTCAAAAATAATTTTTGAACGAGAATTTTATTAGAAATCGATAGGAAATTAAATTTCCTTTCATTTAAGTACAAACACGACCTATCTAAGTTTAATAGATTAAAGGTTATCGAAATTTTTAGTTTTAATGACAACCGGAAGTCGGCCATCTTGAATTTTTTTAAATCAGGATAACTTTTTTATTTTTTATCCGAATATAGTCGTATTTGGTATCAAATTAAAAGATTTTTTATAAACTTTAAAAATTTTTAATAGAAATTTCAAATTTTTGAAAAGAAAATGTCAAAATTTTCAAAAATAACCTCAAACTTTTCAAAAATAACGTCAGATTTTTCAAAAATAATGTCAAATTTTGCAAAATAATGTCAAATTTCTCAAAACAATGTCAAATTTCTCAAAATACTGTCAACATTTTCAAAGCAATATCAAAAACTTCAAGAAATTTCTAAAATACAAAAATTTAAAAAAAAATGTTAAAAATTTTAAAAATGAAGGGAATGTCAAAAATAATTTTTGAACGAAATTTTTATTAGAAATCGATACGAAATTAGATTTCCTTTCATTTGAGTACAAACACGACCTATCTAACTTTAATAGATCAAAAGTTGTCGAAATTTTGCATTTTAATGACAACCGGAAGTCGGCCATCTTGAAATTTTTTTAATCAGGATAACTTTTTTATTTTTTATCCGAATATAGTGGTTTTTGGTATCAAATTAAAGGATTTTTAATGAATTTTAAGTATTTTTAATAGAAATTTTAAATTTGTGAAAAGAAAATGTCAAAATTTTCAAAAATAACCTCAAACTTTTCAAAAATAACCTCAAACTTTTCAAAAATAACGTCAAACTTTTCAAAAATAATATCAAATTTTTCAAAATAATGCAAAATTTTGCAAAATACTGTCCAAATTTCAAAGCAATATTAAACACTTCAAGAAATTTCAAAAAAGCAACAATTTTATAAAAATGTTAAAAATTTCAAAAATAAAAGAAATGTCAAAAATAATTTTTGAACGAAAATTTTATTAGAAATCGATAGGAAACTAAATTTCGTTTCATTTGACTACAAACACGACCTATCTAACTTTAATAGATTAAAAGTTGTCGAAATTTTTAGTTTTAATGACAACCGGAAGTCGGCCATTTTGAAATTTTTTAAATCAGCATAATTTTTTTATTTTTTATCCGAATATAGTCGTGTTTGGTATCAAATTAAAGGATTTTTAATGAATTTTAAGTATTTTTAATAGAAATTTTAAATTTTTCAAAATAAAATATCAAAATTTTCAAAAATAACCTCAAATTTTTCAAAAATAACCTCAAATTTTTCAAAAATAACGTTAAACTTTTCAAAAATAATGTCAAATTTCTCAAAATAATGTCAAATTTCTCAAAATAATGTCAAATTTCTCAAAAAACTGTCAAAATTTCAAAGCTATATCAAAAACTTCAAGAAGTTTCAAAAAAGCAACAATTTTATAAAAATGTTAAAAATTTCAAAAATAAAAAGAAAGTCAAAAATAATTTTTGAACGAAATTTTTATTAGAAATCGATAGGAAATTAAATTTCCTTTCATTTAAGTACAAATACGACATATCTAACTTTTATAAATCAAAAGTTGTTGAAATTTTTAATTTTAATGACAACCGGAAGTCGGCCATCTTGGAATTTTTTAAATCAGGATAACTTTATTATTTTTTATCCGAATATAGTTGTGTTTGGTATCAAATTAAAGGATTTTTTATAAACTTAAAAAATTTTTAATAAAAATTTTAATTTTTTTAAACCGCCATCTTGAAAATTTAAAAATTAGGGTAATTTTTTTATTTTAAGTCGTAGATAGGTCGTGTTTGTACTCAAATTTAAGAATTTTTAATGAATTTTAAGAATATTTAAGAATTTTTAAGAAATATTTTATTTGGAGATTGTTAACAAAGGATATCAGGACCGTATCTCGTATTTTTTGGACCGTATATCGGATTTTAGAATTCAAATCAGATTTTCTAAAGAAATTCTTAAGAATTTTCTAATATTTCATCATGGTTTAGAAATACCTGAGTAACCATCAATTACATAACTTTGTAAGGTGCTTTTTCTTTTGTAATCAGGTGAAGTATGATGGTGTTTAAACTTTATATGGATTAAACAATACTCCTATTGAAATTCGGAAGAGGGTAGGAAGATTAAACTCGCATAGTAAATAATAATCAACAAAAGTAACCCGAATGAAATTTAATTTTATATTTACTATATTTGAATAAAAAATCTAACAAATCCATACTATCAAGGTTACAATGCGCACACATTTTCCACCAGTACATGCATTTACCGTGAAAATTAGGTCAACACAACCACGTACTACGCAGTTTGTAAACGATTGAAATTTTCCGTGACCACGTACACGTACACAAACCGGAAAAGTAGTAAATCCCCGAACCCTAGTTTCTTTCATTCCGCAAACGGAACCCCTCAGCCTCAACTTTTACATATTCATTAAATCCCCGATATGCATTCGGTATGCATGGGAAATTCGCCGAGTTTTCCGTCTCTTTGCGTTCGGAAAGCAAACGGCGCCGGAGAGATGAGGACCTCTTGGTTATTGATCGCTTCGCGGCCGTGAGAACTGACCTCCGTAACGTTGCAGTCTGCACGGACACTGTTATTGTTTTCATTCCTTTCCGAGTTGTTTACAAACTCAACCCTTGAATAGTTTTGACCTACTTAGTTCAATAGATCTACTTAGTATCTAATCAATATTTACTACTTAATACTTTTTTATGCTTTTATTTTTTTTTAACATTGAAAATTTTTACTTTGAGTTATTTTAAAATTTTTGGAATAATTCCAAAAAATTTCAAAGGTAAATAAGAAAGTATTCGTGACGGAAATGCTATTTATTATCCTCTTAAGTAGGTAAAGTTTTACGTAGAAACGTTTCAATGTAAATAACCTTAACATTGATTAAAACGTTGACGAACGTGCTTTTTATAGAAACGAGTAGTGATAAAACCGGGTTTGTAAGCATCTTTAAAATTTTAATGCCAAATTTTATTTGCCAAATTACGTTCCTTTAAATATAAAAAGACGATGTATGATGGTGTTTTAGAGGTCGTTTTACCACTTTAGACCTTGGAATTACCGTTAATTTAAATTAAAAATTTAAATGTATAATTCTTATTTAAGTATTTGTAGTAAAATAAGACATTCACTTGAATTAGTTCTCATTGAGTTATTTGCATAGAAAATATTTGACTTTACTTAAAGTTTTGTAACTAAATTAACTCAATTTGAGACTAATAGGTGATAAAAAAGTTATAAACAAACGTTAAAAGGTCGTAAAATATCTCACAATCAATGGAAAATTTTAATTGTTTTTATCGCTTAATCCGTAACATAACGTTGCACATAATTGAAGATCTATCAATAAATTGAGAGTTGATATCTTATTGATTTATGATAATTGTAATTTTAATGTCATCTTATTTGTTAAATGTGTTGTATTGATTCGACATTAATTGGATCTGATTATGATTGGACAATTTGCTTACAATTAGTTTGATGTATAAATTAAAAAAAAAATTAAAGTTAGCAAAAAATTTTTTAGGTTAAACCATTTTCTAAAAATTCATTTTTTAAAAAATCATAAAAAATTGAATTTTAAAGATTTTGATCTGATTTTTTTCTAACAGAAAATAAAAACATTCTAATTTTAATTAAAAGAGATCGCTTTATTCTAAATTTTACCAAAAAATTTTAAAAAATTTTTAATTTTGGAAAAAATTTGTTTAGGTTAAACCATTTTCTAAAAACTCATTCTTTAAAAAAACATAAAAAATTGAATTTTAAAGATTTTGATCTGATTTTTTTTCTAAATGATACTAAAAACATCCTAGTTTTAATTAAAAAAGGCTGTTTTATTCTAAATATTACCAAAAAAATTAAAAGAATTTTTAAAATTGTCAAAAAATTTTTTAGGTTAAAACATTTTCTAAAAATTCAATTATTTAAAAAAAAATCATAGAAAATTGAATTTTAAGAATTTTGATCTGATTTTTTTTCTAAATTAATTAAAAAAGACCTTTTATTCTAAATTTTACCAAAAAAATTGAAAAAAATTTTAATTTTAGCAAACATTTTTTTAGGTTAAATCATTTTCTAAAAATTCAATCATTCTTTAAAAAAGCATAAAAAATTGAATTTTAAAGATTTTGTTCTGATTTCTTTTCTAACAGAAGCTAAAAACATTCTAGTTTTAATTTAAAAAGGCTGTTTTATTCTAAATTTTACCAAAAAGATTAAAAAAATTTTTTAAGTTGTCAAAAAATTTTTTGGGTTAAAACATTTTCTAAAAATTCAGTCATTTTTTAAAAAATCATAAAAAAATGAATTTTAAAGATTTTGATCTGATTTTTTTTCTAATAGAAAGTAAAAATATTCTAGTTTTAATTAAAAAAGACCGTTTTATTCTAAATTTTACCAAAAAAATTAAAAAAAATTTTAAAGTTGGAAAAAATTTTTTAGGTTAAATCATTTTCTAAAAATTCATTCTTTAAAAAATCATAAAAAATTTAATTTTAAAGATTTTGATCAGATTTTTTTTCTAAATCATACTAAAAATATTCTAGTTTTAATTTAAAAAGGCTGTTTTATTCTAAATTTTACCAAAAAAATTAAAAAAAATTTTTAAAGTTGGAAAAAAACTTTTTAGGTTAAATCATTTTCTAAAAATTCAATCATTCTTTAAAAAATCATAAAAAATTGAATTTTAAAGATTTTGATCTGATTTTTTTTCTAAATGATACTAAAAATATTCTAGTTTTAATTTAAAAAGGCTGTTTTATTCTAAATTTTACCAAAAAAATTAAAAAAAATTTTAATGTTGGAAAAAAATTTTTTAGGTTAAACCATTTTCTAAAAATTCAATCATTCTTTAACGAATAAAAAAAAATGAATTTTAAAGATTTTGATCTGATTTTTTTTCTAAATAATACTAAAAATATTCTAGTTTTAATTTAAAAAGGCTCTTTTATTCTAAATTTTACCAAAAAAATTAAAAAAATTTTTAAAGTTGGCAAAAATTTTTTTAGGTTAAACCATTTTCTAAAAATTCATTCTTTAAAAAATCATAAAAAATTGAATTTTAAAGATTTTGATCTGATTTTTTTTCTAAATGATACTAAAAACGTTCTAATTTTAATTAAAAAAGACCGTTTTATTCTAAATTTTACCAAAAAAATTAAAAAAATTTTTAAAGTTGGAAAAAAATTTTTTAGGTTAAACCATTTTCTAAAAATTCAATCATTCTTTAAAAAATCATAAAAATTTGAATTTTAAAGATTTTGCTTTGATTTTTTTTCTAAATGATACCAAAAATATTCTCGTTTTAATTTAAAAAGGCTGTTTTATTCTAAATTTTACCACAAAAATTAAAAAAATTTGTAAAATTGGAAAAAAAAATTTTAGATTAAATCATTTTTTAAAAATTCAATCATTCTTTAAAATATCATAAAAAATTGAATTTTAAAGATTTTGATCTGATTTTTTTTCTAAATGATACTAAAAATATTCTAGTTTTATTTTAAAAAGACTGTTTTCTTCTAAATTTTACCAAAAAAATTAAAAAAAAATTTCAAAGTTGTCAAAAATTTTTTTAATATTTTTCTGAAAATTCGTAAAAAATTTAGTTTTAAAGATTTTGATCTGATTTCTTTTCCAACAGAAGTAACCAAGTTTTAAGTGTAACCAACTTAAAGTAAAAAAATAATTAACTTGAAAATTATTAGTTTGTTTCTAAAAACGTGGCATTAGAATGAAATTAGGTGCAGAATTAGTATAATCAGATATTAACTTTGAAACACCTGTACACATGAAAAAATATATTTTCATCTAGAATATTACTTGTTTTCTAAGTTGACATTTTAAAATTTGAAAATTAAGAACTTTAAAAATGTCAAATTTTTGATGTTTTATGTCAATTGAATGCCAAATTTAAAATGTAACTAACCTAAGGTAAAAAAATAAACTTGAAAATTATCCGTTTCTTTCCAAAAACCGGGTATCAGAATGAGATTACCTCTAGAATTAGTATGATTGGAGATTAACTTTAAAACACCCTGTATACTACATGGAAAAATATAATATTCTCATCTAAAACAATACTTATTGTCTAAGTTGACATTTAAAAATTAGTAAAATTTATTAATGAAAACAAAAATAATTTATTAGTATATATACATACAGTGTGTCCACAAAATCACTTACAGAATTAAAAAATTTTGTTAACATTCTTCCTGTCGTATTTTTAATTGTAAAACGTAAAAAACACAATACTGAGAAATAAATAATAAATCACTCTGTATATCATACATATAGTGTGTCCACAAAGTCACTTATAAAAATTAAAAATGCTTTTCATACTCTTTCTGTCTTTTTTGAATTGTAAAACATAAAAAATGTAAAATTGGGGAATAAATAATGAACGAACTTGTATATTTTATATACAGTGTGTCCACAAGGTTACTTATAAAAATTAAAATTGCTTTTAATATTTCTCCTGTCTTCTTTTAAATTTTAAAATATAAAAAACGTAAAATTGGGGAATAAATAATGAACTAACTTGTATATTTTATGTCTATTTCTTCTTACAGTATGTCCACAAAGTCATGTATACAACTAAAGGATTCATGAACTAAAAAACATGTTTCCTGTCGTATTTTTAACTGCAAAATATTTATTAAAGAAAAAAACATAATATTGAGGAATAAATAATGAATCACTTTGTATATCATACATATAGTGTGTCCACAAAGTCACTTTTAACAATCAAAATTGCTTTTAATTATCTTTAAAGGTCTTAATTTTAAATGCAAAATACAAAAACACAAAACTGTGTAATAAATAATGAACCATCTTATATACAGTATGTCCACAAAGTCACTTACAAAGATGAAAAATTGTCTTAATATTCTTTCTGTCGTATTTTTAATTGTAAAACATTTATTAACGAAAAAAACACAATATTGGGAAATAATAAATGAATCACTCTGTATATTATACATATAGTGTGTCCACAAAGTCACTTTTAACAATCAAAATTGCTTTTAATTATCTTTTAAGGTCTTAATTTTAAATGCAAAATACAAAAACACAAAACTGTGTAATAAATAATGAACCATTCTATATATAGTATGTCCACAAAGTCACTTGCAAAGATTAAAAATTGTTTTAATATCGTTTCTGTAGTATTTTTAATTGTAAAACATTTATTAACGAAAAAAAAAAAAACACAATATTGGAAAATAATAAATTAATTACTCTGTATATTATACATATAGTGTGTCCACAAAATCACTTTTAACAATCAAAATTGCTTTTAATTGTCTTTTAAGGTCTTAACTTTAAATGCAAAATACAAAAACACAAAACTGTGTAATAAATAATGAACCATCTTATATACAGTATGTCCACAAAGTCACTTATAAAAATTAAAAATTCTCTAAAAAACTTAATTCCTTTTTATTAAAGTAAAAACAATAAAAGAATAATTCCTTTCTATGCAACATTCAACATAATACTTCGTTACTTTTAAATGTAAAATCAAAAACCCTTCAAGATTTCAACATCCACATACAATTGACATTTACATCCATAAAAATAAAACCGATAAAACTACGTCAATTGGCACAACAATACGTCGTCTCTACGCTTCGAATTTTACTTTAACATTGACGTAGACAATGTTATTATTTCGCAAGCCTTCAAACACGACGAAATCGATCTTTAAAACCCGACAGCCAAAATGTTTTAGATTGTTAAACCCGTCCAGATAAATAAATACATCACAAATCTTCTTGTCACGTAACATTTAAATAATTGAGTAGTTAATCGCGCAGATATAATTAAACCCGTTTAAATATCAATTTCGATAACGATTAACTTAATCCAAAAAGTCTATGCTATAATTAGGTTGTTTATCGTCGATGGAATCTGAATTTTGAAAATTTTACTTTAGGATTGTGATCAGGTGATTGTTTTTGGACGTAGAACTTATTTATAAATAAACTTGTTGATCGTTTTAACATTTAACGTTTAACATTTTAACATTTAACAATGTTAAAAAAAAACTATAAACATTTTATTAATTTTTATGAGAATTTTTTATTGTGTTTTTAGTATACATTTTAATATACATTTTTGGTATGTTTTTATATTATACTACAGCTAAAAATTCTTTTATTGATTTTACAATCCAACCGTAATTCATACGGATAGGTCAAGTAAAACTCA
This sequence comes from Digitonthophagus gazella, assembly GCA_036711955.1. Lineage (NCBI taxonomy): Eukaryota > Metazoa > Arthropoda > Insecta > Coleoptera > Scarabaeidae > Digitonthophagus > Digitonthophagus gazella. The sequence continues at coordinate 30,022,985 of JASCIT010000002.1, forward strand.
ACTGAAAAGAAAAATACGTTCTAATTATAATATTCGCAAACTAATCTATTTGTTATTATAGTACAACACATTTTCATTCATGAAACATTGCATTAATCGCGTGCGTCAACAATCTCCGCAATTTATTCGAGCGTGTTGAACGACGTTGAAAAGATATGTTGAGATACGTGTGTTAAGTCACGTGGATAATAGTGGCGCGTGAATAATCGTTTTATCACGGTTATCTTTTCACGTAGGGAAAGTATACGTGCTTGTCATTCATTATTGTACGCGTTTTTATTATAATAGAGGCTGTAATGAATGTATTTTGGGAAGTTGACAATTTGTTGATTGTGGTGACATCTTTGGATGAGAGGTTTCAAGTTAGGATTTGTATTTATAAGATAACTATAAACTATTTAGCTTAATTATTAATATAATATATGTGATTAAAGCTTTAAAATGCTTTAAAAAAGCTTTTTTTTTTTGTTAAAAAATAATTAAATTTGATGGATTGTCAAAAAATGACAGATAAATTACAAATTTTAATGGTGGTTCCATCTATGAACATATCAGATTACTACTTAAATATAAAGTTTATTGAAAATTTAATGAATTAAAATATATTTTTTTTATAAATAAGTCAATTTAATAGTCAAGAAAAAGAATATAGTAATAAAATGTAAATTTAAAAATTTATTTAGAAATAAGTTAATTGTAAGATTAATTTTATAAGAATAAAGTTCATTCATAATTTATTGGATGGCGCCACTAAGAGTTCCTTTTGATTTTTAATTTTAACAAGAAAAATTATGAAATATCATCTAAATTTTTCTAAATCTGACGAATTTCGTCTAAAATGTTCTAAAATCGTCGAATTTCGTCTAAAATTTCATCCAATTTCATATAAACTTGTTTAAAATAATTGATTTTCGTTTAATTTCATTTAGAATTTTCGAATTTTGTCAAATTAAGTTATTAATTTGGATTAAAATTATGAAATTTCGTCTAAAATTTTTTAAAATTGTCGAATTTCATCTAATATTTCTACCAATTTCATGTAAATTTGTCTAAAACTATCGATTTTCGTCTAATTTTATAAAAAAAATTCGAATTTCATTAAAAAATAACTTGATTTAGCTTAAAATTATGAAATTTCGTCTAAAATTTACAAAAATCGTCGAATTTCATCTAAAATTTCGACCAATATTTATATAAATTTGTCAAAAATTGTTGATTTTCGTTTAATTTCATAAAAAAAAATCGGAATTTCATTAAAAAATGACTTGATTTAGTTTACAGTTATGAAATTTCGTCTAAAATTTCTTAAAATTGTGAAATTTCGTCTAAAATTTTGTAAAATCGTCGAATTTCGTTAAAAAATAACTTGATTTGGCTTAAATTTATGGAATTTCGCGAAAATTTTTTTAAATTGGTCGAATTTCGTCTAAATGTTCTAAAATCGTCGAGTTTCGTCTAAAATCTCGACCAATCTCGTATAAATTTGTTCAAAATTATTGAATTTCATCTGAAATTTTCGGATTTCATTAAAAATGACTTAATTTAGCTTAAAATTATAAAATTTGGTCAACAATTCTCTAAAATTGTCGAATTTCATCTAAAATCTTGACCAATTTCGTATAAATTTGTTCAAAATTTTCAAATTTCATTAAAAAAATAACTTAAATTAGCTTAAAGTTGTGAAATTTCATCTAAAATTTTCGTATTTCATTAAAAAATGACTTAATTTGGCTTCAAATTGTGAAATTTTGTTTAAAATTTTCTAAAATCGTCGAATTTCATCTAAAATTTCGACCAATTTCGTGTAAATTTGTTCAAAATTATTAAATTTCATCTGCAATTTTCGAATTTCATTAAAAAAATAACTTAAATTAGCTTAAAATTGTGAAATTTCATCTAAAATTTTCGAATTTCATTAAAAAATGAGTTAATTTGGATTCAAATTATGAAATTTTGTCTAAAATTTTCCAAAATCGTCGAATTTCATCTAAAATTTCGACCAATTTCATGTGAATTTGTTTAAAACTATTGATTTTCGTCTAATTTCATCTGAAATTTTCAAATTTCGTCAAAAAATAACTTAATTTGGATTAAAATTATGAAATTTCGTCTAAAATTTTTTAAAATTGTCGAATTTCATCTAAAATTTCTACCAATTTCGTATAAATTTGTTCAAAATTATTGAATTTCATCTGAAATTTTCGAATTTCATTAAAAAATAAGTTAAATTAGCTTAAAATTGTGAAATCTCATTTAAAATTTTCGAATTTCATTAAAAAATGACTTAATTTGGCTTTAAATTATCAAATTTTGTCTAAAATTTTCTAAAATCGTCGAATTTTATCTAAAATTTCGATCAATTTCATAGGAATTTGTTTAAAACTGTTGATTTTCGTCTAATTTCATCTGAAATTTTCAAATTTTCTCAAAAAATAACTTAATTTGGCTTAAAATTATGAAATTTCGTCTAAAATTTTCTAAAATAGTCGAATTTCATCTAAAATTTCGACCAATTTCATGTAAATTTGTCTAAAACTATCGATTTACGTCTAATTTCATCTAAAATTTCGTAAAATTTCATTAAAAATAGTCTAAAATCACTGAATTTCGTGAAATTTCATCAAAAATTTTTAAATTTTATTAAAAAAATGGCTTTTTAAGTATAAAATTATGAAGTTTCATTTAACATCTTCGAATTTCGTGAAATTTCTTCTAGAATTTCGCGAAATTTCATTTAAAAAATGTCTAAAGTCATTGAATTTCGTCTAATTTCATCAAAAAAATTCAAATTTCATTAAAAAATGACTTCATTTTACGTAATATTGTAAAATTTCTTCTAAAATTTCGCGAAATTTCATAAAAAAATATCTGAAATCATTTGAATTCGTGCAACTTCATCAAAAAATTTTAAATTTCATTAAAAAAATGACTTAATTTAACCTAAAATTGCAAAATTTCATCTAGAATCATTGAATTTCGTGCAATTTAATAAAAAATGTCGTGAAATTTCATAAAAAATATCTTAAATCATTCAATTTCGTTCAAAAATGGTGAAATTTTAGCTAGAATTGTAAATTCTTTTTTAAATTTCATTAAATTTCATAAAAAATGGTCTAAAATCATTGAATTTCGTCCAATTTCGTGAAAAAAAAAATTCATATTTCATTAAAAAAATGACTTAATTTAACCTAAAATTTTGTAATTTAATTTGGTCAAAAATTTTCTATAATTTTCGAATTTCGTCTAAAATTTCATCCAATTTCGTATGAAATTGTCTAAAATTATTGAATTTAATCCAATTTCATCAAAAATTTCGGAATTTCATTTAAAAAATTACTTGATTTAGTTTAAAATTATGAAATTCCGTCTAAAATTTGTCTAAAGTTATTGAATTTCGTCTAAGTTTATCTAAAATTTTCGAATTTCGTTAAAAACATAACTTAATTTGGATTAAAATTATGAAATTTCGTCTAAGATTTTCTAAAATTTCGACCAATTTCATGTAAATTTGTCTAAAACTATCGATTTTCGTCTGATTTCATCAAAAATTTTCGAATTTCATTAAAATATAAGTTGATTTAGCTTAAAATGATAAAATTTGACGTTTCTAACCTTTAAAAAATTGGTTAACTTTAAAAAATCCCCAAGACTTTATTTATGAAAATTAAGGAAAAAATTTTATACTGAAGACAGATTAAAATGTCTATTTTAAAATAATGCATAAAAATTTAGATGTTAGATAATAAAAATTTTGAGTTAGAAATTTATTTCTAAACCTCTAAAAAATTTGACGTTTCTCTAAAAAATTGGTTAAGTTTAAAAAATTGGTCAACTTTAAAAAATCCCCAAGACTTTATTTATGAAAATTAAGGAAAAAAAATTATACTAAAGACAGATTAAAATGTCTATTTTCAAATAATAAATAAAAATTTAGATGTTAGATAATAAAAATTTTGAGTTAGGATTTTTTTTCTAAACCTCTAAAAAATTTGACATTTCTCTAAAAAATTGGTTATCTTTAAAAAATTGGTCAACTTTAAAAAATCCCCAAGACTTTATTTATGAAAATTAAGGAAAAGAAATTTATACTAAAGACAGATTAAAATGTCTATTTTAAAATAATACATAAAAATTTAAATGTTAGATAATAAAAAATTTGAGTTAGAAATTTTTTTCTAAACCTCTAAAAAATTTAACATTTTTCTAAAAAATTGGTTAACTTTAAAAAATTGGTCAATTTCAAAAAATCCTCAAGACTTTATTTATGAAAATTAAAGAAAAAAAATTTATACTAAAGACAGATTAAAATGTCTATTTTTAAAAAACTAATTATTTTTATAAATAGAAAGCAAATTTAAAAATCAATTTAAAAACGAATTAATTGTAAGATTAATTTTATACGAATAAAGTTCATCGATAATTTTTTAGATGGCGCCACTAAGAGTTTGACTTTTAATTTAATTATTTTTATAAATACCACGATTTAAAATACAGTTCTTTTTAAATAAGCTAATTAAATAATCAAGAAAAAGAATATATCAAATAAAAACAAATTTAAAAATCAATTTAAACCATTTTTAAGTTTATATAATTATCAACATTTACATTTTTAAATTGACATTTTTAAACTGTCGAAAATAAAATGTTGCATATAAAACACATTTTTATTATTATTAAATTATAAGTAAATAAATATTTATTTTATTATTATTTCAAATATAAAATAAATAATCATTATAAATATTTGTAATGAAAACGGTTGGTAATGATTAGATAATTTTGGCGCGATTAGTTTAAAATTTCGAAAATGTCACCCGTCAAATTTAGATAGTATTTGATTCATTGAACGTATCGATATATTAATATAAGAAATATCGCCGTTTAATAAGAGAATAACCGATTAAAAGTGATGTTATGTCACGGGTAAAGATCGAATTTCCTCCGCTGCTTGCTATTTTTACTGCTAGGGAAGATCGTAGGGATTTTGTTGCTAAAGTTTTAGTGTGATGAACGTCAAATAACGAATTGGAAAATGGCGGAGCAAGAACTGAACGTCGACAACTTAATTCAGAGATTATTAGAAGGTAATTGCTTTAATATATGATGTAAAATTTAGATTAAGCTTAGCGTGACGTCCCGTTGATTATCTCTCATTGATTCGCACCGAAATTCGCCATCATTCACCTGTCAGACGAATACCCATGTTTTTTTCCTGCCAAAAAATCTCGCGCACCCACACTTTCAACCCTCTGTAATTCGTTGTCCGTGTTTCTTATTGTCTGTTCTGTGCTGCCTACGCGACGCCCCCGACACACTAACAGTTTATAAAATACAACAGGACCTACAAAATTGCGACCCCAAGAAGAAAACGACTTTCAAAGAACTATTTACGGCCGAACGTAAGAAAGTTTACCCAAAAAACCCCTTTTTTAAACAATTTAAAGGTAGTTTAGTCATTTTACGCTCGTTTATTTAGCTACGATTGGTTTGCTAAGTGTTATTTAGATTTTAATTAGTTGCGTTGTTTTAGTTAGAGGATGTCGCCCGGGAAAATCTGTGCAGATGACAGAGGCAGAAGTCCGGGGACTTTGTTTGAAATCACGTGAGATATTTTTGCAGCAACCTATTCTACTTGAGTTAGAAGCTCCTTTAAAAATTTGTGGTAAGTTAATTAACCACTTTGGTATGAGTGTAAACTGTCGACTATAGTTGACGTTGGCTATAGTCGACAGCTAGGAATCTATCTCGTCACAGATTTGTCGAAGGAGGTAGCATACAGACGATGAATGCCGGCTGTAGGTAACGTTTCATGACCGGTGGGCGCCGTACCAAAGTGGTTAATACTAATTTTTTTTTTAATTTTAAATTTTAAATTGGTTTTTTCATTTAAATTTTATTTTTTATTCTTAGGCGATATTCACGGACAGTACACAGATCTTTTAAGATTATTTGAGTATGGGGGATTCCCTCCGGAAGCGAATTACTTATTCCTCGGCGACTACGTCGATCGTGGTAAACAATCCCTTGAGACGATTTGCTTATTGCTGGCTTACAAGATTAAATACCCGGAGAATTTCTTTCTGCTGCGCGGTAACCACGAGTGCGCCTCGATAAACCGAATTTACGGCTTTTATGACGAGTGCAAGCGTCGCTACAATATTAAGCTTTGGAAAACGTTTACCGATTGCTTCAATTGCCTCCCGATAGCTGCTATTATTGACGAAAAGATTTTCTGCTGTCACGGGGGTCTTAGTCCCGATTTACAAGGCATGGAGCAAATTCGGAGAATTATGAGACCTACCGATGTACCAGATACAGGTAAAAGGAAATGTTATTGATGAATAAATGTGAATGAGTTGTTTTATTTGTTTGAGTGATGTTTCAATTAACACTTTAGCGACCGGGAGTCGATTATTCGACTTTTATTCCACAGCGCTTACCGATCGGTTGTCGATACTCAACGACCATATGATCTCGTATGATCTGCAGCTGAGTGGCCGGTGAGAAGGGCATAGGATTCTCGAATCGCTACCGGTCGGTAAAGTGTTAAGACAATTTTGAGTTTTGGTTAAAAGTTATCATTAGAAATGGTTATTTTTAGAGTTATTTCTCTTTGTATAACTTTTGAGTAAAATACTAACAATAAAAGACCAAAAAATTAATTAAATTTTTGAAAAAATTTATAATTTATGTACTCGGATGAAAAGTATTACTTCGATAGGTGATAAAAATTTATGAAAATGATTTTTCTAAAATTTGACTTTGTTATAATTCGTTTTTTAATCAAGAACTGAAAGTTTTTTTTATCATGAAGTAAAATTGAAGTTGCTTACATAAAAGATTGTAAAAACTTAAAAGAATTTAATAAAATGTATCGGTAAAGTACTTATTTCTCAAAAAAGTTTTTAAAACATGTTAAAGAATGAATATTTGACAGATGGATTGTATTTATTATCGTTGGTTGTGGTGTAAATATCTGTAGATTTATTATATATTTCGTTAATTTATTATATTTTATTTATCAATCTATTAATTTAAGTGAAATGTGAAATCATTTAGCAAGGAAAAATAGTGTTTAGTTTTTGCACTTAACAGTGGAATGAAATAAAATGTTTCCCTTTTTTGTGACATAATCTTAAAAAGTAAGAAGCGTGTCTTGTGGCTTATACTCTCGCACACTAAATATTGAAGGAAGTGCTCATCTTCCTGATCAATTGAACATCTTCGGCGCTGAAATGTTCGCTATTACCTGAGCCGTAAGAATAACCCTGGGAAGAAACTTACCATCCACGGTAACTTTAATCGACTACAGAAGCTCCGTAGAGGCAATCAAGGAATGCCAATTAAAAACCAGTGATCATATGGCTGGTTTGCGAGAATAATGACGTAACGCAAAATTCACTTAAATTGAACTAAATATAAAAAACGATTGTAAATGAATGATAGTTTAACATGAATAGAAATATGATGTCGATTTCGCTTTAACATTGCGTTGAAAGAGACAACGTCAGTATTCATTTGAAGCAAAATAGTATAATGTGTATCATAAACAGGGGTGTAATTCAGTTACACCGATGCCTTCAGAAGGTTTGAATGTTTGATTCACGTAAATACAGACGTTTTTAGAGTTTGGTTGCTATAATTAGCACATTTTTTCATGAATATTGACATATTTCACGGTTTATGATGATTAGAGAAATGGACCATTAAAGTTTTTACGATTTAAAATCCCTAGTTTCTGATGTGGGTAAAAATTTTAACAAAATAATAATAATGAGAATGTAAAAATGGTCGATATAAAGATTTTAAAAGTAGATGCTGATCCCAAAGGGTCGTTTTTTTTATAAAACTTCCTCCGATGAAAATGATTTTAAATGCGTAACAGTTGCTGGCCGAACGTCAAAATCTTTAGATGAGAATTACAAATTGCAATAGGCTTTTAAAAAAAGGAACGGAATTTCAGAATATAAGAAGAAAGAACAACTAGATTTAATTGACAAAAATATGATACCAAACTATTATTGTCAATTTTATGAAGAGTGGTAAAATAAATAAAGATTTTTGCATTTAGTTTTAAGAATCGACCTTCAAGTTTTTATTATTATTATTTTCAATATTCTAGGGAATTAAGAAATATTTTTATTTAATTTGTTTTGAAAAACGTTATTTCTCTCGAAAATAATGACTTATGTCTGAATACAGACTTTACATAATGATTTTTTTTTTATAAATTTAATAAAATTTCAGAAATATTTTTATGTCTTTTGATACTGTTATAAATAATCTTTTAATTACTAAAGTCAGAACATTAAAAATTTAAGTACAATTTGAGAAATGCATTAAAATGTTAAAAAAAAAGAAATTAAAAACGTTATTCTCTAAAGTCGATAATTTTTAATTGCGTCAATGTTATGTCCTGATGACGAGATTACAACTTGGACATGCATCCACCCTGGCACATTTATTCAAAATAAACCTAAGGAACACCCCGCTTTGCAATTGTGGCGAGTTAAGGACTTAAATCATGTTCTTTTCATGCCAAACATTATTCTCTCCGTGCCTCCTTTCAATAAATCCGAGGGTCTTTCATAATCCAGTGTGAGAGTTGAGTCATTGGACCTCTAACTTGCAGAAGAGTACCACCTCTGTTTTAACACCTCCTTTCATAATATAGATCAACGGTGGGCAACCTCCGGCTGGCAGGCTAATTCCGGCCCACGCGAGGGTCTAATCTGGCCCGCAAGACCTTTAGAAAGAATAATAAACGATTTTTGTTTTAAATCAAAAATTTGTAATAGATAGAAACAATTAAAGAAAGGTTTTTACCACTAATGCATTATAGAAAAAAAAGTTTCATTACTGAACTAAGATATGAACCCAGATTCTCTGCTTTTTGGGCAGTTGTTCTACCGATCTAAAGTAGAAGATCTAGGAGATTTAATCTTTAACTTTGTTTTTTTATATTAAAAAGAAAAATTTGTAAGCATTAAACATTTGTCAATTTTCTACTCTGGTCCGTGTATGAAAGGTAAACCGTAATCTGGCCCCCACTATACAAAACGTTGTCCGCCCCTGATATAGACCATATTTATCTATCGTCCACGGGGCAGAAAAAGAAAATATCAGGTCACAAAGAAACTTAAAACTAAGTGAACCTGAAACATCTATCAAATATTGTGACTGGACTATGAACACTGATTCGAACTCCAAAACCTGACCTGGATTGGAATACATATAACCTTAAAAGACCACATCTTTTCTTTTCGCTATTTTATCACACACATTTTAACAAAATATAAATTCTAACGTACAACAAGATTTAATTATTGTGTGTGTCTAAACATCTTATCTTCTTCTTTCTTATTAATCGGGATTAATTATGGAATTTGGAGTCCTTCATACGTCTTATTTTAATTTGTTTTCTGTTTGTTACATGACGTAGCTTTCTGATGATAATTTAATAAAATCAAAATCATTAAAATCTGAATAATATTTTCTTTTTATATCATTCCACTGTTAAGTGCAAAAACTAAACACTATTTTTTCTTGTTAATCTTATAGGATGGAGAAAAGGAGAAAAAAACACTTCAGATAAGTTAAATTATTTGTTCCGATTCCAAATTGAAATTCAGAAAAACCTTGAAACGGTATAAAAGGGACTCAAAAACGTTTATTTTTCCATTTACAATCATCAAAAAAGTTTAGTTTAATCATGAATTAAAGAAAAGACTTAATTAAAAGGAAATAAATTGTCGGTTTTTGGCTGAAATTTAGGTTTATTGGTATTTATTTGGATTAATTAGTTTCAAATTTGATTTTAAAAGAGTAGTATTGATTTTTCTTGTCTTTTATGTGTTTTATTAGAAAAGGGTTAAAAAATTTGTGAGAATCGATATTTATTTAGGTCGGGAAATGCAAGAAAGTAAATGCATAGTGCATTCGTATTCTGTTGTCCCTATTATTTGGTTGTAAAAGATATTATATGAATCAGTCTTTTAAAATTTCTCTTTGTTAAGGGGTTAGACCACTCTAGAATTTTCAAAAAATCGAATTTTTGTTTTTTGCGCTAAAAAGTGCCTTATGGTCTTAAAAATAAGATGCAATGTCAGTTATAAGTGGGAACAGTTTTTAAAAGCGTGTATTTTGATTCTGAATGTTGTCCGATAACGTGTGCTCACTACGGGTAAAACAAACTTTAAATGCGTTTTTCTCTAAATCACTTTTCTTGAAACGGCCGGAAATATAATTTATACAATTCTTTACCGATTTACTTGAAATTTTAACTGCACCTTCCAAGTAACATTATCTAGAGAAAGACGTAGGATTTTTTTGATATCAAACGTAGTTCTTGAACTATAAACAATTTAGTAGATATTTTTTTAGGCTAAAACGCAAAGTTTTTGTAATATGCCCACCATTTCTGCAAAAAAATAATTAAAAAGAAATCCCTACGTCTTTCTCTAGCTTTTGAGTTGTAAAAACTAAATACCTTTCCGTTTTTGCATTCGATTGAAAATTGTAGGTAAAATCGTTCCGGCCGCGGACCCCTTAGCGCTTAACAAGGTTTTTATCAAGCAGTTAGATCGCGTTCATTTTTTATGTTAATTATTTAGCAAAATATATTTCTTATTCCTAAATGTATATACAACAAAGATATATAAACAATTTTTCCACAGCTCTTATTGTTTTCTCGGAAAAATATGGGGAAATTACGTTAATTTTCCACGGTCTAAAGTGGTCTAACCCCTTAAGTGATTGTCCATTGTCAAATATGCTCTCAAATTTTCAATTTGTTTGTAAAACATTCAAACAATAAAAAAAAATTAATCTAATAAATTTAATAAATATTTTAATCATTTTAAAATTCAGATGATTGTATAAAATGTTTTCTGTGTATTTTAGGTTTATTGTGTGATCTGTTGTGGTCGGATCCGGATAAAGATATTCAAGGTTGGGGTGAAAACGATCGTGGCGTGTCCTTTACGTTTGGTGCGGACGTCGTGAGCAAGTTCTTGAATCGTCACGATCTGGATCTGATATGTCGTGCACATCAAGTCGTGGAGGATGGTTACGAGTTCTTCGCGAAGCGGCAGTTGGTCACTTTGTTTTCTGCGCCGAATTATTGCGGCGAGTTTGATAACGCCGGCGGCATGATGAGCGTCGACGAGACTCTTATGTGCTCATTTCAGGTGGGTTTTAGTTTATTATGTTTGTCAACCCTTTCTAGTAAGATGACAAGTTTGGTTCGTCATTGGATTGTCATGTTATATACTGCACGATAATGTCACGAGTCAAGTTAAATAAGTAAGAGGTATACTTACTGTTTAGTTGGGGCTTTCTTCTGAGTTGCATTGACATTAGTAAAGGAACGTACAAGTAACACACCAGTAAACGTTTTCTTAACTGTCTTTATTGACTTCACGGGAGGAGCTAGCACCTAGAACCTCTTCAAACGAGCTGACAATTTATACTCGTTCTTATATTCGTCCGATTAGGTGTTTGTGTTACCTCCGCAGTATATAATGACCCCTTTTTGGGGCTTTACCCTGCTTGTGGCAATAACAAGCTAGGTTCGTAAATAAAATCATACTAGAAAGGGTTTTAAGAATGAATCTTTAGATAGGAATTTAAAAATTGGATTAATAACAGATTAATATAACAAACTAAAAAATGTTAAATAGATTGAAAGGGGCAAATTTAAATTAAAAAAAATATTTGGTTAATAGATATTTTTTGGATTTTGTTTAGATATTGAAACCGTCAGAAAAGAAAGGAAAACACCAGATCCACGGGAAGCCAATTTGACGATATCGCGAATTGCTATTAACCTTAAAAAAACCCGTCTGTTCCGTTATTAAGAAAAAATAAATAAAATAAAATTCCTATCGATGAACGAATAAAGAACGTTTTATTGTCGGTGATCTGATGTTTATTTTCTTGTTGGTGTTTAGATATTGAAACCATCTGAAAAGAAGGCAAAGTACCAGTACCAGGGGGCAAACTCTGGTCGCCCCGCGACACCGCAACGTGCTGCAGCACAACCGACCACAAAGAAAAAATAATGTATTGGTTTATAAAAGAATAATTGTCATACAATATATTTTGCATTTTTTTTTATTGGTCTCCTAACTTATTCGACAGATTATAATTTGTGAGAGGTATTAATTTTATGTTCTAACAAAATGTTGAATAAACTCGAGTTTATTACTCAGTTAATTGAATTACAATTCTCATCTACAAGTACAATAATTATTATTATAAAAGAAAATATACCACTCGTACTACTACTTAATTTAATTATAAAAGTTAGTAGAGGGTAAAAGTAAGTCCCAGTGCAATGTATTTGTATTTCACGGTTGTCGACGTAAAAAAATTGTGTACATTATGTATTTTTTTTGTCTAAATTTTGTTATTTATTTGACTTGTGGTGTTTACCAAAGAAACCAGAAAATTTTTCATAGGGCACTAATTGTCTCTTTCTCTCGCTCGTCTCTCGCAAAATTACCGTACGTATAATCGCCGTGTAACGTCTAGTTTCGCTAATGTTATAATATCATCGTTGCATTTATGATATAGCTGAGCGAACGGCTGCGGTGGCAACGGTGGCCACATCACACACACACACACTCACACGTTCAATGTTGTTCGGTTTGTTTGTTAAATGTCTCAACTTGGTTCGTTTACAATTTGTTTTCGCAAGGCAATGAATTTACTAGTAGAGTCTAATGTACTTTTAAAAAGATTATTATATTTCAAATAAAATCTATATTAATATTTCTGTATATTTTATGTGTTTTCATTTCATTGTATCATTTTATTTTTTTTTTGAAATTTTTTTTCATGGCTTTATGTTGTTACAAATAAATTAATGAATATAATTTAATTTATCTTTACAAATTAAGTCTATCTATAATAATAAAAGCAGAAAATAGTCAGCGCCCCTTATATTGAATATTCAATTTCGAATGAAAACTTTAAACTCGTGGCGTCATATGTTACAGAGTAACAGACCAGTTGTCAGTGAATTTCTTCGAAAAAAAATTTTTTCCCTTATCTGAGTTTAATAGTCGTTTCTAAGCTTAAAAAGCGTTTTTAACAAAAAAAAATTTTTTTTTTTCGAAGCGTCTGATGATGGAACCAACCCAACTCTGCGCCTCGACGACTCTCGCCGCAGAGTCGGTTGACAGTCAATTTTCTCGAAAAAATTTTTTTCCCTTATATGAGTTTAATAGTCGTTTCTAAGCTTAAAAAGCGTTTTTAACAAAAAGAAAAAAACTATTTTTTTCGAAGCGTCTGATGATGGAACCAACCCAACTCTGCGCCTCGACGACTCTCGCCGCAGAGTCGGTTGGCAGTCAATTTTCTCGAAAAAAATTTTTTCCCGTATATGAGTTTAGTAGTCGTTTCTAAACTTAAAAAGCGTTAAAAAAAAAAAAAATTTTTTTTTTCGAAGCGTCTGTTGATGGAACCAACCCAACTCTGCGCCTCGACGACTCTCGCCGCAGAGTCGGTTGACAGTCAATTTTCTCGAAAAAAATTTTTTCCCTTATATGAGTTTAATAGTCGTTTCTAAGCTTAAAAAGCGTTTTTAACAAAAAAAAAATTTTTTTCTTCGAAGCGTCTGATGATGGAACCAACCCAATTCTGCGCCTCGACGACTCTCGCCGCAGAGTCGGTTGACAGTCAATTTTCTCGAAAAAAATGTTTTTCCTTATATGAGTTTAACAGTCGTTTCTAAGCTTAAAAAGCGCTTTTAACAAAAAAAAAAAATTTTTTTTTTTCGAAGCGTCTGATGATGGAACCAACCCAACTCTGCGCCTCGACGACTCTCGCCGCAGAGTCGGTTGATAGTCAATTTTCTCGAAAAAAATTTTTTTCCCTTATATTAGTTTAATAGTCGTTTCTAAGCTTAAAAAGCGTTTAAAAAAAAAAAAAAATTTTTTTTTTTTCGGAGGGTCTGACGATGGAACCAACCCAACTCTGCGCCTCGACGACTCTCGCCGCAGAGTCGGTTGACAGTCAATTTTCTCGAAAAAAATTTTTTCCCTTATATTAGTTTAATAGTCGTTTCTAAGCTTAAAAAGCGTTTAAAAAAAAAAAAAAAAATTTTTTTTTTTCGGAGGGTCTGACGATGGAACCAACCCAACTCTGCGCCTCGACGACTCTCGCCGCAGAGTCGGTTGACAGTCAATTTTCTCGAAAAAAACTTTTTTCCCTTATATGAGTTTAATAGTCGTTTCTAAGCTTAAAAAGCGCTTAAAAAAAAAAAAAAATTTTTTTTTTTCGGAGGGTCTGACGATGGAACCAACCCAACTCTGCGCCTCGACGACTCTCGCCGCAGAGTCGGTTGACAGTCAATTTTCTCGAAAAAAATTTTTTTCCCTTATATTAGTTTAATAGTCGTTTCTAAGCTTAAAAAGCGTTTAAAAAAAAAAAAAAAATTTTTTTTTTCGGAGGGTCTGACGATGGAACCAACCCAACTCTGCGCCTCGACGACTCTCGCCGCAGAGTCGGTTGACAGTCAATTTTCTCGAAAAAATTTTTTTTCCCTTATATGAGTTTAATAGTCGTTTCTAAGCTTAAAAAGCGTTTTTAACAATAAAAAATTTTTTTTTTCGGAGGGTCTGATGATGGAACCAGAACCAACCCAACTCTGCGCCTCGACGACTCTCGCCGCAGAGTCGGTTGACAGTCAATTTTCTCGAAAAAAATTTTTTTCCCTTATCTGAGTTTAATAGTTATTAATTTAAAATATTTGCACAACAGCGCTACCTAACATGTTAATTTTTTAAAAAGAAAAAAACGTTATTAAAATATATTATGGCATAATACTTACTTACGAAATATTAAATACCATCATCACTTCATACATACAATAACCTATACAATTAACGCATAACAAAAATTACATACATTGAAATATTATGGAAGGCTAACAATATTTTTTTTTAGTATTTTTTTTTGGCAGTAGAATTCCTTTTTCAATTTCACTTTTACTTTCAATTCCTTTTATTCATCAAAAAATATTTTTTAATCTCGTCTAAATGAAAATTTAAAAGTCGTGGCGTCATCTGTTTCGTAGGTAAAATTTGGTTTGGAACTCAGCTACTTGAAATTTTCAAACCACGTGTGGTTCGAATCTCGGATATGAAAATTTTAAACAGCCGAGTTCCAAACCAAATTTTTCCTACGAAATAGATGACGGTTCGAATCTCGGATATGAAAATTTTAAATAGTCGACCCCCTTTTTTAGCGCGCCTTATATAGAATATTCAATTTCGAATGAAAATTTAAAACTCTTGGCATCATTTATTCCAAAGTAGCCAAAGTTTCCTAGGAAAAATTTGGTTTGGAACTCGGCTGTTTAAAATTTTCATATCCGAGATTCGAACCACACGTGGTTTAAACTTCAGCTATTGTGTAACAGATGGGGAAATGAGCGTAACATTTTTTAAATTTAAAAATTAAAAACTAAAATTTGTCTTTCTAATTTTTAACTCAATCATAAAAAAAACAAAGATTTAATAATATAATAATATTGTATTTTAATGACAACAAAGTCGAAAGTTTCGTAGGAAAAATTTGGTTTGGAATTCAGCTGTTTAAAATTTTCATATCCGAGATTCGAACCACACGTGGTTTAAACTTCAGCTATTGTGCAATAGATGGAGAAATGAGATTTAATTAAAACTCGCAGAACTGTTCTTAAACACTATATTAACTAACCAAGAAAGTTAAGTACAAGAATTAATTACTAACTATGAAATCTCGAATAATTTATACTTAGAATGAAAGAAAACTCAAAACGGCCGGACGAAAGCTAACTGACTCAGGAAATCTTTCTGACTTTGAAATTCTTTTTCATTTTGGGATCCTTTTTGACTTTGAAATCCTTTTTGACTTTCAAACCCTTTTTGATTTTCAAACCCTTTTTGACTTTGGGGCTCTTTTTGACTTTTAAACTCTTTTTGACTTTCAAACTCTTTTTGACTTTGGGATCCTCTTTGACTTTGAAATCCAAAATCTTTCTGAAACTCTTGATTTTCTAATCTTTCTTCATTTTCAAAACTTTTTTGATTTTGAAAATCTTTTTCACTTTGAAAATTTTCTTCCCTTTGAAATTTTTCCTGATTTTGAAATTCTACTTGTTTTTGAAATCCACGATTTTGATATTCTTTTTGGTTTTGACATTCTTGTTGATTTTCAAATCCTTCTGGATTTTGAAAACTTTCTTGACTTTGAAATCCTCCTTCATTTTGAAATCTTTTTTGACCTTGAAATTCTTCTAGATTTTGAAATCCTCCTTTAGTTAAACCTTTTTGACTTTGAAATCCTCCTTCATTTAATCCTTTTTGACTTTGACTTTGAAATTCTCCTTCATTTTGAAATCCCTTTTGACTTTGAAATCCTTTTTGATTTTCAAACCCTTTTTGATTTTCAAACCCTTTTTGACTGTGGGGCTCTTTTTGACTTTCAAACTCTTTTTGACTTTGGGATCCTTCTTGACTTTGAAATCCAAAATCTTTCTAAAAATCTTGATTTTCTAATCTTTCTTCATTTTCAAAACTTTTTTGATTTTGAAAATCTTTTTCACTTTGAAAATTTTCTTCACTTTGAAATTTTTCCTGATTTCGAAATTCTACTTGTTTTTGAAATCCACGATTTTTATATTCTTCTTGGGTTTTGACATTCTTTTTGATTTTCAAATCCTTCTGGATTTTGAAAACTTTCTTGACTTTGAAATCCTCGTTCATTTTGAAATCCTTTTTGACTTTGAAATTCTTCTTGATTTTGAAATCCTCCTTCAGTTAATCCTTTTTGACTTTGAAATCCTCCTTCATTTAATCCTTTTTGACTTTAAAATTCTCCTTCATTTTGAAATCCCTTTTGACTTTGAAATCCCTTTTGACCTTAAAATCCTTTTTGATTTTCAAACCCTTTTTGACTTTGGGGCTCTTTTTGACTTTCAAACTCTTTTTGACTTTGGGATCCTCTTTGACTTTGAAATCCAAAATCTTTCTGAAACTCTTGATTTTCTAATCTTTCTTCATTTTCAAAACTTTTTTGATTTTGAAAATCTTTTTCACTTTGAAAATTTTCTTCCCTTTGAAATTTTTCCTGATTTTGAAATTCTACTTGTTTTTGAAATCCACGATTTTTATATTCTTCTTGGGTTTTGACATTCTTTTTGATTTTCAAATCCTTCTGGATTTTGAAAACTTTCTTGACTTTGAAATCCTCCTTCATTTTGAAATCCTTTTTGACCTTGAAATTCTTCTAGATTTTGAAATCCTCCTTTAGTTAAACCTTTTTGACTTTGAAATCCTCCTTCATTTAATCCTTTTTGACTTTGACTTTGAAATTCTCCTTCATTTTGAAATCCCTTTTGACTTTGAAATCCTTTTTGATTTTCAAACCCTTTTTGATTTTCAAACCCTTTTTGACTGTGGGGCTCTTTTTGACTTTCAAACTCTTTTTGACTTTGGGATCCTTCTTGACTTTGAAATCCAAAATCTTTCTAAAAATCTTGATTTTCTAATCTTTCTTCATTTTCAAAACTTTTTTAATTTTGAAAATCTTTTTCACTTTGAAAATTTTCTTCACTTTGAAATTTTTCCTGATTTCGAAATTCTACTTGTTTTTGAAATCCACGATTTTTATATTCTTCTTGGGTTTTGACATTCTTCTTGATTTTCAAATCCTTCTGGATTTTGAAAACTTTCTTGACTTTGAAATCCTCGTTCATTTTGAAATCCTTTTTGACTTTGAAATTCTTCTTGATTTTGAAATCCTCCTTCAGTTAATCCTTTTTGACTTTGAAATCCTCCTTCATTTAATCCTTTTTGACTTTGACTTTGAAATTCTCCTTCATTTTGAAATACCTTTTGACCTTGAAATCCTTTTTGACTTTCAAACCCTTTTTGATTTTCAAACCCTTTTTGATTTTCAAACCCTTTTTGACTTTGGGGCTCTTTTTGACTTTCAAACTCTTCTTGACTTTGGGATCCTTTTTGACTTTGAAATCCAAAATCTTTGTGAAAATCTTAATTTTCTAATCTTTCTTCATTTTCAAAACTTTTTTGATTTTGAAAATCTTTTTCACTTTGAAAATTTTCTTCACTTTGAAATTTTTCTTGATTTTGAAATTCTACTTGTTTTTGAAATCCACAATTTTAATAGTCTTTTTGGTTTTGACATTCTTCTTGATTTTCAAATCCTTCTGGATTTTGAAAACTTTCTTGACTTTGAAATCCTCCTTCATTTTGAAATCCTTTTTGATTTTGAAATTCTTCTTGATTTTGAAATCCTCCTTCAGCTAATCCTTTTTGACTTTCAAATCCTCCTTCATTTAATCCTTTTTGACTTTGACTTTGAAATTCTCCTTCATTTTGAAATCCCTTTTGACTTTGAAATCCTTTTTGATTTTCAAACCCTTTTTGATTTTCAAACCCTTTTTGACTGTGGGGCTCTTTTTGACTTTCAAACTCTTTTTGACTTTGGGATCCTTTTTGACTTTGAAATCCAAAATCTTTCTGAAAATCTTGATTTTCTAATCTTTCTTCATTTTCAAAACTTTTTTCATTTTGAAAATCTTTTTCACTTTGAAAATTTTCTTCACTTTGAAATTTTTCGTGATTTTGAAATTCTACTTGTTTTTGAAATCCACGATTTTTATATTCTTTTTGGTTTTGACATTCTTCTTGATTTTCAAATCCTTCTGGATTTTGAAAACTTTCTTGACTTTGAAATCCTCCTTCATTTTGAAATCCTTTTTGACTTCCAAACCCTTTTTGATTTTCAAACACTTTTTGACTTTGGAGCTCTTTTTGACTTTCAAACTCTTTTTGACTTTGGGATCCTTTTTGACTTTGAAATCCAAAATCTTTCTGAAAATCTTGATTTTCTAATCTTTCTTCAAATTTTCAAAACTTTTTTGATTTTGAAAATCTTTTTCACTTTGAAAATTTTCTTCACTTTGAAATTTTTCCTGATTTTGAAATTCTACTTGTTTTTGAAATCCACGATTTTGATATTCTTTTTGGTTTTGACATTCTTCTTGATTTTCAAATAGTTCTGGATTTTGAAAACTTTCTTGACTTTGAAATCCTCGTTCATTTTGAAATCCTTTTTGACTTTGAAATTCTTCTTGATTTTGAAATCCTCCTTCAGTTAATCCTTTTTGACTTTGAAATCCTCCTTCATTTAATCCTTTTTGACTTTGACTTTGAAATTCTCCTTCATTTTGAAATCCTTTTTGATTTTGAAATTCTTTTTGATTTTGAAATCCTTTTTGACTTTCAAACCCTTTTTGACTTTGAAACCCTTTTTGATTCTCAAATCCTTTTTGACTTTGGGGCTCTTTTTGACTTTCAAACTCTTTTTGATTTTGGGATCCTTTTTGATTTTGAAATCCAAAATCTTTCTGAAAATCTTGATTTTCTAATCTTTCTTCATTTTTAAAACTTTTTGGTTTTGAAAATCTTTTTCACTTTGAAAATTTTCTTCACTTTGAAATTTTTCCTGATTTTGAAATTCTACTTGTTTTTGAAATCCACGATTTTGATATTCTTTTTGGTTTTGACGTTCTTCTTGATTTTCAAATCCTTCTGGATTTTGAAAACTTTCTTGAATTTGAAATCCTCCTTCATTTTAAAATCCTTTTTGACTTTGAAATTCTTCGTGATTTTGAAATCCTCCTTCAGTTAATCCTTTTTGACTTTGAAATCCTCCTTCATTTAATCCTTTTTGACTTTGACTTTGAAATTCTCCTTTATTTTGAAATCCTTTTTGACTTTCAAACCCTTTTTAATTTTCAAACCCTTTTTGACTTTGGGGCTCTTTTTGACTTTCAAACTCTTTTTGACTTTGGGATCCTTTTTGACTTTGAAATCCAAAATCTTTCTGAAAATCTTGATTTTCTAATCTTTCTTCATTTTCAAAACTTTTTTGATTTTGAAAATCTTTTTCACTTTGAAAATTTTCTTCACTTTGAAATTTTTCCTGATTTTGAAATTCTACTTGTTTTTGAAATCCACGATTTTGATATTCTTTTTGGTTTCGACATTCTTCTTGATTTTCAAATCCCTCTGGATTTTGAAAACTTTCTTGACTTTGAAATCCTCCTTCATTTTGAAATCCTTTTTGACTTTGAAATTCTTCTTGATTTTGAAATCCTCCTTCAGTTAATCCTTTTTGACTTTGATTTTGAAATTCTCCTTCATTTTGAAATCCTTTTTGACTTTGAAATCCTTCTTCTTCATTTTGATACCCTTCTTGATCATTTTGAAACCCTTCTTTTTCATTTCCAAACCCCTCCCGAGTTTCAAAAACCTCCTCCTTTCGTCCATCATCCTCCTGATTCCCCAAATCAAACCCAATCAAATTTCCCAAATCAAAGCCAATCAAATTCCCATCCTTATTAATCTCCCTGCTTAATCCAAAATTAATCTCAGGATGATTTTTTACCATCAACGCTTTTCTTCTTACAAATTCCTAAGCACATTTTAATTAAAACTTAAATTAAATTAAAACATCGAAATTACAAGTAAAATGATAAAAACGACGACCGTCAAAACGTCTAATAAATAACATTTCCAAAAAGGGAACGTTCAAAGAGGGCGCTCGTGACCTATTTGATTCCTACAAAAGATTGTTTTAAAAATGATATTTTAATAAATTAATTATTACGTTAAACAAGCTCCTTTAATAACTTGTCTCCATTTGTGTAAACTGGAATTTAATAAAGCTAACTTGGCGATTCTTCTAAAACGAGCTAAAGAGTCTTCATTCTCCGGTGGAGACACATAAACTAATCCCATTTCATCCGGATTTATCGGAGCTACTTTAAAATCTTTCATTAGACGTCTTTCCCAAACTTTCATTTTCTTTCCTAAAATAGCTAAAAATTTGTCTTTATTTTTTAAAATTTTTTAAAAAATTTTTTAAATTTAAATTTTTTTTAAAACGGATTTTTGTATTTAAGTACCTTTTTCCTTTTTATCAACGCAAGAAACATCCATTCCATTTTTATTTAAAACCTCTAATATTTCATATCTAAAAGATGACATATCACTTTTAACTTCATTTATATCATCTTCTGTGACAAAACTTTCATCGCATTTTCTATGCATTGATGTAACATATCTCCAAACTAAAGCTCTTATAACTGAAGAATATTTAAGATTTTTACTTTTCTGTTTTTCGTTTAATTCCTTAAATTTCAAAAAAAATTCAAAAAATTAAAATTTCGTTTTTTAAATAATATTTAAAATATTACCTCTGAAGTACATTTTGTTGATTGTTCTTTAAGTTTAAACAACTTAAAAATTAATTTAGGAGATGGAACGACGTTAAAAGGAGGTGGTAAAGTTGGTGTATCTTCGAAATATTTCATCCAAAGTTTCGTTCGAGCAAATTTCCATTCTGTGTCTGCGTGTTGCTAAAAAAAACTTTTGCTTTGTTATTTTGTACAATGAAAAAATGAGATTTATACGTCTATTGTGGCATAGGAATTTGACATCATTGCGATTAATAAATTTAAAAGTACAATAACGTTTATTACGGAATAAGAACCGAACATTAACAATCCCCAGTATCTTGTGTAACCTTTAATTCCTTCTAATTCGAAATCTTCTAAGTTTATCATTCCGAAACTTGCCCAAAATAATGATTGAGAGGATTCAAAAACACTAAAAAAAGAAATAAATTAACTATCAAAAATATATCTAAAAATGTTTACCAAACTTTGAAAATCTTTCTAATTTTTTTGGTAATAATTAGGAAAAATCTACCTTTTTTGGATTAAAGTAGAATGTTTTAGTTTTCATTTGAAATAAAAATCATCTTTCTATCTTTAAAAATAAAGTCTGGGTGATTTTTTAAATTTTGCTCCAAATTTAAAAAAAAGTTTTAACTATCAAAAATTTTTACCAAGTTTAAGAATTTTTTTAAATTTTTTGGTAATAGTTAGAAAAAATTTAACTTTTTTTATTAAAAATAGAATATTTTAAGTTTAATTTGTCGTAAAAATCATTTCTTAATCTTTAGAAATAAACTCTGTATGATTTTTTAAAGTTGCTCTAAATTTTTTTAAAAAAGTTAGGTTAACTATCAAAAATTTTTACCCAACTTTAAAAATTTTTCTAATTTTTTTTGGTAATAATTAGGAAAAATTTGACTTTTTTAATTCAAAATAGAGTATTTTAAGTTTAATTTGTCATAAAAATCATTTCTTAATCTTTAAAAATAAACTCTGTATGATTTTTTAAAGTTGCTCCAAATTTTTAAAAAAGATAGGTTAACTATCAAAAATTTTTACCGAACTTTAAAAATTTTTCTAATTTTTTTGGTAACAATTAGGATAAATCTGATTTTTATAATTCAAAATAGAATCTTCTAAGTTCAATCTGTTCTAAAAATCATTTCTTAATCTTTAAAAATAAACTCTGTATGATTTTTTAAAGTTGCTCCAAGTTTTTTAAAAAGTTAGGTTAGTGTCAAAAATGTTAACCAATTTAAATTTTTTCCTTTTAAATTTCTTTGATAAAAATTAGACAAATCTAGCTTTTTTGGATTAAAATAGAATGTTTTAATTTTCATTTAAAACAAAAATTATCTTTCCATCTTTAAGAATAAAGTCTGGGTGATTTTTTAAAATTGGATTTTAAAAGTTAAAATGTCAAAAAATTTGAACCAACTTTAAGATTTTTTTTAAATTTTTTTGATGAAAATGAGAGAAATCTACCTTTTTTGGATTAAAATAGAATGTCTTAATTTTCATTTAAAATAAAAATCATCTTTCTATCTTTAAAAATAAAGTTTGTATGATTTTTTAAAGTTGTTCCAAATTTTTAAAAAAGTTAGGTTAGTATCAAAAATGTTAACCAATTAAAATTTTTTTTTTAATTTTTTTGATAAAAATTAGAAAAATCTACCTTTTTTGGATTAAAATAGAATGTTTTAGTTTTCATTTAAAACAAAAATTATCTTTCTATCTTTAAAAATAAAGTCTGGGTGATTTTTTAAAGTTGCTTCAAATTAAAAAAAAAAAGTTAGGTTAACTATCAAAAATTTTTACTAAGTTTAAGAATTTTTTTAATTTTTTTGGTAATAATTAGGAACAATCTATTTTCTTTGGATTAAAATAGAATGTTTTAGTTTTTATTTAAAACAAAAATCATCTTTCTATCTTTAAAAATAAAGTCTGGGTGATTTTTTAAAATTGGATTTTAAAAGTTAAAATGTCAAAAAATTTGAACCAACTTTAAGATTTTTCTTTTAATTTTTTTTGATAAAAATTAGAGAAATCTACCTTTTTTGGATTAAAATAGAATGTTTTAATTTTCATTTAAAACAAAAATCATCTTTCTATCTTTAAAAATAAAGTCTGGGTGATTTTTTAAAATTTGCTCCAAATTAAAAAAAAAGTTAGGTTAACTATCAAAAATTTTTACTAAGTTTAAGAATTTTTAAAATTTTTTGGGTAATAATTAGGAAAAATTTGACTCTCTTAATTAAAAATAGAATATTTTAAGTTCAATTTGTCGCAAAAATAATTTCTTAATCTTTAAAAATAAACTCTGTATGATTTCTTAAATTTGCTCCAAATTTTTAAAAAAGTTAGGTTAACTATCAAAGATTTTTACCGAACTTTAAAAATTTTTCTAATTTTTTTGGTAACAATTAGGATAAATTTGATTTTTATAATTCAAAATAGAATCTTCTAACTTCAATTTGTTCTAAAAATCATTTCTTAATCTTTAAAAATAAACTCTGTATAATTTTTTAAAGTTGTTACAAATTTTTAAAAAAGTTAAGTTAGTGTCAAAAATGTTACCCAATTTAAAATTTTTCTTTTAACTTTTTTGATAAAAATTAGAAAAATTTACCTTTTTTAGATTAAAATAGAATGTTTTAACTTTCATTTAAAACAAAAATCATCTTTCTATCTTTAAAAATAAAGTCTGGGTGATTTTTTAAAATTTGCTCCAAATTTAAAAAAGAGTTAGGTTAACTATCAAAAATTTTTACTAAGTTTAAGACTTTTTTTATTTTTTTTTGGTAATAATTAGAAAAAAATTGACTTTTTAAATTAAAAATAGAATATTTTAAGTTCAACTTATCATAAAAATTATTCCTTAATCTTTAAAAATAAACTTTGTATGATTTTTTAAAGTTGCTCCAAATTTTCAAGTTAGTGTCAAAAATGTTAATCAACTTAAAATTTTTTTTTTAATTTTTTTCATAAAAATTAGAAAAATCTACTTGTGTTAGATTAAAATAGAATGTTTTAATTTTCATTTAAAACAAAAATTATTTTTCTATCTTTAAAAATAAAGTCTGGGTGATTTTTTAAAATTGGATTTTAAAAGTTAAAATGTCAAAAAATTTGAACCAACTTTAAGATTTTTTTTTTAATTTTTTTGATAAAAATTAGAAAAATTTACCTTTTTTGGATTAAAATAGAACATTTTAACTTTCATTTAAAATAAAAATCATCTTTCTATCTTTAAAAATAAAGTCTGGGTGATTTTTTAAAATTAGATTTTAAAAGTTAAAATGTCAAAAAATTTGAACCAACTTTAAGATTTTCTTTTTTAATGTTTTTGATAAAAATTAGAAAAATCTACCTTTTTTGGATTAAAATAGAATGTTTTAATTTTCATTTAAAACAAAAATCATCTTTCTATCTTTGAAAATAAAGTCTGGGTGATTTTTTAAAATTGGATTTTAAAAATTAAAATGTCAAAAAATTAGAACCAACCTTAAAATTTTTTGATAAAAATTAGAAAAATCTACCTGTTTTGTATTAAAATTGAATGTCTTAATTTTCATTTAAAATAAAAATCATCTTTCTATCTTTAAAAATAAACTCTGTATGATGTTTTAAATTTACTCCAAATTTTTAAAAAAGTTAGGTTAACTATCAAAAATTTTTACCAAACTTAAAAAATTTTTTAATTTTTTTGGTAATAATTAGGAAATATTTGACTTTTTTAATTGAAAATAGAATCTTTAAGTGTTAACTGAAAGTAAAAATCATTTCTTAATCTTTGAAAATAATCTCTGTATGATTTTTTAAAGTTGTTCCAAATTTTTAAAAAAGTTAGGTTAACTATCAAAAATTTTTACCAAGCTTAAAAATTTTTTTAATTTTTTTGGTAACAATTAGGAAAAATTTGACTTTTTTAATTAAAAATAGAATCTTTAAGTGTTAATTAAAAGTAAAAATCATTTCTTAATCTTTAAAAATAAACTCTGTACGAATTTTTTAACTTTAACAAATTTTTATATCTACAAATTTTTTGATGAATCTTTTTTAATTTTATATTCTTGATTTTTTATTATTAATTAATAATAAAAAGAAACATACTTAGCAAATTTTCTCCATTTTAAACACGATTCCCTCGAATTCGCCCAATCAGCTTGTCCATTCTCTAAACGGTAACATTTTTTCCGTTCCAAATCCGAAAAATACCAAAGTAATTGATTCAAACCGCAAGCAAAAGCGAATAAAACCAAAGCGTAAATAAAGAAGAATTTTACAATGTCGATTACCATCCGGCCTAAACAGATTTGTAAAGGACCTAAATGAGGGTTTATTGAGAAGAGATGAACTAGTTTTAAAGCACTAAAAAGAATTATTATTAGATTTTATAATAATATGAGTTTAAAAGAAAATTATTTACTTACCTAAAAACATTAGCAGCTGCAAAAAGTCCTTCGCCGACCAATTGAGGATCAAAAGCGTCCCATTCTTCCCTCGGGATGTAAGCTTTAGAGGGATCGGAAGATATTTCTCGACGTTGTTGCACATAAGCGACGATTCTGAGGACAAAGACGAGACCGTAGATCAAGTTTCGAGTGCAATCTATGACGTTCCACAAGTTTCTAAAGTGGATTTTTATTCCATCTGTGTAAATCTCGCGGGTTTGCTCGAAAACAAATCCTAAAACCAGTCAATAGTGCTGTTTTAAGAACAAAAGTGGATGTTTTTGATGTTTTAAAATATCGTATGTTTATAAATGAATATCGGGGTTTTAACTCTTTATAATATTTATTACATTAAACTTAAAGTTATAAATTATATGTCAAATGAAAAAGTAACTCAAACAGTTTTACCAAGAACCTTATAAATGTTCAATGTGACAACCATTTGTCACACGGCACACATCAAGTCTATAGTTGAGTTCTTCCCAAACGTTGATAAGTGTGTATTCAGTAATTGTAGGAGCAGCTGCTTCCATCCGATTTCTTAATTCAGGGAGGTCAGCTGGTAGCAGAGGCACGCACAAACGATCCTTGATGAAGCCCCAAAGGTAAAAATCGCATGGCGTTAGGTCAGGAGATCGTGGAGGCCATCCATGCATCGTTATGTCAGTGAAGTGGCGCACCATCTTGCTGGAAAATGAAGTCCTCTGGCTCATTTTCTTCCAACTGAGGGAAGAGCCATTGTATCAAGGTAAGAAGTGCCAGTTACAGTAGGTTCACCAAAAAAAGGAAGGCCCATAAACTTTTCGTCGGGATACGGCACAAAAAACATTCACTTTAGGGGAAACTCGTTGCATTTGTACCACCTCTAGCGGATTGTAGCAGAAACATTTCGCACACATGCACAGTGATGCCAACAAATAAAACTGTTTGAGTTGTTCTTTCATTTGGCATAATATTTATAACTGTAAGTTTAATGTAATAAATATGATAAAGCGTTAAAATCCCGATGTTTATTTATAAACACCCTGTATACTCTTTATAACAAAATTATATGTAGGTGTAACAGAACTCAATTGCCAAACGTTAACCACACATTTTAGACTTAATAAATTGAGTCATTATGAAATTAACTCTGAAATGTATGATTAGCATTTGATAGCTGACTTCTGGGACACCTGTACTTAGAATTTTTTAATAATTTACCTAAAACATAGAAAAAGATGATATATTCTAAAGTAGTTGGAGGGTTTCCTCTTTGTTTCTTTTCAATTTGGTTGTTTATAAAAGGGAAGAAAAATTCGAATAAACGGACATCAGCTCTTTGAGAAGCAAGCATCAAAATGACTAAAATTAAGATAAATTTGAGAATATAGAATATTGAATAATTAATTAATAAACAAACCAAGGAAAAAAATGTATGAAAAAGCGTGCATTAAGAACTTCATAAACGGTTTTCTCATAATTTTTCCGGTATTTGAATTTGGTGCAAAAATATAAATCAGACAGTAAAAAGGAAATAATAAACCAACTTTTAAAATTATAAAAATTTTTTCGAGGGTTGATTTTCTACGAAATCCTGGTACTCCTTCGTACCAAATCGCTGTTAATAGTTGTTGAATGTTAGGGTGTGCTATAAACTAAAAAATAATTGTCAAATTAAAAATCGTGGAGACTTTATTTTTTTTAATTAAGAAATGAAATTTGTATTAGTTGAAAGCTAAAATATTCTATTTTGTAATAAAAAAGTCAATTTTGTTCTAATTATTACCCAAAAAATTTAAAAAAATCATAAAGTTGACTAAAATTTTTTTAACCTAACTTTTTAAAAAAATTTTGATCAATTTTAAAAAATCCTGACTTTATTTTTTTTAATTAAGAAATGAAATTTGTATTAATTGAAAGCTAAAATATTCTATTTTGTAATAAAAAAATCAATTTTGTTCTAATTATTACCCAAAAAATTAAAAAAAGAATAATAAAGTTGACTAAAATTTTTTTAACTTAACTTTTTTAAAAAAATTTGATCAATTTTAAAAAATCCTAACTTTATTTTTTTAAATTAAGAAATGAAATTTGTATTAATTGAAAGCTAAAATATTCTATTTTGTAATAAAAAAGTCAATTTTGTTCTAATTATTACCCAAAAAATTTAAAAAATTCATAAAGTTGACTAAAATTTCTTTAACCTAACTTTTTTAAAAATTTTGACCAAATTTAAAAAATCGTGGAGACTTAATTTTTTTAAATTAAGAAATGAGATTTATATTAAAGCTAAAATATTGTATTTTGTAATAAAAAAATCAATTTTTCTCAAAATATTACCAAAAAAATTTAAAAAAATTCATAAAGTTGACTAAAATTTTTTATAACCTAAAAAAAAATTAAAAAATATGAAAAAAATAGAAAATTATTTAAGAATTAAAGTTAATGTAACTTAATTTACATTAAAATTGTTAAAAAAATCACTTAATTTAGTCTAAAATTGTAATATTTCACTTAAAATTTTTTAAAATCATCAATTTTTTTCCAAAATTTCACGAAATTTGGTGCAAAATTGTTGAATTTCGTTTAATTTTATCAAAATTTTTTCGAATTCCATTAAAAAATAACTTAATTTAGCTTGAAATTGTGAAATGTCGACCAACATTTTCAAAATTCGTCCAATTTCGTTTGAAAATTCACGAAATTTCGCCTAAATTTGTCGAATTTCAATGAAAAATAACTTTATTTATCTTAAAATTGTGAAATTTCATCTAAAATCGTTGAATTTCATCTAAAATTTTCTAAAGTTATCAAACTTTATATAAAATTTCACAAAATTTCATCAAATTTTTTTCCAATTTCATTAAAATAAAACTTGATTTTAAAAATTATGAAATTTAAACCAAAATTTTAAAAATTCGTCGAATTTCGTCTAAAATTTTACGAAATTTCGCCTAAATTTGTCGAATTTAACTGAAAAATAACTTAATTTAGCTAAAAAATGTGAAATTTTATCTCAAACTTCTTAAAATTGTAGAATTTCTTTTGAAATTTCACGAAATTTCGTTTAAAATCGTCGAATTTCATTGAAAAAAACTTTATTTATCTTAAAATTGTGCAATTTCATCTAAAATTTTCTAAAATCCGATTTCTTTTCTAAAATTTCACGAAATTTGGTGTAAAGTTATCTAAAATTGTTGAATTTCGTTTAATTTCACCTAAACTTTTTCGAATTTCATTGAAAGATAACTTAATTTAGCTTGAAATCGTGAAATTTCGACAAAAATTTTCAAAATTTAAATTTCGTTTGAAATGTTACTAAATTTCGTCTAAAATTGTTGAATTGAATTGAAAAATTACTTTGTTTAGATTAAAATTGTGAAATTTTATCTAAAATTTCTTAAAATTGTCAAATTTCTTCTAAAATTTCGCCAAATTTTGTATAAAATTGCCTAAAATGATTGAATTTCGTCTAACTTCATTTAAAATTTCCTTAAGTCATCGAATTTCGTCTGAAATTTCACCAGATTTCGACAAAAGTTGTCAAATTTCATTGAAAAATAACTTTATTTAGATTAAAATTGTAAAATTTTATCTAAAATTTGCTAAAATCGTCAAATTTGGTGATGAAAATTTTGACCAATTTTAAAAAATCGTGGAGAATTTATTTTTTTAAATTAAGAAATGGAATTTGTATTAATTGAATGTTAAAATATTCTATTTTGCAATAAGAAAGTCAATTTTGTTCTAATTATTATCCAAAAAATTAAAAAAATTCATAAAGTTGACTAAAATTTTTCCTAACCTTAAAAATTTTGACCAATTTTAAAAAATCGTGGAAACTTTATTTTTTTAAATTAAGAAATGAAATTTGTATAAATTAAAAGCTAAAATATTCTATTTTATAATAAAAAAGTCAATTTTGCTCTAATTATTACCCAAAAAATTAAAAAAATTCATAAAGTTGACTAAAATTTTTCCTAACCTTAAAGATTTTGACCAAATTAAAAAAATCGTGAAGACTTTATTTTTTTAATTAAGAAATAAATTTGTATTAATCGAAAGTTAAAATATTCTACTTTGTAATAAAAAAGTCAATTTTGTTCTAATTATTACCCAAAAAATTTAAAAAAATCATAAAGATGACTAAAATTTTTAACAGTTAACCTAACTTTTTTTGAAAATAATTAAAAATTTAATCAAACCTTTTTCTGTTTAAGACTAATAGCAAGTTCTAATCTGGCCAATTTCATTTGATCTTTCGTATTATACCCGTTATTATTAGGATCGTGATTTAAAATAACAGATAACTCTTCTGAACTTCGACTTTGATGAAGTAAATCAACCGCAAACTGTTGACATTGTTTCCTTAATTCTAAATATTCAAATTTACATTCCTAAAAAATAAATACGTTTTAAGATTAAGAATTATCACAAATAAATATCTTTGATTTTATTCTAAAAGGATTAAAGTCATATTAATTTTGGTAAATTAAAGTTGAAGGAATGTTACAGTAAGCTATTTGGAAGTACAGTTTGATTCAAAATATGGAAAATTAATAATGACTTTTAGAATGAAATCACAGGTATAATAACATATAACATACAGGTTCTGCAAAAGCTAAATTACGTAAATCCCAAGACAACTGAAAGGCAGTTAAAATAGGATCTGTGGAAGATAAAGCGATTAAAGATGGACTTGCTAAAGCTTTGTACTCGTTAACTCTGGATAAAGAGTGTCGTAAAGAATCTTCTTTTGAATCTTTTAAACAAGATTTACATCCACACCTAAAAACAAAAAATTACAACAGTTGAATTTTATAAAAAGTAAGATCCAAGTATTAGACAAGACTTTCTTAAAAGATTTTAACACGTTGAATTCAAATTCAATCTTAGAATTGCTTCATCACCTCTGGTTTCAATACAACTTAACTAATAAATGTTACAAATACATATTTTCAACATACTTGGTGTTGTAAAGCAGTCAATTAAAGATATTCAGGTTATATTTTTACTTCTGAAGGAAAAACTAAAAGTCGTAAAAAATTTTACTTCGGCAAAAATAAAGATTAAGTTTTAATCTAAATCCTCATAAAAATTTCAAGTATTATTAATAATTAGTTTTTGAGATATGAATTTTTAAAAATGATTGATTTTTTAACGTAAAAATTTTTTTGACAACATTTGGAATAAAACGGGGTTTTTAAATTAATACTAGAATATTTTAAGTTTCATTTAAAAAAAAATCAAGTCAAAGTATTTAAAAATCAATTTTTGATGAATTTTTGAAGGTGATCGATTTTCTTAAGTTAGGTTAGAAGTGTCGAAATTCTTTACCAACTTTGAAAATTTTTTTAATTTTTTTGACAACATTTAGAAAAAAACGGTCTTTTTAGATCAAAACTAGGATGTTTTGAGTTTCATTTAGAAAATAAATCAAATCAAAATATTTAAAAATCAATTTTTTATGAATTTTTAAAGTTGATAATTCTTTTTAAGTTGGGTTAAAACTCTCAAAAATTTCTTGCCAAGTTAAAGTAACAAATAAATAATTGTCCATAAAACTTTTTATGACATCTGAATTTACTATTCTTCCCATTCAGAATTTATTTAGATTTTTTCCAATGTCTTAATTTCATTTGGAAGAATTCATTTTTCTATAATTATCCAAAAGTAATCATCCATTGCGCCTTTAAGTTAGAATATTTCAAAAACCTAATGTGATAGAGTAATTCTAAAGCCAAAGTATTATTTAAATAAAAAAATCATTTAATTTACTTTACTTACTTTATATCGTGTGGCATTGGAAGTGAAGCTCCTCTATCAAGTAACAACTTTAATATCTCATAATTATTCCGATGAGCAGCTAAAATCAACGGGGTCATATCAGGAGTAAAAGTTGCAATGTTTAAATCAACTTTTTGCCAACTCTAAAAAAAATCATAGTATCAATAAACCTAATAAAATAAAATAATTAAATTAAAGAAAAAGAAATTACAAAAGCTTCTCCCTTTTTGTGTATATTCTCTTCATGATCCAAAAGTAACTCAACTGCTTCAACAAATTCAACGTTAATAGCGTGTAAAAGACCATCTCGAGTTTCAACTCCGTTTGTAACTAAAGTTTCCACCATTTCCAAGTTTTCTCCATCAATTGCTAATGTTAAAGCTGTTCTTCCTAAACTATCCATGCAATTGATGTTGAAAGCGTTGAATTTATTAGCTAAATGAAGCATCCTGGAAACATATTATTGATCAAGATAAATAAGAAAGAAAAGAATTTGAAATTTTGAAAGAAAATTTGGAATGTTTTTATGCTTACCTTCTAACATTTGGCATATCTCCTCTTTCAACAGCCAAAAGAAATTTCTTTTCTTCGTTTGTTAATGGATTTGAAATTGGGTTTATTTTATTCATCTAGATAAAAATTAATTTATTTATAAAAATCATTTCTTAGTCTTAAAAAGTTGGGTTAACCGTCAAAAATTTTTACGAAGCTTAAAATTTTTTAAAATTTTTTTGGAAATAATTAGAAAAATTTTAACTTTTTTAATTAAAAATAGAATCATTTAAATTCAATTTGAAGTAAAAATCATTTCTTAATCTTTAAAAATAAACTCTCTGTGATTTTTTAAAGTTGATCAAATTTTTTTAAAAAGTTAGGTTAACCCTCAAACATTTTTACCAAGTTTAAGAATTTTTTTAATTTTTTTTGTAGTAATTAGGAAAAAAATTTGACTTTTTTAACTCAAAATAGAATTTTTAAGTGTTAATTGAAAATAAAATCATTTCTTAATCTTTAAAAATAAACTCTGTATGATTTTTTAAAATTGATCGATTTTCTTAAGTTAGGTTAGAAGTGTCAAAAATTTCTTACCAACTTAGAATTTTTTTTTAATTTTTTTGGTACAATTTAGAATAAAACGGTCTTTTTAAATTAAAACTAGAATCTTTTTAGATTCACTTAAAAAAAAATCAGATCAAAATCTTTAAAATTCAATTTTTTATGATTTTTAAAAAAATATATTGATTTTCCAACCTAAAAATTTTTTGCCAACTTTAAAAATTTTTTTAATTTTTTTGACAACATTTAGAATAAAACGAACTTTTTAGATCAAAACTAGAATATTTTAGGTTTCACTTAGAAAAAGAAATCAAAAGAAAATTTTTAAAAATGAATTTTTAATGAATTTTTAAAATTGATCTATTTTCTTAAGAAGTGTCAAAAATTTTTTAACCAACTTTGAAAATTTTTTAAATTTTTTTGGTACAATTTAGAATAAAACAGTCTTTTTAAATTAAAACTAGAATCATTTTAGATTCATTTAGAAAAAAAATCAGATCAAAATCTTTGAAATTCAATTTTTTATGATTTTTTTAAAAATTATTGATTTTCCAACCTAAAAAATTTTTTGCCAACTTTGAAAATTTTTTTAATTTTTTTGGTAACATTTAGAACAAAAGGATTTTTTAAAATCAAAACTAGAATGTTTTAGGTTTCATTTAGAAAAAAAATCAAATCAAAATCTTTAAAAATGAATTTTTGATGAATTTTTAAAATTGATCGATTTTCTTAAGAAGTGTCAAAATTTTTTACCAACTTTGAAAATGTTTTCAATTTTTTTGACAACATTTAGAATAAAACGGTCTTTTTAGATCAAAACTAGAATGTTTTAGGTTTCATTTAGAAAAAAAATCAAATCAAAATCTTTAAAAATGAATTTTTGATGAATTTTTAAAGTTGATCGGTTTTCTTAAATTAGGTTAGAAATGTAAAAAATTTTTACCTACTTTAAAAATTTTTTTAATTTTTTTGACGACATGTAGAACAAATCGGTCTTTTTAAATCAAAACTAGAATGTTTTAAGTTTCATGTAGAAAAAAAATCTAATCAAAATCGTTAAAAATGAATTCTTGATAAATTTTTTAAGTTAATCGATTTTCTTAAGTTAGGTTAGAAGTGTCAAAAATTTTTTACCAACTTTGAAAATTTTTTTAATTTTTTTGGTAAAATCTAAAACAAAACGGTCTTTTTAAATTAAAACTAGAATATTTTTAGATGCATTTAGAAAAAAAATCAAATCAAAATCTTTAAAAATAAATTTTTAATGAATTTTTAAAGTTGATCGATTTTTTTAAGTGTCAAAATTTTTTACCAACTTTGAAAATTTTTTTAATTTTTTTGACAACATTTAGAATAAAACGAACTTTTTAGATCAAAACTAGAATGTTTTAGGTTTCATTTAGAAAAAAAATCAAATCAAAATCTTTAAAAATGAATTTTTAAAATTGATCGATTTTCTTAAGAAGTGTCAAAATTTGTTACCAACTTTGAAAATTTTTTAAATTTTTTTGACAACACTTGGAATAAAACGAACTTTTTGGATCAAAACTAGAATGTTTTAGGTTTCATTTAGAAAAAAAATCAAATCAAAATCTTTAGAAATGAATTTTTGATGAATTTTTAAAATTGATCGATTTTCTTAAGTTAGGTTAGAAGTGAAAAATTTTTTACCAACTGAAAATTTTTTAAATTTTTTTGACAACACTTGGAATAAGACGAACTTTTTGGATCAAAACTAGAATGTTTTAGGTTTCATTTAGAAAAAAAAATCAAATCAAAATCTTTAAAAATGAATTTTTGATGAATTTTTAAAATTGATTTCTTAAGTTAGAAGTGTCAAAAATTTTTTACCAATTTTGAAATTTTTTTTAACTTTTTTGACAACATTTAGAATAAAACGGTCTATTTAAATCAAAACTAGAATGTTTTAGGTTTCATTTAGAAAAAAAATCAAATTAAAATCTTGAAAAATGATTTTTTGACGAATTTTTAAAATTAATCGATTTTCTTAAGTTAGGTTAGAAGTGAAAAATTTTTTAACAAACTTTGAAAATTTTTTTAATTTTTTTGGTACAATTTAGAATAAAACAGTCTTTTTAAATTAAAACTAGAATCTTTTTAGATTCATTTAGAAAAAAAATCAGATCAAAATCTTTAAAATTCAATTTTTTATGATTTTTTAAAAAAAATATTGATTTTCTAACCTAAAAAATTTTTTGCCAACTTTGAAATTTTTTAAAATTTTTTGTCAACATTTAGAATAAATCGGTCTTTTTAGATCAAAACTAGAATACTTTAGGTTTCACTTAGAAAAAGAATCAAAAGAAAGTTTTTAAAAATGAATTTTTAATGAATTTTTAAATTTGATCGATTTTCTTAAGTTAGGTTAGAAGTGTCAAAAATTTTTTACCAACTTTAAAATTTTTTAAAATTTCTTTTGACAACATTTAGAACAAATCGGTCTTTTCAAATAAAAACTAGAATGTTTTAGGTTTCACTTAAAAAAAGAATTAAATCAAAATCTTTAAAAATGAATTCTTCAAATTAAAAAAAAGTGTTTAAACATTAAAAATTAGGTTACATTCTCAAAATGAATTTTTTATTTTAATTTTAATTTTGTATATTATTTATTTATTCATCATTTAAGTAAATAACAACATAGAAAGGAATCGAAATATTTAACTCGGTCAATTCGAAGCAATACAAAATAACCGCGGGAAATCCTTAGAAATGAAATCTCTGTTACGAATCGATAGTCGGCATTTTGTAAAAGATGTAAAGAATTAGGACGTCGATGGAAGGTTGCCGAAGGATTTACAATAATTTAATTATTTACCCACAACTAATACCGTATTACTCTAGGTCGTATTGTAACTAGTTCACGTTCTAACTCAAAACATAGAAGAACTACGTTCTCTTAATTTTGAAATTTAAAAAGTATACAATATAATTTAAAAAGTATAAAGTTGTAAAATGAAAACGACCGAATCTAAAGAAAAACTCATCGAGGAGTGTCGAAAAGGATCGGCATCGAGCACGAAAGCTTTTAACTTTACAGATCCCACCACTAGAGCTTTAAGCACAGTCGAGAAACAATTTTTATTAACTGCTGAAAAAGGAGATTGTGCAGGAGTTAAAAGGTATTTAGTATTTACTTTTCTTTCTTAGTAATTGTTCTAGAGATTTAAAAATTTATGAGGATTTAGATTGAAACTTAATCTTTATTTTTACCAAAAATGAATTTTCTATCACTTTTGGTTTTTACGTCAGGAAAGAAAACCTAACCTAACTTAATTAACATTTCGATTAAAATTAGTCAATTTTTAAAAATTCATATCTAAAAAACTAATTGTTATTGAGACTTGAAATTTTATAAGGATTTAGATTGAAACGTAATCTTTATTTTTACCAAAAATGAATTTTCTATCACTTTTGGTTTTTATGTCAGGATAGAAAACCTAACCTAACTTAATTAACATTTCGATTAAAATTGGTCAATTTTTAAAAATTCATATCTAAAAAACTAATTGTTATTGAGACTTGAAATTTTATGAGGATTTAGATTGAAACTTAATCTTTATTTTTACCAAAAATGAATTTTCTATCACTTTTGGTTTTTTCCTCAGGGAAGAAATTCTAACCTAACTTAATTAACATGTTTATTAAAATTAGTCAATTTTTAAAAATTCATATCTAAAAAACTAATTGTTATTGAGACTTGAAATTTTATGAGGATTTAGATTGAAACTTAATCTTTATTTTTACCATAAATGAATTTTCTATCACTTTTAGTTTTTACATCAGATAAGAAATTCTAACCTAACTTAATTAACATGTCGATTAAAATTAGTCAATTTTTAAAAATTCATATTTAAAAAATTAATTATTGTTGAGACTTGAAATTTTATAAGGATTTAGATGGATATTTGATCTTTATTTTTACCAAAGATAAATTTTCTACGATTTTTAGTTTTTCCCTCAGAAGAGAAAATGTAACTGAATGTCCTTTATTGACATTTTTTAAAATTCTAAAAATTGGGTTACATTTTCAAAGTGGATTTTTCTTAAGATGACAATAGATTTGTTCTTGCAGGCAACTTTCAACAGTTTCTGACTTTTTCAACCATTCAAAATGTTCAATTTTGATTACATGCAAAGAATCCTAAATCTTGATTGGTTGAAAAAATCAAAAACTGTTGGAAATTGCCTGCATGAACAAAGTTAATGTAATTTAACATTTAGAAGTTACAACTTTTTTATATATAATTTTAGAATTTAAAAAATTAAAAAAAATAAATCATATTTTTGTGTTTTAATGTTTATCTTTT
Organism: Digitonthophagus gazella; assembly: GCA_036711955.1. Taxonomy (NCBI): domain Eukaryota; kingdom Metazoa; phylum Arthropoda; class Insecta; order Coleoptera; family Scarabaeidae; genus Digitonthophagus; species Digitonthophagus gazella. The sequence continues at coordinate 30,059,851 of JASCIT010000002.1, forward strand.
GGAAACCCCTTTGGAAAAGGGGTTGTTTCTTTAGGATAATCTTGTTTTTCCCTATTAATAATAATAATAACCCCGAATATAATTTCACCCACCTTCACTTTTAGCCTTTTAAGAGAATACAAAGCTCATCCCGAAGAATTAGACATCAACTGCGTCGATCCTTTAAATAGAAGTGCTTTAATAGCAGCTATTGAAAATGAAAACTTGGAGCTGGTAAAAATTCTAATTGATGAAGGAATCAAAGTTAAAGATGGTTTATTGCATGCTATTGATGAAGAATACGTCGAAGGAGTTGAGCTACTTTTACAATACGAAGAAGAACATCATAAACCAGGAGAACCATATGTAATAACCCATTTTTAATCTCTTTTTTAATCTTTTTTGATCTTTTTTGACCTTTTTTGATCTTTCTTTTTTTAAATTTTTTTCTTTTCTAATTTAAATTCAATTGAAAACGAATAAAGCGGCTTAAAGTAGTCGGATCGTATCACTTTGAGGTTTTAAAAGCGAAATAACTGGGTGTCATCAAAGCCGGATTTCCGGAACGAAACGAATCTATTGGGGAACATTGAAAATTCCTGTTTTTTACGGCGTAGTTCGTATAATAGACTTAATTAGAAGGAATCCGATTTTAAAAGACTTTATAAATCGATTTGAAAATTATTAAAGGGGTTCAAAAAAATAAAGCTTTTTATTTTTGAACATATGTTTGTTATCTATGGAAGGAAGTTGAAATAAATTTAAAAAAATTCGAAAGTAAATGAATTTTAAAGATTTTGATTTGATTTTCTTTCTAAATGAATCTAAAAAGATTCTAGTTTCAATTTAAAAAGACCGTTTTGCTCTAAATTTTCCCAAAAAAATTAAAAAAATTTTCAATGTTGGCAAAAATTCTTTTAATTTCGGAAATTTCTTAAGTTAGGGAATCAATAATTTTTTTTTAATTCATAAATAAATGATTTTTAAATATTTTGATCTGATTTTTTTTCTAAATGCATCTAAAAAGATTCTAATTTTAATTTAAAAAGACCGTTTTGTTCTAAATTTTACCAAAAAATTTAAAAAAATTTTCAAAGTTGGCAAAAAATCTTTTAGGTTAGAAAATCAATAATTTTTTAAAAATTCGTAAAAAATTGAATTTTAAATATTTTGATTTGATTTTCTTTCTAAATGAATCTAAAAAGATTCTAGTTTTAATTTAAAAAGACCGTTTTGTTCTAAATTTTACCAAAAAAATTAAAAACATTTTCAAAGTTGGTAAAAAATTTTTTAATTTAGGAAATTTTTTAAGTTAGGAAATCAATAATTTTTTAAAAATTCGTAAATAAATGATTTTTAAATATTTTGATCTGATTTTCTTTCTAAATGAATCTAAAAAGATTCTAGTTTTAATTTAAAAAGACCGTTTTGTTCTAAATTTGACCAAAAAAATTAAAAAAATTTTCAAATTTGGCAAAATTTTTTAATTTAGGAAATTTTTTAAGTTAGGAAATCAATAATTTTTTTAAAATTCGTAAATAAATGATTTTTAAATATCTTGATCTGATTTTTTTTCTAAATGAATCTAAAAAGATTCTAGTTTTAATTTAAAAAGACCGTTTTATTCTAAATTTTACCAAAAGAATTAAAAAAATTTTCAAAGTTGGCAAAAAATTTTTTTGATTTAAAAATCAATAATTTCAAAAAAATTCGTAAAAAATTAAATTTTAAATATTTTAATCTGATTTCTTTTCTAAATGAATCTAAAAAGATTCTAGTTTAATTTAAAAAGGTTGTTTTGTTCTAAATTTTACCAAAAAAATTAAATAAATTTTCAAAGTCGGCAAAAAATTTTTTAGGTTGGAAAATCAATAATTTTTTTAAAAAATCATAAAAAATTAAATTTTAAATATTTTAATCTGATTTCTTCTCTAAATGAATATAAAAAGATTCTAGTTTTAATTTAAAAAGACCGTTTTGTTCTAAATTTTACCAAAAAAATTAAAAAAATTTTCAAAGTTTGCAAAAAATTTTTTAGGTTAGAAAATCTATAATTTTTTAAAAATTCGTAAGAAATTAAATTTTAACTATTTTAATCTGATTTTTTTTCAAAATGAATCTAAAAAGATTCTAGTTTTAATTTAAAAAGGTTGTTTTGTTCTAAATTTTACCAAAAATATTAAAAAAATTTTCAAAGTTGGTAAAAAATTTTTTGGATTAGAAAATCAATGATTTTTTTAAAAAATCATAAAAAATAGAATTTTAAATATTTTAATCTGATTTTTTTTCTAAATAAATCTAAAATGATTCTAGTTTTAATTTAAAAAGGTTGTTTTGTTCTAAATTTTATCAAAAAAATTTAAAAAATTTTCAAAGTTGGTGAAAAAATTTTTGTTAGAAAATCAGTTTTTAAAAAATTAGAAATTTTTTAAAAAATTCGTAAGAAATTGAATTTTAAGGATTTTGATCTGATTTTTTTTCTAAATGAATCTAAAAAGATTCTAGTTTTAATTTAAAAAGGTTGTTTTGTTCTAAATTTTATCAAAAATATTAAAAAAATTTTCAAAGTTGTTGAAAAAATTTTTGTTAGAAAATCAGTTTTTAAGAAATTAGAAATTTTTTAAAAAATTCGTAAAAAATTGAATTTTAAATATTTTAATCTGATTTTTTTTCTAAATGAATCTAAAAAGATTCTAGTTTTAATTTAAAAAGACCATTTTGTTCTAAATTTTACCAAAAAAATTTAAAAAATTTTCAAAGTTGGCAAAAAATTTTTTAGTTTAGATAATCAATATTTTTTAAAAAATTCGTAAAAAATTGAATTTTAAATATTTTAATCTGATTTTTTTTCTAAATGAATCTAAAAAGTTTCTAATTTTAATTTAAAAAGACCGTTTTGTTCTAAATCTTACCAAAAAAATTAAAAAAATTTTCAAAGTTGGCAAAAAAATTTTTAGGTTAGAAGATCAATATTTTTTAAAAAATTCGTAAAAAATTGAATTTTAAATATTTTAATCTGATTTTTCTTCTAAATGAATCTAAAAAGATTCTAGTTTTAATTTAAAAATAGCGTTTTGTTGTAAATTTTACCAAAAAATTTAAAAAAATTTTCAAAGTTGGCAAAAAATATTTTTGATATAAAAATTAATAATTTAAAAAATTGGTAAAAAATTGAATTTTAAATATTTTAATCTGATTTTTTCTAAATGAATCTAAAAAGATTCTAGTTTTAATTTTAAAAGACCGTTTTGTACTAAATTTTACCAAAAAAATTAAAAAAATTTTCATGGTTGCCAAATTTTTTTTATTTTAGATTAGAAAATCAATAATTTTTTAAAAATTCGTAAAAAATTGAATTTTAAATATTTTAATCTGATTTTTTTTTTAAATGAATCTAAAAAGATTCTAGTTTTAATTTAAAAAGACCGTTTTGTTCTAAATTTTACCAAAAAAATTAAAAAAATTTTCAAAGTTGGCAAAAAAATTTGTAGGTTAGAAAATCAATAATTTTTTTAAAAAATCATAAAAAATTGAATTTTAAATATTCTAATCTGATTTTTTTTTTCTGAATAAAACCAAAAACACGCTAATTTTAATTTAAAAAGACCATTTTGTTCTAAATTTTACCAAAAAAATTAAAAAAATTTTCAAAGTTGGCAAAAAATTTTTTTGATTTAAAAATCAATAATTTAAAGAATTCGTAAAAAATTGAATTTTAAATATTTTGATGTGATTTTTTTTCTAAATGAATCTAATAAGATTCTACTTTTAATTTAAAAAGACTGTTTTGTTCTAAATTTTACCAAAAAAATTAAAAAAATTTTCAAAGTTGGCAAAAAATTTTTTGGATTAGAAAATCAATGATTTTTTTAAAAATTCGTAAAAAATTGAATTTTAATTATTTTGATCTGATTTCTTCTCTAAATGAATCTAAAAAGATTCTAATTTTAATTTAAAAAAATCGTTTTGTTCTAAATTTTATCAAAAAAATTAAAAAAATTTTCAAAGTTGGCAAAAATTTCTTTAGGTTAGAGAATCAATATTTTTTAAAAAATTTGTAAAAAATTGAATTTTAACTATTTTAATCTGATTTTTTTTCTAAATAAATCTAAAAAGATTCTAGTTTTAATTTAAAAAGGTTGTTTTGTTCTAAATTTTAGCAAAAAAATTAAAAAAATTTTCAAAGTTGGCAAAAAATTTTTTTGATTTAAAAATCAATAATTTTAAAAAAATTCGTAAAAAATTAAGTTTTAAATATTTTAATCTGATTTCTTCTTTAAATGAATCTAAAAAGGTTCTAGTTTTAATTTAAAAGGACCGTTTTGTTCTAAATTTTACCAAAAAAAATTAAAAAAATTTTCAAAGTTGGCAAAAAATTTTTTTGATTTAAAAATCAATAATTTAAAAAATTCATAAAAAATTGAATTTTAAATATTTTAATCTGATTTTTTTTCTAAATGAATCTAAAAAGATCCTAGTTTTAATTTAAAAAGACCGTTTTGTTCTAAATTTTACCAAAAAAATTAAAAACATTTTCAAAGTTGGCAAAAAATTTTTTGGATTAGAAAATCAATGATTTTTTAAAAATTCGTAAAAAATTAAATTTTAAAGATTTTAATCTGATTTTTTTTCTAAATGAATCTAAAGACATTCTAGTTTTAATTTAAAAAGGTTGTTTTATTCTAAATTTTACCAAAAAAATTTAAAACATTTTCAAAGTTGGCAAAAAATTTTTTTGGTTTAAAAATCAATAATTTAAAAAATTCGTAAGAAATTGAATTTTAAATATTTTAATCTGATTTTTTTTCTAAATGAAACCTAAAATATTCTAATTTTGATTTAAAAGGGCCGTTTTTTTCTAAATTTTACCAAAAAATTTGTTTTAGAGTTGGGAATGCATAGATAAATCAGCTGCTACGTTCACTCCAGATATAACACCTATAATTTTAGCAGCTCATAAGAATAACTATGAAATTATTAAAATTTTACTTGATAGAGGTGCTTCTTTACCAATGCCACATGACATAAGGCAAGATTATTTATTATTATTTATTTTTAATTTAATATTTCATTTAATTTTTTTACTAATTTAGATGTGCATGTGATGATTGTGAAGAAGCTTTAAGAATAGATTCGTTGCGACATTCCCAGGCGAGGATGAACGCTTACAAGGCACTAACCGCATCGTCCTTGATTAGTTTATCCTCCAAGGATCCCGTTTTAACCGCCTTTGAATTATCTTGGGAATTGAGAAGTTTAAGCAGGATGGAAACCGAATTTCGCGAACAATATAACGTATCAGTTTATCGTAATTCTAATCAATAACTTTAACAAACTATCTTTTTTAATTAGGAAATGAGAGCTTCCGTACAAGAATTCGCAAAATCTTTATTGGATTATGTAAGATCTTCTAGTGAATTAGAAACGATATTAAATTATGATCCATCTGGTCTTCCATGGGAACCGGGCGATCATATGCCATTGGAAAGATTAAAACTGGCTATAAAATATAAACAAAAAATGTTTGTTGCTCACGCTAGCGTTCAACAACTTTTAGGTACGATTTGGTACGAAGGATTACCTGGTTTTCGAAGTAAAGGTATAATCGGACAACTTTCTCAAGTTGTTCGTTTGGCTGTAATGTTCCCGGTTTATTGTACGATTTATATGATTGCTCCTTATTCAAAAATGGGACTTTTTATGAAGAAACCGTTTGTTAAATTTATTTGCCATTCAAGTTCTTACGCTCTCTTTTTAAGTAAGATTTAAAATAATCTAACACTTGTTAGATTTCTTTTATTAGTTAATAAAAGAAATTTTAATGAAATCAATTTTAGCGTTATTGGGCGCAGCTTCTCAACGTCTTGAAATCGAACTTTTAAACATACTAGGAAACGATTACATAAAAGAAATAGTTAAAGAGTGGAATAGAAAAGAGCGAGGTGCTTTACCCGGATTCGCGGAATGCGGGGTTATTATATACGTCATCAGTTTGATTTGGGGCGAAATGAGAACGTTATGGGATGGAGGATTACTAGATTACATTTCGGATTTGTGGAATGTCGTCGATTTTGTTACGAATATGTTTTACGTTATGTGGTTATTTTTGAGGTTTTCAGCGATTTATGTTGTTTGGGTAAATATCTAATAACAATTAATTCATAAATTTTGCATTAAATTTTTACCGATAATTACATAAATTTGAAGGTGTTGTAAGATGTTTAAACTAGTTTTTGTTTATTTAAAGATAATCTGGTTTGATTTTCAAAACCAAAACCAACCAGATTTTAGAAATAATCTTTTCTCTCTTGCTTTCTTCTCTCCCTACTATTTTCTTTCTTTGTTCTCTTCTTTCTTTCCTTTTTTTATTTGTTCCCTTACCTTCCAACTCTATTCGCTCTATTTTCTCTCTGCTTTCTTCTCTATTTGCTCTGTTCTCTTCTCTCTGTCCGCTCTCTTCTGTTGCTTCCCTCTCTATTGACTTGTTTCTTTGTTCTCTTTTCTCTCTGCTCTCTTCTTTCTTTTGCAGTCATTTCTCTCTGTTATGTTTTCTTTCAGATTTTTAAAATAATCTGGTTGGGTTGGGTCTGGTTTTATTAATTAACCATCCTCAAAGACGATCGTTTTCTAATTTAAACTCAAAGATTGATTACTGAATTAGAAAGTACAATATGATAATGGTATTTGTATTATCTTTCTGATTTATATTTTAAGATTATTTCAAATATAGGGTGAAAATCAACTCATTTTTTGGACATTTGGAATTTTATTTTTCAATGTTTTAATTTATGTTATTGTTTATCACTCACAATCAGATATGAATGTTGTTTTCCTGTACAAATCTCGTTTCGAATCTTTATCTTCTTCTCAAGAGCTTTTATGTCTTGTTTTCTTTCGGGTTTATTTATTGTATCTTTGTCTTCGTCTTCATTTTCTTTTCTTTTTTGTTCATCTTCGTTTCTACCTATAAAAATATATTTTTACCCCCTTTAACATTTAAGTTGTGTTTGTCTAGTCCGTGTTCATCTTTTATCATGTCTCCATGCTATTTTCTTTCTTTACTCTCTTCTCTCTTTGTTCCTTTGTCTCCCTACTCTTTCCTAATTGCTTTTTTCTCTCTTCTCTTAGTGCTCTCTTATTTCTTTGCTCCCTTTTCTCTCTAATTTCTTCTCTCTTTGCTCTGCTGTCTTCATGCTCTCTTCTCTTTTTGTTCTCTTCTCGCTCTGTGCTCTACCTCCTCTCTATTTTCTTCCTGCTTTCTTCTCTTTTCTCACTGGTTTCTTCTCTCTCTCTGTGCTCTACTTCCTCTCTATTTTCTTCCCGCTTTCTTATTCTATTTTCTTCTCTCTGCTCTCTTCTGTCCTTTCTCGTTTTATTCTCTTATTTCTTTGCTCTGTTTTCTCTCTGGTTTCTTCTCTCTTTGCTTTGTTCTCTTCCTGTTCTCTTCTTTTTTGTTCTCTTCTCTCTCTGTGTTCTACTTTCTCTTTATTTTCTCCCTGCTTTCTTCTCTCTCCTCTCTCTGCTCTCTTCTCTCGCTTCTGTTTTTGCTCTCTTATTGTTTTGCTCGTTTTTCTCTCTGGTTGCTTCTCTATTTGCTCTGTTCTCTTCTCTCTCTGAGTTTTACTTCCTCTCTATTTTTTCCTTGCTTTCTGCTCTCTGCTCTCTTTTGTAGCTTCTCTTTTTGCTCTCTTTTTTCTTTTAGTTCTTCTCTCTCTGCTCTCTTCTGTCGCTTCCCTCGCTGCTGTCTTGTTTCTTTGTTCTCCTCTCTGTCTACTCTCTTCACTCTTTTTGTTTTCTTCTTTCTCTAAGCTGTACTTGCTGTCTATTTTCTCTTTGCTTTCTTCTTTCTTCTGTCGCTTCTCTTTTTGTTCTCTTCTTTCTCTGAACTCTACTTCCTGTCTATTTTCTCTTTGCTTTCTTCTTTCTCCTTTCTTCTGTCGCTTCTCTTTTTATTTTCTTCTCTCTTTGACTTCTTCTCTCTCTCTACTATCTTCTACCGCTTCCCTCTCTGCTGTCTTGTTTCTTTGTTCTCTTCTATCTCTGTTCTATTTTCTCTCTGCTCTCTTGACTTCCTAGTTTCTTTGTACTATTTTCTCTCTACTGTCTCTACTCTATTTTTCTTCCTGTTCTCTTTTCTCTCTGCTCCATTTTCTCTCTATTTTCTTCTTCTTTTGCTCTCTCTTCTCTATTTTCTCTCAGCTTTTTTTCTCTTCTCTTTCTGCTCTCTTATTTTTTTGTCCCCCTTACTATCTGGTTTTTTGTCTATGCTCTTTTCTTCTCTGTTTGCCCTCTTCTTTCTCTCTCTGCTCTCTTCTATCGCTTCCGTATCTACTGTCTTGTTTCTTTGTTCTATTTTCTCTCTGTCCTCTCTTCTCTTTTCTCCTTACTCTCTTCTTTTCCTGCTTCATTTTCTCTCCTTTCTCTTCTCTTTCTGCTCTCTTATCTCTCTGATTTTTTCGCTTTCTACTCTCTTCCCACTTTGTTCTCTTTCTTTTTCCTTCCATCTTCTCTTCTCCTCTCTTCTCTTCTTTCTTCTCTTCTCTTCCTCATTTTTCTTTCTCTCTTTATTATAATCTATTACTTATCTCTCCCAACCAATTCATTATTAATAATGATTATAATCCAAATTTTGTAGAAAATAACTTTTTTCAATCAACCGTTATCGCCGTTGATTTAGTAAAGTATTTAAAAACTAATTTAAATATAAGCTTAATCTTATTATTCTTTTATAAAATCTCTACAGGTGTCCCAAAATTATACCGACAAACTGCTAGGATATATTCATTGGGTCATTTTAAGTACAGGGTTAGTATAAAGTCCCGGAACGGTCGAATATCTTTGTTATTTGAGAAGTATCAATGTTGAAATTCTACTTGATTATATAGTTAAATGCGACGAATTTAATAATAGCATTTTCATTTTTCTCTCGTTTCCGGTTTTACAGGAAATGCTCCCAACTTTGTTTTCTTAAATAAGTATATTCGTGCATTTTCGAATGCGGAATAAAAAACTACGTTCAAAAAAACCAAAATTCTTTATTCTAGCGATAAAAACGCATAATAAGATCCAAATTAAAAAAATCAGTTTAACGCAAAATCAAGCAGACATGTCACCTTACTGAAACTTCACATTGCTGTCATATGTTACCTGTGTCATTATCAATAATTAATTAAGTTAATAAGAAAATAAGAAATGACTGTAAAACTTGTTACAAGGACAAGTAATATGTTTATTTTTATTGAATGAAACGCAATTATTAAAAAATTAACTAAAATTATAGATAATAAACGATTAACTTTAAATTATAAATGTTCAAAATGCAACCCGTTTACCGTTTGACACCGACATAATCGGTCAACAACTTAATGAGATTTGTATTATTCAGGTGTGACGCGGTGCATTTCCTCAAATTTTGTTGCTGTAATTTGTCTAAATTATTTAGCTGAGTTTTATACACCTGGCATTTCAAATGACACCATAAAGAGAAATGCAGTAGGGATAAAAGTCTGGTAAACGGGTTAGCCAATCGCTCTTCTGCGCCCGATCGAGCGTGCAGGAAATAATAAACATGAAATCGCAGGAAATAGTAAGCATATGACAGCAATATGATATCTCAGTAAAGTGATATGTTTGCTTGATTTTGCGTTGAACTGATTTTTTTAATATGGGTCTTTTTGGACCTTTTTGGGCGTTTTTATCGATAGAATAAAGAGTTTTAGTATTTCTGAACGTAGTTTTTTATTCCGCATTTGAAAATGCACGAATGTACTATACATGCCATTTAAGAAAACAAAGTTGGACGCATTTCCTGTAAAACCGGAAACGAGAGAAACATGAAACTGTTACTATTAAATGCGTCGTATTTAACTATATAATCAGGTAGAAATTCAACAATGATACTTCTCAAACAACAAAGTTATTCGACCGTTCCGGGACTTTATACTAACCCTGTATATTGAGATTAAAACTTGTTATCCGATTTTTTATAGTTTTAGGGATATTCGATGTTAAAGTCCTTTCTACTTATGTCAATTTTCCTTAATAACTTTGTTGATTTTAAGAACATGCACCTCAAAATTTCTCAGGAATTTTAAGATTTAACCGCAATTGCATGATAGTAATTACAAAATTTTATTACCCCCATAACATGCTTTTTGTCAATCGTTCACAAAGTTAAAATAATACAGTTTATTTTGCAAATCCTCACCCACACAAGAGCATGTAATGAAGTTAAGAAAATTTTGAAATTATTACCATGTAGTTAAGGTTAAATCCTGACTCGTGTGAAATTTTGAGATATGTGCCCTTCAAATTAACAAAGTTATTAAGAAAAGTTTGCATAAGCAGAAAAAACTTTAACACTGAATATATCTGAAACTATAAGAGATAACAGGATTTAATCCTGGTCTACTTAAAATTACCCAAGAAATATATCCTAACATATTGTCGGTATAATTTTGGGACACCTGTATAAGTAATCTTTAAGATATAAATTCTTATATTTTTATTAAATATTAATATAGAAGGAAGAATCGGAGGGTAAAGATCCTTATTACCCAAGAGAGCAATGGCACATCTTCGACCCGATGTTGTTATCCGAAGGAGCTTTCGCAGCGGGAATGATTTTCAGGTAGGTAGGTAGGTGTAGCCGTAAAAAAGCTCGCGCGGTCAGCGATCTTCGCACCTTTTTATACGCACGTACGTATTTTTTGCGAACGCGTAAACTTAAGAACGAGCTCGTAAATCGTTACGACACCTAAATTCCCCGACGACTTCCAAGTACTTTATTCCCTTGTTTACCTTAAGGTTTACTCATACATAAAAAAATAAACGTTTACAGCTTCCTAAAACTGGTACACATATTCAGCGTTAATCCTCACCTGGGACCTCTTCAGATTTCATTAGGCAGGATGATCATCGACATCGTCAAGTTCTTCTTCATTTACACTTTGGTGTTATTCGCGTTCGGTTGCGGTGAGTATTTTACCAATTCGAAGCTAAATAAACGTGTCAATGGTTTATTGCTCGGAGACGTTATGACTAGGATGTTCGTGTAATTTTGTTTACTTTAGTTTTAAAGTCACGGTGATCGATTTATGATCTACACATGGATGCTAAATCAAGATTTCTTTTTTACTTGAAACGTTTTGATCTTTAGTTGTATACTTTTAGTTTTTTTTTATTTGACCTATTGACCGTTACTTTTGATTTAATACTATTGGGTTGTTCGAAAAGTAATTTCGTTTTTTACCAGGCTGAGGATTTAATTTTCTTGCACCCAACTTTATTTGATTTTTTTCTAAATGAAACTAAGAACATTCTAGTTTTAATTTAAAAAGACCGTTTTGTTCTAAATTTTTCAAAAAAAATTAAAAAAATTTTCAAAGTTGATAAAAAAATTTTTGATACTTCTAACCTAATTTAAGAAAATCGATGAACTTTAAAAATTCATGAAAAATTCACTTTTAAAGATTTTGATTTAATTTTTTTTCTAAATGAAACTTAAAACATTCTAGTTTTGATTTAAAAAGACCGTTTTATTTTAAATATTGTCAAAAAAATTAAAAAAATTTTCAAAGTTGGCAAAAAATTTTTTAAGTTGGAAAATCAATAACTTTTTAAAAAAATCATAAAAAATTGAATTTTAAAGATTTTTATCTGATTTTTTTTCTAAATGAATCTAAAAAGATTCTAGTTTTGATTTAAAAAGACCGATTTGTTCTAAATGTCGTCAAAAAAATGAAAAAAAATTTTTAAGTTGGTAAAAAATTTTTGACACTTAACCTAATTTAAGAAAATCCATCAACTTTAAAAATTCATCAAAAATTTATTTTTAAAGATTTCTATTTGATATTTTCCTAAATGAAACTTAAAACATTCTAGTTTTGATGTAAAAAGACCGTTTTATTCTAAATATTGTCAAAAAAATTAAAAAAAATTCAAAGTTGGCAAAAAATTTTTTAGGTTAGAAAATCAATAATTTAAAAAAAAATCATAAAAAATTGAATTTTAAAGATTTTTATCTGATTTTTTTTCTAAATGAATCTAAAAAGATTCTAGTTTTAATTTAAAAAGACCGTTTTGTACTAAATTTTACCAAAAAAATTAAAAAAAATTTCAAAGTTGATAAAAAATTATTGACACTTCTAATCTAACTTAAGAAAATCCATCAATTTTAAAAATTAATCAAAAATTCATTTTTAAAGATTTCTATTTGATATTTTCCTAAACGAAACTTAAAACATTCTAGTTTTGATCTAAAAAGACCGTTTTATTATAAATGTTGTCAAAAAAATTAAAAAAATTTTCAAAGCTGGCAAAAAATTTTTTAGGTTGGAAAATCAATGATTTTTTAAAAATTCGTAAAAAATTAAATTTTAAATATTTTGATCTGATTTTTTTTCTAAATGAATCTAAAAAGATTCTAGTTTTAATTTAAAAAGACCGTTTTGTACTAAATTTTACCAAAAAAATTAAAAAAAATTTCATAGTTGATAAAAAATTATTGACACTTCTAATCTAATTTAAGAAAATCCATCAACTTTAAAAATTCATCAAAAATTCATTTTTAAAGATTTCTATTTGATATTTTCCTAAACGAAACTTAAAACATTCTAGTTTTGATCTAAAAAGACCGTTTTATTCTAAATACTGTCAAAAAAATTAAAAAAAATTTCAAAGTTGGCAAAAAATTGTTTAGGTTAGAAAATCAATAATTTAAAAAAAAATCATAAAAAATTGAATTTTAAAGATTTTGATCTGATTTTTTTTTCTAAATGAATCTAAAAAGATTCTAGTTTTGATTTAAAAAGACCGATTTGTTCTAAATGTCGTCAAAAAAATGAAAAAAAATTTTTAAGTTGGTAAAAAATTTTTGACACTTAACCTAATTTAAGAAAATCCATCAACTTTAAAAATTCATCAAAAATTTATTTTTAAAGATTTCTATTTGATATTTTCCTAAATGAAACTTAAAACATTCTAGTTTTGATGTAAAAAGACCATTTTATTCTAAATGTTGTCAAAAAAGTTTAAAAAAATTTCAAGGTTGGAAAAAATTTTTGAACACTTCTAACCTAACAATAAGAAAATCGATCAACTTTAAAAATTCATCAAAAATTCATTTTTAAAGATTTTGATTTGATTTCTTTTCTAAATGAAACTTAAAACATTCTAGTTTTGCTCTAAAAAGACCGTTTTATTCTAAATATTGTCAAAAAAATTAAAAAAAAATTTAAGGTTGGTAAAAAAATTTTTAGGTTAGAAAATCAATAATTTTTTTAAAAAATCATAAAAAAATGAATTTTAAAGATTTTGGTCTGATTTTTTTTCTAAATGAATCTAAAAAGATTCTAGTTTTAATTTTAAAAGACCGTTTTGTTCTAAATTTTACCAAAAAAATTAAAAAAATTTTCAAAGTTGATAAAGAAATTTTTGACACTTCTAACCTAATTTAAGAAAATCGATCAACTTTAAAAATTCATGAAAAATTCATTTTTAAAGATTTTGATTTAATTTTTTTTCTAAATGAAACTTAAAACATTCTAGTTTTGTTTTAAAAAAGACCGTTTTATTATATATGTTGACAAAAAAATTTAAAAAATTTTCAAAATTGACAAAAAAAATTTTAGGTTGGAAAATCAACAACTTTTTTAAAAAATCATAAAAAAATGAATTTTAAGGATTCTGGTCTCAGTTTTTTTCTAAATGAATCTAAAGAGATTGTAGTTTTAATTTAAAAAGACCGTTTTGTACTAAATTTTACCAAAAAAATTAAAAAAACTTTCAAAGTTGATAAAAAAATTTTTGACACTTCTAACCTAATTTAAGAAAATCGATCTACTTTAAAAATTCATGAAAAATTCATTTTTAAAGATTTTGATTTAATTTCTTTTCTAAATGAAACTTAAAACATTCTAGTTTTGATTTAAAAAGACCGTTTTATTTTAAATATTGTCAAAAAGATTAAAAAAATTTTCAAAGTTGGCAAAACATTTTTTAGGTTGGAAAATCAATAATTTTTTTAAAAAATCATAAAAATTGAATTTTAAAAATTTTTATCTGATTTTTTTCTAAATGAATCTAAAAAGATTCTAGTTTTGATTTAAAAAGACCGTTTTGTTATAGATTTTACCAAAAAAAAATAAAAAAATTTTCAAAGTTGATAAGAAATTTTTGACACTTCTAACCTAATTTAAGAAAATCGATCAACTTTAAAAATTCATCAAAAATTAATTTTTAAAGATTTTGATTTGATTTTTTTCTAAATGAAACCTAAAACATCCTAGTTTTGATTTAAAAAGACCATTTTATTCTAAATGTTGTCAAAAAAATTAAAAAAATTTTCAAAGTTGGAAAAAAAATTTTGACACTTCTAACCTAATTTAAGAAAATCGATGAACTTTAAAAATTCATCAAAAATTCATTTTTAAAGATTTTGATTTGATTTTTTTTCTAAATGAAACTTAAAACATTCTAGTTTTGATCCAAAAAGACCGTTTTATTCTAAATATTGTCAAAAAAATTAAAAAAAATTTCAAAGTTGGCAAAAAATTTTTTAGGTTAGAAAATCAATAATTTAAAAAAAAATCATAAAAAATTGAATTTTAAAGATTTTCATCTGATTTTTTTTCTAAATGAATCTAAAAAGATTCTAGTTTTAATTTAAAAAGACCGTTTTGGACTAAATTTTACCAAAAAAATTAAAAAAAATTTCAAAGTTGACAAAAAAATTTTTAGATTAGAAAATCAATAATTTTTTAAAAATTCGTTAAAAATTGAATTTTAAAGATTTTGATTTGATTTTTTTTCTAAATGAATCTAAAAAGATTCTAGTTTTAATTTAAAAATACCGTTTTATTCTAAATTTTACCAAAAAAATTAAAAAAATTTTCAAAGTTGGCAAAAATTTTTTTAGGTTAGAAAATCAATGATTTTTTAAAAATTCGTAAAAAATTGAATTTTAAATATTTTGATCTGATTTTTTTTCTAAATGAATCTCAAAAGATTCTAGTTTTAATTTAAAAAAACCGTTTTGTTCTAAATTTTACCAAAAAAATTAAAAAAATTTTCAAAGTTGGTAAAAAATTTTTTATTTTAGATAAGAAAATCAATAATTTTTTAAAAATTCGTAAAAAATTGAATTTTAAATATTTTGATCTGATTTTTTTTTCTAAATGCATCTAAAGAGATTCTAGTTTTAATTTAAAAAGACCGTTTTGTACTAAATTTTACCAAAAAAATTAAAAAAATTTTCAAAGTTGGTAAAAAATTTTTTGTTAGAAAATCAATTTTTAAAAAATTAGAATTTCTTTTTAAATTTGTAAAAAATCGAATTTTGGAGATTTTGATCTGATTTTTTTTCTAAATGAATCTAAAAAGATTCTAGTTTTAATTTAAAAAGATCGTTTTGTACTAAATTTTAGCAAAAAAATTAAAAAAATTCTCAAAGTTGGCAAAAAATTTTTTCGATTAGAAAATCAATGATTTTTTAAAAATTCGTAAAAAATTGAATTTTAAAGATTTTGATCTGATTTTTTTTCTAAATGAATCTAAAAAGATTCTAATTTTAGTCTAAAAAGACCGTTTTGTTCTAAACTTTGTCAAAAAAATTAAAAAAAATTTCAAAGTTGGCAAAAAATTTTTTAGGTTAGAAAATCTATTTTAAAAAAATTAGAAATTTTTTTAAAAATTCATAAAAAATCGAATTTTAAAAATTTTGATTTGATTTTTTTTCTAAATGAATCTAAAAAGGTTCTAGTTTTAATTTAAAAAGACCGTTTTGTACTAAATTTTACCAAAAAAATTAAAAAAATTTTCAAAGTTGGCAAAAAATTTTTTAGGTTGGAAAATCAATATTTTTTTTTTTAAATCATAAAAAATTGAATTTTAAATATTTTGATCTGATTTTTTTTCTAAATGAATCTAAACAGATTCTAGTTTTAATTTAAAAAGACTGTTTTGTTCTAAATTTTACAAAAAAAATTAAAAAAATTTTCAAAGTTGGCAAAAAATTTTTTATGTTAGAAAATTACTAAATAATCTTTTAAATTATTTAGGTTTAAATCAACTTCTTTGGTATTACTCTGAACTTGAAAAAAATAAATGTTACCACCTTCCAAGTGGTTTACCAGATTTCGATAACAACGATAAAGCTTGTACAATTTGGAGAAGATACTCTAAGTAAATTCCAATGCAATTTTAAAAAATTTCAATTAAGATAATTTTTTTTTTAGCTTATTTGAAACATCTCAATCACTTTTTTGGGCAAGTTTCGGTCTTGTAGATCTCGTATCTTTCGAATTAACCGGTATAAAAGGTTTTACTCGATTCTGGGCTTTACTAATGTTCGGTTCTTACTCCGTAATAAACGTAATCGTCCTTTTAAACATGCTAATCGCCATGATGTCAAACTCCTATCAAATTATCTCCGAACGATCGGACAGCGAATGGAAATTTGCTCGAACTAGACTTTGGATAAGTTATTTTGAAGATGGAGATACACTTCCACCACCTTTTAATATATTCCCAACGATGAAACATGCAAAAAGAGGTGTTACTTGTGGATGGCATAAAAATGATAATCTTGCAAAATCTAGATCGAAAGCTAAAGCAGCTCATGAGTGTGTAATGAAATTATTAGTGCGAAGATACATTACAGCTGAGCAAAGACGAAGAGATGAATTTGCTGTTACTGAAGATGATATTATGGAAGTTAGACAAGATGTTTCTACTTTTAGATACGAACTTATTGATATATTGAGGCAAAATGGGATGATAACACCTAAATTAAATAAAGAAGATTTAGCATGTAAGAATTTAAATTTTTTTATGTTTTTTTTAATCAAAAATAAATAATTTTAGTTACTGGTAAAAAAGGAAGAGTTATGGAAAGACGTTTATTAAAAGATTTCCATATTGGAATCGTTGAAGGAATTGTTGCAGACGTTGTAAGTAGTATGAAAGAACCTAAAGATGTTTTCTCTCAATTAGCTAAAGCTATGGGAAAAAGACGAACTAGTAAAGATTGGAATGCCTTGGTTCGAAGAAGTACTATTGTTCATGATCCTATTGGATCTACTCAAGAGGCGGAAGCAGCTAGACGATACAGACAAAATTTAAGAAAACATATTCTTACTTCATCAGCTATTGATGATGAAAAATTGTTGGGTGAGTTACCATTTTTAAAAAATTTTTAAAAATTCGTCAAAAATTCATTCAAAAAAATTTTAAAAATTCATCAAAAATTCATTTTTAAAGATTTTAATTTGATTTTTTTTCTAAATGAAACTTAAAATATTCTAGTTTTGATTTAAAAAGACCGTTTTATTCTAAATGTCGTCAAAAAAATTAAAAAAATTTTCAAAGTTGATAAAAAATTTTTGACACAATTTAAGAAAATCGATCAACTTTAAAAATTCATCAAAAATTCATTTTTAAAGATTTTGATTTAATTTTCTTTCTAAATGAAACTCAAAACATTCTAGCTTTAATTTAAAAAGACCGTTTTGTTCTAAATTTTACCAAAAAGATTTAAAAAATTTTCAAAGTTGGCAAAAAATTTTTTAGGTTAGAAAATCAATAATTAAAAAAAAAAATCATAAAAAATTGAATTTTAAAGATTTTGATTTGATTTTTTTTCTAAATGAATCTAAAAAGATTCTAGTTTTAATTTAAAAAGACCGTCTTGTTCTAAATTTTACCAAAAAGATTAAAAAAAATTTCAAAGTTGGTTAAAAATTTTTTGACATTTCTAACCTAACTTAAGAAAATCGATCAACTTTAAAAATTCAACAAAAATTCATTTTTAAAGATTTTGATTTGACTTTTTTCTAAATGGAACTTAAAACATTCTAGTTTCGCTCTAAAAAGACCGCTTTATTCTAAATGTTGTCAAAAAAATTAAAAAAATTTTCAGTTGTCAAAAAAATTTTTAGGTTAGAAAATCAATAATTTTTAAAAAATTCATAGAAAATTGAATTTTAAAGATTTTGATCTGATTTTTTTCTAAATGAATGATAAGGTATTCTAGTTTTGATTTAAAAAGACCGTTTTGTTCTAAATGTTGTCAAAAAAATTAAAAAAAATTTCAAAGTTGGTAAACATTTTTGACACTTTTTTAATTTAAGAAAATTAACTTTAAAAATTCGCTAAAAATTCAGTTTTAAAGATTTTGATTTGATTTTTTTCTAAATGAAACTTAAATCATTCTAGTTTTGATTTAAAAAGACCGTTTTATTCCAACTATTGTCAAAATAATTAAAAAAAATTTCAAAGTTGTCAAAAAATTTTTTAGGTTAGAAAATCAATAATTTTTAAAAAATTCGTAGAAAATTGAATTTTAAAGATTTTGATTTGATTTTTTTTCTAAATGAAACTCAAAACATTCTAGTTTTAATTTAAAAAGACCGTTTCCTTCTAATTTTTACCAAAAAGATTAAAAAAATTTTTAAATTTGGTAAAACATTTTTGACACTTTTAACCTAAGAAAATCGATCAACTTTAAAAATTCATCAAAAATTCATTTTTAAAGATTTTGATTTGATTCTTTTTCTAAATGAAACCTAAAACATTCTAGTTTTGATTTAAAAAGACCGTTTTATTCTAAATGTTGTCAAAAAAATTTAAAAAATTTTCAAAGTTGATAAAAAATTTCTTAGGTTAGAAAATCAATAATTTTTAAAAAATTCGTAGAAAATTGAATTTTAAAGATTTTGATCTGATTTTTTTCTAAATGAAACGTAAAACATTCTAGTTTTAACTAAAAAAGACCGTTTTATTCTAAGTGTTGTCAAAAAAATTAAAGAAAAATTCAAAGTTGGTAAACATTTTTGACACTTTTCTAACTTAAGAAATCAACTTTAAAAATTCATCAAAAATTCATTTTAAAAGATTTTGATTTTATTTTTTTTCTAAATGAAACTTAAATCATTCTAGTTTTAATTTAAAACGACCATTTTCTTCTAATTTTTACCAAAAAATTAAAAAAATTTTTTAAAAATATTCATGTTTTTTAACCTAACCTAACAAATTTTTGACCAAGTTTAAAAAATCATCTAAAATTTATTTATGAAAATTCTTTAAAATAATTTTGGGAAAATGTAAATTAAAATGTCTAGTTTCTATCTAACTAATCAACTTTTTCCTAATTTTTATTAAAAAAATTTAAAAAATTCTCAAAGACATCGATGTTTTTTAACCTAACCTAGCAAATTTTTCACCAAGTTTAAAAAATCGTCTAAAATTTATTTATGAAAATTTTTAAAAATAATTTTGGGAAAATGTAAATTAAAATGTCTAGTTTCTATCTAACTAATCAAATTTTTCCTAATTTTTATTAAATAATTTTTAAAAATTTTCAAAGACATTCATGTTTTTTTAACCTAACAAATTTTTGATCAAGTTTAAAAAATCATCTAAAATTTATTTATGAAAATTTTTAAAAATAATTTTGGGAAAATGTAAATTAAGATGTCTAGTTTCTATTTAACTAATCAAATTTTTCCTAATTTTTATTAAAAAATTTTAAAGAATTTTCAAAGACTTTCATGTTTTTTAACCTAACTTAGCAAAATTTTCACCAAGCTTAAAAAATCATCTAAAATTTATTTATGAAAATTTTTAAAAATAATTTTGAGAAAATGTAAATTAAAATATCTAGTTTCTATCTAACTAATCAAATTTCTCCTAATTTTTATTAAAAAATTTAAAAAAAAATTCAAAAACATTCATGTTTTTTTTAACCTAGCAAATTTTTGACCAAGTTTAAAAAATCATCTAAAATTTATTTATAAAAATTTTTTAAAATAATTTTGGGAAGATGTATATTAAAATGTCTAGTTTTTATCTAACTAATCAAATTTTTCCTAATTTTTATTAAAAAATTTTTAAAAATTTTCAAAGACATTCATGTTTTTTAACCTAACAAATTTTTGACCAAGTTTAAAAAATCATCTAAAATTTATTTGTCAAAATTTTTAAAAATAATTTTGAGAAAATGTAAATGAAAATGTCTAGTTTCTATTTAACTAATCAAATTTTTCCTAATTTTTATTAAAAAATTTTAAAAAATTTTCAAAGATATTGATGTTTTTTAACCTAATATAGCAAATTTTTCACCAAGTTTAAAAAATCGTCTAGAATTTATTTATGACAATTCTAAAAAATAATTTTGGGAAGATGTAAATTAAAATGTCTAGTTTCTATCTAACTAATTAAATTTTTCCTAATTTTTATTAAAAAATTTTTAAAAATTTTCAAAGACATTCATGTTTTTTTAACCTAACAAATTTTTGACCGAGTTTAAAAAATCATCTAAAATTTATTTGTCAAAATTTTTAAAAATAATTTTGGGAAAATGTAAATAAAAATGTCTAGTTTTTATCTAACTAATCAAATTTTTCCTAATTTTTATTAAAAAATTTTAAAAAATTTTCAAAGACATTCATGTTTTTTAACCTAATTTAGCAAATTTTTTACCAAGTTTAAAAAATTATCTAAAATTTATTTATGAAAATTTATAAAAATAATTTTGGGAAAATGTAAATTAAAATGTCTAGTTTCTATTTAACTAATCAAATTTTTCCTAATTTTTACCAAAAAGTTTAAAAAAATTTTCGAAGTTGGTAAACAAATTTTTACACTTCTAACATAACTTTAAAAAACCGATCAATTTTAAAAATTCATCATAAAATCAGTTTTAAAGATTTTGATTTGATTTTTTTCTAAATGAAACTTAAAACATTATAGTTTTAATCTAAAAAGACTGTTTTATTCCAAGTGTTGCCAAAAAAATTAAAAAAAATTTCAAAGTTGTCAAAAAGAATTTTAGGTTAGAAAATCAATAATTTTTAAAAAATTCATAGAAAATTGAATTTTAAAGATTTTGACCTGATTTTTTTCTAAATGAATCCTAAGATATTCTAGTTTTGATTTAAAAAGACCGTTTTGTTCTAAATGTTGTCAAAAAAATTAAAAAAAATTTCAAAGTTGGTAAACATTTTTGACACTTTTTTAATTTAAGAAAATTAACTTTAAAAATTCATCAAAAATTCATTTTTTAAGATTTTGATTTGATTTTTTCCTCTAAATGAAAGTTAAAACATTTTAGTTTTAATTAAAAAATACCGATTTGTTCTAAATGTCGTCAAAAAAATTGTAAAAAATTTTTGAAATTTTTGGATTACATTAAAATTTTCCATTTAGAAGTTACAATATTATTATACATACACAACTATCTTTAATAATTTATGATATTGATAATAATTTTTATCATTATTGATTAATTACATCATCTATTTTATCTACACCAAAATACAACTGCTTCTTTATTAAAAAATCAATATCAATATTTTTTTTTGTTTTGTTAGAATACAATCCAAGATTATCAGCAGTTCCAAAAACTGCACGTGTCGCTTATGTTAAATTCATGCGACAGAAACTCGAAGCTGATGTGAAAATAGAAGAAGAAAATGGTAAAATTACTTACATTTTAAATTTATCCTTTTAAAATAAATTTTCTATAAAACTTTTTTAAAACAGGTTGTACAGAAACTGAAGCAAGAGTCGAATCCGTTCGTTCCAAGGAGGAGGCACCGACTGAAACCGCTGACAGCTTAAAAACGCCAGTGAGTAACGTCTGTTTGGCAATTTCACATAAACAGTTTTCTGCGCACCTCGTACTTAACAAGTATTTCTGATTCTAATTTTTTTTATTTTAAATTTAGATTGAAGGTACAGAGACGGTAAAAAGATGTTTATCTCCGATCATTGCAAGTCCTACTTTTTCGGATGATAGGGAGTTATTATCTCCTGAACCAAGTTCTAGTGAAGAACCGATTGTTCCACCGGAAGTTCCTCGAAGGAAAAGTTCGACTGGTTCTGTTAAAAAGATGGCTCCTCCACCACCACCACCAACGTCAAAATCTTCCCCAGAGAAGATAATTGAAAGTAAAGAGGAGAAAGTTGATGATGAGAAAATTAAAGATGGGAAAATTAAAGATGAGACAATTAAAGACGGGGAAATTAAAGATGAGAAGAAAGAGGAATTAAAGGAAATTGATGAGGAAGTGGAGAAAGAAGTTTCAGAAGAGAAATCAGAAAAGGAGGATATTAAAGATGATTTGGGTTCTAAAGAAGACCAAAAAGAAAAGGTTGGGGGTGATGAAAAAGAAGATGTGGATAAGAAAGATGATATGGATAAGAAAGAGGATGAAGTTTGTAAGAAAGAAGATGAGAAAACTCAAGGTGATTTAATTTCTAAAAAAGAACAAAAAGAAAAGGGTGAAGTAGATGAAAAAGAAGATGAGAAAAAGGATGAAAAAGAAGACGAGAAAAAAGATGAAATTAAAGATGATTTAGATTCTAAAGAAAAAGACGAAAAAGAAGATGTTGATAAAAAAGAAGATAAAAAGGAAAAGAAAGTTACAATAAACGTTGAAAAAGAGGAGGATGAAAAAGAAGATATTGATACAGAAAAATCATCTTCCGGGACTTTAATGTCTTATGGATCTGGCAGATCTAAATTATCCGGTAAAATTCGTACCGGATGGATATAAATTATAAATTCCTGTTGTCAGTATAACTACACAACTATAAATCGTTTAGAACTTAAGCAATCAAATATTTCAACAGTAATTTGAGGCGTAGAATCCGAATTTTCAATCCGATTGTTTCTAGTTTTTGGAATATTTAATAATAATCTAATTGTTGGGTTATTCGGAAAGTAATTTCGTTTTTTCCCCGACTGAGAATTTACAATTTTTTAAAAATTCGTAAAAAATTGATTTTTAAATATTTTGATCTGATTTCTTTCTAAATGAATCTAAAAAGATTTTAGTTTTAATTTAAAAAGACCGTTTTGTTCTAAATTATACCAAAAGAATTCAAAAAAATTACAAAGTTGGTTATAAAACTTTTGACATTTCTAACCTAATTTAAGAAAATCGATCAACTTTAAAAATCCATCAGAAATTCATTTTTAAAGATATTGATTTGATTTTTTTTCTAAATGAAAGTTAAAATATTCTAGTTTTGATCCAAAAAGACCGTTTTATTCTAAATGTTGGCAAAAAAATTTAAAAAAATTTCAAAGTTGGTAAAAAATTTTTGACACTTCTAACCTAATTTAAAAAAATCGATCAACTTTAAAAATTCACCATAAATTCATTTTTAAAGATTTTTATTTGATATTTTCCTAAATGAAACTTAAAACATTCTAGTTTTGATCTAAAAAGACCGTTTTATAATATATATTGACAAAAAAATTTTAAAAAATTTCAAAGTTGATAAAAATTTTTAACACTTCTAACCTAATTTAAGAAAATCGATCAACTTTAAAAATTCATCAAAAATTCATTTTTAAAGATTTTGATCTGATTTTTTTTAAATGAATCTAAAAAGATTCTAGTTTTAATTTAAAAAGATCGTTTTATTCTAAATTTTACCAAAAAAATTAAAAAAATTGTCAAAGTTGGTTAAAAATTTTTTAGGTTAGAAAATCAATAATTTTTAAAAAATTCGTAAAAAAATGAATTTTAAACATTTTAATTTGATTTTTTTTTAAATCAATTTAAAAAGACTGTTTTGTTCTAAATTTTACCAAAAAAATTAAAAAAATTTTCAAAGTTGACAAAAAATTTTTTGTTAAAAAATCAATTTTTAAAAAATTAGAAAATTTTTAAAAATTCGTAAAAAATTGAATTTTAAATATTATGATCTGATTTTTTTTCTAAATGAATTTAAAAAGATTCTAGTTTTAATTTTAAAAGGTCGTTTTGTTCTAAATTTTACCAAAAAAATTAAAAAAAATTTCAAAGTTGGCAAACATTTCTTTAAGTGGGAAAATCAATGATTTCTTTAAAAAATCGTAAAAAATTGAATTTTAAAGATTTTGATCTGATTTTTTTTCAAAATGAATCTAAAAAGGTTCTAATTTTAATTTAAAACTTAAGAAAATCGATCGATTTTAAGAATTCATTAAAAATTCATTTTTTAAAATTTTCTTTTGATTTTTTTTCTAGGTGAAACCTAAAATATTCTAGTTTTGATCTAAAAAGACCGTTTTATTATAATGTTGTCAAAAAAATTAAAAAAATTTTCAAAGTTGTCAAAAAAAATTTTAGGTTGGAAAATCAATAATTTTTTTAAAAAATCATAAAAAATTGAATTTTAAAGATTTTGATCTGATTTTTTTTCTAAATAAATCTAAAAAGATTTTAGTTTTAATTTTAAAAGACCGTTTTGTTCTAAATTTTACCAAAAAAATTAAAAAAGTTTACAAAGTTGGTAAAAAGATTTTTAGTTTAGAAAATCGATAATTTTTTAAAAATTCGTAAAGAATTGAATTTTAAATATTTTGATCTGATTTTTTTCCTAAGTGAATCTAGAAAGATTCTAGTTTTAATTTAAAAAGATCGTTTTGTCCTAAATTTTACCAAAAAAATTAAAAAATTTTTCAAAGTTGGTTAAAAAATTTTTGACACTTCTACCTAATTTAAGAAAATCGATCAACTTTAAAATCCATCAAAAATTCATTTTTAAAGATTTAGGTTTAATTTTTTTTCTAAATGAAACTTAAAACATTCTACTTTTGATCTAAAAAGACCGTTTTATTCTAAATGTTGACAAAAAAATTAAAAAAATTTTCAGTTTTCAAAAAAATTTTTAGGTTAGAAAATCAATAATTTCTTTAAAAAATCATAAAAAATTGAATTTTAAAGATTTTGATTTGATTTTTTTTCTAAATAAAACTTAAAACATTCTAGTTTTGATCTGAAAAGACCGTTTTATTCTAAATTTTACCAAAAAAAATGAAAAAATTTTCAAAGTTAATAAAAAATTATTGACACTTCTAACCTAATTTAAGAAAATCGATTAACTTTAAAAATTCATTTTTAAAGATTTTGATTTGATTTTTTTTTCTAAATAAGACTTAAAATGTTCTAGTTTTGATTTCAAAAGACCGCTTTATTATATATGTTGACAAAAAAATTTAAAAAAATTTCAAAGTTGGTAAAAAAATTTTTAAATTAGAAAATCAATATTTTTTTAAAAAATCATAAAAAATCGAATTTTAAAGATTTTGATCTGATTTTTTTTTCTAAATGAATCTAAAAAGATTCTAGATTTCATTTAAAAAGACCGTTTTGTTTTAGATTTCACCAAAAAAATTAAAAAGAATTTCAAAGTTGGTTAAAGAATTTTTGACACTTCTAACCTAACTTAAGAAAATCGATTAACTTTAAAAATTCATTTTTAAAGATTTTGATTTGATTTTTTTTCCAAATGAGATTTAAAATGTTCTAGTTTTGATTTAAAAAGACCGTTTTATTATATATGTTGACAAAAAAATTAAAAAAAATTTCATAGTTGGTTATAAAATTTTTGACATTTCTAACCTAATTTAAGAAAATCGATCAACTTTAAAAATTCATCAAAAATTCATTTTTAAAGATTTTGATCTGATTTTTTTTCTAAATGAATCTAAAAAGATTCTAGTTTTAATTTAAAAAGACCGTTTTATTCTAAATGTTGCCAAAAAAAATCAAAAAAATTTCAAAGTTGGCAAAAAATTTTTTAGGTTAGAAAATCAATAATTTCTTTAAAAAATCATAAGAAATTGAATTTTAAAGATTTTGATCTGACTTTTTTTCAAAATGAATCTAAAAAGAGTCTAGTTTTAATTTAAAAAGACCGTTTTATTCTAAATGTTCCCAAAAAAATTAAAAAAATTTTCAAAGTTGGCCAAAAATGTTTTGTTAGAATATCAATGTTTTAAAAATTAGAAAATTTTTTTAAAATTCGTAAAGAATCGAATTTTAAAGATTTTAATCTGATTTTTTATCTAAATGAATCTAAAAAGATTCTAGTTTTAATTTAAAAAGACTGCTTTGTTCTAAATTTTACTAAAAAAATTAAAAAAAATTTCAAATTTGGCAAAAAATTTTTTAGGTTAGAAAATGAATAATTTTTTAAAAATCATAAAAAATTGAATTTTAAAGATTTTGATCTGAGTTTTTTTCTAAATGAATCTAAAAAGATTCTAGTTTTAATTTAAAAAGACCGTTTTGTACTAAATTTTACCAAAAAAATTAAAAAAATTTTCAAAGTTGTCAAAAAATTTTTTAGGTTGGAAAATCAATAATTTTTTAAAAAATCATAAAAAATTGAATTTTAAAGATTTTGATCTTATTTTTTTTCTAAATCAATCTAAGAGGATTCTAGTTTTACTTTAAAGAGACCGTTTTGTTCTAAACTTTGTCAAAAAAATTTACAAAATTTTCAAAATTGGCAAAAAAATTTTTAAGTTGGCAAAAAATTTTTTAGATTAGAAAATCTATCATTTTTTTAAAAAATCATAAAAAATTGAATTTTAAAGATTTTGATCTGATTCTTTTTCTAAATTAATCTAAAAAGATTCTAGTTTTAATTTAAAAAGACCGTTTTGTTCTAAATTTTACCAAAAAAATTAAAAAAAGTTTCAAAGTTGGCAAAAATTTTTTAATTTAAGAAATTTTTAAGTTAGGAAATGAATAATTTTTTAAAAAATCATAAAGAATTGAATTTTAAAGATTTTGATCTAATTTTTTTTCTAAATAAATCTAAAAACATTCTAGTTTTAATTTAAAGAGATCGTTTTGTTCTAAATTTTACCAAAAAAAATTTAAAAAATTTTCAAAGTTGGCAAAAAAATTTTTGTTAGAAAATCAATTTTTAAAAAATTAGAATTTTTTTTAAAAATTCGTAAAAAATCGAAATTACTTTCCTAACAACGCAATATTTTGCAATAAAGAGATTTTTTTCATAAAATTGGATGTATTCTAAAGCTTCCCAAAAATATCAAATACTTTTGATGGTAATTAAAAGTTAAAATATCGAAATCTAGAAACAAACTTAGCAATAGAATTGAAGATTTGGATTTAGGTCATCAAATTGTAAAAATCCTCATCAAATAAAAAATTTATAAACTTATTCTATTAAATCTCGTATTCCGTATTTATATAATCCACGATGGAGATATATCGTTACATGTTTTGTAAGTTTCAATAGTTTAATTTTAGCTTCGAAATAAAACAGTCTACAATGACGTGATGTTTGCATTTCTTCCAATGGAAATATCGAATATCACCTCTTACAAAACAAATTTTTTATTTTATTTAACAATGTAAATAGAAATCTAAAACCCAAAAATGTACAATTTCCCGTTCAAACTTTAAATTCACTCCTTGTTTTGTTATAAAGTGCTTCTACCTACACTCTGATAGTTCAACCCTCGGGGTGGTAGTTTGTTACATACTAAAGCGTTATCAACTTCGAATGAATATGCATTAAGGGGTCACAAATTACCAATTTGCTTGTAATCCCGGATTTTGCTTAGTAAACGCATAAATAAAGCTGCTACTTTAAACTATGGGGTTTAGTAGCGTTTAATATATTTAGTATCATTTAATATATTTAGTATCATTTAATATTTAATATATTTAATATCGTTTAATATATTTATTATCTTTCATAACACATATAACACTATGCTTATAATATACATTTATATGGAGTTACAAAATATACATCGAAACGGAACATCGGGAACTTTCCAGCCACAAATAAAGTATCCGATTATGTTACATTTTTAATCTTTTTTTTTTGGTAATTTTATTTACTGTGATTCGTAAGAATTTTCCGTTTTACAAGCAATTCCATTTAAAAACGCCGCCAAACGTAAATCGTCATTTAAATCGTTTTTGGATTCGATTTCATTTTCATTTCCATCTTCGTAATCTCTTCCGAATCTCATAAAATTATCCGTGGGTCTTTTATTATCCGAACCTCTCTTGTTCCTTAAAGTTCTACCAAATCTCATAAAGTTTTGTCCTCGGCCAAATCTCATGTAATTATCCGTCCTTCCAAATCTCATATGGTTGTCGTTTAACCCGCGACCAAATCTAAAGAAGTTAGCGTTTCCTCTTTGCATTCTAATTTCATCAGAAGTATCGTTTAAATTTCTTCCAAATCGCAAGAAATTATTTCCAGCTCTACCAAATCGAAGATGGTTTAAACCAGCTCGTTGGGGTCTTTCCATATCTTCTTCTTCGTCGTCATCGTATTGATAGCGAGTGAATAAAGGTGGTAAGTCACTTCTTCGACCAAAACGAATGCTGTTGTTGTCCAAAACTCGTCTGATGTTTCGATCGGAGTCTCTTGATGATCTACTATCCATTTGTCGATCATCATTTCTACCGCTTACGTAAGATTCTTTCGACTCAGCATTGAAAATCGTCGAAAGGAGGAAAAGTAATATAGAGAGGGTGAGATTTGAAAGCATAATTTCTGTAACAGAATAGATTTTTGTCAATTAAAAAAAATCATATCTTACAAACTAATTGTCTTTGAGATTTAAAATTTTATCACGATTTAGAACGAAACTTAATCTTTATTTTCACCACAAATAAATTTCCTATGATTATTAGTTTTTTCCACAGAAGAGAAATTCTAACCTAACTTAATTTCCTCGTTGGTTAAAAATGTGTCAATTTTTAAAAATTCATATCTAACAAACTAATGATTATTGAGATTTAAAATTTTATCACGATTTAGAATGAAACTTAATCTCTATTTTTACCAAAAATAAATTTCCTAAGATTATTAGTTTTTTCCACAGAAGAGAAATTCTAACCTAACTTAATTTCCATGTTGGTTAAATATTTGTCAATTTTAAAAAATTCATATCTAACAAACTAATGATTATTGAGATTTAAAATTTTATCACGATTTAGAATGAAAGTTAATCTTTATTTTTACCAAAAATAAATTTCCTATGATTATTAGTTTTTTCCACAGAAGAGAAATTCTAACCTAACTTAATTTCCATGTTGGTTGAAAATTTGTCAATTTTTAAAAATTCATATCTAACAAACTAATGATTATTGAGATTTAAAATTTTATCACGATTTAGAATAAAACTGTATCTTTATTTTTACCAAACGCGAATTTTCTACGATTTTTAGTTTTTTTCTCAGAAGCGAAAATGTAACATAAGGTCGATTTTAAAATTTATTAATTTTTAAAAATTCATATCTAAAAAAATAATTATTATTGAGACTTGAAATTTTACAAGGATTTGGAATGAATCTTAATCTTTATTTTTACCAAAAATGAACTTTCTAAGACTTTTAGTTTTTTCTATAGGAAGAAAAATCTAACTTAACTTAATTTCCATGTTCCTTAAAATTTGTCAATTTTTCAAAATTTATATCTAACGAACTGATTGATGATATTTTTACATCAAATTAAAGCTAAAAAATTGTAATTTACAATAAATAAATCAGATTATTACTGTTTGGTGAAAAAACAATTCATTGAAAAAAAATTCAATTACATGTGTTTAACCTAACCTTAAAAATTGTAATCAACTTTAAAAAATCACTGCGAATTTATTTATAGGAATTAAGAAACCGTTTCTATTTTAAAATGAAGCTTAAAGATTCTATTTTAAACTTAAAAAGGTGGATTATTTGTAATTAGTACCAAAAAAATTAAAAAAAAATTTTTGACATCTATGTTTTTTAACCATAAAAGAAATTTTGATTAACTTAAAAAATCATACAGACTTTATTTATTGGAACTAAGAAATAATTTTTACATCAAATTAAAGCTAAAAGATTCTAGTTTACAATAAATAAATCTGATTATTGCTACTTGGCATCAGTCTTTCAGAAAAAATCTCAATGACAGGTTGTTCGACCTAACCTCAAAACTTTTGATCAATTTTAAATAATCACTGCGAACTTATTTATGAGAATTAAGAAAGCGTTTCTATTTTAAAATGAAGCTTAAAGATTCTATTTTAAAATGAAGCTTAAAGATTCTATTTTAAACTTAAGAAGTTAGATTATTTGTTATTAGTACCAAAAAAATAAAAAAAAAAATTATTAACACCTATGTTTTTTTAATCTAATCTCAAAAATTTTAATCAATTTTAAAAAATCAGTCAGACTTTATTTATTAAAAATAAGAAATTATCCTTATATAAAATTAAAATTTTGTAGTATATTTTAAATAAAACAAACTGATTCTAGTTGTTATAAATCACCAATAAAGTTATATGATTGACATTAAGCTTGATTTATGTTAGATTAAATTTGTGATTATTAAAATCAATAAATTTAATACTCGTTAACGTTAAAATATGTCAGTTGATTTGTAACATAAATTATAATCTTAATTAATCTTTTAAATAGGTCATTGTTTTTTCTATACAAAAATGGAAAATTAAAATTAAAAATAATGAGTTCGTATAAACAACCATAAAGGATAAAGGAGACAAAAAAAATAATTTAAAGTGGACGTGACCCTCTCATGTGGAGAGTAATGTGAGGGTAACG
The DNA here is from genome assembly GCA_036711955.1 of Digitonthophagus gazella. NCBI lineage: Eukaryota > Metazoa > Arthropoda > Insecta > Coleoptera > Scarabaeidae > Digitonthophagus > Digitonthophagus gazella. Next base: position 30,090,210 of record JASCIT010000002.1, read on the forward strand.
TACCCCGAACCTTTCACGAGTCGGATTTTTATATTTTCATTGCGGTCCTGCATTGTGTCCGGTGACAGATTAACGCAATCTTACACGAAAGCGAAACGTATGTGCCCCATTTTGGCGAACGTATTAAGAAAATAGAGATAAAAAGCTGGTCGTCACGGACGGGATAAACGCGCTGTCACAACGGGGGGAGGTTTGGAATAACAAGTGGCGAGTTCGGGTCATATTTACCTTTGTCTTACTATATACTCGCGGGTAAACACGGATTCTAGTTTTTCGCTACGGTGCATTTTAATTTTCCACTTTACATTTATTCACTACGCTTGGAAAATGGTCTCGTATTTATACTCATTAGTATTAACGTCAAGTAGTAAAATGGGTTTTAACGAGGTATATATCTTTTTCAAGTTGAAAATTGGGAATAATCAATTTCAAATTAGGAATAATCAAATTCAATTTGTAAAGAAAGTGTTACTATGTAGTTTCATCAGTACGATTGCGAATCTTTGGTAAACAAAATCAAAATATTTTTTTTATTCAAATAGTTTTAAATTGTGTTTCATAAATTGATTAAAGTACCTATACTATTAATTTGCTTTAAATTAATTCACCAAGTTTCCACTAGCAATGGGTTGTAAGTTAATTAGAACATCTCTGACTTTCAATTTTTAACACTTCTTGTTTTTTCCATCTAGTGTATGTATGTAGGAGCGTGAGACAGGGTATTATTTTATTTAGGCCTCATTAGGCCAGTTGTAATAGATCCCAGAAGGTTTGTTAATACCCTCAGTTCCGTCTTATCTGGGAGATACTGTTCAAGGTAAACGCGCATTTGGTTATACAAACCTCCTGCGCATAAGGGTGATACACAACCAAAGGTATTTAACTGGTTGCGGGACCGACGGCTTTACAACCCTCTGAAAGTCGGTGGAGCGACTTACTTTCCAATCGTCGTATAGTTCGAAAGGTACGGACACCCCAGGGATCTCAAGGTGGTAATAAACCCACAAGAAATGATGCGACAGCATTCGTACCTTTACAAGCTGTGAGAAAACATATTGCAAAGAATATACCACCGCATAAAGAAAATGTACAGAGTGAAATGTCGAAAGACAAAAATTGGAAAATGGTGAAAATAATAAAAAAATGAATCCAGAAAAAACGGTTGGAGCTACATCAGAAAACGTTCCAACAAAACCAGCATTCACTTATCAATAGTAAGTCTATTAGCATCGAAGATATTTTGAAACAGCATCAAAAGACTGATCAATTTCAACCACAACATCAGAAAACAACAGAATCTCATCAGAAAACACAACCACAACATCAAAAAACAACTCAACCCTTATATCAAAAACCCGGACAACTTCAATCTCAACATCAAAAATCCGCGCAACCTCCATCCCAGCAACAAAAGACAGGGCAACCACTACAGAAAACTGGACAATCTCAACAAAAGGTCGGGCAACATCAAAAAGCTACGCAATCTCAATTACGACATCCAAAGGCTGCGCAACATCAAGCTCAGCAGGTGGAAAAGTTCAGCAGCGTTCAATTACACTGACCAACATTTTTCAGACCCATAGATCAGACAATAGTTTCCTAATAGTTTCGGGCGCGCTGAACTCAAATTTGGCCTCATAATTGCTCCAGTAGGTCAGGTTTTAGAATAGCTTTATTTCTTCTTGAAGAAAGATAATTTCTATAACATCAGTTTTTGCGCTATCATCAACCAAATTACAAGGAGCATGAATGGCTTATTTGAGGTGATTTTAAAATCATAAATATTCTTCTTGGTTTACAATTGGGAAATATTAAAAATCCTGGTTTTGTTTGCTTGCGGGACAGTCTTGCAAGAGAAGAGATCAGCATTGAATAAACGATAAATGGTCAGAAAGATTAGAATGGAACGTTGGCTATTATGCCATTTCGTTGGCTAAGAAAAACTTGTTGACATAAAGCGCATTTTATTACCCCCACTCAAGCTGGGGCTAATGAAACAATTTCTAAAAGTTTTAAATAGAGAAGGTCCGTGTTTCATATATATTCAATCAAAATTTCAATCAAACTTTTGCTAAAATTACGGAAGGATTTTGTGTTGGACTTGATATATGAAAACTCATGGAAGATAATGATTCTATGAAAGTTGTGACATCTATTGAAAAAAAAAAAAATGCTTGGTTGGCTTTTAAAGATGTTGTACACAATTTTTTAGACAACCATTGTGTTCTAAAATTTAAAAGTATTGTGACAAACATGTTGCAAAATTTTAAGCGATTAGGTTGTTTAATGAACATGAAATTACATTTTCTATATTCCCATTTGAACTATTTCCCGGAAAATGTTGGAGTATATAGCGAGGAGATAGGCGAACATTTTCATCAAGATTTTAAAGAAAAAGACCGGCATTATCAAAGTAGATGGGATGAAAGAATGATGGTCAACTATTGTTGGGCATTGAAAAGGGAAGAATTCCATAAGTTATAAGCACAAGTGATTGCAACGTTCATTTGAATTGAAGAGAAGACGATTTCATAAGGCTATGTTATTTTATTCTTCTAAAAAGGAAAAAAAACAAAAAGTTAAAGTTAAAGTTTAGTTGCTTTAGGTTTGTTAAAGGTGGTAATATAAACGATTATAAATTCTAGAATACAGAATTTGCCGTTTTTAAATTTCCACTTTCCATATTTATTTCGAATGATTAATACAGACTGCAAAGCCAACCAATCTAAAAACCACAGAACCTGTGATCTAGCTGGAAATAAGAATTTGAAAACGTTATATCTTTTTGAGATTACGACCAAACTAATGCCTATTAGTCTACTACACTGACAACTATGACTGAGGTATCATAAAAAAATTTTTTTCATGAAGAAATGGAGGTATCAAAAAAATTCAAAATGCATTTTGAATGGAAAAGGTGGCGCATTCAGATTCCGCATGGAGTTTTGTGAATAAAAATTTATTCGCTACGTTATTTAATTCTAAACATGTTGAAAAGTCGTTTTTTTTTGCATCTATAGATTAGAATATCTTGAAAATCTGAGGTGACGGATCAATTCTGAGGTCATATATGAAGTAAGTGTGTCAAAACCTTGTAGAAAGGTGCTATTTGATCTATGGGTCTCACCTTTCATAAAGTTTTGTGGGCCTGTGTTATTAGAGTACCTACAAATGCATGGGTTAGGTGTGCCACATTACAGTTATTTTAAAGTTCCCAATGGTAAATTCCAAGCTCAACTTGTAAATTCTTTAACTGGTACAGTGGTGGTTGGTGCTCTGTTTGAAGATAAACAGGCTGCGTGTGAGAATGTTGCTGGGGAAGTTTTAAAATTAATTTCAGGTCCAGGGAAGCCTTTACCTCACCCAAGACATGGATGGCGCATAATAAGAATGTTGATAAAGAAACAAATCGTAAACAAGGGTTTCAGCCTTCATGAACTACACGTCGCATCTTGTTCTTCGTCTGAATAATTGCCACTCTATTTTCCTTACTAAAAAATTTTTTCTGAGTCGCCAGTTAGACCTCATTTTACTCCAGCTTTAAAAACTGAAGACACTATGGAGACATCCTCAATTGTTAGAAGTTAAAATTTTTTGTTAGAAAATCAGTTTTTAAAAAATTAGAAATTTTTTTAAAAATTCGTAAAAAATCGAATTTCAAAGATTTTGATCTGATTTTTTTTCTAAATGAATCTAAAAAGATTCTAGTTTTAATTTAAAAAGACTGTTTCGTACTAAATTTTACCAAAAAAATTAAAAAATTTTTCAAAGTTGATAAAAAATTTTTTAAGATGGAAAATCAATAATTTTTTTAAAAAATCATAAAAAATTGAATTTTAAATATTTTGATCTGATTTTTTTTTAAAATGAATCTAAAAAGATTCTAGTTTTAATTTAAAAAGACCGTTTTGTTCTAAACTTTACCAAAAAAATTAAAAGAATTTTCAAAGTTGGAAAAAAATTTTTAGGTTAGAAAATCAATAATTTTTTTAAAAAATCATAAAAAATTGAATTTTAAATATTTCATTCGGATTTTTTTTCTAAATGATTCTAAAAAGATTCTAGTTTTAATTTAAAAAGACCGTTTTGCTCTAAATTTTACCAAAAAAATTAAAAAAATTTTCAAAGTTAACAAAAAAATTTTTAAGTTAGAAAATTAATTTTTAAAAAATTAGAACATTTTTTAAAAATTCGTAAAAAATCGAATTTTAAATATTTTGATCTGATTTTTTTTCTAAATGAATCTAAAAAAAATTCTAGTTTTAATTTAAGAAGACCGTTTTGTTCTAAATTTTACCAAAAAAAAAATAAAAAAAATTTCAAAGTTGGCAAAAAATTTTTTAGGTTGAAAAATCAATAATTTTTTTAAAAAATCATAAAAAATTGAATTTTAAAGATTTTAATCTGATTTTTTTCCTAAATAAATCTAAAAGGATTCTAGTTTTAATTTAAAAAGACCGTTTTGTACTAAAGGAACAAATCGTAAACAAGGGTTTTAGCCTTCATGAACTACACGTTGCATCTTGTTCTTCGTTTGAATAATTGCCACTCTATTTTCCCTACTAAAAAAGTTTTTCTGAGTCGCCAGTTAGACCTCATTTTACTCCAGCTTTAAAAACTGAAGACACTATGGAGACATCCTCAATTGAATCGTGGGATGGAGCATTATCTGACACAAATATCACAAGTTCTTTCAATATACATTTGACATTGTGAAGACGTTGGTTTTAGGTTTTTTAAAAGTATCTTTTTGAATTTCATGATGTATTGTAATTTGAAAAATGTTGCGATTTACTTTCCGTTCTAAAAACGGAAATTTCTCTGAATTACATTAAAAATTGACGTTTAAAACTTTAGTTGTAAATAAAAAAGTAAAGTTGAATTATAAACGACAATTTTAGTTCGATTTTATACGTTGTAAGTTTTACTCAGCAAAAAATTAATGAGATTTTGCGAATTAATATTCTATAAATAACAGAGAAAATCGATATTTCCATTTTAGTATTTCCATCTTTTCGTTTTTATTTAATCATTGGAAACTTAATTCCTCCTTTCGCACCTTTATGACTGCAAAGATGTTCTCACGACTATACATTACTTAAAGCGATTTTACCGGAAACTTTATTCTTACGGTTTGCTAAGTTAAAACGAAGTTTCAAACAAAGTCGTTTAAAAGAATGTCTTTGAAAGTTTTAAAAAGTGGTACTATAATATCCACTTTTGTTTTAGTTTAATTATTCTTTCCGATTCTTTGTTAATTCCTGTTCCTCCACCATTTTTTCTCTTTCGATTTAATCATTTCAATTTATTTAATTTTAGTTATTTCAAAATGTATAACTTTATTATTCTCACATTTATAAGATATCTTTTCCAATTTCATATCGATTTCAAATAATCACATAAGTCGGGAAGATTTAGAAGCAATCAAAAGTTTCATCACATCCACTCTCCTCAATAAATCCAACTCTTATAAAATTCATAACTCAAATGGTCTTGTTATTGTTTGGACGTGTTTTTTCTTTTATAAATTTTTATAGAAAAACATGTATTTTACTTGGTGTTTTCAATTTTCATTCTGATAGTGAAAACAATTCGTAGTGTGATTAAGTTAAGAAGCGGTGATGAGCTCGCGTTTCGCCTCAACTTTTGATGGGAAGGGAACAAAATGAAACGGAAGGAAATCCCTTATTTTGAGGCCATCCCGGGGTAATTTTATGTAAATAACGCGCCCGAGAACAGACATCTGTTGTCGTAAACGTAATGGGATTTTTTTCTCACATAAGAAGGGAGACGGTTTATCAATGGGGTTATAATACGTGGATATAAACGCGTTTGTAAACGAATGGTAACCTAATTCCGGATTCTCTGCGGTTGAGAAAGAATGTAATTTTTGTAGCAACGTTACCACTCGTTTATTAGGTTGGACCTTTCAATTATTTCCTAATCCGATTACGGCGTGTGGTCTAAATGTAAGCAAAATCCGGCAGAGTGCAACGTCACGTACTATTTGCAGTACGGCGTAATTGGTTTATGAACGCTGAGGTTAAGCGAAACTTACTGCAACGACAAATAGTTTAATATTGTACTAACAAAGAAAGTTTTGTTTTACTAAAAAATGAATTTTTTTATTTGCATTTTCAATTTCAAATTGTTTTTTGATTATCACTAATTGTAAGGTAATTTTGTTGAAATTATAAAAAAAATGGTGGATGCGCCGAGAATTTAGTACCTTTCCAAATGGATTACATTTTTTAGTCTGTTTTTATTACAGTATTATATTTTTATGAATGTAATTTAATAAGGAAATACACCCAATAAAATCGTTTTGTACTAAACATTACCAAAAAAAATTTAAAAAATTTTCAAAGTTGGCAAAAAATTTTTTAGGTTAGAAAATCAATATTTTTTTAAAAATTCGTCAAAAATTGAATTTTAAAGATTTTGATCTGATTTTTTTTCTAAATGAATCTAAAAAGATTCTAGTTTTAATGTAAAAAGACCGTTTTGTTCTAAATTTTACCAAAAAAATTAAAAAAATTTTCAAATTTGGAAAAAATTTTTTTAATTTAGGAAATTTTTTAAGTTAAGAAATGAATAATTTTTTAAAAATTCGTAATAAATTGAATTTCAAATATTTTGATCTGATTTTTTTTCTAAATGAATCTAAAAAGATTCTAGTTTTAATATAAAAGGACCGTTTTGTTTTAAATTTTACCAAAAACATTAAAAAAATTTTCAAAGTTGGCAAAAAATATTTTAGGTTAGAAAATCAATAATTTTTTTTAAATTCGTAAATAAATGAGTTTTAAATATTTTAATCTGATTCTTTTTCTAAATGAATCTAAAAACATTCTAGTTTTAATTTAAAAAGACCGTTTTGTTCTAAATTTTACCGAAAAAGTTAAAAAAATTGTCAAAGTTGGCAAAAAATTTTTTAGGTTAGAAAATCAATAGTTTTTTAAGAATTCGTAAATAAATGAGTTTTAAATATTTTAATCTGATTCTTTTTTTAAATGAATCTAAAAAGATTCTAGTTTTAATTTAAAAAGATCGTTTTGTACTAAATTTTACCAAAAAATTAAAAAAATTTTCAAAGTTGGCAAGAAATTTTTAGGTTGGAAAATCAATATTTTTTAAAAAAAATCATAAAAAATTGAATTTTAAAGATTTTAATCTGATTTTTCTTCTAAATGAATCTAAAAATATTCTAGTTTTAATTTAAAAAGATCGTTTTGTACTAAACTTTACCAAAAAAATTTAAAAAATTTTCAAAGTTGGCAAGAAATTTTTTGGATTGGAAAATCAATGATTTTTTAAAAATTCGTAAAAAATTGAATTTTAAAGATTTTGATCTGATTTTTTCTCTAAATGAATCTAAAAAGATTCTAGTTTTAACTAAAAAAGACTGTTTTATTCTAAATTTTACCAAAAAAATTAAAAAAATTTTCAAAGTTGGCAAAAAATTTTTTAGGTTGGAAAATCAATAATTTTTCAAAAATTCGTAAATAAATGAATTTTAACTATTTTCATCTGATTTTTTTCTAAATGAATCTAAAAAGATTGCAGTTTTAATTTAAAAAGACTACTTTGTTCTAAATTTTACCAAAAAAATTAAAAAATTTTCAAAGTTGGAAAAAGTTTTTTAGGTTAGAAAATCAATAATTTCTTTAAAAAATCGTAAAAAATTGAATTTTAAAGATTTTGATCTGATTTTTTTCTAAATGAATCTAAAAAGATTCTAGTTTTAATTCGAAAAGACTGTTTTGTTCTAAACTTTGTCAAAAAAATTAAAAAAAAATTAACAAAGTTGGCAAAAAATTTTTTAGGTTAGAAAATCAATAATTTGTTAAAAAAATCATAAAAAATTGAATTTTAAAGATTTTAATCTGATTTTTTTTTCTAAATGAATCTAAAAAGATTCTAGTTTTAATTTAAAAAGACCGTTTTGCACTAAATGTTATCAAAAAAATTAAAAAAATTTTCAAAGTTGGCAAAAAATTTTTTAGGTTGGAAAATCAACAATTTTTTTAAAAAGTCATAAAAAATTGAATTTTAAAGATTTTGATCTGATTTTTTTTCTAAATGAATATAAAAGGATTCTAGTTTTAATTTAAAAAGACCGTTTTGTTCTAAACTTTACCAAAAAATTTAAAAAATTTTCAATGTTGGTTAAAAAATTTTTGACATTTCTAACCTAACTAAAGAAAATCGATCAACTTTAAAAATTCATCAAAAATTCATTTTTAAAGATTTTGATCTGATTTTTTTTCTAAATGAAACTTAAACCATCCTAGCTTTGATTTAAAAAGATCGCTTTATTATATATGTTGACAAAAAAATTAAAAAAAAAATTTAAAGTTGATAAAAAATTTTTGACACTTTTTAACCTAATTTAAAAAAATCGATTAACTTTAGAAATTCATCAAAAGTTCATTTTTAAAGATTTTACTTTGATTTTTTTTCTAAATGAAACCGAAAGCATTATAATTTTGATTTAAAAAGACAGATTTATTCCAAGTGTTGTCTAAAAAATTTAAAAGAATTTCAAAGTTGGTAAATATTTTTGACACTTTTCTAACTTAAGAAATCAACTTTAAAAATTCATCAAAAATTCATTTTTAAAGATTTTGATTTGATTTTTTTGCTAAATGAATCTAAAAAGATTCTAGTTTTAATTTAAAAAGACCGTTTTGTTCTAAACTTTACCAAAAAAATTTAAAAAATTTTCAAAGTTGGCAAAACATTTTTTAGGTTAGAAAAACAATAATTTTTTAAAAATTCGTAAATAAATGAGTTTTAAATATTTTAGTCTGATTCTTTATCTAAATGAATTTAAAAAGATTCTAGTTTTAATTAAAAAAAACTGTTTTGTTCTAAATTATAGCAAAAAAATTAAAAAAATTTTCAAAGTTGGCAAATTTTTTTTTTTAAATTAGGAAATGAATTTTTTTAAAATTCGTAAAAAATTGAATTTTAAATATTTTAATCTGATTTTTTTTCTAAATGAATCTAAAAAGATTCTAGTTTTAATTTAAAAAGATCGTTTTGTACTAAATTTTACCAAAAAAATTAAAAAAATTTTCAAAGTTGGAAAAAAAAATTTTTAGGTTGGAAAATCAATATTTTTTTTAAAAAATCATAAAAAATTGAATTTGAAAGATTTTAATCTGATTTTTTTCTAAATGAATGTAAAAAGATTCTAGTTTTAATTCAAAAAGATTGTTTTATTCTAAATTTTACCAAAAAAATTAAAAAAATTTTCAAAGTTGGCAAAAAAATTTTTAGGTTAGAAAATCAATAATTTCTTTAAACAATCGTAAAGAATTGAATTTTAAAGATTTTAATCTGATTTTTTTTCTAAATGAATCTAAAAAGATTCTAGTTTTAACTTAAAAAGACTATTTTGTTCTAAATTTTACCAAAAAAATTTAAAAAAAATTCAAAGTTGGCAAAAAAAATTTTTAGTTGGCAAAAATTTTTTTAGATTAGAAAATCAATAATTTTTTAAAAAATCATAAAAAATTGAATTTTAAAGATTTTAATCTGATTTTTTTAAATGAATCTAAAAAGATTCTAGTTTTAATTTAAAAAGACTGTTTTGTTCTAAACTTTACCAAAAAAATTTAAAAAATTTTCAAAGTTGGAAAAAAAAATTTTAGGTTGGAAGATCAATTACTTTTTTAAAAAATCACAAAAAATTGAATTTTAAAGATTTTGATCTGATTTTCTAAATGAAACCATAAACATTCTAGTTTTAATTTAAAAAGGCCGTTTTATTCTAAATTTTACCAAAAAAATTTAAAAAATGTTCAAAGTTGACAAAAAATTTTTTAAGTTAGAAAATTACTAAATTATTAAAAAAGAAACGAAATTACTTTCCGAACAACCCAATATTATTTAAAAAAATTATTAAAAGAAAAATCATAAAACATATAATTAACCTTGAATATCTCTCCTTAATATCAGATTAACTAATCAAGTTTAAACGACTCGACTTCTCAAGTTTTCATAGCAACAAAGGCGATTTATGAACACTTTATTATCATCATAAAGCGACAGTTTTTCCACTTAAGCGGCTCGTCTTTCGCAATTACCTTAGCGACAATACCTCCTTAAGTACCGTTCACTTTACGAGACGAATTCCGAACGGTATACAACCCGAGGTTACCCTATACTACCCTGTAATGAAGGCTTTTTGCCCGACCAACTTGACCGTCTCTCCGCGAAAACTTAATTAATTAAGGTGAGAAATAATTAAACGTTTATCTTTCGAAATAACTTATTATTAAAATACGGTTTTATTTTATCTTATTGTTAGCTTAAAGCTGTTAAAGTTTATACGTGTTTTTACGAATAGAAGATAACCGAAGAACTTTTTGATGCATATATCGCGGCGTTGAAAGTTTAATTTACAAAATCTAATTAAGTTTTTGCGACGTTTTAAATCGGTTTTTGTGATTAAATTAACTTATTTTTTGTTAAACTTCCAAGTGCTAAAAAGAAAATAGCTTTTTGCTTTTTAGCTTATTGCTTTTTGCTTTTTAGCTTTTCACTTTTAAGCTTTTCGTTTTTTCAAATTGAAAGTAAATAAATCTGACTCAGCTTAGCAAAAAATACAAAAACGAGAATTTGGGACGTTTTCGATTAATAAACAAACTTCCCTGCCCCCCAAAAAAAAAAAGACCCGGATTTACTTGAATAAAACGGTACTTTTTTTTCGGAGAATAAACGAATACCGATTAAATCCAAACCGAGAGTTAAATAGTTAATCTCTTTCATTATTTATCGTCTAAACGGAATCTATTTGGTCAATTTGCGGTATATACTGACGAGTTACAATAACGGTTCGATTAGAGAAGCAGCCATAAACGTGTAGAATGGATGATTTTGAGTTGTGTTTACAGGTCAGCGGTCGATTTAGCACAATTTACAGGCTGGTGAATGGCAGAATATCATTTACACACGTTATGTTATAAGCGATCGGTTTGCTCTATTGATATGTGCCAGTCGAATTAAACGTAGTTAGCAATCTAAACCCGACTTCATTTGTAGTTAGTTTATAGTTAGTTAGTCCATGAGTTAAAGAAACAAAATCTCCACAAAACGAAGACTGTTTAGTGTAGTGTGTAAGTGCACGTGTGAAGGCGCCATCGTTTGAGTTTCAAACAACCAACGCTTTGTACTATTCTAGAAATACAAAGATGTCATTTTAAACGTTAAAGGTTTCCTTTAGTGCTTTAGTTTTTTATCCCTTCTTGATATTTTCTTACGTTTGTTTAGTAAGGCGTCTAATTATTGTTAAAGTTTTGTTCCAAGCTTGTTTCATATTTCTAGTTGTAAGAAAGAATGTGCTAATTAAAATATAGAAGTTGTAAAATTTGTATGAAAAAATAAATAAATAGATGGATAGATTTTAGTTCATTATTTAATATTTTTTGAAGAAAATTAAAAAATAATTGTAATTATTATCACAACAAACTTAAAAATGTAATTAAAGTTATACATAAATCATACACATATTAAGGGCATAAAATTTTGGTCATCTTATAAGAATCAATAGACGTACTATAACCGGAAATGGAGCTGCACTATGAAGAGAAAGATGAAAGACTGCTTGGTAATGTTACGGAGTAGGGACTTACTTTTTTGTCTTTCTCTTCATGGTGCAGCTCTACATTAGAAGGTAAACTCACCAGTTAAAGTCAGCCTTCGAGTTTTTTTATATGGATTTTTATAGAAAGACTGATTTTAGGAAGAATTTTTGGGAAGTCGAGATTTGAGCAATTTACCCTACTTTACTTAAACCCTCAGTTTCAAAATTTCCAGAGAGTATCTATTTTTGAAAGAACATTTGTAGATAATGTGGTTTTGATGACAAACAACAGTAGTAATCTCATGAAAAATCTGGAAATTTGGAATAAAACACTGTTGGAGTATGGAATGAAAATCAACAAGAAGAAGACTAAGGTGTTAGTTGTGGGGGAGAGTGATGAACAAGCTAACATAAGGATAGAATATGTAGAGTTGGAACAGATTAGAACATTGCAATATTTAGGAGTAGTAATACAAAGTAATGGTAAAAATGAAATAGACATCCATAATAGAATTGAGAAAACACTAAAGATCTACCACGCCATGAATCTTAAGTTTTTGGCTAAAGCAGAAGTATCGCGGAAATCTAAAATCAATATATGCAAAACTATCTACAGACCTGTATTAACTTTTACGTGCGAGACTAACTAGAATACTAACAAGACAACAGAAGAGTAAAATTCAAACTATGAAAATGAAATGCTTGAGGAAAATTAGAAGTTTAACGTTTAAGCACAGATTGAGAACCAGCGATATCAGGCAAGAATTGGACATTGAGTCGGTGCTAGATTTTATCGAAAGAAGACAGCTAAGTTGGTGGGGCCATATGCAAAGAATGAATAGTAGTAAGTCGGTTAAAAGAGTTTGGGAAGTCAGACTGTCAAAGAAAAGAGGACGGTAAAGACTGTGACAAACATTGGATGTCATTTTCAGAGAAGTTTTGGAGAGGAGAGGAATAAATGGGTTGGAAGGAAGAATGTTAAAAATAGGAAAAAGTGGAGGAGGATAGTGTTAGGGTAAAGATTATGAATCCATAATACTTTAAGATTTATGAATATTATTATCAAAAAATATTTTAAGTGCCAACCACTTGTTGGTAATAAAGAGATATTAATGTTTTTCTCTATGACAAATAAATAGTGAATTACACGATTTTCTTTAATGTCAAGAAAAAAGTGACCAACATTTTATACTTGTAATTGCGATTAAATGAAATCTTAGAATTAAATCCGAGTGAATCGAATCGATTTTAGCAGACCCTCTAAAATTGTTAGTATCAATGACATCAACTTCTTTATGTAAATTGAGATTCATTCCGAATTTAAAATTAGATCCGAATGAATCGAATAGATTTAGTAGATTCTTTTAAATTGTTAGTATCAGTGATTCAACTCCTTTAAAATGCTCTCACAAGCTGTAACGTACTATAACCCGAAATGGAGCTTCAAAGTAAGTCCCCTCTCCGTAACATTGTCGAGTACTTTTTCATCTTTTCTTTATGGTGCAGTTCCATTTCGGGTTATAGTACAATTGATATCTTTTTAAGTATACTTTATAATAAAAATAAACTAAAGCGTTAGACAACAACGGACTCATTGTTGTCATCAACCGGCAAGAACAAACTTTCCATGATAACATAATTTTAAAATCAAATAAAAATAAAATCATATTTGAGTTTTTCTTCAGACTCACTTTTTAGAAATATCGATATCTCAGATTCTATGAACGCAAACACGATGACCCTTTTGTATTATTTATTAGCAATTGATTCTTTTTTTTTATTAAATAAATAGATTTTAGTTCTGTACTTTTACTGGTTTATTTTGTAGTTTGCTAATAGTGTCGGCTGTTAGAAATCATCAGGCAGCCCCTCATTAGACATTTTATGTTCCTGACTATTGCACGTGTAAAGTTTTTAATTCGTTCGTTTAATCTCTAAATTTTAAATTTTAACATATTTTTGTATTTCGGATTAATTATGTTATTAACATTATCGTGATATTGTATTATTCGAGGGGCTGCCTGATGATGGCTAACAGCCGAAACTAGTAGCAAGAAATTATGGAAGCAAACTACAAAATAAACCAGTAAAAGTACAGAACTAAAGTCTATTTATTTAATTATTACAAACTGGTAGCATGGATCACATTTTTGAATTTTACTCCTTTTTTTTTGCTAATGTACTCATAACCTTTTAATAATTTCGTAGTGTGAGAAGTGTTCAAAGATGATAAGCTTCTTTGTGTTTTAATCTTGTCTACATACAAAAATATTTGGTTCATTTTCAAAAAGGAATCTTGTCTTTAGCAAAAAAATGTGATTTGTTAGCTTCAGTTGCTTCCAAAAGGAAATAATAAACATATTTTTGTATCACAATTGATGTAAAAAATGCTACGTTACTCTAAATAATAGTACACGATAGTTAAATAGTTTTCTTCCATTTTCTTCTTTCTTTCAAAAGCTAAATGGTGGATGCGCCGGATTGTAAACATTACTTCAAAAGAGAAATATTTTGAGAATTACAACAGAAAAAGTTTTTACATCAGAATGTTGCCATATCATCAGACTTCTATTTCTCTAAACTAAAATTGAATAATTTTACGTTATAGCTATGTTTGTAGAAGTGGTTTCTAACGGTTTCTAAATTTTCTACCAATCATGATACAAATTTTTCTATACGTTCAAAATAAAACTACATATTTGATTAGTCGAAAAAGTTATAAACTGTTGGAAATTGCTTCAACGAACAAAACGAACGTTGACGATTTTGAGAAACTATCAACAAAAAGATCAATCACACTATAGAGAAAAAATGTAAGATAGCTGAAGATCTTCTCAACAAAGTTAAAGAAATGAGAACAGATATAGTACCTTTCTCTTTATGATGAAATCTTTCTCTTTACTATAATTTTTAGTATACTATAATTTCAACACGTATCTTCCTCGAAATTTCTTAAACACTTAGTACTTTATTCTAACAATAAAATCAATTAACTACACAATTATTACATTAATAAAGACTACTGGGAGCTGTATGTAGATTTATGGTTAGATAAATTAGAAAGAACATGATCAAACTTGTTTGTTAAAGTGATTATTTTAGTAACTAAATTCAAACGAAATCTGATCATTTCAATTCTACTTCATTTAATTTTGGGTTCACAATCAGCAGTTGGTTAGAAGTTGGAATTGGTTTTAAAATAAAGTTATGTAATTTCTGAAGATAATAACCTTAATTTGATAATTTGATCCATTTTCAATTTTAGTTTCACAATATTTTAGTTTTGATATGTAACTTTTATAGTAAAGTTTAAAGCGTACAAAAAAAATTTATTTCAAGTTATTATTTCATTATGAACCAACATACAGTAACTAAAGATAACTTGTATAGTTGAAAGATTAATGTAAAACTTGTCTTGCTGCATAAAAATAGGCTTTTTTAAAAAACATTTTGTAAAAATAAAGTAGCAATTTAGATTAAGTAATTCAAAATGTAAAATTAAATCTGAATAAATGGATTCAATTCACGTAAATACTAAATATTACCGTTAAATTAATTTTCTCGTTCTTTAAGACCGATAATTCTCTAAAGGAAAATCCAATTTAAAAAATGTCAACCTTTCAACAATTATTGGAACTTTCGAAAACGAAGGACCGATGTAGTTTTGATCATTGAAGTTCGGTCACGTAATTCATAACTTCCCCACCCGGTGTTACAATTCGCAAACAGTAATAATTATTATCAAGACATGCCAAGAATTAAACTTGCTGACCACCATTAGAATAAGAAGTTGTAAACAACTTTATACAAACTACAACTTTTAGTTTTTTCTCCAGAAAGAAAATTCTAACCTAACTTAATTCACATGTCTATTGAAACTTAATTTTTAAAGATTCATATCTCAAAAACTAATTATTGTTGAAACTTGAAATTTCATAAAGATTTAGATCAATATCTAATTTTCATTTTTACCAAAACTGAACTTTCTACGACTTTTATTTTTTTCTCCAAAGAGAAAATTCTAACCTATCTTAATTAACATGTTTAGTAAAATTTGTCAATTTTTAAAAATTCATATCTAAAAAACTAATTGTTGTTGAGACTTGAAATTTTATCACGATTTAGATTAAAACTTAGTCTTTATTTTTGCCAAAGACAAATTTTCTAAGATTTTTGGTTTTCCTCTCAGAAGAGAAAATGTAACTTAATGTCGATTAAAATTTATCAGTTTTTAAAAATTCATATCTAAAAAACTAATTGTTATTGAGATTTGAAATTTCATGACGATTTAGATTGATATTTTATCTTTATTTTTACCAAAGATGAATTTTCTACGATTTTTAGTTTTTTCACCAGAAACGAAATTCTAACCTAACTTAATTAACATGACGACTAAAACTTATCAATTTTAAAAAATTCATATCTCAAAAACTAATTGTTGTTGAAACTTGAGATTTTATGAGAACTTAGACTGAAACTTAATCTTTATTTTTGCCAAAGATGAATTTTCTATGATTTTTAGTTTTTCTCTCAGAAGAGGAAATTTAACTTAATGTCGATTAAAATTTATCAGTCTTTAAAAATTCATATCTCAAAAACTAATTATTATTGAAACTTGAAATTTCCTAGAGATTTAAATTGATACTTTATATTTATTTTTACCAAAGATGAACTTTCTGCGACTTTTAGTTTTTTTTCTCAGAACAGAAATTCTAACCTAACTTAATTAATATGACGACTAAAACTTGTCAATTTTTAAAAATTCATATCTAAAAAATTAATTGTTGTTGAGGCTTAAAATTTTATGAGGATTTAGATTGAAACTTAATCTTTGTCTTTGCCAAAAATAAATTTTCTATGATTTTTAGTTTTTCTCTCGGAAGAGGAAATGTATCTTCATGTCAATTAAAATTAGTCAATTTTTAGAAATTCATATCTCAAAAACTAATTATTATTGAAACTTGAAATTTCATAGAGATTTAAATTGATACTTTATATTTATTTTCACCAAAGATGAACTTTCTGCGACTTTTAGTTTTTTTCTCAGAACAGAAAATGTAACTTAATGTCGATTAAAATTAGTCAATTTTTAAACATTCATATCTAAAAAACTAATTGTTATTGAGACTTGAAATTTTATGAGGATTTAAATTGAAACTTAATCTTTATTTTTACCCAAAATGAATTTTCTACCACTTTTGGTTTTTACGTCAGGATAGAAAACCTAACCCAACTTAATTAACATGTCGATTAAAATTAGTCAATTTTTAGAAATTCATATCTCAAAAACTAATTATTATTGAAACTTGAAATTTCATAGAGATTTAAATTGATACTTTATATTTATTTTTACCAAAGATGAACTTTCTGCGACTTTTAGTTTTTTTCTCAGTGGAGAAATTCTAACCTAACTTAATTAACAATCTATTAAAATTTACCAATTTTTAAAAATTCATATCTAAGAAATGAATTTTAGTTGAGATTTGAAATTTCATAATGATTTAGATTCAGATTTAGTCTTTATTTTTGCCAAAGGAGAAGTTTCTAGAATTTTTAGTTTTTTCCTCACAATCAGAAGAGAAAATGTAACATTTGTAAAATTTCACCTTTAGAAGTGACATTTCTAAAAAATAATTAGATGCCAATTAAAAACTATTTTATCTAAACATTTTTTACGGACTGTTAACACGACCAGATATTAAATAATAATATTTCTTCCTTGTCTATTTTATGAACATAATAAAACACACGGAGAGGATGCGTGTAATATAAATTAAAAACAAAAGTCCGCAGGGAACCGTCGCGTTTGGGCCTTTATTAAAAAACTATGGGGGAATAAACAGGGTGTATGTGTATACGAACGATAACGTGATGAAACACATTTAATTTGCCCCCGATATTAAATAACTTCCACGCAGTGTGCAACATTTTTACCGGGGCTAATATTAATGGGGTAAATTTACACGCTAAAGATGAATTTCTCTTATGAACGCGCTCCTCGTAGAATAGAAAGGACCTATTCAACTCTTTCGCTAACAAAAGGAACAAGTTTAAGGTACACATTTGTTAGTAATACCTTCCTAACGTTACACGAAGAAATTTTCTTTGAAAAGGGATATTGATGTGAATATTTTATGAGTCAATTTGATTATGTTTTGCTTTGTAATCGAAAAAATCCCAAAAATAGTGAATTTTTTGAAAACGGCTAAAAAATTTAAAACTAATACTAGTATAATTTTATTTTTAGTATTTTTCTAAAAAAAATTTATTGTTCTTTGTTGAATTGATCAACATTTTGATACCTTTGATGGAAGCTTTACGAATTTAATAAGTTTTTGGTAGAATTTAAAAAAAAATTGGTAAATTTTTGGTGGAATTTTTACAAAGTTTTTTGGTGGAATTTTTAAAAAATTCATTATTTTTGGTAGAATTATTAAAAATTTTAGTAACTTTGGTGGAATTTTTATGAATCTACTAAGTTTTGAATTTTCAAGGTTTTAGTTAATTTTTAATGAAATTGTTTCTAATTTGATAGATTTTTGGTGGAATTTTAAAAGAATTTGGACATTTTGGTGGAATTTTTAAAAGTTTGGTAAGTTTTTGGTAGAATTGTTAAAAATGTTGACAATTTCGGTGTAATTTTTAGGATTTTTGTAAGTTTTTGGTGGAATAAAAAAAATTCAGTAAGTTTTGGGTGTAGTTGTTAAATATTTTAATAGCTTTGGTGGAATTTTTGCGAATTCTATTCATTTCTGGTGGAATTTAAAAAAAAATCAGTGTTTTTGGTAAAATTCTTATGAATTTAGTAAGTTTTTGGTGGAATTTTAAAAAAAATTCACTATGTTTTTGGTGGAATTATCAAAAATCTTGATAACATTGGTGGAATTTTTGCGAATTTTATTCATTTCTGGTGGAATAAAAAAAAATCAGTGTTCTTTGGTAAAATTCTTATGAATTTAGTAAGTTTTTGGTGGAATTTTTGCAAATTGTATTAATTTTTGGTGGAATTTTAAAAAAATTCAGTATATTTTTGGTGGAATTATCAAAAATTTTGATAACACTGGTGGAATTTTTGCGAATTTTGTTCATTCTTGATGGAATTTTTAAAAATTCAGTGTTTTTTTATGGAATTTTTACGAATTTAGTAAGTTTTTAGTGAAATTTTTCCAATTTTATTAATTTTTGGTGGAATTTTTATAAAATTCAGTGTTGGAATTGTTAAAAAAGTTGATAACTTTGGTGGAATTTTTATTAACTTTAATCATTTTTGGTGGAATTGTTAAAAATATTGGTAATTTTAGTAGAATTTTTATGAACTTGGTAAGTTTTTGGTGGTATTCTTTCAAAAATCAGTAAATTTTTGGTGGAATTATTCAACATTTTTGTAGCTTTGGTGGAAAATTGAAAAAATTTAGTACGTTTTTGGTGGAATTTTTACAAAGTTTTTTGGTGGAATTTTTAAAAAATTCATTATTTTTGGTAGAATTATTAAAAATGTTAGTAACTTTGGTGGAATTTTTATGAATTTACTAAGTTTTTGATGGAATTTTCAAGGTTTTAGTTAATTTTTACTAAAATTGTTTCTAATTTGATTGAGTTTTTGGTGGAATTTTAAAAGAATTTGCACATTTTGGTGGGATTTTTAAAAAATTTGGTAAGTTTTTGGTAGAATTGTTAAAAATGTTGACAATTTCGGTGTAATTTTTAGGATTTTTGTAAGTCTTTGGTGGAATAAAAAAAATTCAGTAAGTTTTGGGTGTAGTTGTTAAATATTTTAATAGCTTTGGTGGAATTCTTGCGAATTTTATTCATTTCTGGTGGAATTTAAAAGAAAATCAGTGTTTTTGGTAAAATTCTTATGAATTTAGTAAGTTTTTGGTGGAATTTTAAAAAAATTCAGTATGTTTTTGGTGGAATTATCAAAAATTTTGATAACATTGGTGGAATTTTTGTGAATTTTATTCATTTCTGGTGGAATAAAAAAAAATCAGTGTTTTTGGTAAAATTCTTATGAATTTAGTAAGTTTTTGGTGGAATTTTTGCAAATTGCATTAATTTTTGGTGGAATTTTTAAAAAATTCATTATGTTTTTGGCGGAATTATCAAAAATTTTGATAACATTGGTGGAATTTTTGCGAATTTTATTCATTTCTGGTGGAATAAAAAAAAACAGTGTTTTTGGTAAAATTCTTATGAATTTAGTAAGTTTTTGGTGGAATTTTTGCAAATTGTATTAATTTTTGGTGGAATTTTTAAAGAATTCAGTATACTTTTGGTGGAATTATCAAAAATTTTGATAACATTGGTGGAATTTTTGCGAATTTTATTCATTTTTGATGGAATTTTTAAAAAATTCAATGTTTTCTTATGGAATTTTTACAAATTTAGTAAGTTTTTAGTGAAATGTTTCCAATTTTATTAATTTTTGGTGGAATTTTTATAAAATTCAGTATGTTTTTGATGGAATTGTTAAAAAAGTTGATAACTTTGGTGGAATTTTTATTAACTATAATCATTTTTGGTGGAATTGTTAAAAATATTGGTAATTTTAGTAGAATTTTTATGAATTTGGTAAGTTTTTGGTGGTATTTTTGAAAAATCAGTAAGTTTTTAGTGGAATTATTCAACATTTTTGTAGCTTTGGTGGAAAATTGAAAAAATTTAGTACCTTTTTGGTGGAATTGTTAAAAATGTAACTTTGGTGGAATTTTTACGAATATAGTAAGTTTTTCGTGGAATTTTTACCAATTTTATTGATTTTGGGTGGAATTTTTAAAAAATCACTAAGTTTTTAGTAGAATTGTCTCCAAATTTAATAATTTTTGGTGAAATTATATTCAATTTAACTAACTTTTGTGGAATTTTTATTATTACTTTTTTATTTTTGTGAAATTTTTAAGAATCTAATCAATTCTTTACGAAATTAATTTTAATTTTAGTATATTTTTTAAAAATTCAAGTTTTTGGTGGAATTGTTAAAAATTTTGATAGCTTTGGTGGAATTTTTACAAATTTTATAAGTTTCTGGTGGAATTATTAAAAATTTTAGTAACTTTGGTGGAATTTTTATGAATTTACTAAGTTTTTGATGGAATTTTCAAGGTTTTAGTTAATTTTTAATGAAATTATTTCTAATTTGATTGATTTTTGGTGGAATTTTAAAAAAAATTGGTAAGTTTTTGGTAGAATTGTTAAAAATGATGACAATTTCGGTGTAATTTTTTGGATTTTTGTAAGTTTTTGGTGGAATAAAAAAAAATCAGTAAGTTTTGGGTGTAGTTGTTAAATATTTTAATAGCTTTGGTGGAATTTTTACAAATTTACTTAAATTTTTGGTAATATTTTCAAGAATTTAATTAGTTTTTAGTGAAATTTATTCGAATTTCTGCTCTGCATAAATTAAATATTTGATAATTATTAATAAACCGATCGTTTTGATATTTCATGTGGCATTAAGCGTGGTTAGAATAATAAATAACGTTTATGAAAATTGAACCAACTGTTTTATCGGCCCAAATCGAAAATGACGAAAAACGGGGACTTCGTTTAGGGCTTAAATCGGCCGTTTCGGATCCAAAGGAGCCCCGATTCGCATCTAACGTTGCGTTATAAAGCCGTTCAGAAGGTTAGCCGGAAGGAAAGTCCCGGAGCCGGTGGCTTTTTGGACAAAAAGTGCGTTCGAAAATTAACGAAAATGACAGGCGGACGATCGAGAATTTTAATTTCAATTAGGGCTACCGCAACGTCGTTCGATTTTCAGGACCGTTTTTCCGAAATCGGTCACGGACCCCAAAAAATCGTCGGGGAGGTGAAGATAATAGTCGGCAGAATGACGTAAAACCATTGAATCGTCCGGAAAGCGATTTCCAAAAAAACTATTAAAAAAAGAGGTACTTTAATATATTATAATTTGTTTAATTAATTGATTTAAATGACAAAAACAATTTAAATAGTTTAACTGATATTGTTAAATGAAACTATTCGCTTTATAGTAAAACGTGCAGCATCAGATGCTGTATTGGCGAATTAACAAAGTTTCTTTCGCGGAAGAATGCAGCGCTTCGAATAGGGAAGTTTAAATTGGACCTTAATCGGGATTAATATTAATCGCGAAAGGTCTAATCTGCCTTCAATATCAACACTAGCAAAATTTAACGCTTTGTGTGCAATATGGATTTCGCAAAGTGGCTCTCCACGCAATTTAAATATTTATAAGCCGACGTGCGCGTCAAAGACCATTCAAAATATCCGTACGGAAAAATACGAGAAGGAAAATGTGTCCTTCTTATCGAATATGCCTTTTGTTATGAAGCGAAATGCTTATTTTTCCTTCATAGAAATTCGCGTTTCCGATTTCTTACAACACTTCGATTTGTTTCGAATACAATTTATACAACGAAATCCTAACGTTCTAGAAACAACGACTCCCATTGTTCTTGTTTGGTTAAACGGATGAAATGATTGAAAACATACACTTCGTATTTTTGTGAGCGAAGATACTTTTTATGGTTTCAGACTATATATTTTTTTCTTATACAAAGATATTATTTTTTTTTTATAATGGAGCTTCTATAAATAAAACACCCACGTTACTACCTTCGTAAAAATTGTAGGCGTTTACTTGCTTTTATATTCAAACCATCCTCAAAAACAATCTATTAAAATTTGATTTTTTTAATTTAACACTTAATCAACGTACGTGTAAAACAGGCTTTAGAGTTTTTTAACTATAGGTTAGAAATTCTTTTAAGTGTATAACTTTGATAAATAATGAGTGAATTATACGGTTTTCTTTTAATGTTAAAAACGCTGGTTAAAAGTTTATGACCGTTACTGTACATTTTAAACCAAATTACGTAAATGTTAATTCCACAGGGAGTTCGAATTTTCAGGTGTAGTAAATTACAATCGAGATGACAACGCAATCAACTTCTCCGAATAATCAACATACTGAATAAGTGTAATGTTCGTAAACAGAGCCCGGAAAATGTAAATATTTACGTGGAGAGATTGTGATCATTTAGGTAACATGGTTTAAACCAGAGTTTTGTATTGTTGGTGGATAAATTAATATTTTTTGAATTAAAAAAATGCACGGAGAGACACGTTTTTGTAATTTAAATTTTTTGAAATTTTAATATTGATTTTAATATTGAAATCGTTTAGGTTTTATTGTTAGATGAATGTTTTTGAAAAAGTCAGGAGTGATAATGAGTATAAATAATAAATTCCAATAGATGGGAAAGAGTATGAGTACACAATTTATCAATACTTAATGTTTTCTATAAATTGTTAATTGAAATCATAAGGTTGTGAATCAAAAAACTCTGTGTTTTCATATCGACGCTGCCAAGCCAAAACGGCATAAACACCATTAACCTAGTTTTTCAGAAAACGCAAAAAACGATTGACAGAATGAATCTTAAATGGCTTTTACGCAAACTTTAAACCAATTTTATAGCGAATGAAGTATGTTTGCGGGTATACCGCTTTAACTGTTGCATGCAGATTTAAAAATGCTACTCAACGGTGCAGCTAACTAAAAAATGGCCATTTTGGCGTTTATGCCGTTTTGGCTTGAGAGCGTCGATATATGAGTTGTCTGGTTTCAATATCCCCTAAATCCATTTTTGGGCAAAAATGAGATATATAAGCCATCTGTTAGAAAAAGTTATTTTCTATAAAATACTCAATGATTTGTATTAAAAAACGCACGAATCCCTTAAAAATTCAAATCAAATAGACAGCCTTTAGATTCAAATCCCACTAAATTTTCAATAGATACGGAGTTACAAAAACTGTACAATAGATTCAAAGGAGTTTTTAGGAAAAACCAAACCGCTATGAACATCCAGTCAAAAGAAATTCCTACCGGAATGAAACCAAAAGATCTGAAAATGAGAGATGTAAATAACTTATTAAGCAAACATTATGGAAAGAACTGGAGAGAGGTAGAAAATTTGGCTTATTAGATGTGCTGGGAAAAACTCAGAACAATAATATTCCTGGCGATTCCCGAGAAGAGGGGACGAAGAGCCTAGTTTATGTGAATCAAAAATATACCTGATGTTAGAGTTTAAGACTTTTTTAAATACAGTTTTTAAATAATATATCTTTCAAAAAATAAAGTTTCCTGTTATTAGCTACAAAGAGATTTGATTCACTTTCAATTCATGTCTAATCCATTTTGTTGAAATTCAAATGAGCTTTAATCCACAGATTGGTAGCAAACGCAACCAAACACCATTTTTAAATCCACTTTGTGATTTTTATATCTATTTCAAAAGACGTGGTTATAGAATTTTTGAAACTTCAGTAAGTCTTCTAATAACAAATAAATTACGTTTGAATTAATAACGCCAAAATCATCCCAAAATACTTTTTTGCCGTTTTCTCAAAATCGAAAAATTTGGATTTAAGGGGATTTGAAACCAAACAACTCATATGATAGTTTTTTTAAGACTTTGACTGCCGCCTGGAATATTTTAAAAACGCGAATCGTTGGTTTATTTAAAATTGAAGCTTTACTGATGCCGATTCAAACCAGGTCAGATCATATCAGACCAGATAAGTGGCTAGAGCCAAATATTCATTTTATTGCTTACGCGGACGATCTTGCGCTCGTAATTACACACAAAGATAGCACTCTTCTACGAGAAAAGGCTAATTATGCGATTCAAAGGGTCACAGAAGAACTTGATAGAATGGGACTTCAAGTAGCACCAGAAAAAACAGAAATCGTATTACTACAAGGAAGAAGAAAACTAAAAGAAATGTAATTAAAAATAAACGAAAATGAGATAAAGAGTGCCAAGAAGGCAAAATATCTCGGGGTCTACTTAGACAAAGATATGAAAATGACGGAACATATAAAGGAAATTTGCAAGAAAGCAAACGTCATGATAAATAACTTATCGAAAATTATGCCAAACATCAGAGGACCCAGAGAAAAGAAAAGGAAACTCCTTGCTTCTACTGTTCTTTCGGTCATTTTGTATGCCGCTCCGACATGGAGTAGAGCTCTAAATTATAAATACTGTTTAAATATGCTTTCCTCAATTAATAGAAGATTAGGAATCAGGATATCTTCTGGATATAGAACGGTTTCTACGGTGGGTATTGAAGTGGTGGCTCGTCTACCGCCCATTGACCTATTAATTGAGGAAAGATGTAACCCATACAGTAGAGGTAAGGAACATAAAAAACTATATAGAGAAGAATTATTGGAAAAATGGAACAGAAGATGGAATCACGGAATTAAATGGACCAACGTATTAATCAAAGATTTAAAAAAATGGTTTGAAAGAACATTTGGAGAATTAAATTACTACCTAACACAATTTTTGACGGGTCATGGAATTTTTTGTAGTTATTTGTTCAAAATAAAAAAGAAGGAGAATGAATTTTGTTGGTTTTGTGAAGAAATAGATAATCCAGAGTATACGTTTTTTATATGTAATAATTTTGCCGAGGAAAGAAATATTTGTCGTAATAAAATCGGAAAAAATATCGAAAAAGAAAAAATAATAGATATAATGCTACAAAAACAAGAGCACTGGAGAGCCGTAGATGAAATGGTAACAAACATTATGAAAAAAAAGGAAAAGCATGAAAGAGAACTAGAAAATAGAAGAAGAAATGTACAGTAGACCCCGAAAATTACATTTATATACCTCTGAAGTTATACCTTGATGGGTGGTTCCGGAGGCGGAGGGGAAAGGGTTTTAGTTGGTCGATGTATTCAAGATGAGTACATCAACCCAACACATGGTGGTCATCGATACGAATCACTTAGATAGTGATTCGGACCACTCGTCTGTCAACAGATTTCCTAAACCCCTCCATAAAAAAAAAGATAAGTGACTAGAGTTGTCTTTTTAGACCGCAACAGAAACGTTTTCACCAAACACGTTTGTCTACTTTTCAACAGTCCATACGAATCAAACGTGTTTGATATTCTGTTAAGCAACGGCAGTATTTACTTTTCAGACAACAAACAAATCAATGTTAATCGACCTCATCAGAAAGACCTCGTCAGATATCCACAGAAAAATAAAAACTTTTGTGTATTAAATTTGGATACCGTTTGATATCTCTAAAAATAGCTTTCAAAATAGAATTTTAAAGAAGTTTTTCTATACTCTCCCTTTTTGTGTGATTGGTGTAATATATGCATCTAATAATGACGTTTCGCTTGATTGTATTTACTATCAATACTTTCATCGAAATTTTCATCTTATTCATCGGAATCTAAGGAATTCATTTTAAATCTCTTGAGAATCCTTTATTAAATAACAATAATTTCGTGTTTACTCGTCGAGTATTGTCTATCGTATAAGTACAGCACAAATGAAGCCACTACAACGGACGTATCTGATCTAATTTGATCTTGTTTGGTCTGGTTTGATTTGATCTGATTTCAACCGACACAACGTAGCTTCTACTTTACTCTAACATGAGTGACGTGGCCTGATCAGAAACTTTACTATCACCCGAATATGAGTGACACGGTAGTCAACGTATTAAAGAATAATAAGTTTATCTTCGCCAAAAATAAAATGCACAAAAGTCGAACTGTTCCCATTCGGTTTTAGCAGGTTAAGATGATAACCTACTTAACCAGAGTATAAAAAGAACAGTTCAATTGTGTGGATATCATAAAATCGGGAGAATGTTTTTATATAAGACTTCAAAGTACTATGAACTTTCGATTATTAAACTTGGACAAACTAAGCTTATGTAGGATGATCGAAAAAGTTAATTATAGCGGTGATATTTACCTTCGCATAAATAAAATAAAAACCTTTACTGAATTGCTCCCCATATTAATCGACCTGTGTCACAATTGAACCAGTTATTAAAAAACTCTTGTTATTTAAATAAATCAAAGCGGTCTGTTTGGTTAGTATGGAAAATATGATATAGTTTTGAATATCAGATTACCTTTCAAAACCTGTGCAAGATTAAATTCGCAGAAAAAAGCTCAAAATCACAACAAAAATTTTAACCAAATCGAAGATGAAAAAATTTTTATTATTTTAAATAGACAAATAAAATAATAAATAAATTCTAGAGACTTTATTAATGTTAATTGAGAATAATAAATTTAATCAATAATATATGAAAGTATCTATTTTATACTAAGAGTTAATTAAAAATCAACAGTTTGATCTTAATACGAGATAGTTCTTTATATGAATCTTCAGCAAAGCCATTAAAATTTTTTTTGTTAGTTAAAACAGCGTGATATCCTCGAATTTCGATGGATAATCCAGAAAGTCGAATAAACGGTTGGTTAATCCAGAGTTTATTATGGCTATATGATAAATGGTGGAGGCGCGGGTAAGATTTTGCCAGGAAAGAAAAATTTTGGGGTTTAGGAATGTTTGAAAATCAAATTTACGGTTATGATAAATGGTGGTTGCGTCGGTTTAAAAATACTTTCTACAACAATGAAAGAAAAATCATAGGATTTTAAAACATTCATATTTAAAAACGTAAATTTAAATAAAAAAACTTTACTTTTACTAGTCTTTTACAAAAACCATGGATTAATCAACCAATGGAACTGATAAAACCATGGTCCAGTCTACAAACATTTTGTTATTCATATTTAAGTTTTGCTAAATTTTAACATATTTACAATAATTGCAATGGACGAATCAATCAATTACCGACATGAAATTTCTTCTAAGTCCTTAGAATTTAATATTAATTATTTTTTACTAAAGTGTTATTTCATTTTACTGTCTCGAAATGGATTTCTCGTTAAAGGAATAAATGTTTATTGATTAATGTGTAATAATCAGTTCTAGAATTCAATTAAGTACGTACTTAGTTACTTGTAGAGGTATTGAATGCATAAATCAGCAATAAATCAATGTAAGTGAACTCGATAAACTGTTAATAACCAAAGGAATGTGTGAGCTCGTTGATTGTCGCAAAAACTATATACGCGAATAAAGAATTTGATATTCGATTATTGTTACCTAAAATGATTGTAATCTCGACAGACAAATTCATAAATAAAGAAGTTGGTTATTCTGAGGATTTGAGTGTTTTTCTAAATATTACTCTGTTTCGTAATAAGTGTTATTAGTATATTTATAGCCAAAAGATAAAAGATTGTACATTCATTCTTCTATCTTCAAATATTTTTTTAGTGTTCTTGTAATACTAGGGTCAAATTTGACTCTAACCCAACTTTATTTTATTACTCCGCAAAACGCATCTTTAAAATAGAAGAAAAATTCGACATGTTAGCTTTCTTTAAAATGCCTATGCATTTATAATTGAGTGGGTCAGAAGTAAAGTGAACCAAGTCCACTTAAGTTCATTTCGAGAAAACGGACCGTTTGATTCATTTTTTCAATGAAAAATGGTGCAAATCATTCAGTATTAAAGTGAACTAGCGTACATTATTGGTAACCTGATGAACTAAGCATTGAATAAGTCGGCACATAAAATTATAACTATTCAAACGGACCTAAGTATACTCTTAACTAAATTTTAGAAAAAAATAGACTTGATTCACTTTCCTTCTGACCCACTCAAATACACATCTTTAACCGTTTGCGTACCAAAGGGTTTTGAAAAAATACGATCGAAAAACACCAAGGAGCGCGATCGCGCTCCTTGATTATCTGCCGAAAACAGCCAAAGAGCGCGATAGCGCTCCTTTCATAACGTATTAATGGGCTGTCAGTCGTCTGTTTCGACAAAATGCCTTGGCTTTTTTCGACACGAAATCTGGAGAGGGCGAAAGTGGCTCATGGTACGCAAACGGTTAAAATAGGACATCATTTTTTAACCCTTAATAACCTAGAGTTTCAATTTTGATACCAATCTTTTAAACCGAATGTTCACATTACTATTAGTTTTTTTAATAATTTTAGTAATATTAAAAATAAATCACTTTCGTAAATCAGGCTACTAAGGGTTAAAATGTAATGGAAACTATTTTCCACGAAAAATATTATTAATAAAAAAAAATAATAAATTATTTGGTACGTTTACTTAAACCAAAAAACGAACGAATTTCAAATATATTTACAACAATTTTTTTGTTTAAAGAAAATTTAATATCAACATTGCACTACACACGTTAGTCTTAGGGTTTCGTATGTGAAATAAAATCAAGTTTGATCTTAACCAGGAATTATATTCAACCACCTCTCACAAGTTACAAGGTGTTATAACTCGAAATGGAGCTGCACCATGAAGAGAAAGATGAAAATGTAAGCCTCATCTCCGTAACATTGCTGTAACATTAACTCTTTGTAGTTATAACATGTTATAACAACACATATAACTTTTACAAATAACACCTTGTTATTTGTAAAACAACCTTGGTTGAATATAATTCCTGGTTAAGGTCAAAACCTGATTTTATTTGACATACGAAACTCTAAAGCTATGTATGGCGTTTTGTAAATATTAAATTCTCTGTAATTGATTCTTTTTTAAGTAGATTTTATTATATAAATAAACCAGAGCGTTACACCAACACTTACAATTAAGTTAGTTGTTACACCAACTACTTCTTACAATTAATCACCTTCGAATAAAGAGCGTTTGAGATCACTTAAAATCCCCAACCGCTAAGAATCAAACTTTTTTGATAAGATACATAAGGTAAACTGCCCAAATATGGGACCCTCTAAAAATGCTTCTAAAAGTCGACCTTTCTATAAAAATCCATATAGAAAAACTGAAAGGCCGACTTTAGGCGTATAGCTGAGAATTGATGAGTTTACCCTATTCACAAACATAACATCCCAACTAAAAAAAACTAAAATTCTATAATAACATAAATTTACAAAGTTTTCGATTGGATTTATTTAATTTTTAGTTATGTTGAGAATATATATTTGTATAGCAGTATAAAACCATTTTAAAATTATATTTCCAATGTTTGTTAACTAAATTATTTTTGAAAATTTATTTTACATTTCCTTTGATGTATTCGCATTTAATTATTTTATTAATTATAAACTAAATTAATTTTACATAAAAATAATAACTTCTTATAACACACATATGAAAATAGTTTTATAATTCAATCGGGAAAAGTCAACATCTAAATTAAAACTAGCTTTGAAACTATTTCTGTTGTCGATACGTCCAAGCTGGTGAATACAGCGGCTTATAATCATTTTAAAACGTTCGTAATTAGATTTGTATATTGCAAAAAATGGTCAATCCGTGAGAGCTAAATTTAAAAAATTTTTCCCGGGCTTGTTAAAAAAGATTTTTTATACATTAGTTAGTCGAAACGTTGTTATTAATATAGTTGATGCACGTATAGTTTAAATCTAACTAACGACAGTAAGTAATCAAAGAAAAATAAAAATATTTTCTCTTGTACTGTAAATAAATTAAATTTTCATTTTGAAATAAACATAGTATAATTTTATCAATGTTATTTGAAAACTTTTTAACAAAAATTTGAAAAGTTAACTATAAATTGTCGTCTTAGAACCAGTCTCTTTCATGTTTCTAATTAAAACTGACTTTTTTTAAACTGAATTTTTAACACAAATTTATTTTACGTTTCAAACTCTTTCCAAACGCTGTATTGAAATTCTTTTTATAAATACATATAAAATTACATTGAATATAAAAATTAAAGATTTATTTTTTGTAAAATTAAAGAGCAAATTGACTTACAATTAGAACAGTCTGGCTCTCATGTGACAATATATAAAAAATTCGTAACACAGTAGTAAAGTTTTTAATACCCAGCTACACCTCTAGAATAGTGACCCATGCACAAACTTTTGATTTAAATTTACTATTTGAAAAGTTTTATTTTAAAACTGACCAAACACACTGTCGTTACTAACATAGCAATACGGCTAAAAGCAAAGTGGTAAGAAGCATTTCTGTGTTATTATTCCCAGTTCAGGGTCCATTACAAAGATTCACTCAAGCAGGATTAACTTCTATAACTATTAAACATTTACAGACATAGATTTAATGCTTTATTTATTAGGAAACCATCAAATTTTATGAAAAAAAAGACAATAATGAAGAAATAATCTGAACCGAGGGAAAACCAAACAATGACAATAAATTTAAAAGATAATAATTTAAAAATAGAGATTTATTCTAAAGAGAGGGAATTTTTAAAAAAGAATAAATACCACGTTATAGTAAATAAATGAGGTTAGATCTTGCAAAAAGTTTTAATTTTTTTTTCTTTAATGATTTTTGAGAAAAAAATTCCTGATCAAAACTGATCAAAAAACCGGTTCTTTTTTCATTTAACTCCCGATTTTTCCCAAACCTTATAACCTACGATTTTGAATTTTGGGTATATTACGCAGAAATAATCACTGATTAAAACAGTCTTTACCCCGGTTTCTTTTCAACGAAAATTTTCGGAATACCAGCATGCGAAAGTTCACTGACTTGACTTATGGCATGGATAGTAGATCCTAAATCCTATTCAGAGTAAAATTGAATGTAAAAATACTTTACATATTATTATTATTATTCATTCGCTTTTATAATTACTTTTAAATTGAATGCAAATAATTTTTAAATTGACTCAAAAGATCAAACGATTTTATTCGTGAATTAAAATCATGTACATTTGACATTTAAGGAAAAATTTGTAAAAATTCCACCAAAGTTACTAAAATTTTTAATAATTCCACCAAAAACTTATAAAATTTGTAAAAATTCCACCAAAGCTATCAAAATTTTTAACAATTCCACCAAAAACTTGCTGAATTTTTAAAAAATATACTAAAATTAAGATTAATTTCGTCAAGAATTGATTAGATTCTTAAAAATTCCACAAAAATAAAAAAGTAGTAATAAAAATTCCACAAAAGTTAGTTAAATTGAATATAATTTCACCAAAAATTATTAAATTTGGAGACAATTCTACTAAAAACTTACTGAATTTTTTAAAAATTCCACCCAAAATCAATAAAATTGGTAAAAATTCCACGAAAAACTTATTATATTCGTAAAAATTTAAAGTTACCAACATTTTTAACAATTCCACCAAAAACCTACTAAATTTTTTCAATTTTCCACCAAAGCTACAAAAATGTTGAATAATTCCACCAAAAATTGATTTTTAAAAAATACCATCAAAAACTTACCAAATCTATAAAAATTCTACTAAAATTACCAATATTTTTAACAATTCCACCAAAAATGATTAAAGTTAATAAAAATTCCACCAAAGTTATCAACTTTTTTAACAATTCCATCAAAAACATACTGAATTTTATAAAAATTCCACCAAAAATTAATAAAATTGGAAAAATTTCACTAAAAACTTACTAAATTCGTAAAAATTCTATAAAAAAAACACTTAATTTTTTAAAAATTCCATCAAAAATGAATAAAATTCGCAAAAATTCCACCAATGTTATCAAAACTTTTGATAATTCCACCAAAAACATACTGAATTTTATAAAAATTCCACCAAAAATTAATACAATTTGTAAAAATTCCACCAAAAACTTACTAAATTCATAAGAATTTTATCAAAAACACTGATTTTTTTTTTATTTCGCCAGAAATTAATAAAATTCGCAAAAATATAGTAAAAAAACCTAACGTAATTTTGAACAAATACCGACGTTTAACTTTGAAGATGTTTTATAGAAACCGGTTCATTAGTAAATGGATTAAATGGATTTAATGGATTAGTGTTTGTCCAACTATATACATTTAAGTTTAATCTTTATATTTTAAACTTAAAACGGTTATCGTTTAAATGGCTTCATTTAACATCTTCACATATTTATACTTAATACCAATGTTGTGTTTACACTTAATATAATGAAATGTAAACTTATTATTTAATTTCATTAACTTTATTAAATGAAAAGAGAATATACGAACAACAAGCTGAACAATGTTGATCAAAAATGTTGTTGAAAAATAAAGTCGGAACGATTTTTTAAAAACGGTCACAATTTTAGGTTCGGTAAAAAATCTTGGTTATTTTTAGAATTTTTTTAATTTTTTTTTATATTACTTAGGAAAAGTCCGTCTTTTCTAATTAAAAATAAACATTTTAATTTATATTTATTTAAAAATTTTTTTCTTAATTCCCATAAATGAAGTCCAGAGGATTTTTTAAAATTGATCAAAATTTTCAGTTATTAAATTAAATAAAAATTTCTCTTTTCCTTTAGAATTTTTTAATTTTTTTTTAATCAATTAGAAAAAAATCGCATATTTGTAATAAAACTAGACATTTTAATCTGATTGTGAGTTTACCTCAAAAATCTTTTCTCAATTCCTATAAATAAAGTCCAGGTGATTTTTTAAAGTTGCTAAAAAATTCTGACATTAAGTTCGTTAATTTTTCTTTAATATTTTCAATTATTTTTTTAATTTCTGCCAATGATTACAATAAATTTAACTTTTACAATAAAAAAAATAACTTCATTAAACTTTCTTTCCTCAATAAATCATTTCTTAATCTCCAAAAATATAGTCAATTCGATGTTTTAAATAAAATTTTTAAAAATGCTACTAAACTTCTTTTAATTTTGCTATTTGAACAATTTTAATCCCATTTCAAGCCATTTTTCGACTGTATTAGCTGTTCTGATGAATTTCAAACGATTTGATCGGTTTTTCATGACTTGGATAGGTTTTAAACCAAATTTGAGGAATTTTAAGACATAGTTTTACTCATTTACGTTATTTTAGTCTTTTGAACGATTTTAACACCATTTCAAACGATTTTTTCAACTGTATTAGTTGTTCTGATAAATTCTAAACTATTTCGATCGGTTTTTCATGACTTGGATAGCTTTTAAACCAAATTCGAGGCATTTTTTAATATATTCTTACTCACTTATCTTATTTTAGAGTCTTTGGAACGATTTTAACCCTATTTCAATCAATTTTTTTCGAATGTATAAGTTGTTCTAATGAATTCTAAACAATTTTGAGGAATTTTGTATGATTTCTTAAGTTTCAAACCAAATTTGAGCAATTTTAAAATATATTTTTCCTAATTTACCTTATTTTAGAGTCTCTTGAATGATTTTAACACCATTTCAAACAATTTTTATCGGTTTTCATGACTTGGATAGGTTTTTAAACCAAATTCGTGAAGTTTTAAAATATATTTTTACTCATTTACCTTATTTTAGAGTCTCTTGAATGATTTTAACACCATTTCAAACAATTTTGATCGGTTTTCATAACTTGGATAGGTTTTAAACCAAATTCGTGAAGTTTTAAAATATATTTTTACTCATTTACCTTAATTTAGAATCTTTTGAACGATTTTAACCCAATTTCAAACGATTCTTTTCGGCTGCATTAGTTATTCTGGTGAGTTTTAAACGATTTTAAGCTATTTTATATGATGTACAGATTTAAATCCAAATTCGAAAGGTTTTAAAACACATTTCTATACATTTTTATACACTTACATTATTTTAGAGTCTTTTTGGATTATTTTAATTTCATTTTCAGTGATTTTTTAAGTCATTGTTAGTTAATTCTATAGATTTTAAACGATTTTAAGCAATGTTAGGCAATTTTAGGCAACTTTAAGCAATTTTATATTATTTTTCATACTTTTGAATTTATTCTTGAAATCTCTTAAAAGATTTTTCATCGAATTTATATCACATCAAAAAAAAATTATTTTCATTTTATACGATTTAACACTCGTATATAACAAAGTTGTAGCTTATAAATATAAAATTTTAATGTAATTAATACAAAATTTCGCTTTTAGAACATAGCCTAATTTTTAGAATGTTAAAGAAATTTTAATTAAGGACATTAACTTACATTTTTTCTTCTGGAAGACAAACTAAAAGTTGTAGAAAATTTATCTTTGGCAAAAACAAAGATTAAGTTTCAGTCTAAAACCTCTTAAAATTTCAAGTCTTGAAAAAAATTAGTTTTTTAGATATGAATTTTTAAAAATTGGCCAATTTTAATAAAAATGTTAATTAAGTTAGGTTAGAATTTCTTTTTTCTAGAAAAAACTAAAAATTGGAAAACATTCATTTTTGGTAAAAATAAAGATTAAGTTTCAATTTAAATCCTCATAAAATTTCAAGTCTTGACAACAATTAGTTTCTTAGATATGAATTTTTAAAAATTGACCAATTTTAATAAACATGTTAATTAAGTTAGGTTAGAATTTCTTTTTCTAGAAAAAACTAAAAATCGTAAAACATTCATTTTTGGTAAAAATAAAGATTAAGTTTCAATATAAATCCTCATAAAATTTCAAGTCTTGAAAAAAATTAGTTTTTTAGATATGAATTTTTAAAAATTGACCAATTTTAATAAACATGTTAATTAAGTTAGGTTAGAATTTCTTTTTTCTAGGAAAAAATAAAAGTCATAGAAAATACATTTTTGGTAAAAATAATGATTAAGTTTTAATCTAAATCCTTATAAAATTTCAAATCTCTAAAACAATTATTTTCTTAGATATGATTTTTTTAAATTGGCCAATTTTAATAAATATGTTAATTAAGTTAGGTTAGAATTTCCTTTTTCTAGAAAAAAATAAAAGTTATAGAAAATTTATTTTTGGTAAAAATAAAGATTAAGTTTTAATCTAAATCCTTATAAAATTTCAAATCTCTAAAACAATTACTTTCTTAGATATGAATTTTTAAAAATTTGCCAATTTTAATAAACATGTTAATTAAGTTAGGTTAGAATTTCTTTTTTCTAGAAAAAACTAAAAATCCTAAAACATTCATTTTTGGTAAAAATAAAGATTAAGTTTCAATCTAAATCCTCATAAAAATTCAAGTCTTGAAAAAAATTAGTTTCTTAGATATGAATTTTTAAAAATTTGCCAATTTTAATAAACATTTTAATTAAGTTAGGTTAGAATTTCTTTTTTCTGGAAAAAACTAAAAATCGTAAAACATTCATTTTTGGTAAAAATAAAGATTAAGTTTCAATCTAAATCGTCATAAAATTTCAAGTCTTGACAACAATTAGTTTCTTAGATATGAATTTTTAAAAATTGACCAATTTTAATAAACATTTTAATTAAGTTAGGTTAGAATTTCTTTTTTCTAGAAAAAACTAAAAATCGTAAAACATTCATTTTTGGTAAAAATAAAGATTAAGTTTCAATCTAAATCCACATAAAATTTCAAGTCTTGACAACAATTAGTTTCTTAGATATGAATTTTTAAAAATTGGTCAATTTTAATAAACATTTTAATTAAGTTAGGTTAGAATTTCTTTTTTCTAGAAAAAAATAAAAGTCATAGAAAATTCATTTTTGGTAAAAATAAAGATTAAGTTTTAATCTAAATCCTTATAAAATTTCAAATCTCTAAAACAATTATTTTCTTAGATATGAATTTTTAAAAATTGACCAATTTTAATAAATATGTTAATTAAGTTAGGTTAGAATTTCTTTTTTCTAGAAAAGACTAAAAATCGTAAAACATTCATTTTTGGTAAAAATAAAGATTAAGTTTTAATCTAAATCCTTATAAAATTTCAAATCTCTAAAACAATTATTTTCTTAGATATGAATTTTTAAAAATTTGCCAATTTTAATAAATATGTTAATTAAGTTAGGTTAGAATTTCTTTTTTCTAGAAAAAACTAAAAATCGTAAAATATTCATTTTTGGTAAAAATAAAGATTAATTTTCAATCTAAATCCTTATAAAATTTCAAATCTCTAAAACAATTATTTTCTTAGATATGAATTTTTAAAAATTGGCCAATTTTAATAAATATGTTAATTAAGTTAGGTTAGAATTTCTTTTTTTTAGAAAAAACTAAAAGTTATAGAAAATTCATTTTTGGTAAAAATAAAGATTAAGTTTTAATTTAAATCCTTATAAAATTTCAAATCTCTAAAACAATTATTTTCTTAGATATGAATTTTTAAAAATTGGCCAATTTTAATAAATATGTTAATTAAGTTAGGTTAGAATTTCTTTTTTCTAGAAAAAAATAAAAGTCATAGAAAATTCATTTTTGGTAAAAATAAAGATTAAGTTTCAATCTAAATCCTCATAAAATTTCAAGTCTTGACAACAATTAGTTTCTTAGATATGAATTTTAAAAATTTGCCAATTTTAATAAACATCTTAATTAAGTTAGGTTAGAATTTCTTTTTTTTAGAAAAAAATAAAAGTCATAGAAAATTCATTTTTGGTAAAAATAAAGATTAAATTTTAATCTAAATCCTTATAAAATTTCAAATCTCTAAAACAATTATTTTCTTAGATATGAATTTTTTTAAATTGGCCAATTTTAATAAATATGTTAATTAAGTTAGGTTAGAATTTCTTTTTTCTAGAAAAAAATAAAAGTCATAGAAAATTCATTTTTGGTAAAAATAAAGATTAAGTTTTAATCTAAATTCTTATAAAATTTCAAATCTCTAAAACAATTATTTTCTTAGATATGAATTTTTTAAAATTAAGTTTTCAAATAAAACGCAATTAAAATTTTTTTTACAAATTAAGTAATCAAGAAAAAAATCACTAAAAAATAAATTGAATACAAGAAAAAACATTACTATTCGTCTAATAAAATAAAATAAAATAAAAACTTACCAATTTGAAGATTAATAATGAACTTCCAGATACACTACTAATCTTCTCACAAACTCGTCGTTAACTTCAAAACTCCCTCCGACAAGGGTCAAGTGGTAGTGGTTGCGGATCAGCAGGCGTCGCGCTTATACCGTCGGCGTCGCGACGCCCTTATAACATATATCGCGGACGCTCGCGGGATCAGGTGGGAGGATCCCACGACACCATTGGCCCTCCCCATTATCCCACACAACGTCCCCAAACTCCCCAATTCAATTCTTCCAAACGCGCAATCCGCAATCATCGACGACGCTTAACGGGTCGTCGCGACGCCTCTTTACCGATTAATTTCCGAAACCGGACACTCGATGTCATCCTAATTAAAAACATCGCCCCGTAATTAGCCGCATAAACGAGCTTACGAGGCGTAGAAATTAAATTATAATTGGGCGGCGCGTCTTGAGTTGCCGCTATGTATCACGGTCTCGTAATATCTGGTTAGCTGAGATTTATTGTTGGAGTGTGTGTTATTTAAGTTTAAGAATTTGAGTTGTTTACGTGATGAATGGTAATGAAGTTAATAGTAACTTGATGATGTATTAATTTGGGGTGATAGAGTAATGTAATTAATGGTGATGGTGATAAAAATCGAGATGTATTTTAATGCACGCGATTTTAAAAAGGGGAATTCTAGTAAATTTATTTTAAAATAAATGCGGAGTAAATTAAAATCGATAAAAATAGTTTTAACTCACAATGAGTAAAGTATAGGTAGAAAAAAAGTTGTATAAATTCTTATTCATAATAAAAAATGATTTTGTGTACATTTTTTTTTTTTTTCTAGAAGGAAGTCAATGTATATTCTAAGATGATTTTTATTTAGAAAAGTTGTTATTTCAGTTTTAAAAGAAAATCTTAAGTTCTAGTCCACAAATTAATATTCTTACAATTAGCTAAAACTAATTGTAAGTAGACTTTAAAAATTTTTAGAACAAGATTATCTTCTTTAGAATTTTTTAATAACCCTGAAGATTAATATTCCTGAAGATTTTATTTTGTAATTAATTCATAATACTTCATCAATTAATATACTTAAAAAATCACGATTATAAAGTTTTTGAAATGAAAAAGACTCACCAAGCGAATGTTGTTTCCTTGAAAATCTCCTAAAAAAATATTAAAAAAGAAAAATTCTTTTTTAAAAATTCTTAATAAATCAAAAATATTTTACCTGGTAACATTCGCAAAATAACGATCCGAAGATTTCCTCAAAATGATAATCTGAAGACGAACTCCAATGATTTGAAACACATTCAAGAAATAAACACTAAAGTTTTTTAACGCTAATTGCAAAAGTAAAAAAGATTAAACGAATAAAAACAAATAAGAACACAAGACAGATTTGTTGAAAACTCGCACTCTAACTGCGAAGAATTTCTAAATTTAGAGTTTGACGGTGTGTTCAACCCCTAATTGTTGGAAGGGGAACTGGTTTTCTTCAGTATAAAACTGGAAATTACAAAACGCGTGGGTTGAAATCTACCTGCTCGTTTCCCAGTTTGCAAAAAAAAAACTCCAATTCGAGTTTATTAACGTGAATTTAAAAATAAAGTGGTTTTCTTTGGATTACATTAAAATTTAACGTTGAAAGTAAAAAGTAATTAGTATTATAATTAATTAGTAGCTAAAAAGAACTTTGTAAGCTAATTTTTTGTTTGATATTTGGACCGTTTATTTTGAAAGTGGTGTAAGTCCATTTTCTCTTGTTTCGAGAAAATTAGAGGTTAGCACATCTGTTAATTAAAAAATTTAGGCAAATTGTATGAAGTCTGGTAATATTTCTATTCGTTTATCAATATTTAATTTGATTGTATAGATTTGTTTCAGGCAAATTAGACTACAACA
The DNA here is from genome assembly GCA_036711955.1 of Digitonthophagus gazella. Taxonomy (NCBI): domain Eukaryota; kingdom Metazoa; phylum Arthropoda; class Insecta; order Coleoptera; family Scarabaeidae; genus Digitonthophagus; species Digitonthophagus gazella. Next base: position 30,129,239 of record JASCIT010000002.1, read on the forward strand.
ATACATATTTCTGGACTGTAAATGGACTTACACCATTTTCAAAATTAGACAATTGTAAAAATCGTTTAATTTCAATTTTAAAAAATTAAGTATCACTTAAAATATACTTCATTTTAATCCAAATTTGTTTACAAATACACATGATATAGGACATAAAATTTAATTTGAGACGCTAATTACGTGGTAAAAATTACAAGATACTGATAGTATTTACTTATGCTTTGCATGTGGCAGTGTTTCGAAATATGTACAATGCACCGAAGGTATATAAGGTAATAACTGCTTAATGTCTTCATATTTTTCGTAAGTAATAGGCCTGGCATTTTGGTACAAAGGTGAAAGGGCGATTTTTCCCAATTTTAGCGGTCTTCCAGGACCTGTAGGTAATAAATTTATAGTTTTAAATTCAGTACCCTCCATCGAAGTTTTATATAAAATAGTAGGGTAAATTCGCCAAATGTCGGCCTTTTAACGATTTTTTCACATTACAATCTTTATAGTTTTTAAATCGGTAACCGTTGAGTACGATTCTGCCTGTTTTCTGCTTGCAACATTTATTTTTTAAACGATTATATTTTGTAAAAGTAAGTAAAAGTCATGGAAGAATAAAATAAAGTCAAGTTATTTTAGAACAGCACATTTTCCAAAAGTCGGCCACTATCACCCTTTGTCCGGCCGCATGTTTACCTAAAGTCGGCATAGTTATTACAAAATTAAATAAATAGAACGAACTATAGTTATCCACATTGAGGTTCGGAATTATGATACCGCAACATAACAGCCTTTAAAATAGTTTTGATCCCGTTTTTGATGGTGATCTAGTAAAGAAGTCATAAATACATAGGTAACTACTGGGACGGCAGAAATCTGTAGCGATTTTTCTCATTAAAATTAGGTTAATGGTTATTACTAATAAAAACTTGTTAATGAGAAGTAAAAACTCACAATTATATTGATTTAATAACAAAAATGTTTAAATAAATGCACTTTTAACACATAACTAAGGTTATCACTCACCAAGAAAATCGATTCAAAATCGTTGAATTACAACAACCGACTACTTTACGAATGACTACTCATGACTGTTACATTACAATGTATCTACCTGGTTTGGTTGCAAAAAGCAGTTTTGGGACGGTGTTGAGGTAGATCTAAAATAATCTTAAGGCTGTGGTCTCGGGCCCGAAAAAGTTGTTCCAATATTTCGCGGTAACCGTTTGATAAATCAAAAAAACTTTCAAACGAAAGTTTGATAAAACTGAAAAATCTAGGCAAGCGAATAGAGATATTTAATAAATTATTGTTAATAACTGAAATTATTAAGAAGCATTTTTAAACGGGCTATTCACATGTCTAGATAAATATTCAAGATATATTTTTTCCATTTACCGTTTTTTGATATTTTAAAAGATAAACGAGAAATTTTGGAAATTCCCACGGTACAAACTTGAGAATATTTTTCAATTTCGCTAGATAGCTCCGCCCTGATTGACCACGTGGTATGGCCGGCGGAGTTGAGTAGGTGCCGTAAGTAAACAAACAGGTTTTTTGTGTAAGTCGATTCTGCTTCGTTGTGCATTTCTGGAGATAAAATACTTTGGAGAATTATTCGAGTTTGGAATTCACAGATTTTATTGCTTGTAAAAAATGTTAGAATTTTAGTAAACTAAAATGAATGAAAAGTTCAGTTCATAATTTTACTAATCTTTTTGTTATATAAGTACCTCGACCTCATGAAAATAAACTTCGATATTGCAATTTTGAACACTAACTTTTTCTTTACGTACACTACATGTAGCAGAGAAAGTATGTACAACTGGGCCAAATTGGCCATTTTTCAAGGGACACTCCTGTTTCTATAAGAAATAGAGGAAAAGCAATATCGGTAACTGATGCTCGATTTTTATAAGAAATCGAATGTTGAAAACCTCATATTGATATCTTTTACGGTTTCAGAGATATTGGGGATGCTTTTCGAGAAAATGCATTTTTGAAGTCTTCATAATTTATTTTAATAGCTACATACATAAAAGTGTTTTTTAGTGGAACACTATATTATTACATATTACACAAGAGCCTAGAATTCCCTTTCCAAAAATATGCCTATAAAGTTTGAAAAATGGGATAGATGCGATAATTTGTTTCAGAGAATCTGGAGAAAATGTAGAGGTTGTATTTACATAAGCGATATACAGAGCGAAGATAACGTTTAAACTCATTTTTCTCGATGTTAAAAAAATTTAGATTGTTTGAATCCATAATGTGAACCAAAAAGGCTAAGTGACATCGCAAGCAAGGTATCATGTGTGGCACACTTTTGGAAAGGCAATTTAAACTCCCGTCGAATATACAAAAATGTATAGGTGTTCCATTTGAAAAAGAAATATTTGTCTGCATTTATTAGAATATTGCTTACAAAAAATCGAATTTACACCAACAAATTCTACATAAAAAGTTGTTTCGGGAATCTTTTCGCAGAATCAAACATTATGTAATAGAAAAAAAGTTATGGAGATTTTTAAAAAATGCACTTTTTCGAAAAACACCTGTATTTCCGAAACCGTAAGAGGTATCAATTTGCAATTTTCACCATTCGATTTCTTATAAACATCGAGCAAAACACCAATATTATTTTATCCTATCTCTTATAGAAACAGGGATGTCCCTTTACAAGTGTCCAATTTGGCCCACCAGTACAGTACAGTCAATTATCCTATCTGTACTACGAACTGCTGTACAATTTTAAAACATTTAATTTTTTTGCACAGTATTTATTACATATACTAAAATAAGTCAGAATCTTATTAGAATTTGGTAAGAAAGATACATCTAATGTTTCCGTCTTTTTCTACTTTACTAAAACGAACTGAAACTCGATTCATGTATTCACTTCTCGACAAAAGATAAATAAACACATGAGTTTCGAATATAAATCCTTTGTCTCTTATCTACAGAGGGCGGAGCGTAGCCCAGAATTAAGGTCCACCTTCCTGCCTCCGCGCGTCCGTCTCCTGCGCCCCGGAGAAACTCGATGACCGTAAGACCACAGCCTTAAATGGCCGAGTTTAAGACACAATGAAATGTAGTATAATTCCTAAAGTCGGCATCCCCGGCCGAGATTAGATTTTTCTTAAAAACGTTCTACCTTAAGTTGGCCATATAATTGTTATGAAAACCAACAAAAATAAACACATGGTATGTATTTAAAAGTAGTACATAACCCTTTACCATAACATATGTTCATTTTGTTAACTACATGAAGTAAAACGTTAATAAAAACGCCTATTCTAACTAAAGTGGTTCCTTGTCAATTGTGAAGGTCAAGCACCGCATTCACAACACATCTTTAATTAATTAATTCTTAAACATTGTTGAACATAGAACATTCGCCAAGCTTACTATCACATGAAGTAGGATAATGAAAGTCTATGTTCTTACTAAATGCATCCGATTACATCCAATATTTTTCTTGTTTCTATAAAAATAATTGGCAAAGGCCGACTTTAGGCGACGGCCGAGATTAGGCGAGTTTACCCTATAATAAATTTTATAATTTTTTAATCTTAACTCATTACTGGTCGCTGACGGAATAATACGTTATTTTTTCTTCCCCGTCTGGAAGCCGTCGATGTATTAATACGTTTTTTATACAATCAGTTTATTTTATTGCTTGTTTAGGCGCATCCCATAGAATCGAAAGACATCCGACGCGGCTGATAGAAACCGGTAAAATAAATCGAAAAACTGGTAAAATGATAAAAAAAATCAGAAAGTATTTTGGATTACAATATGTACAATGTTTTTTTTTTTAATTATAAACCAATTACAAGAAAAAATGTCAAATGGACAAAACAGTCTTTTATGTTTATGTTGAATTGTGCATTATTTAATTCATTTATACAAAAAACTGAATTTGGAAAAGGAAATAAAATTTACCTCTTATTTACTATAAGTTACTAAAGGTTCGACGAAAATCCAGAGGTACATCAAGAAGAACTTTTTGTAAAGATCCACTAATTAGCCTTTCAGGAGATGTAAAAACGCACAAACTGAGTAATTGTAAGATCTTAGTTGGGAAAAGAAAAATTTTCTCAGAAACGTATTAAACTTTGCAACAAATACGGTAAAAGGAAAAAATCTGGTTCATGTACAGTTGCTCCCAAAAGTATCCGGCCGCCTGGCAAATTTTCACATTTAACACTATATTACTTAATACATATTGTGGCATGAGAACGGGAGAATGGTTATTATATAACGCAACAAGTCAGATCTCAACCCAATAGAGCATTTATGGGCAATTTTGAAAGTTCTGTTAGTCTGAACAAAAAGGTCATTTCCAGTAAAGAAATGGTTAAAAACCATTCACTGCTGGAATGGAAGATGATAAACTCTTCATTAACGAATAAATTGATTAAGTCAATGCCCAACAGATTGAGAGATGTTTTAAATTCAAAAGGTTACCCCACAAAATATTAAAAAGCTGTTTTAATAGCTTTTAAGAGTTACATATTTAGTTTGTGTAAAGCTATTTTGTATAGGTGGCCGGATACTTTTGTGTGCCTATAATAATGTTATTTATGTTCTTTGTTACGTTGTTTGCTGTTGTTATATTTGCAATGTATCAAAAGTTGAATGATAATATACTAGCATCATAAAAAAATAACTATTGGTTATATTATTTAATTCTTAAGTAATATAGTGTTAAATGTGAGAATTTGTCAGGTGGCCGGATACTTTTGGGAGCAACTGTACGAACATTGTCAGATGCCTTTATGTGTAGAAAAATATTTTGAAAACTACCATCTTAAATGAAATTACTTGAAATTCAATTTTCAGATTAGGCACTTTTTTAGTGGAATAAATTCACTAGTTATTTGAATGATCAAAGCCCGGGTTTACAACGGGTGAAATAAAAATTTTCAGCGGCCAGCAATGAGTTAATTCATAAAAATCTGTTTTAGACGTGTCAATGTCATTTGTATTAGTTAATTAGTATTATAATTAATTATTAACTAAAAATAAACTTTGTAAGCTAATTTTTTGTTTGATATTCAATGTTTTAACAGCTACATTTCTTTTACACTATGTACCTACATTAAACATCATCAGTAATATAAATCTTGTAAAATCTTATAAAATTTTATAGTTATGTGGTTATTAAGCCTGGTTTTTTATTTAAAAATTGAAATGAATAATTCATTTTTTTTAGTTAAAATGAAAGTTAAATAAATAGAACGTAAACTTTCTACTGAAGAGATTTATTAGCACTTGACTACCGGGTTTCGATCTTATTGTAGTTCGTCATGAGGTCGATCGTGTCAAACAGCAAGTAACAGGGACCATCATTAAACACGTTTATTGAGAGTTTATGGTCTGTCGTCGTGTTAGGTTTGAGGTGTTTGAAATCGGAGCGTGAATTCATTATAAACTGCTCACTAAAAAAAAAAAATGCAACATCTAGAAAAGATGGTCGTATAAATTTGAAATGTTAGTGATATGTAGAACTCATTCGAGGTAGTAAATAATCAAAATTTGGTCATGACTCTGATTGTTTTTTGTCAAATTTTTAGTATTTTTAAAGTATATGTCTTTTTCACCGTGTGGCTATACTAATGATCACCAGCAATCTAAACCTTGTCAAATCCTTTATATGAGTTGCTATTAAGCTCAGCAACCAAAATCAATTTAATATTCAAGTAACTCCTCTTAAAGGGATCCAAATTGTAGGAAATGGTTTCACTAGTGATAGGTGTTCAATGGATAAATCTGGACATTTTGGGTGCTGTAACAGGAAATTAACATTGTTCCTATTAAAAATGTTAGTGTGAATCATACTAAACGTTATTCAGTACTGTCTTATTGAAAAACTTTACTGTGAGGTCTTTGAAAGTGTGGTAACAAAATTGGCTCTAAAATTTTGTTGATGTACCAGATCGCAGTCAGACTTTTCCCGACTGATGACTTAAAATTACCGACTTCCAAACTTTATTTAACAATTTGGACAACCTGGAACAATCACAACACTAGATTTGATCCCAGAATAACGTCCATAAGCGAATTCCAAATTTAGTCTTTCTGGTCTAGATCTGAGACACAAAATTTCAAAAACCACATAAGTCAAAATTTTACAAAATGGAGTTTTTGCCACGAATCGTTTCTTTGGGGGTATTCACACTATCTGTGCAAAAATCGCACTAGTCTCGTGAAGCGTTACCAAGATATGTCAGTACAAGTATCTGCGTTCACAGCTGAAACCACATAAGTGAGCGACTTGCGTTGTTTCTGCAACTCACCAAATTCTAAATTTCTCTCAGTGGTGGACAACATGTTATAAAAGAACGTGTTTGTCAAATGAGAGTTTTGGCAAACGTATTAAAAAGGAACATAAAGAATCATTCTATCCTTCTTGTTATTTGTCATTTCAATATGAAAAGGATAAGAAAGGAACTGTGATTGTTCAAGACTTTATCGATGGTTTAGGTAACTATACATTTAACTTGACAAGAAACAAATCTATTACCATTAAACTACCAACAGAATGTACGTATCCAACTGCTTCTGTTCCCATAAACCCCAAAAAGATAGAAAATATCAAACAGGTACAAAGTATTATTATTTCCAAACATATGTCTTTCTATAAAAGATTTTTTCAATGGCCAACTACAGAAGAGGAAAAAAATGCCATCGAAAGTGACAATGAATACGATTATGTACCATAAATTTGCCTCGTTAGTCATGTAATACTTTTTTCAAACTGCAATAAAACTTTTGTGTTGACTCTCTTGTATTTATTTCCCTCCAATGCCAGCATTTAGACATGGGAAAAACAGTTCGTGCAAAAACCACGTAAGTCAAACAAAGAAAAATACCGTTTTTGCAAAAATTAACAATTCATTATACCGTGTTTCATTACATTTGTTGTAGTTTCATAAATAGTTCAATTTGCCTTCACGGTTTTGTTCATGCAAGGCATACCTTTTATGTTAAACGGTTTTTTAGTGCTAATGAAAATTTAACTTTTTTGACTTACATGGTTTTTGAAATGAACGATTCAATTGTATGTATCATTTTTGACTTTAATTTTTTTTTATATTAATTTTAACAATGTGTTTGATGATGATCCATATTATTTGCTGTTTGACGGGATCGACCTGATGACGATCTGTTATAAGATCGAAAATTGGTAGTCAAGAACTAATAAATCTCTTCAGTAGAAACTTCACGTTTCATTTACTTAACTGATTTTCATTAGTAGACTTGGTGGTAGAGTTTACTAGCATGATTTGTAACCGAACTACTCTACTTAACCAGATTTGGATAAGTAGTCGTTCACAGGCAAATTGAAAATGTTAGGGTAAAGTGGGTGGGACAGATTTAAAAAATTTAAATTACAACAATGACCATGAGCCGTTGTCGCCTTACTTTAAGAAGTGTTTGATAAATATTATTAGCATTTTCAACGAGAGGTTGGGTCAAAAGATGGCATTACCATGGAGTATTTGCCCTCCTTTTTAGAACAACTCTACCGCTCACGTGATATCTTCAGTACACGCAATACACACTCAACTATCCCAAAATCTGTTTTTAGAAGGATATTTGCATAGACTAGAGAAAAAAAAATAGGTGATAGCTGAAGGTGAGTGGTCGAGTAACTTTACCCCCGTACTATCTTACTGCCCTTTACTGCAGCTACTTTACTCTAACGTACTCTACTCTCCCGTTTTCGTTTTCATTAGGCGAGCTTTTAAGATAACTCGTACTCAGCCCAATTAATTTAGCAATGAAAACTAGGCTTTAAGCCTTTTAGTGCCGGGCGAAATAGAGGTGTCTATGCGAGAAAAACCGGCCGAATTTCACAGTTTTACAAGAGTTCGGGAAAATGCTTGTAAAAACCAAACGAGAAACAATATTTACGTGATTCAAAAAGCTACGTATTATGGATGAAATACAGAAGTAAACAATGATACTCATTTATAACGCATTACAAATTTATTTTAAGATAGATTTCTCCCGCAATGCTCATTTCTCCCGCAATTCAAAAAGCTACGTATTATGGATGAAATACACAAGTAAACAATGATACTCATTTATAACGCATTACAAATTTATTTTAAGATAGATTTCTCCCGCAATGCGAGTAGTAAACCGCTACAAGGTGCGAGCCGATATATCGGCTCCCGGCACTAAAAGGGTTAAGACCCGCGACCATCGAAATCAGCCTTACATTTAATTAACTCCAGTTAGAAGGAATTGAATTGTAAGATATTTTTGATTTTTCTGATGATAGGTTTTCAAAGGAAGATAAATATAAAAACCTTGCATGCTATGGCAGTAAATTAACATTATTCTTATTAAAAATGTTTGTGTTAATCGTGCTGAATGTGGTTCAACGTTGTCTTATTGAAAGACGTTGTTGTAATATCTTTCAAAGTATGGAACAAAATTAGATCTAAAATTTTATGAATGTATCGACTCGCAGTCAGACTCTTCTTGACCTTTTGAACGTTGCTCATTCTGTACGAAACAACTGGCTATGAATTGAGCATTTTTTTTCGAAAGTTACAAATTACACCCACATAGTGTTCGTAACTTAAACCAAATAGTTATACTAGAACATATATAGGAGTTCATAGTTAAAATCGAAATGCTGTGTGCGAACCCATATATGAATTCATAACGCTGAAAAGGTTAAATGAAAACTAACGATTTTTACATCAAATTAAAACTAAAATGTTACATTACAATAAAAATAATTATTTAAACATAAATCAACAATCTAAACTGATTGTGAGTTAATTTAAAATTAATTAAATAAAAAAATCATTGACGCAAAAATAACAATTTATCGATAGTTTCCAAATGTTCCTTCCAAAACGTTCTGTCCAAAAATCCTTGCAAGCAATCCTCGAAAAAAAAACAACATAAGTCAACTAAAACAAACAAACAAAATCAAGGTAAAAAATCAAGATAAGATATCAGCTTCAAAACTGTATTTCACATCATCTGAACACTTTAACGACCGCACGTCTACGCAGTCAAACGTCGCCAAGGGCCGGCAGTATATTTATTGTTGTCGTATTGTTACTTGTTGTTGCTTCAACAAAATAAGTAAAAATAGTGCTATTTCAACCTTCGGCGCTAACATCACACACATGTTTTTTTAAAATGCCAAACTATCCATCAAATTACTATAAATAAAACCAATATTCACACTAAAAATGATTTGATGCCATTATCCGACAATGATGTTTCTTTAATTAACCTCACTCAGGTCTAATAATTGAATAGTAAAATTGGTACTTTTCTAACAAACGCAAAAACTCATCGTTTTTATGTCCAGAGTTATCCACGATTTAAATAAAGTATCCTTTCGATAGTTTTAAAAAAATGTGGAAAACTCTAGACATAAAAATTAAATAATTCGAGACACAAAATTTTCTTATACTGTAATTTTAAAAAGATAAAATTGTATAAAATACATTTATTTTTTCTTAATTTAGAAAATCTAAAATTCAAACATTTTTTTCAATTGGTAAAACATTAAACTAAACGTTAAGAAGATAACATTGATAAACGTTTTTTGTTAACTAGATTTCATAAGCAAATTTTTCAAAGCAAGATTTAAAATGTTACGAAATAAAAACTAAAATTAGGTGGATGCGCCGGTATAAAATTGAAAATAATTTTAATGCCTTATTTTATTAAATCAACCTCAAAGTAATTTCTATTTGATTACTTAAAGTAAAAAATGTTTGTAAATTTTAGTAGTATTAAATAATTAACTATGTACATGATTTTAAAATTTTAATTCTATTAAAAATTTCATAAAAATAACATTTTTATTTTATTTCTAGATTAATAATTAAATTGAGGTTGTTAAATTTAGTTGAAGTATATGATTTTTCAAACTGTATTCTAATTCTACATTTAATCTATTTTATTTGTACTTAAAAATGAATTCAACAAATAGAAATTATATTGCCTTTATATCTTATCTAACGATTTGAATTAATAGTTAAACTATTTTTTTTTTTTTAGTTACAAATAATTTTCTTTAGAAACATTAATCCTAACCGTTAGATTAGGAAGTTTAGTTCGATCAACGTCAAGAAATAAATGCGACCTCGTTAAGCGTAGCAGTATAAAATCGTCTAAAAGGTCTTTGTAAGTAAGTAAAAGAGGAATAAAACGGAATAGAACGAACCGTGGGGGAAATGTAACGACACATTCAACAGATGGTTTCAGATTTTGGAGCGGAAAATAAACGATTCCGAGCAATTTTAGATTAGCTACCTTCCCTTTGAATACGTCCTCGCTGTTTGCAATTTCGGTTTAGGTATCCACTTCAGTTACCCACGCGTTGCCTTAGGATGAAAATTCAAAAGGATATTATGTTCTGTTTTGTAATATACTTTCCTAAAAGGTATTCACATGTTGTTCTTTTTCAACAACAAAAAATAATACGGTTTTATAACTTTTATTTTACAACTAGTCAATTTTCTATTTGTTGATGAATTGATAAACTATAATTAGTTGATATATGAAATTTTATGAGGATTTAAATTGAAACTTAATTTTTATTTTTACCAAAGAAAATTTTCCTATACTTTTAATTTTTCCCTCCGAACTAAGAAGTAAAACGGGGAAGATGAAGCTACAACAAAAGCTTCAACGTACGTTTTAAGTGAAATATTACTCAACGTAGTTTTACTTTTCCAACGCAAAACGAAATTACAAAAAGTAAATTTAAAGATCCGAAGAAAACGTTTTTAATTAAACACAACGAGTGTATTTGGAAACATAAATTACACTTCTCGTAACGGATGCGTTTTTAATAAAACGCGTCTAATTTAATGGTGATTTAATTAGGATCCTTTAAAAATTAATAGAACGAAGAGGAAAAAAGGTATCTGGTAGAAGTGGGAGCACTTGACCCTCTTACTTATTACCGTTACGACGAAAAATAATAAAAAACGTACTCACTCTCAATCTTTGCCACCACCTACAATACAAGCGGCCCTTCGAGCTCTAATCCTTATTTACTGCGCGCTGCGTGTAGGTAAGAAAACCTTCCCAGTGTCGTCAATTACGGTCTTTCTTCGTAGTAGAATTATTGCGACGATAAAACGAGATTTTTACCTACTAGTATAAAGCTCTATGGAATCTCTACAATTTAGAAACTTTAAGATACAATTGATTTAAATACATTGTACACAATTTAACATACATTGTTAAAAATCTAACAATTAAAAAAATAAAAAAGAACAATTACAGTTTTTAATAACAGGAAAATGAAAAAAGGAATTTTTAGTCTAGAATTATAAGTCTCTGAAATTTAAAAATTTTATTATACAATTTAAACATATATAGGATATAATTAATACAGAATAATTATGAAAATCAAACTTTATTTGTCAAACGTATAAAATAAACTGGAACTTTTCAAAAACAAAAAAAAATCAACTCTAAAAAACTTTTTTAATTAGATGTGGAAATCTCTTCTTCTTTTATTAATTCATCTCCATCTAACAGATCACCTTGTTCATTAACTTCACCCTTTTCAATTTTTTCAACTTCGCCGCTTTGACCTTCATCACCTGCTCCGGCATTTTTAAACATATTAAATCTCGCGGTGCAGGCATCAATTAAATCTTTATTCCCTGACTTTTCAGCTAAAATTACCGAAAATTTAAGTGCGTCTAAATCGGTTCGTTTAAATAATACTTTTGCTGCTTCTTCATATTGTTCGAGAACAATAAAACTAAAAATTAAAATTTGTATCATTACTTTTTAAATTAAAAAAATTAATTATAGAATAAATTTAAAAATTGAATTATACATGGTATCCCAGAACTCAGTTGCCAAACGCTAATCACGCATTCTAGAGCTGATTTCCTACCGATTCAACGAAAAAGTCCTTAGCCGAAATTACTTCCTAAGAGAAGTTTACAAACCCTCAAAATTTCATTGTGATAGCTAAATCGTTATTAAGATATTTCGAAAAAAAACATGATCAGACATGTCATTTTCAGGATGCCTAGTTCTCTTAGGAAGCAATTTCGCATAAGGACTTTTTCATTGAATCGACATAAAATCAGCTCTGGAATGCGTGGTTTGCGTTTGGCAACTGAGTTCTGGGACACTCTGTAGAATAAATTAAAAATGTATATTACCATTGTGTTGATACTTCGTATGTACCTTGCAAAACGCCGAAAGTAGCCCATTTTTTCAAAATGTCATTAATAACCGGATCTTTTTTCGAAAGACGACATTTAGCCAAAGCTAAAGCTTCCCGGAATAACGTAGCGTTGCATAAAACTTCGATGGCTTCTTCGACTTTGTGACACATTAATAAATAAGATGCCGTTTCTATTGGATCTGATTTAGCGTCTTCCATTAATTTTTTAACGTAAGTTTCACAAGCTTTCTTCCATAAACTGTTAAGTAATTTCATGAAATTTGAATAAAATTTTAATAAAATTTAAAAAAATTAAGTCGTATAATATTTTTAATCTTTAATTTAACTTAAAAGTCATTTCTTAATCTCTATAAATGAAGTTTCAATTTTTTAAAGTTAAAAACTATTTTATTCATTATTTTTTTTTTTAATTTTTGGATAATAATTAGAATAAATTTGACTTTTATAATCAAAAATACAATCTTTGAGTTTTAATCTGACGAAAAAATTACGTCTTAATCTCTAAAAATAAACTCTGTACGATTTTTTAAAGTTGTTTAAATTAAAAAAAAATAGGTTAGTTAACTGTCAAAAATTGTTACCAAGTTTAGGAATTTTTTTAATTTTTTTGATAATAAATACAACAAATTTAATTCTTATAATCTAAAATTGAATCTTTTAAGTTCAATTTACTGTAAAATTCATTTCTTAATTCTTATAAATAAAGTCGTTGTGATTTTTTTAAATTGATGCAATTTTTTTAAAAGTAAGGTTAGTTAACTGTCAAATTTTTACCAACTTTAGGATTTTTTTCTAATTTTTTGCCAACAATTTCAACAAATTGGACCATTATAATCAAAAATACAATCTTTGAATTTTAATTTATCGAAAAAATTACCTCTTAATCTTTAAAAATAACCTTCATACGATTTTTTAAAGTACCGTGCGTTCAGAAATGATTGTAGATCGTTTGAATTTGGCGCGCTATAGATTACTTTTTAAGGTTGGTATAAATACAATAATGTTAATCATATCTCATAGGCGTGTCATGGAAAATATTAATAGCTGAATAAGTTGTCAAAAAAACCGTAAGACAAAGGTATTTTATTGAATTTACTGACCAATGTCATTGCAATTGAAATCTGATCTCCAATAATTATGAGTATATGTACATATACACTTAATACTGAAAAGGATACCTCATGAATAAATCCGGCTACGCCACTGATATGCAAGATACGACGTAGTAATTCACAGGTAACAATATTGACCATCGAAAATCACTAAATTACGAGCGCGACAAATTCAAACGACCTACAATCATTTCTGAACGCACGGTATATCGAATTTTTTAAAAAGTTAACTGTCAAAATTTTAACTAACTTTAAAATTTTTTAAAATTTCTTTGATAATAATTACAACAAATTTAACTATTTTAATCAAAAATAGAATCTTTTAGGTTTAATTTAGTATAAAAATCATTTCTTAATTCCTATAAATAAAGTCGTTGTTATTTTTTAAAGATGATGAATTTTTAAGAATTTTTTTAATTTTTTTGGGTAATAATTACAACAAATTTGACTTTTTAAGTTTAAAGTGCAGTAGAACCTCGTTTATCCAGACCTCATTTATCCGGATCTGCGGATAATCCGGATCAGATTTTCTTTCACAAATTTAATGAAAGACAAGTTATTGCTCGATTCCACGTATCAAATATTCGGGGAAGACCTGTCTCTTTGGAGAAAGCTTGTCTAGTGATGTTGCTGGTGCTGAAAAATTTAAAAAGGAATTTGAACAGTTTGTTTTATCTGAGCAATTGAAATCGGGCCAGATTTATAATGCTGATGAAACCGGGTTGTTTTATGGAATGCTTCAGAGCAAAACCTTAGCGTAAAAACTTGAAGATTCGGCTAAGGGCTACAAGAAGGACACAAATTTCCTCTTATCATAGCAGGAAAATCCAATAAACCCCGAGCGTTCAAAATATCAATCACAATTCGTTGTCAATCGTTTATCGATCACCAAAAAAATGCGTGGATGGATAGTTTTCTGTTTAAGACAGGGCTGCTCAATGTGCATTGCACAATCAGTGCGCTGTGCCCATAACGTGCACATTATTCCCTTGGAGAAATATCCCTTCCACCTGTCATTACTTCGCGATAAATTATAACCAAGCGACAAGTTTATATTTCACGTTTCACTCATTTTCATAAATGCCTTTGTGAACCGTTTTCGAGGTTCGGAACGATCACAACCAAGTAGTAAATTATAAACTATTTATTTATAAACATTGTTCACTTATGACAACATAGAACTATAGAAAACATGAAAAGAAGACTTAGGATTTTTGTGAACCTTAAACAAACTCACAATTTTTTTACCAATTTCAACAAACTTTTGCTTCAAATTGAACTTAAGAACCTCAATTGTGAATTAAAAGGGTCACAGTTTTCCTTGAGCTGTGAAATTCGGTCACTTACAATTAAATAGCAAATTATAACAAATTCGAATTATTTGACATCACTTAAGTATCATATTATCGTAACTAGGTACTTAACCATTTGTGTCTTACATCAAAAAATTGCATAACGCGGACACAGTGTACAGCACATTTGCACAGCAACCGGCACATGTGCATTGTGCACTATTTGAGCAGCCCTGGTTTAAGAACTGGTTTTTTGATAACTTTTTGTTCCTGAAGTTCGAAAATTTCTAAAAAAAAAAAAAAAAAATAGTTTACCAGAAAAGGCATTTTTACTGATAGTCAATGCTCCATCCCATCCGGGAGAAAAAGAACTCGTGAGTGGAGGAATTTAAGTGAAATTTTTTCCACCAAACATAACCGCACTCCTACAGCCTATGGACCAAGGAATCCTTGAAAACACAAAAAAATGTACAAAGTACAACTGCTTAGTAAGATAATTGAAGAGGAAGGAGAAAAAAGTATGATTGATTTGTTGGAATCAATAAGTCGACGCTCTCAAGCCAAAATGGCATAAACGCCAAAATGGCCATTTTTTAGTTAGCTGCACCGTTGAGTAGCATTTTTAAATCTGCATGCAACAGTTAAAGCTGTATACCCGCAAACAAACTTCATTCGTCATAAAATTGGTTTAAAGTTTGCGTAAAAGCCATTTAAGATTCATTATGTCAATTATTTTTTGCGTTTTCTGAAAAATTAGGTTAATGGCGTTTATGCCGTTTTGGCTTGGCAGCGTCGAAGTATCAAAGATCTGATTTATATGGTTGCTGACGCTTCGGATTGCATCGCAAACAGCTCCTTAAAAAAATCATAGAAAAAACTGTGGCCAGCCATTTGTGCTGCAAACGAAATGACAAGGGATGATTTACTGCAAGTGATTGAAGACGATCTTCTACAAATGTTGGGAACAATAAGTGGGTATTCAGATGTGGACAGGGAAAATGTCAGTGAGTGGTTGGAAGACAACAATGATGGTGGATATGGCGTTATGACGAAAAAATAAATTGTGGCGGCATGTACCATAACCCGAAATGGAGCTGCACCATGAAGAGAAGGATGAAAAAGTAAGTCACCTCTTTGTAACATTTCCGAGGCCTCTTTCATCTTTCTCTTCATGGTGCAGCTCCATTTCGGTTTATAGTACATTTAGAATAGAGAGCGAGGAAGAAGATGACCTGGATGAGCAGGGAGTAATCGCACCACAACAACATGCTGCGCATCAGCTTACAAATATCATGGCGTATTTAGAGAGTTGGCCTCATACTCCTCCAACTGAAATGTTAATGATAAAACGTCTGCGTGACCGTGCTTTATTCAAGCGTCACATATGTTTGAACTAAAAAACAGTGGACGAATTCTTTAAGAAAAAATCCACAATATTTTTATAAACTTTCACGTTTGCAAATATACAAATCTGGAAATTTCATTTGAGGGTATAGGAAAATAATGCGTGCAATAAAGAAGCATATAGGAAGTAGATTAGATAAACAAAGAGCGATATAACTGTTTAACCACGCAACGAATTGACAATTTAACAGTTTGACAGTTCGACAGTTTGTGGGAAGAAGGTGGTTGGTTGGGCGACTAGGGTCGGATCGGAAAAGACGTGGTTAAACAGTTATATCGCTCTTTGTTTATCTAATCTACTTCCTATATGCTTCTTTGTTGCACGCATTATTTTCCTATACCCTCAAATGAAATTTCCAGATATGTATACTTAAATGTGTAAATATGGTTTTCGATTATCCGGATTGCCTTTGGTCCCAGTTAGTAAGGATAAACGAGGTTCTACTGTAGAATGTTTCAGCTTTAATTTAAAACAAAATCATTTCTAAATCTCTAAAAATAAAGTCAGTATGATTTTTTAAAATTAATGGATTTTTTTATAAGTTAGGTTACTTAACCATCAAAAATCTTTACCAAACTTAGAATTTTTTTCTAATTTTTTGATAACAATTACAACTAATTTAACTCCTTTAAATCAAAATAGAATCATTTAAATTCAATTTAAAACAAAAATCATTTCTTAATTCTTATAAATAAAATCTGGGTAATTTATTAAACTTATTCAAAAAGATATAAGTTCACATTCTTCATTTCGATCTCATTAATTAAATAACTTACTCTATTGATACCATAGGAGCTAAACTAATCAACCATGGTGTTACATTTCCTTCCGAAATAGCATTATTTAAAGTTTCCGTTATATCACCTTTCCATAATTCTATATGTTGACTTTGAAAATATTTCTTTTTATCTTGATGATTTTTACCTAATTAAAAAAAAATCATATCTCAAAATAATTACATGTTATAATAATAATCTTATTTTAATAACTTACATTCAACATTTAAAACATCAATCATACTATCTTTATCTTCAAATATTTTTAAAACGTCAAAACTATTCGTTGTATCATCTTCAATTTCAATATCTATTTGATCATTTGGATTTAATTTTTTAAAAAGTCTCAAACAATCGTTTAATACAAATTTGGGTGAATTTTGAGCTTTATAACATAAATTTAACATCAATCCTCTTTGAATTTTTATGGTATCTTCATCTTCTTCGGTTTTTTTATTTTTTCTCGATTCATGTCTAAACGTTGCATATGGTTCTAAAGCCGTTCTTATTTCTTGATTACTTTTCGGTTTATGCTCGTTAATATTCCAAACTCTAATAAAATTATCTCGTCCACCGGAAATAATAAAATTTTCATCTAGCGGACTCCAAAGAACCGTAAAAACTGGCTCTAAATTATGTCCAATATATGTAGCTAGTATAGATTTAGTTTTAACATCCCAAACCTTAATTAAAAAAAATAATAATAATAAATCTAAATTTAATTAAATAAACAAATTTTAATCTTTTACATGAATAACACCATCATCTCCCCCAGAAATAAGCATTCCTCCAACATAAGGACTCCATGAAACGCATCTAACGGGTTTGGTGTGTCTGCTTAAAACAATAGGTTCGACTTTTTTATCATCTTGTTCATCCGTTTTTATATCAAATACAACTACGGAAGTACAACTGGAAGAAATCACCAGCCAGGAAGACATCGGAGATGTACCTTCGTCTTGAGCGGTTGCCAAAGGATGCCAAACGACATTGTATATACTTTTATATTCACTGTAGATTGTCGTGAGGTGATTTAAAGAGGTGTTATAAATTATAATTGAGCCGGTTTTTGTACCACAAGCTAATAAACTAAAATCGGATTTCCAAGCAAGACATTGTTTGTATTCTTTTACGGATGAGTCAATTAGTTTTGGATCTATAAAATTGAATAAGATATTTAATAGGTTGATTAGCAAAACATAAATAAATAAGAAAAAAATAAGAAAAAAATTAAATAAATAATAAACCTTCGTTTTCTTTTGATGTGTTATAAACAACCAATTTTCCTTCCCCGATCGCGTAAAGTCCTAGATTTTCGAGATTTGAATCAATTGGACCCCATTGGATGTCGTAGACTGGGTTTCGGAAGTATTGACAGAGTAAATTTGATTTTTTTGAGGATGTATTAACAGTTCCAATCTAAAAAAAAAAATAGATTTATTTCTATGAAGAAAAGATTCTAAACGTTTTTTATGTAATTGAATCAATGAGACTTGACTTAACATCAGTTTATTATAGTTGTACTTTTAAACGTTTTGTTTTATCATCGGATATCTCCCAATGAAAATAAAAAAGAATTAGGTGTGTGGGGAAATTTGAACATTTATTTTATGTAAATGTTATAGTTGTTTGTACTGGATATTAGCAGATTCAAGGCCGATGTCAGCGCTGACCGTCGGTTGAGCACTAAAACCAGCCTTAGGAATATTTCCTGCGTGTTTTTGCCAGTTCTAGACCCTCACTTTTAAGATCAAGAACCTCCTCCTCGAACGCAGGTTTTAGTTCGTTATAAACACCATTGCTTGTAGCAGTCAATAAATAGAAAGTGGAGTCGATGGCTCAGCAGCTAAGTCTTGAGTTAGCACATGGAGGACACTAACAAATCTTCTGGAATCTAATACAAGGGGTCCACTGAGGTTTAAGCAAGATAATACCCTGTGCCACGCTTCTACATAGATACACTGGATAGAAAATGCTTGAAAAGTGTTGAAAATCGAGAGTCAGAGATGATCTAACTTACAACCTGTTGTTAGTGGAAACTTGGTGATTTAATTTAAATAAGGTGACCAGATTTCTCAACTTCCAATGCTGTACACATGCAACGCATGTACACTTATGGTTACTGGAAATGAACTTCAAAGCTCTGTACGAAAGCAATAGCTAAAACGGTCTTGGGTACAGTCGGTTTTTGAGAGAATAAAACCTGGTGTAAGGTTAAAGGCGTAGAAGCACGTCGACGGGACAGGAGCCTGATTCGATGCGGTATCCATAAATATAAAGCAGGTAAACGAATATTGACTTGGATAAATTACATGCTTTATTATCTCGAAAGCCGACCGAACCCGAGGTCGTTCTAGTTATCGCTCTCGCATATAGCTTTGAAGTTTATTTCTGGTGACTATGAGTATACATAGAGGTGGGCCAAATTGGACATGTTTAAAGGGAGACTCCTCTTTCTATAAAAGACAGAGGAAAATTGATATCAGTGTCAGATGCTCGATTTTTATACGAAATTGAATGATCAAAACCACATGCTGAAATTCAAATCCACATGTTGAGTTCAAAAATTAGTGTATTAAATAAAATATAGGAAAAAAAAAGGTTCGAATCGGCGATACCCGATTTGTCAAGCATTGCTGAGATTTGTGAATAACTTTGCTTATCCAAAATATAAAGCGAAGGTTAAATTTCAAACACGATTTATTCAGTTTTGGTTGAATAGTGCGTTTTAGTACTTTGTCAATTGAATCGTTGTATGCTATTCTACCACTTAGCTCAAGAACAGATTAAAAAAACCACCTCGTGTCCTCCCCTTGTTAGTGCAGTACAAGTTTTAACCCAACGAACAAAGGTAGTATACTTGATAATTTACAAAAGTGCCCGTTTTTTCCTGTCGATAACAGAAAAATCTATAACATGAATGTCACTACGCTACTCATTGCAAAAGTAGTTTGCTGTACACGCGTGCATGCTGTACTGGGTATCATATTGCTGTACAATATAGCAAACTTCCGTACGTCTGATTACCCTAATTTAAAGCAAATTAATAATATAAGAAATTGCATGAATAGCATAAATCTATTTGACTAAAAAAATATTTTGATTTTGTTTACAAAAGAAGATTCGCAATCGCACTATTTGAAACTACATAGTAACACTTTTTTTTGGAATTACTTAACATTTATCCATAGATTCAGATTTTGTAAATAAAAATGCAAGATACCCTTTTAAAAATTGATCGGATCTTCATATAACCTTGAAACTAAGTTCAAACTATAGTAAGGAAAACGGTGTAGAACCAATATCGGTAGAGTAGTTGCTATAAGGTTGTCCAACTCCCTATACTTCCTATATTGCAAGCGAAATTTACCCTCGCATACCCCAGTTCTCAAATGTGTGACATCATTGAGATCCGAACGTATTTGCTCTACGCTTTATTTGTTGTTTATATCCAATAAAAACACATTTCAGCTTATAAATTTATCATTATTTTTATTTTAATTTTCGTAGGTGATATCACTTCTTCTGATTATTCAAGAACTTAACTATGAAAAATAAAATTTTTTATATCTTCAATCAATATCGAATTTTTTATATCACTTGGGTTGGATAACCTTATATCATTAACTCTACTGACTTCTGTAGAACAACTTTTATTTGATCTAATTTTATATAAAATAAACCATTTTCAAGATATTCGTTTGTCTCAAATTAAACGAACCACCTATATAAACACAGACCATTCTGTATTTCTTTCCTTTAAATTTTTACTTGGTTTTTATAGACTTACACATCTTACATTCAATTTTATACCCATAGATCCTTAATAATTTAACTTACCCTTCCTTCAGCGGTAGCATAAGCTAAAATAGTTTCCTTTTGAGGATGCCAAGCTAAAGCAAGAACTTTACTTTGTATTTTCTGCCATAAATTAGCCATAGTAATACATTGTTTATGCGGTCTACTTAAATCCCAAACTTTAGCCGTGTTATCCCCAATTCCAATTGCCAACCTACATATATAAATTTATTAAATGACTTTTTTTAAAGTAAACAAAAAAACATTTAAAAAATTAAAAATTTAAAAATTATACCTTGAAGGATCCAAAGGCGAACTTCTTATAGTATAAACATGTCCCCCTACAGTTGGATATGAAGCAATAATAGCCCGATCAGCTTGAAGACTAGTATTTAACAAATACCTCTCCTGTCCGAAGGTCCAAGCAAACAAACACTGCCGTTTAATTTCATTTTTCCACTCGGGTATTAAAACAATCGGAGCAGCGATCGCAAATAAATTATTATTATGATCATGATGTATTAATTTTTTCTCTAATCCTTTATTCATTGGCTTTAATAAATTCCACTGTAAAAGTTCAGCGGATGTAGATGAAGATAGTAAAATATCTGGAGTGATCCAGCATAAAGAAATCCAAGAAGATTTATCGTTTCTCCAATTTCTACTTTTAGAGGCTTTTACAAACATTTCAGTTTGTTTTCGACCATCCGTTCCAGCCCTCCAAATACATATTGTACCTCCTTTCGATGAAGAAGCTAGAAGATATTCTTTGGTGGGAGATTGTATTTCTGAAATTTCAGTATTTTGATCTTCATTTAAAGAGGATGGTTTAATATTTTTTATTGAAGATTCAGTTTTTGTATTTAATTCATCAATTTCGTTAAATTCATGTGTTTGTTTTTGATCTTTATGAATTTCTTTGTTAATTTGTTTTTCATCTTTATGAATTTCTTTGTTAGTTGTGTCAAGATCTTGTTTAAATTCTTCACTTTCTTTGTTAATTGAATCTTCTTTTTTATTGTCTTTATCTATATCTTTATTAGATGTATCAAGATTATCACAAAACTCATCAATTTCTTTTTTAGGTTCATTAGTTTTTATGTTATCATCTATTTGTTTGTCATTTTCATTAATTTCTTTGTTCAATGAATCAAGATCTTTAGATTCTTTGTTAATCGAATTTTTTTCTTTATTATCTTCATCTATATCTTTACTAGATTTATTAAGATCTTTATTAGAGTCTTTAATTTCTTTGTTAGGCGAATCCTTCTCTTTATTATTTTCATCTACGTCTTTATTTAATATATCGTGATCGTTAGAAAATTGAATATTTATTTTATTAGTTTCATCTTTATTGGATTCATTAATATCTTTGTTAGATTCATTAATATCTTTATAAGATTCATTAATATCATTATTAATTTCATTAATATCTTTATTAATTTGATTAACATCTTTATTAATGTCATTAATATCTTTATTAATCTCATTAACATCTTTATTAACCTCATCCCCTTCAACAATCCCACTATCCTCCCTTAAATCTTTCCCCAGCTCATCATTTTTAAACCCCTCGACTTTAATTTCTAACTCAGATTCTTTATCTCCCTCCATTTCACTTACAACCTTATCTTTAACTCTCCAATCTAATCCAGAAGAAAGCCTCTGAGATATCGGAACCTTCTTAGGAAAGATATTAAATGGAGTCGGACACCAAGATAAAGAAACTACACTCTTATCGTGCCCCCTTAATTTATAAATAACTCTTCCGGCTTCTAACAAAAAAAAATAATTTTAACTCTTTATTAAAAAATGTACTCCTTTATTTATTACTAGAATTTTAACTTTTAAACGTCAAAAGTAACATTTTTAAACTGAAAGACTAACATTTAAACGACAAAATTAATATTTTGAAAGAATTTTGATCTGTAAACGTCAAAAATGATGTTCAAACGTCAAAATTGACATTTAAAAAATGGAATTTGACATTTAAACGTCAAAAGTGATATTTTAAACAGAAATATTACATTTAAACGTCAAAATTAACATTTTGAAAAAAAATTTTGATCTGTAACTGTCAAAAATGACTCTTCAAAGATGAAAAGTAACGTTTAAACGTCAAAATAACATTTTGAATATGGATTTTGACACTTAAACGTCGAAATTGACATTTTTAAAATAGAATTTGACATTTAAACGTCAAAAGTGACATTTTAAGCAGAAACGTTAACATCTAAACGTCAAAATTGACATTTTGAAAGAGAATTTTGATCTGTAAACTTCAAAATTGACATTTTGAAAATGGATTTTGACATTTAAACGTCAAAAGTGATATTTTAAACAGAAATACTAACATTTAAACGTCAAAATTGACAAGTCGAAGGAGAATTTTGATCTTTAAATGTCAAAAGTGACCCTTTAAAGATGAAAAGTGACGTTTAAACGCCAAAATTGACATTTTGAAAATGGATTTTGACATTTAAACATCGAAACTGATATTTTAAAAATGGAATTTGACATTTAAACGCCAAAAGTGACATTTTAAGCAGAAAGGCTAAAATTTAAACGTCAAAATTAACATTTTGAAAGAGAATTTTGATCTGTAAACGTCAAAATTGACATTTTAAAAATGGATTTTGACATTTAAACGTCAAAAGTGATATTTTAAACAGAAATACTAACATTTAAATATCAAAATTGACATTTTGAAAGAGAATTTTGATCTGTAAATGTCAAAAGTGACTCTTCAAAGATGAAAAGTGACGTATAAACGTAAAAATTGACATTTTGAATATGGATTTTAACACTTAAACATCGAAATTGACATTTTGAAAATAGAATTTGACATTTAAACGTCAAAAGTGACATTTTAAGCAGAAAGGTTAACATCTAAACGTCAAAATTGACATTTTGAAACAGAATTCTGATCTGTAAACTTCAAAATTGACATTTTGAAAATGGATTTTGATATTTAAACGTCAAAAGTGACATTTTAAGCAGAAATACTAACATTTAAACGTCAAAAATGGCAAGTCGAAAGACAATTTTGATCTTTAAATGTCAAAAGTGACCCTTTAAAGATGAAAAGTGACGTTTAAACGCCAAAATTGACATTTTGAAAGAGAATTTTGATCTGTAAATGTCAAAAGTGACTCTTCAAAGATGAAAAGTGACGTTTAAACGTCAAAATTGACATTTTGAATATGGATTTTGACACTTAAACATCGAAATTGATATTTTAAAAATAGAATTTGACACTTAAACGTCAAAAGTGACATTTTAAGCAGAAAGGTTAACATCTAGACGTCAAAATTGACATTTTGAAAGAGAATTTTGATCTGTAAACTTCAAAATTGACATTTTGAAAATGGATTTTGACATTTAAACGTCAGAAGTGACATTTTAAACAGAAATACTAACATTTAAACGTCAAAATTGACATTTTGAAAGAGCATTTTGATCTGTAAACTTCAAAATTGACATTTTGAAAATGGATTTTGACATTTAAACGTCAAAAGTGACATTTTAAACAGAAATACTAACATTTAAACGTCAAAAATGGCAAGTCGAAAGACAATTTTGATTTTTAAATGTCAAAAGTGACCCTTTAAAGATGAAAAGTGACGTTTAAACGCCAAAATTGACATTTTGAAAGAGAATTTTGATCTGTAAATGTCAAAAGTGACTCTTCAAAGATGAAAAGTGACGTTTAAATGTCAAAATTGACATTTTGAATATGGATTTTGACACTTAAACATCGAAATTGACATTTTAAAAATAGAATTTGACATTTTAACGTCAAAAGTGTCATTTTAAGCAGAAAGGTTAACATCTAGACGTCAAAATTGACATTTTGAAAGAGAATTTTGATCTGTAAACTTCAAAATTGACATTTTGAAAATGGATTTTGACATTTAAACGTCAAAATTGACATTTTAGAAATGGATTTTGACATCTAAACGTTAAAATTGACATTTTGAAAAACAATTTTGATCTGTAAACTTCAAAATTGACATTTTGAAAATGGATTTTGACATTTAAACGTCAAAATTGACATTTTAGGAATGGATTTTGACATTTAAGCGTCAAAATTGACATTTTGAAAGACAATTTTGATCTGTAAACTTCAAAATTGACATTTTGAAAATGGATTTTGACATTTAAACGTCAAAAGTGACATTTTGAAAGACAATTTTGATCTGTAAACTTCAAAATTAACATTTTGAAAATGGATTTTGACATTTAAACGTCAAAATTGACTTTTTAGAAATGGATTTTGACATTTAAACGTCAAAAGTGACATTTTGAAAGACAATTTTGATCTGTAAACTTCAAAATTGACATTTTAAAAATGGATTTTGACAGTTAAACGTCAAAATTGACATTTTAAAAATGGAATTTGACATTTAAACGTCAAAATTGGCATTTTAAGGCTATCATTTACCAAGTTTACTTATTATATTAATGTTTTAATTTATTTAAAAAATACCTACTTCTTAAATCAGCGATTACAACTAATCCGCAGTTTAATCCAAACGCCATCATCCATGTAACATGCGGACAAGCCGATAAAGTTGTTATACGACATTTAAACCCAAATAAACTTTTAAATGTATTTATTTCGCCTGACTTAAACCTCCAAAGTGAAATAAAACCAGTTTCCGAGGCACTTACTATTTTATCAAGACCCATAAAGACCGATCCGATTAATTTATCTGGTTGAGACTAATTAAAACAATTTATAAATCATTTATTAGATGTTTTATAATAATTTAGAGTTAATACGTTGAGTGCTATAAGAACCGTTAAAGGATTTGTACTTAACCACTTTGGTACGAGCGTCGACGGCCACAGATGACCTCACACAGCCGAGCGTCGACTATAGTTGAGGGTGTGCCAGCGTACGAACGATGAAAGCCAGTTGTTAGCAACGTTTTGTGGCCGATAGGCGCTGTACCGAAGTGGTTAAGAGACCTTATATGATTCTTTTAACACAATGACAGCACTCAACGTATTAAAATAACTTACTGTATGTGAATTATTAGTTGATTGTAAAGTATAATTATCAGCATTCCATAAATGAACGAATTTATCTTCACCTGCCGACACTACAAGTTTATTTCCAGGGCTCCAATTAAGGTTGACATCAACCGATAAAACCCTAATACAATACAAGACAATAAAATCAATTTTAAACATAAAAACCCCTTTAAATAATACAAACTTAGCATAATGAGCCGGAGGAAATGTTTTAACATCAGCTTCTTTATCCTCTCCGATAGGATTTATAACGATAATATCACTCAAAGCCCCATAAACAATTGTATTGTCTACTGAGCACGCTAATATCCTATTTTCGTACCAATTTGGAGATGGAGGAATAATTAAATTATTCATTTTTACTATAATAATAACGTTTTTATAATAAAATTTGAGGTTAGAATAAACGATTTGTAAACATTAACATATTTTTACATAGTGTTTGATTTTACTCACGTTTTATAACGTAGTATATGAAATATAACGTGGTTTTAAGCCGGTTTTTACAAGAATCAAGCCCGGAAATGAATTTAACGTGTTTAAAACTACTTTTTTTGAAGTAATTTGAAGCAATGACAAATAGCGCGCATGCGCAGATGTAATACATCAAATTGTTGATAAAAATTATTTTATTTTTAATTATTGAAGTTTTAAATTTTAATCGTCGGCTTTTAATACAAAGAAAAAGTTTTAATAATTATTATTTTATAAACTTATTCTTTAAATTCCATAAAAAAATTTTTTAAACAATTTAATTCGTTAAATTAATAATAGATGGCGCTTATTAAGCAAAATTCAAAAACCTGCCAACCCAACTTTTTTTTAAAAAATCGACCAACTTTAAAAAATTCCCCAGTCTTTATTTATTGAGATTAAGGAACGATTTTTGTTTTAAATGAAAGATAAACCATTCTATTTTCAATTAAAAAAGGCCGATTTATTCTAATTATTACCAAAAAAATTTAAAAAATTCTTAAAGTTGGTAAAAATTTTTTGACGGTTTTAACCTAACTTAGAAAATCAACTAATTTTAATAAATCTCCCAGACTTTATTTATTGAGATTAAGGAATGATTTTTGTTTTAAATGAAAGTTAAAACATTCTATTTTCGATTAAAAAAGGCCGATTTATTTTAATTATTACCAAAAAAATTTAAAAAATTCTTAAAGTTGGTAAAAATTTTTTGTCGGTTTTAACCTAACTTTAGAAAATCAAATTTTTAAAAATCACCCAAACTTTATTTATTGAGATTAAGGAACGATTTTTGTTTTAAAGGAAATATAAAACATTCTATTTTTAATTAAAAAAGACCGATTTATTCTAATTATTACCAAAAAAAATTCAAAAATTCCTAAAGTTGGTAAACATTTTTTGACGGTTTTAACCTAACTTTTGAAAATCAACCAATTTTTAAAAAATCGCCCAGAGTTTATTTATTGAGATTAAGGAACGATTTTTGTTTCAAATGAAAGATAAAACGTTCTATTTTCGATTAAAAAAAGACCGATTTATTCTAATTATTACCAAAAAAATTTAAAAAATTCTTAAAGTCGGTAAAAATTTTTTGACGATTTTAACCTAACTTTTGAAATTCAACCAATTTTTAAAAAATCACCCAGACTTTATTTATTGAGATTAAGGAATGATTTTTGTTTTAAATGAAAGATAAAACATTCTATTTTCAATTAAAAAAGGCCGATTTATTCTAATTAATACCAAAAAAATTAAAAAATTCTTAAATTGTTAAAAATTTTTTGTCGGTTTTAACCTAATTTAGAAAATCAACCAATTTTTAAAAAATCACCCAGACTTTATTTATTGAGATTAAGAAATGATTTTTATTTCAAATGAAAGATAAGACATTCTATTTTTGATTAAAAAAGATCGATTTATTTTAATTATTACCAAAAAAATTAAAAAAATTCTTAAAGTTGGTAAAAATTTTTTGACGGTTTTAACCTAACTTAGAAAATCAACCAATTTTTAAAAAATCATCCAGACTTTATTTATTGAGATTAAGGAACGATTTTTGTTTTAAATGAAAGATAAAACATTCTATTTTCAATTAAGAAAGGTCGATTTATTCTAATTATTACCAAAAAAATTAAAAAAATTCTTAAAGTTGGTAAAAATTTTTTGACGGTTTTAACTTAACTTAGAAAATCAACCAATTTTTAAAAACTCACCCAGACTTTATTTATAAAAATTAAGACATGATTTTTGTCTTAAATGAAACCTAAACCTATTTTTCATAAAATTAAAAAAAAATTAAAAATTTAATTTTAAATTCAATTTTTTATGTCATACAATTAACAATAGATGGTGCTTAGTAACCAAATGAAAATTCAAACAGATGTCAATTAAAATAAATTTTAGTCATCATTTAAAACGAAATAAATAATCAATTAATGATAATTTATTTGAAGATTTATCCCAATTAATGACTAAAAACGGAAATCTTTCACCTAAAAACACTTTATATTCATGAAGGTATTAGGGAATTTAACTATCATAAAAAATAAGGTTGGTACAAATTTGACAATTTAATTTAATACGTGTACCGTGTTGCTGTCATCCACCAAAATATTTATTATCGTCCAAAAGCTGGCAAAAACCAGGTAATTTTATTCAATAATACACTTTTTAGAACCTAAAAAACCCTTTATTACTTTTAAAACCCTAAATTTAAATCCCTAATAGTTTATTTTTCACCTGTCTACATCCAAAAATCATTTAAAAACAATCTGATCATAATTTCTTCATTAAATTTTAGATAATAGTATGTGGCGGGGTTTGGGACAGGACCCTGGGGGGTCATCGGGACCGGGACCTCCAAACACCCAAGAATTAGATGATTTAAAAGATCAATTTGAGCAGCAACAACTTTTAATTGCCCAGTTAAAGGAGATGTTGCGGAAGAACGAACAGGTAAATGTAACACAAGAAAAAGTTGAGGCGTACGCTTCGACTTTAACTAAAATGAAAGCTCGAGCTAAGAAAAGTAAGAAGGAAGGTAAAGATGGACAAAACGTCGGGAAGAAAATTGAAACTCCTGCTAATGAAAAAATTGATAAGTTGCGACAACAATTAGAAGAGAATAAGTAAGTAATTTTAAATAATTTTAAGTAATTTTAAATAATTTTAAGTAATTTTAAATAATTTTTAAAATATAACCTAAATAAAAATAAAATAAATACATATTAAACATAAAATTATTTTTTTTTTTTTAATCTTAGAATGAAATTAGCCGAACGTGATAAAAGTCAAAAAGGTATCGAAGAAATGGTTATTCAATTAAAAGCCCAATTTGATGTTTCGCAATCTTTAATAAGTCAAACACCTTTAAATTTATCATTCGTTGAAGTAGACATTAAAGATTACTCCCCGGAAATGCCTTCGCAAGAATTATACAACATCCTCACTTCTAAAGAAAAGAAATTAACTGAAATGACGGCTAAAGTTCAAAAATTAGAAGCGAACGTTCTCGATCTTCAAGAAAACATCAAAGAAAAAGATTCCGTTATCGATGCTCGAACGAAAGCTATAACTTTAATGTCTGAAAATCTCAGTAGAAAAGGTAAAACAACTTTAGATGCTTTAGACGAGACAAAAACTCAAATGAGAAAGATGCAGGAGAATTTCGTTGAAATGGAACAGCAAATGAATGATGAAATTCAACAGTTAAAACAGGAAGTTGCCGATAGGGATATCGAAATTAGTCATTTGAATGATAGAAATAATTATTTGGAACATATAAGAAAGGAATTAACTGTTTCGAATAATGAATTACAAGATAAGGTTGATAATCAATACGAATTGATTGAAACTTTCCAAAAAGGTGACTCGGTAATTGAAAAATTACAAGAAACTATTAAACAACTTGAAGATGAAAATAAAAAACTTCATTTAGAAAGAGAAAGAGAAAAAGATCAATCTAAAAGTATTAATGAAGATGAATTAATAAAATTACAAGAAAAAATTAAGGAATTAGAAAGTGTTATTTTAGAAAAAGAGAACCAAAATGAATCTATTCAAAAAACTGTTGAAAGTTTACAAGAAAAATTAAAATTAAAATCTAAATCTTCTTCATTTGATATTGAATTAAAAACCGAAGATGAGGAATTATCTAAGTTGAAAAAACAACTTGATGAAAGTAATAAGAATATGATTAAAGTTAAAGCACAGCATAAAGCTAAGCTTAAAGAAATGAATAAAAAGATTGATGCTTTTAAAAAGATGGGGGATCATAATGCGGAGATTGTTAAATTAACAGATGAGAATTTGAAGTTATCGCAAAAATTAGCTGAATTGGAAGAAGAAAAAGGAGCGTTACAATTGAAATTAATGGAAACATCTGGTGGAAAAGGTATTTTTTTTACTATTATTATTATTATTATTTTTTTCAATTTAAATTAACACGTTGAGTGCCATGTTAGTCATCGATGACTGACACCGAGCTTTCCGTTCAGG
The DNA here is from genome assembly GCA_036711955.1 of Digitonthophagus gazella. NCBI lineage: Eukaryota > Metazoa > Arthropoda > Insecta > Coleoptera > Scarabaeidae > Digitonthophagus > Digitonthophagus gazella. Next base: position 30,159,331 of record JASCIT010000002.1, read on the forward strand.
CCATCAAATCATCAGTGACTGACACATTTCGTTCTGACCAACAGTGATTGACAGTGGCCCTACGGAGAAGTCATAAAACCGCGTGGCACTCAACGTGTTAAAGAAAGAAATTGTTTGTTTTAAAAAAATTTTTGGTTTGTTTAACACGAATTTGTGAAATATTACAGACACAATTCCGCTTGAAGCAGCCAACGAACTCGAACGACAACTAACAGAACTCTCTGAAATTTTAACATACAAAGATAACCAAATTTTAACACTTTCCCAAAGTGAGTGTTTTATTTTTATTTATTATTATTTGCTCTTCTCTAATATATGTATAGGATGAATCGGGAGAATTGCACCTTTCGATTGAGAATTTACTGTTTTTTTAAGAGCGAAAATATAGAAATTTTGGGCTTTTAAGATCATTTTAAACAGATGTTTCATTTTAAGAACTTTTTGGGTACGAATAAGAGTAATAAGAATCTTATTTAAATGCCCTTTAACAAACTCTGAAATTATTTTGAAGCTTGATTTAGGATATAGCCTCTATGTCGTAACAGTATATTGTCTGGTGACATCATGGTGATGTCATTTGCAAAGTATTTGCCAGCTGTCGACCGATACTTTACGAAATCAAGTTGAGTGCTAATTGAAAGTCTGGCTCAAAGCATGACTTGATGATAGTAAGGTAAAAGCTTCATTGGCGTCAGCTTACAAGGGAAGGGTCAGACGTTCCCCTGACCGATTTCGCTAAAATTGTACATAAGTGTAGTACTTCATAAGAAACTTTTATGGACCGAGCCATACGATACGCTTCTCAAGCATCCTCGAGAAATAGCAATTTTAAGATTTACATGTTTGACTAGAACCTGGACAGCGTAAAATTAATGAACGGAGAGTGTGGCACAGTGAACAGCCCGTCTGATCGTAAGCGTGTGATCACTGGATCGAACCTTGGTCCGGATTTTTTTTTTTTTTGTTATGTGTTTTTATTGTATATATTCTATATTTATGCTGAAATTTATTATTTGTGGCTTATCTGTAGCTTAATAGATGCGCGTCCTCTTTCTTATCATCGTTCGAAGCGAGAAAGAGAAGTTTTCATATTTCATACTTTTATTCTTTTTATTTATCCTTTCAAAAGAATGACCGGTAGAGAATAGTAGTTGGTAAAGGTGTAATCGTAATTATAAATAAATCTAATAGATATCAAAAAAAAAAAACTTTGTTAAGGTAGTGAATTAGTACAAAAATCTTCACGCTTACAAATCCGACGGGCTGCTCACTGTACCACGCTCTTCGTTGAATGTTTACGCGCTGTCAAGGTTCTAAACAGACACGCAAATCTTAAAATCGCTCTTTCTCGTGGACGCTTGGAAAGCGCTTCGTATGACTCGATCTATAAGAGTTTTTTATGAAGTACTACACTTCTGTACAATTTCAACGAAATCGGTGAGGGAAACGTTTGACCCTCCCCTTGTTAGATCAGATTAGACCAGACTAGACAAGATCAGATCAGACACGTCCGTTGTAGTGACTTCATTTGTAACAGATTTATTCGGTAGATCAATGGTGGGCTACCTTTGGTCCGCGGGCTAACTCCGGCAAACATGAGGGTCTAATCTGGCCCGCGAGACTTTTAGAAAGAACAATAAATAATTTTTGTTTTATATAAAAAAAAAAATTAAAAGAAAGAAATAGTTAAAGATTTTGACCACTAATGCGTTAGAGAAGAAAAAATATCTTCTTGCTGCACTGGGATTTGAGTTCAAATCATTTGCTTTTCGTGCAGTAGTTCTACCAAGGAAAGTAGGAAATCTAATAGATCTAATAATTAACTTTGTTTTTTTTTTTTAATTAAAAAAAAAACTTATAAGTAATAAAAATTTGTCATTTTTCTACTCCGACCCGCGCGCGAAAAGTAGATCGTAATCTAGCTCCCACTATACAAAAGGTTGCCCACCCCTGTTGTAATAATTCAGGTTATTCGACTAATACAGATTATTATGGGTTGAATTTAAAGATCTTTTCTTAAATTAAATTTTAGTTTTGTCTTTGGGGTTTTCACTTCAGGGCAGATAAAGCGATTCTGTCCCTGCAAAAAGTAATAAATTGCATGCAATAAAAATGTCATTTTTAAAGTGCCTGTTGGCAGTTAGAAAAAGTTTAAGACGAGGGTTGTTTTTATAAATTGTTCAACTCATGTAGGGATTTTACTTACAAGGAGACATCGCAGTTGACTCTTCACCAATTTTGATGAATTTTTTTATGGTGAATCTATATTGAATATAAGTAAGTTCCCCCAGAGCTTTTGATCGAATGGCCCTTCTAAAGGGAGTTACTAATTTTTGAAAGTTACTTTTTTGGGAGTTGTTGTTATAAGCTATAAAGCGATGACGTCTGACATATCTGTCCGTAGTGCAGTGAATGAATGCCGCGCTCCTGTGCAGGACGCCCAGGATCGAGATTCTGATGTTACAACTTTTTTTGTTTCAATTATTTACTGTAATACTCCTAATCTATTGTTTTATTTATATCAATATATACGTAATAATATTTATATATAATTGTAATTTTTTAATTACTTTATTATTATCATTATTTGGAATTTTTTAATAATTCCTTTTAATAAAACCTCATAACACGTGCAGAAAAGCTTCCTATCGCTTTTCTACACGTAGAAACAATAGATTATGAGTATTACAATAAATAATTAAAACAAAAAAAAGTTGTAACATCAAAATCCCGATCCTAGGCTTCCTGCACAGGAGCGCGGCATTCATTCACTGCACTACGGACAGATATGTCAGACGTCATCGCTTTATAGCTTATAACAACAACTCCCAAAAAGGTAACTTTCAAAAATTAATAACTCCCTTTAGAAGAGCCATTCGATCAAAAGCTCTGGGGGGACTTACTTATATTCAATATAGATTCACCATAAAAAAATTCATCAAAATTGGTGAAGAGTCAGCTGCGATGTCTCCTTGTTAGTAGAAAAAACGCCTATGGATATTTTCCCACCACTTCTTAAAAAAAACCGCGTTGTATTTATGGAAGAGAGAGTGCTCAGATCGCTCTCTCTCTTCCCGGGGTACTTTTCGGGTCAAGAAGAATCCCTTCTTCGCGATAATGTGTTGAATATGCTTTGAGAAGCTATTCAACACATCGACGGTTTTTCGCGGTTTTCAGTTTTCGCGTCCGAGTTTGAGTGTTCCTCGGCGGTTATGTCCGCATGATAGACTTGCACGTGCTCCCCTCCGGAGTTTATCTTCGTTATGGTAATTTCACCATCTTCGCGAGCGCAAACTGAGGGCATAACCGCAAACCAATGGGTTTTGTGGTTGAGGAAAAATGGGTGAGTTTTCTGAGCCTGGGTAATTAATTACTAGTAGACAAATCTCTCCGGTTAATAATTATTTGAGTTAGGAATTCGCATAGCTAGCCTCTTAATTAATTAGTTATCCCTTTTTGCTATCCAAGTATTACACTGTGGTAGATACTACACGACAACTAAACACAAGGTTATTGTTATTTAGTGAAGAGTCCTCAAGAGGTTTAAAATGAATTTCTCAAATTCCAATGAATGGGATGAATGGCTAATGGAAAGTATTACCAGTAAATACAATAAACCGAAAAGTAGTTATTGGCCAAACTCGACTTTAGAATGAACTAGTTTTGCCTAGGCCAAACCAATTGTTCCTATACAGGATAGGGCAAATCACTATAGTCTAGGTGAAACTCGTTCATCCTATTGCCCATAGAATAAACCAGTATAACCTGGGTCGAATCGGTTCATCCTAGTTAAAATTTATATGCTTTAAGATAAACTGGTGCGTCCTAGTCTGAACTAGGAACATACATTACACCAATCACGCGAAGAAGGGGAGTATACAAAAACTTCTTTAGAACTTCAAAATTATCCAGAGAAGTTTAAAAAGTATTATCGAATGTATATAGCAACTTATATAACTTACTATTTTGTGAATTTTCTCTGATGAAGTCGATCAACATTGATTTGTCCATTATCTGAAAAGTAAATACGGTCGTTGCTTAACAGAATATCAAACACGTTTCTTCCATACCAAGCATCAGAAAATATACGTACCTGTCTGGTGAAAACGTATCTCTTGTGATCTGAAGAGACAATTCTAGCCACTTATCTGGTCTGGTCTAGTCTGATCTGGTCTGAACCAGCGCCAGTGAAGCCACAGCCTATAAGAGATAGTAATAAAATTAGTATTGCTGGCGTCAAGCGAAAGAAATATTTTTAAATAATGTGCGCGACAAAGTATTAATTTGTTTTTTTTTTACTTTAATTCTTTCGTTCAGACTTTTAGCCCTTTTTCAAATCTTTCAGCAGTGGCGAAAAGGATTAATTCTCAAACAAGAAAATGTCACAAAATCGACAATGATAGTCCTAGGCCCGATTTTATAAAAGTTAATTTAGTTAACATTCTGCTAATCATCTCTTTCAATCATCTGAATTAGAAGTAACCATGGGAATTAATAAATTGTTAACTAATTCGAGTTTTATAAAATCGGCCCCTAGAATTAAATTTTATGCATGTCAAGAAGTGCGATTGACTTTATTCCACTCGGTCCTACTCCATAAAGTTATAGAGAAAAGTCTTACTCTTGCATCCTTCTTTTCATTGTGTACTATAACGCGAAATGGAGCTGCACCATGAACAGAGAGATGAAACAGTAAGCCCCCTCTCCGTAACATTGCCGAGTACTCTTTCATCTTCCTCTTCATAGTGCAGCTCCATTTCGGGTTATAGTACCTTACATTCAAATCATAATACTCTTTCTTTACGCTTATGTCGCAAATGAGTGATATACAAGTGTTCCAACGATCGGAGAAAGCCCCACAGTTTATTTTGTAGGGGTCGCTTTTAGCTAATATGACAGCAATGGAGATTTGTGGCGTTTTTTTGCCAGAAGTTTGTTAAAAAACTCGCACATTTCAAATCTTTCTATTCAGTTCAAAGTAGTAGACGCAGTTTGATTCGTGTATGGTTGCCGCACGTTTTAACCCCTTAGCTTACAATGAAGTATGAGAGACGTGAAAGTTTTTTCGGGGCCAAACATAAACAAAACGTCTCAGAGACATGTTAAGTCTACCGGCCCAAACATAAACAAGACGTCTCAAATGTACCAAATGTAAGCAAATGTAAAAATTTTGTAGAGGCACGACAATCAGTCACCGCATTCGACAAATTTCAAGAAATATTAATATTTAATTTGTACAATTTCGAACGCTCAGTCACAGTTAAAAATTAAATCTTAAGGCAAGGGGATATTTATTAACAACTTGTTTAGATAAGATCTTTATCTCGATCAAGAACTATCTTAAATAATTGCACTAAAGAACTTAAATCTCATCCTGGTAACTTTCAAAATTGTTATCAAATCAACCCAAGTTAATTTCAAACTCTTTTAAATACGATTGAATGAAATATTTTACAAAATTTTTACATTAAGTGTCATTCTCTCAATTCATCCTAAAATTTCCCCCCAAAAAACCAAATCTAATTTTAACGCTTAATTTTACCTTTACCTTTTAAAGCTAATCAGTAAACCAGGTAGCTTTGAATTAATTCCCAAGTAAAAATTACCGATTTTTATCTTTATCTTTTCCTTGAAGGTTTAGACGACTCCACAACCAAACTAAAAGACCTCGAAGAGAAAGTTGAAGGCCTCTCACATCTAGAAAACGTTCAAGTTAAATCCGAAATGACTTCAATCGATCTTGAAGAACAACTGGATAAATTAAAACGCGAAAGGGATGATTTATTAGAAGAAAAGAGGAAGTTAGAAGAGGAAAATTTAAAGTTAGAAGAAAAGATTAATGTTATCACAAAAGAAAGCCAAGAAATTTCTTCCAAATTAGATACTTACATCCAAGAAAACATCGACCTTATGGATAAACTTGAAAAATTAAGCGCCGAAAAAGTTTCAAGCGCCGAAAGTATCGAAATTGTTGAAGGATTAACCCAACAGGAAAAATTAGAATTAGAAGCTTACCAAAAAAATACCAACATAAGCGATCATAAAAGCAGCGCTGAACATTTAGCTGAAAATTTAGAATTAAATGAGAGTGTTAATCAACTAACAGAAGAAACGTCAGAACTTTTACAAAAAATTGAGTTGTTCACTGTTGAAAGAAGAGAAGTTATGGAAAAAATGGAACAACTTACTAATGAAAATAATCAATTAAATAATAAAATTAAAGAAATTGAGAATAATAGAGATGTTTTAGTTGAAACTTATGAACAGCTTCAAAATGAAAAGGAAGAGTTGGATGTTAATTTACAAGAAGTTAAGAAGGAGAAAGGCGAATTGGAAAGTTTTGTTGAAGGATTAAAGAAGGAAAATGATGAATTGAAGAAAGGTTTAGAGAAATGGGGAGAAAATAAATTAGAAGTTGGAGAATTTAAAGAAAATATATCACAAGTTGAAGAAAGTAAATCACAAATTGAAGAAAATAAATCTCAAATTAAAGAAGAAAAATCCCAAAAAGATGAAAAATCACAAAAAGAAGAAAAATCACAAAAAGATGAAAAATCCCAAAAAGAAGATAAATCACAAAAAGATGATAAACCCCAAAGAGAAGAAAAACTACAAAAAGAAAGTTCCCCTCAACGTAAATCATCTAAAAAATCGAAAAAACGAAATCAAAAATCACCATCACAAACGAGAGAAGTTAAAGAATTAAAACCAGAAGGAATTAAACCCGAAAAAGATAGCAAAGATGATGACATAGACTTTAAAGTTCAAAATGAAGAATTAAAAGAAGAAATTAATGAATATAAAATGTTGATAGATATTCAAAAACAGGAAATTCAAGAATTAAAAGTTCAAATTATGGGTCAAGATTTTATAAGTGGTGAAAAATTAGATTTAGAAGCGAAATTATCTTCGTTAGAAATTGAATATAAAACGATTTTAGAAGAAAATGAAAATTTCAAAAAAATAATTAAAGAAAACTCTGAAAAAATTCAAGAAAAAGATGATATTGAAAAAGAACTTAAAGAAACTAAAAAGAAAGTCGAAGAATTTGAAAAGAAAATATTTGAAAATTTGGAGGAAATAGAAAATTATAAGATTATACTTGAAGATAATAAAAACGAATTAATTTCTTCTTCTAATCAAATAAACGAGTTGAAAAATCAACTTGAATTAAAAGAAAATAATCTTAAAAATTACACAGAAGAAATAAAACATTTAAATTCGATAATTTTAGATTTAAATTCGGCGATAAAACAATTAGAAATTGAAAACGAAAAGAATTCTTTGTACGAAGGAATGTCTAAAGAAGTAAATGAGTTAAAAGAGGCTTTAAATTTAAATATTAAGCAGATAAATGAATATGAAGATGAATTAAATAAAAATACGAAAATAATTAATGATTTACAGAGTGAAATTAAATCATTAAATGATAAAATAATAGAAATGGAATATAATCTTGAATGTAAAAACGATGAATTGAATACTTTTAAGAGGGTTTATGATGAAAAAGAAGGGGAGGTTTTAAGGTTAAGGGAAGAGATTGAATTTAAGAATAAAAACTTCCATGAAACTATTGAAAAGTTGAAAAATCAATGTTTGAATTTACAAAGTCAAATTAAAATGAATACGAGTTCGATTGAACCGTTTGAAAATAAAGTTAGAGGGTTGGAAAATTTAAATAAAGGTTTAGAGGATCAAAATAAAAGTTTGGATGATGAAAATAAAGGTTTGGAAGATGAAAATAAAGGTTTGAAAGATCGAAATAAAAGTTTGGAAGATCGAAATAAGGACTTAGAAGATCAAAATAAAGGTTTGGGAGATCGAAATAAAGACTTAGAAGATCAAAATAAAGGTTTGGAAGATCAAAATAGAGGTTTGGAAGATCGAAATAAGGGTTTGGAAAATCGAAATGAAGAATTGGAAACTCGTAATAAAGAATTAGAAGACCGTAATAAAGAACAATTAGAAAAAATGAAAAAAATCGCTGCGAATTTGAAAAAGAAAACATCACAATATCAAGAATTAGAGAGAAAATATAACGAAATTAATGAAAAATGGGAGAATGAATTCAAAGAAAAGGATCAATTTGATGAAATTAAACGTGAAAATTCAAACCTTAAAAACGAATTAAACGAAAGTCAAAATAAAAAAATTCATTTGGAAAATATTATTGAAAATTTAGAAAAAGATCTTTTTGAGATTCAAGAAAAAATTAATCATAAAACCGATGAATATAATAAAATTAAAGAAGAATATAACAAAATTAAAGAGGAATACAACAAAATCAACGAAGATTTTAACAAATTAAACCAAAATTCAAACGAAAAAATTAAAGAATTAACTCAAAAACTTACCCAAAATGAAAACCAAATAAAAAATCTTCAAGATAAAATCAACATTTACGAAAAACAAATCCAAAGTCAAGAAACACCTCCCCAAAACTTAGAAGAATCCCAAAAAAAAGATATTTTAATTCAAAAATTAACCCTAAAAGCGAAAAGCTTCAAACAACAAATACAAAACTTAACGAAAGAAAACGAAAATTTAAAACAATCATTAGAAAATCAAAAATCCGAAATTATTATCTCAAACACATTAAAAATGAAAATCCAAGAATTGGAATTATTCATCGAAACCCAAGATTCCGAACTAAATAAATATAAAGAAAGGGTAAATAAATTAGAACAAGGTTTATACTCAGTTGAAGAAAGAAGAATGTCTTTAGAAAAAAAAGCCATCGAATTAGGAACCGAATTACAAGAAAAAACCCACAAATACGAAGAATTATCACAAAGTGAAGATATCTTAGAACAAAGAATCGAATCTTTAATAAAACACGACGAATTAATCGAAAAGAAATTACAAGAAACTATTAGTGAAAACGAAACTTTAAATAAAATCCATAAAGAGGTTATTTTAGAAAACGAAGAATTACACAACTCAATTAAAAACTTACAAATAAGATTCAACGAAATTAATTCAAGTAACGAAAATTTTATTACATTGGAAAACGAAAATATACAATTAAAACAAATTATTAGTAATTTAGAAAACGATAAAAAGCATTTAAGAAATGATTTTGAACAAAAAATCGCTTCGATGAAAGAAGACGCTGAAAAAAATGAATTTGAATTGCAAAATCAAATAGAATTTTATAATAATGATCATAAAGCTTTAATGGAAAAGTGTGAGATACTTAATGATCAAATTAAAGAGTTGGAGGATTATCAAAGTGTTTTAAATAATGATATTGAAGATTATAAGAATAAATTAATTGAACAACAAAAATATATTGAAGAAAAAGAGAGGTATTTTGAAGAATATGTGAGAAATGTTGGAGAGAAAGAAAAATATTTTGATGGAGAAGAAAAATCTTTTGATAATCAAAGGAATATTGAAGAAAATCAAAGAATTTTTGAAGAAAATCGAGGAAATGATGAAGAAAATCAAAATGTTGAAGAAAATCGAAGAAATATAGAAGAAAGTCGAAGACATATTGAAGAAAATCGACAAAATATTGAAGAAAATCGAAGAAATATTGAAGAATATCGAAGAATTATTGAAAAATATCAAAGAAATGTTGAAGAAGGAGAAAGATCTATTGAAAATCAAATAAATGTTGAAGAAAATCGAAGAAATATTGAAAAATATCAAAGAAATATTGAAGGATGTCAAAGAAATATTGAAGAATGTCAAAGAAATATTGAAGAAAAGCAAAAATCCATTGAAAATCTAAAGAATATTGAAGAATATCGTAGAAATATTGAAAAATATCGAAGAAATATTGAAGAAAATGAAAAATCTATTGAAAATCGAAGGAAGATTGAAGAATATCGAAGAAATATTGAAGAATATCAAAGAAATATTAAAGAATGTCAAAGAATTATTGAAGAGAAGGAAGAATCTATTAAAAATCAACCAATTGTTGAAGAAAATCTAAGAAATATTGAAGAAAAACAAAGAAATATTGAAGAAAATCTAAGAATTATTGAAGAAAATCAAAGAAATGTTAAAGAATATCGAAGAAATATTAAAAGATATCAGCAAAATATTGAAGAAATAGAAAAATCTATTGAAAATCAAAGAAATGTTGAAGAAAATCGAAGAAATATTGAAGAAGACCAAAGAAACATTGAGGAATATCGAAGAAATATTGAAGAATATCAAAGAAACGTTGAAGAATATCAAAGAAATATTGAAAAATGTCAAAGAAATATTGAAGAATGTCAAAGAAACATTGAAGAAAAGACAAAATCTATTGAAAATCAAACTAATGTTGAAGAAAATCGAAGAAATGTTGAAGAAAACCTGAGAAATACTGAAGAATATCGAAGGAATATTGAAGAAAGTCAAAGAAAAATTGAAGAATGTCACAAAAATATTGAAGAAAAAGCAAAATCCATTGAAAATCGAAGAAATATTGAAGAAAATCTAAGAAATATTGAAGAAAGCCGAAGAAATATTGAAGAAAATCGAAGAAACATTGAAGAAAATCAAAGAAATATTAAAGAATGTCAAAGAAATATTGAAGAAGGAGAAAAATCTATTAAAAATCAAATAAATGTTGAGGAAAATCGAAGAAATATTGAAGAAGATCTAAGAAATATTGAAGAATATCAAAGAAATATTGAAGAATATCAAAGAAATGTTGAAGAATATCAAAGAAGCATTAAAGAATGTCACAAAAATATTGAAGAAAGAGAAAAATTGATTAAAAATCAAATAATTGTTGAAGAAAATCGACGAAATGTTGAAGAAAATCGAAGAAATGTTCAAGAAAATCAAAGAAATGTTCAAGAAAATCGAAATGCTGAAGAAAATCGAAGAAATGTTCAAGAAAATCAAAGAAATATTGGAGAAAATCTAAGAAACATTGAAGAATATCAATACCAAAAAATTATTGAAGACTACCAAAAAAATATTAAAGAAAACCAAGAAAAATATGAATTATTACAAAAAGAATTTAAAGATAAATCTGATTTACTTGAAAAATTAATTGAAAATAATAAAATTTTGTCTTCACAACAAAAAGAAATTCAAGAAACTAACAATAACTTAAAAATTATAATCGAAGAAAGAAATAAACAATTAGAAATGTATCAAGAAGAAAATTCCCAATTAATTAACCAAATAAATTCATCACAATTTAACTTTAAAAATGAGGATTTACAAAAAGAAAATTTAATTCAAGAAAAAGAAAATTTAAATCTTCAATTAAATCAACTTTCAAACAATTACGATTTACTATCAAAATCTTATCAAGATTTACAAAAGAAACTTAGTGAAAGTAAATCTAAAGATACAACAGATTTAAGTACGTTTACTTGGCCTGGAACTTCACAAAACGATTTCATTTTACCGGAAAATATTGAAGTTTTAACTTCAAATAAGGAAAGTTTAACTTCAAATAAGGAATGTTTATCTTCAAATAAGAAAATCGATGAATTACAAAGTAAAATTAAGTCGTTGGAATTTATGCTGTTTACGGTTGAAAAAGAAAAGGAGGAAACTTTGAGACAGTGTGAGGCTTTAAGTAGTGAATTAGCTAAGGTTTTATATCTACAAGAATCTTCGTCAATTTCAAATTTGGAATTTAAATCAATTGAAATTCCAAAATTAGATGAAAAACTTATAGAATTTAAGAAAATATCAACTTTAAATTTAGATGAAAACTTGAAATCAACGTCAACTTCAAAAAATATAAATTTAGACGATCAAATTTTAACCTCAGAAGAAACAAAAATGACAAGTAAAGATATTTCCCAATTAAAATCAATCGAATTTGAACCGACAAAAGAAATTTGTAAAGAACAATCAACTATTCCGGTTGTAGAAGAAGAAATTCAACCTAAAACATCTTATTTATGTTATCCGGATAATCTCGTTGATACTTTTGGTGAAAATGATGACGGTTGGGGTTTTAACCCGGAAGAAATTAAATTAGAACAAGAACATTTACAAAGTACTTTTGAACCAATTCAAAATGATCAGTTTAAAAATCAAATATTAACTTTAGAGGAGAAAATTCGCGTTTTAGAACAAGCTAGGGAAAAACACGCGGAAGAAATTCGCCAATCTCAACAAAAATCCGGAAAGTTGATGAAAAAATTAAAAGAGTTTAAAGTTAAAAATGATGAATTAGCCGCCCAACTTAATAAAAAGTCAGATAGTTGTTTTGATGATTTAAATAGTGCGATTGAAGACGAATTAAAATCACAAATTAGTAATTTGGAGAAGAAAATTAAAGAGGTAAATGTTGAATTGGAAAAGGAGAGGAATGAAAAGGGTAATTTGATGAAACGAATTGATACTTTAACGGTTGCTAATGAACGTCTTGTTGATTGTAAGGAAAAACAGGAATTGGAAATTATTTCTTGGCAGAATAAAATAAGGGAGTTGAATTCTAAATTGGAGAGGTTTGAATGGGGTGGTGATGGTTTTGAAAGTCCTGTTCATGTTTCTAAAGTTCAGGAATTAAATTCTAATGATAATAAAAGTAATGAAATTTCATCTGATAAAACTAATAATGAAAAATCTAATAATAATAAAGATATTGAAAATTTAAAAATGCAAATTTCCGAATTAACAGAAACCATAAAAGATTTAACGTTAGACAACGAAGAGTTACAAGCTTTATTAGAAGAACAAAGAGATTTAAGAATTTCAGCTGAAAAAGCTAAATCAATCGAACCGATTTCTGAAAACATGAAAACGGAAGCCGAATATTTAACCGTTGTTAATGAAAAAATTAAATTAAACGAAGAGTTAAGTTTGTTAAAAGCCGAATTGATTGTCGTTAAAGAGAATATAAATGGTTTACAGAAAGAAAAGGATGCTATTCAAGTTGCTTTTAGGGAAAATGAAAATTTAGTGCAGGAGTGTGGTTTGGTGATAAAAGAATTAAAGGAGGAAAATGAAAATTTGAAGGAAATTAAGGATAGGTTTAATCAAGTTTCTTTAGATGTTCGAAAATATGAGGAAGAAATTCAAACAAATAAAGAAGAAATTTCCAAATATGAAGAAATAATCTCTCAAAATAATCAAAGAATTCTTCAATTGCAGCAAGAAAATGAGTATTATAAACAATCTAATAACCAAATAAACCTAAGTTCTAAAGAAATAGAATCATATAAAGAAGAAATTTCTAATTGTCATCAAATAATCTCCCAAAATAACCAAACAATTCTTCAATTGCAGCAAGAAAATGAGTATTACAAACAATCTATTAATCAAATGAACCCAATTCCTAAAGAAATTAAATCGAATAAAGAAGAAATAGAATCATATAAAGAAGAAATTTCAAGATGTCATCAAACAATCTCCCAAAATAACCAAACGATTCTTCAATTGCAGCAAGAAAACGAGTGGTACAAACAATCCAACAACCAAATGAACCCAATTCCTAAAGAAATTCAATCGTCTAAAGAAGAAATTCCAACGTTTAAAGAAGAAATTATAGATAATAAAGTAAGTTCGTCTTTTTTTTGTACACATTTAGTACTAAAGTAATGAATGAAAAATTCGATTTTTTTTTTTAATGAAATTAGACGAAATTCAATCATTTTAGACGATTTTATATGAAATTGAACGAAATTTTAGACGAAATTCGATGGTTTTAAAGAATTTGAGACGAAATTTCACAATTTTAAGCTAAATTAAGTTATTTTTTTTAATGAAATTCGAAAATTTTAGATGAAATTAAACGGAATTTTATAATTTTAGACAATTTTATACAAAACTTGGTGAATTACACAAAACTTGGTAAATTTTGGCGAAATTCGACGATTTTAGAAAAAATTTAGACGAAATTTCACAATTATAAGCTAAGTTAAGTTATTTTTTTAATGAAATTCGACAAATTTGAAATTTAAAGTAATTAAATCGTTTTAGTTTTCTACAAAATCTGACAAAAATTTGAATAAAATTCGATGATTTCAGAAGAAACATTTTTTTAAATTTTTTGGTAATATTTAGAAAAAAAAATATCTCTTTTAATTGAAAATAGACTCTTTTAGCTTTAATTTATACCAAAAATCAATCTCTAATTCCAAAAAATAAAGTCTCAGCGATTTTTTAAAGTTGGTCGATTTTTTTTTTTTTAAAGTTGGGTTAAAACCGTTAAAAATTTTTACCAACTTTGGGAATTTTTTAAATTTTTTTGGTAATAATTACAAAAAAAACTGCCTTTTTTAAATCAAAACAGAATCTTTTATCTTTCATTTAAACCGAAAATCATTCCTTAATCTTCATAAATAAAGTCTGGGTGATTTTTTAAAGTTGGTCGATTTTTTTTAAGGTTAGGTTAGTCACCTGTCAAAAAATTTTTCCAACTTTAAATTTTTTTTTTAATTTTTTTGATAATAATTAGAACTAACCTCTCTTTTTTAATTAAAAACAGAATCTTTGAAGTTTCATTTAAACCAAAAATCTTTCCTTAATTTTCATAAATAAAGTCTGAGTGATTTTTTTAAAGTTGGGTGATTTTTTAAAAAAATTTGGTTAGAACTGTCAAACTGTCAAAAATTTTCACTAACTTAAAATTTTTTGTTTTTAATTTTTTTGATAAGAATTAGGAAAGATCTGTCCTTTTTAATTCAAAATAGAATCTTTTATCTTTCATTTAAACCAAAAATTATTCTTTAATTCCAAAAAATAAAGTCTCAGTGATTTTTTAAAGTTGGTCGATTTTTTTTTTAAAGTTGAGTTAAAACCGTTAAAAATTTTTACCAACTTTGGGAATTTCTTTAATTTTTTTGGTAATAATTACAAAAAAACTGCCTTTTTTAAATCAAAACAGAATCTTTTATCTTTCATTTAAACCGAAAATCATTCCTTAACCTTCAGAAATGAAGTTTGGGCGATTTTTTAAAGTTGGTTGATTTTTTTTTAAGTTAGGTTAGTCACCTGTCAAAAAATTTTTCCAACTTTAAGAATTTTTTTTAATTTTTTTGATAATAATTAGAACTAACCTCTCTTTTTTAATTCAAAACAGAATCTTCGAAGTTTCATTTAAACCAAAAATCTTTCCTTAATCTTCATAAATAAAGTCTGGGTGATTTTTTAAAATTGGGTGATTTTTTAAAAAAGTTTGGTTAGAACTGTCAAACTCAAAAATTTTCACCAACTTTATTTTATTTTTTTTTTTTAATTTTTTTGGTAAGAATTAGGAAAGATTTGTCCTTTTTAATTGAAAATAGAATCTTTTATCTTTCATTTAAACCAAAAATTATTCTTTAATTCCAATAAATAAAATCTCAGTGATTTTTTAAAGTTGGTCGATTTTTTAAAAAAAGTTGAGTTAAAACCGTTAAAAATTTTTACCAACTTTGGGAATTTTTTTAATTTTTTTTTGTAATAATTACAAAAAAACTGCCTTTTTTAAATCAAAACAGAATCTTTTATCTTTCATTTAAACCGAAAATCATTCCTTAACCTTCAGAAATAAAGTCTGGACGATTTTTTAAAGTTGGTCGATTTTCAAAAGTTAGGTTAAAACCGTCAAAAATTTTTTACCAACTTTAAGAATTTTTTTAATTTTTTTTGATAATAATTAGAACTAACCTCTCCTTTTTAATTCAAAACAGAATCTTTGAAGTTTCATTTAAACCAAAAATCTTTTCTTAATCTTCATAAATAAAGTCTGGATGATTTTCTAAAGTTGGGTGATTTTTTAAAAAAGTTTGGTTAGAACTGTCAAACTGTCAAAAAATTTTACCAACTTAAAATTTTTTTTTTAATTTTTTTTGTAAAAATTAGGAAAGAACTGTCCTTTTTAATTCAAAATAGAATCTTTTATCTTTCATTTAAACCAAAAATTATTCTTTAATTCCAATAAGTAAAGTCTCAGTGATTTTTTAAATTTGGTCGATTTTTTAAAAAAAAGTTGGGTTAAAACCGTTAAAAATTTTTACCAACTTTGGGAATTTTTTTAATTATTTTGGTAATAATTACAAAAAAACTACCTTTTTTAAATCAAAACAGAATCTTTTATCTTTCATTTAAATCGAAAATCATTCCTTAAACTTCAGAAATGAAGTTTGGATGATTTTTTAAAGTTGGTCGATTTTTTTTTAAAGTTAGGTTAGTCACCTGTCAAAAAAATTTTCCAACTTTAAGAATTTTTTTGAATTTTTTTGATAATCTCTCAAAATAATCAAAGAATTCTTCAATTGCAGCAAGAAAATGAGTATTACAGACAATCTAACAACCAAATGAACCCAATTCCTGAAGAAATTCAAAGGTTTAAGGAAGAAATTCAATCGTACAAAGAAGAAATTGAGTCACATAAAGAAGAAATTTCAAGATGTCAGCAAATAATTTTCCAAAACAACCAAACGATTCTTCAATTGCAGCAAGAAAATGAATGGTACAAAGTATCTAACAACCAAATAAACCCAATTCCTGAAGAAATTCAATCGTCTAAAGAAGAAATTCAAAGGTATAAAGAAGAAATTAATTCATATAAAGAAGAAATTTCAAAATGCCATCAAATAATCTCTCAAAATAACCAAACGATTCTTCAATTACAACAAGAAAATGAAGATTTCAGACGATTTAATGAAGGAATTTCTCAAGTAAGTGAAATTCCTCATGAAATTCGAACGTATAGAGAGGAAAGTCAATCTTTCAAAGAAGAAATTGAATTATACAAACAAATTGAATCATATAAAGAAGAAATTCAATCCTACAAAGAAGAAATTTCAAAATATCAAGAAATAATCTCCCAAAACAACCAAATAATTTTCCAATTACAACAAGAAAACGAAATTTTAAAATCCAACAACCAAATAAACGAAACCTCTCATGAAATTCAAATCTACAAAGAAAAAATTGAATCATATAAAGAAGAAATTAAATCATACAAAAAAGAAATAGAATCATACAAAGAAAAAATTGAATCAAACAAAAAAGAATTAGAATCATACAAAAAACAAACAGAATCATACAAAGAAGAAATCGAAAAATACAACACCAACCTCCAACATCTTGAAAATTTAAAAACCGACCAAGAAAATACAATAAAATCTTTAACGAATACAAACGAAGAATTATCTAAAAAACTTTCCGATTTATCCGATAAAAACCAAGCTGATTTAAACAACCTCAAAGAAAAACTCAACCAACAACAAAACGAATTTGAAAATAAACTTCTAATAACTTCCCAACAATTAGCCGAAGAATGGATGGAAAAAGTCGATCAACGCGGATACGAAATCGCTGAAAGTTGGAAATTGCACGTCGAAGAACGCGAAAATGAATTTTATCAAACCGAACAAATGTTGAGAAAGGAAATCACCGAATTAGAAGAAAAACATAATATTTTAGTGAACGAAAATAATGAATTAAGGAAAAATGTTGATGCTGAAATTAGAAATGAAGTTGATAGAATTTCCGCTTTGCAAACGCAAATAAACGAGAAGCAATATTTTATTAATGAGTTAAGTATTCAATTGGAAAAACAAAAAGAAGAAATTAATAAATATTCTTTGACGATTAACGAATTGAATCAACTTTTAACCCAAAGAGAAGAAATGTTGGAAGAAATTAAAACCCAAAATGAAATTGAATCAATTAAATTAAAAACTGATCTTGAAAGTAAAGAAAAACTTAATAAAGAACTTGAAATAATTATTTCAGAAAAAGAAAAATTATTAAATGAAAAAGAAATCATCATAAAAGATAAAGAAATCGTCATAAATGATAAAGAAATCATCATAAATGATAAAGAAAACATCATAAAAGATACAGAAAACATCATAAAAAGTCAAGAAAACACCATAAAAGGTCAAGAAAACACCATAAAAGGTCAAGAAAACACCATAAAAAGTCAAGAAAACATCATAAAAGATCAAGAAAACACCATAAAAGGTCAAGAAAACACCATAAAAGATAAAGAAAATCAAATAAAATCTCTATCAGAACAAAACCAACAAATTTCATTAGAAATTCAAAACTTAAATCAAAAAATTACATCCTACGAAAACGAAATTTCCCAAGAAAAAGATGAAATCATCAATCAACAAAATCTCAAATTAGAAACTTACATCACTGAAATAAACCAAAAAAATGAAACTTTAAACATCCTCCAACAACAAATTTACGATAATCAACAACAATTAACATCGGCAAATAATCACTTACAACAGTATTATCAACAAATTGAACTTTTAAGCGAAGAAGTACAAAAGTATTCGACAATAAATGATGAAAATCTCCTCAAAGATAATGAAATTTCGAGATTAAATGGTTTATTAAGTGAAAAAGAACGTGAACATCTTCAAATAATCTCAAATAAAGATCGTGAAAATTTTACGTTTATTCAAGAATTAACTTCTGAAAATGAAAGTTTAAAACGGAGATTGAGTAACCTTGAAACACATTACGATGAGGTTTTATCGTCGAAAGATATGGATCTGGAAAGTTATAAATTACAATTGCAAGATCAGATAAATAGGAATAATGTTTTGTTAAAAGAACAAGAAGGGTATGGTAAAGTTGAAACTGAATTAGCTTTGAAAAATGGGGAATATGAAGATTTGAAAAATCGATTTGATGAGCAGAATTTATTATTGGAAGAGGAACAGAAGCAATTGGATGAACTTAGGAAGATTATCGAAGAGCAAGTTTTAAAAATACAAGATTTACAAAAAGAGTTGTATGAAAAGAGTCAAAATTATGATGCTTTAGTAGCTGAAATTGATTTATCGCAGACGTCTTCGAGTCATAATGTTGAAAGTGAAAAACCGTCTGTTTCTCAACCGGATTCGGATGATTTAACTCAGCTTGTTAGTCGGGCGGAACTTGATTTAGCGCTTTATATGTTACACCAAAGAGATGTTCGATGTGAAGAATTAACTGATGAATTAATGAGGCTTTTAGAAGAAAGGGATACTTTACAATTGAAATTGTCGAATGCTCTTCGAGAAAGAGAACAATTAAGAAGTAAATTTGATCAAGGAGATGTGTCGTCTGTTGAATCATCAAGTTCGATTAATATTACATCGGACTCTCCGTTAAAAGAAGCTAGAAATGTGCAAGTTGAAGGAGAAGATGTTAATCCTTTGAGTTCCAAGTAAGTTCAAAAAAAATTTTTTGTTAAATTATACTTTAGTGATCAAGTTGATTTTTAAAAAGTATGAGTGCTTCAGTTAAACGATTTTAATATTCAATCACTTTGACTTAGTTCTTTAAGTATTAATTATAGAATATTTGAATGAAAAATCAAGAAAAAAATTAAGAAATTAATATAGATTCTATATTGAGAATCTACAATAAAAATTCGATTTCATAAGTAACAATAGATTTTAAAGGGTTAATACAGAAAATTAATCAGACCAATTTAGAAGCAAAATTCACTCAGATTGTTGATCATTGAAAATATTTATTAGATCGAATTAGATCTGTCTTTTAAACAAAGTTAGATTTTTTTAACCAAAGAAATTTTGAAATTATTTAGACCGTTGATGGAATACAAACGAATTCGCTTTGAAAACGCTGAGATATTTAATGAGATAATATTCTAATCACTAACTCATAATGAAATAATAATAATCACAATAAAAAGAAATTTCAAACTGAGGATTACCGAGACTGAAGGCCCATTTACACTTTGATTAGAGCGAGTGCAAGTGACTAGCGATTAGTGGTTTTTGTGAGCGATTAGTTCAAGTGTGTAGTGCGAGTATTGTCCACTGTACTGTTTAGCTACTGCGCTTATACCTCAACGGTCGGGCGTCGAAACAGCAAGTGTGAGATACTGAAAGAAGTATTAAATGCGGTCTTCTGAATCCGAAGAACTCTTGGAATTGGAACTTACACGGCCAAGCAGATTATAAGAACGAAAGTGGATAAGTAGAATACTCGTTCATAGCGCAAGCTATCAACTCCTTAAGTAATTGGCCTCTGAAGATACCATGGAATACTACTTTGCTATCAGGATGACTGAAGCGTCATTTAATACATTACTCAATCTTGTCGCACCTATTATTCAGAAATCTGATACATTTATGAGACCTGCTATACTGGCACAAGTGAAATTGCACGCTATTTTATACTTGTTGGCAAATGGAATTAGTTTACGCTGTTTGCAACACCTATTCAGAATATCAAAGTCGACCACCTGTAAATTTATATCAGAAGTATGTCCAAACGTATTTAGTAGCATGACCAAACGTGTTTAGTAGAAGGCAAGCTGCAAGTGCAAAGCGTGCGAGACGTAGCTACTCAAAAAAAAAAATAGAAGCCGGTTCTATTCACTGATAACTAATCACTCGCACTTAATTACTAATCACTCGCATTCATCAATTGCGGTCCACACGTGTTTACTCCTAATCACTAAGCACCTGCACTAATCGCTTGCACTCGGACTAATCAAAGTGTAAATGGGCCTTGAGAGAGTGGACAACCCCAGTTCGTCATCTCGTCATCCTCTCGCCTCGTCACGCTATGTCACCGTTCTATGTCGGTATTTTAGTCCCAGTCAAAGGCTCTCTCCAAGATTCGCCTCGTCGAAAAACAACCCCTTCACACTCTCGTTGACAACGAACAGCCTCGCCGAGTGTGCGTAGCTGGCTTAATACTTGGGCCATAGTAAGCTCCTTAAGCCCGCTCCACACACTGAGCGAGAGCGCTCGCCGAACCTCTCGGCGAGACTGTTCGTTGTCAACGAGAGTGTGGAGAAGTTGTTTTTTGCCGAGGCGAATCTTGGTGAAAACCCTTTGACTCGGACCAAAATATCGACATAGAGCGGAGACATAACGAGTCTACGCAAAAACGAGATGACGAACTAGGGTTGTCCACACTCTTGGTCTTGGTAACCTTCGCCATGTCTCGCCGAATGTGCGGAGCCGGCTTTATATTACATTACAGAAGGTGGGTTCGTGTTAAAATAACCAGTAACGTTTCCTCGCAATATATCGGTCTTATTCGCGAAGTACCAGTAAGCTAGCGTAAACACACATCTGTTTATACACACAAGAGTCATACACAACAGGAACTGATGGCTTTACGACCCCTTCGGAAGTCGGTGGAACGACTCAGTGTAAGAATAACTGAGAATTGAATTCGGGATACCAAACGTGCTAACTCGAAAGTTAAATATCACTTATAGAAAGCTCTAATTTAAAATTAAGAGGAAATTAGATGATTGTAAACACTATGTTGAAAACCTTCAGCAAAAATTTGACTCTATAAACAACAATAGACCTTATAAAAGTTGTCTGCTACCTTGAGAATTAGACCCTTAACCACTGACTCCACTAATTATCACTTCTAGAAAGCTCTAATAGTAATTAGATGATTATATAAACACTTTATTGAAACCCTACAGCAAAAATTTCATTCCATAAACAACAATAGACGTTAAAATATTAATATAGGAGGAAAAATGTAAATCAGACCAAGCTAACAGCAAAATTTACTGAGATCGTTGATCATTGAATATATCAGGTGTTCATTTAAATTCGTTCTCTAGTGCGAATACCTATGAGCTCTACTAGCATCTTTGTCGAGTTCGTTTCCTAAGTATCTTTTCATCACTGTCTAAATAATAAAACTTCAAAGCATGCTTGAGCAGGAATTTAAATGAACACCTCTTATTAAATCAAATTAGATCTATTTGATATTGCAAATGTAGAGGCCATATGGAATTGCTTCAATGTGAGATCTTTACTTTAATTATGTGTAAAGTGTCATCCAGTGTTAATAGCGAATGTTATTGATTGTTTATTGCCTCAGTATGAGACGTGTCTCTGTCGGAAATTAAAAGCTGGATTAGAAAAAAATTGATATTTAGAAAATCGGATTTCAAAAATTTAGAAAATTTGATTTCAAAAATTTAGAAAATCGTATTTCAAAACTCAATTATTTCTTATTGATGTAACATTCGGAAGATGTAATTGAGATACACACACGATTCCGTTTTCGATTTTGGTCGAAAACGAATGAAATGTTTTGTTCGTTTAAAATACAGAAATAATCTTTAATCGTTGAAACTCATACATACATATTCAATCTTAAAATGAATATTTTTTCTTACATTATCATTGAAATAGACTTATAATACCTTCCCTGATAATAACGGAAGCATATTTTCGAACGCAATTCAAAACCACGAATTCAAAACCAGATATCTCGTGACCCGTCCGTAATGTGTTAATTAATTTTTCCAAATTAAACTTGTAGCATATTTTCTGCTTAGCCGTTGAAAGTGACTTTTGAATAACTAAAAGAGCAATTTGAAAGTATTATTTAGTCGGTTTGTAGGACTTTAGTATCTACAATTGCCATTTACATACGTGTAATGCTTTTAAATAACAATTTTCGCCTCTCCTTCTACAAATTTTACTTTCTAAAATTTGTCATTCTTCAATAATACGTTACTTTTTCATATCAAGAAAGTTAAAATTATGTAGTTATTAAAGCTCGTTTTATAACATACTTAGTAATTGAAATACGTATATGTACTAAAGAGATGGATTCTAAATTCCAAGATTTTATCTAATTTTAAGAGAAGAAAAAAAAATAAAACAAGCAAAATTTAATTAATATTCATTATTCACCTTCTAAATCATTCATCAAATCATTTCGACTTTGGAAAGTGGTTGAATTTGGGTTGGATTTAAAACTAATTTAAATTTCAGTTATAAAGATATCATTTCTCAGCTAAAAATCTAAAATGTTTTCTTGAAATTTCATATCAAAGAAAAAATACCAAATCACCATAAAGAAAGAAAAAAAACTAAACTATGTTAAAAATCTAATTTGATCACTAAACTAAATTTTTCTTAAAATAAATAAATAAATAAACCAAACGGTTTAAGTATTTTCTTATAATAAATTTTTATTTACTTTTTTTTAGATTATCCGAACTAAAAACATTAAGTTACGGCAAAGATAAAACCGTACTAGATGAAAAAGAACGAAGGAGATTACAACAACTTTCGATAATGCAACAACATCGCGACGAAGCTTCCAAACTTCCACCCGAAGCGGCAGCTAGACTTTTAGACGCTAGTTACACATTATGTAAGTATTTTTTTAAATCAAACTCTCATTTTATTAAACAAATATTTTTTTTACTTAGCTCGAGATGTACAAAGTCCTTCAAAAGTACTTTTAAATTGGTTCTGGGGTCGTAGTACGCCAAAAGTGGACGACATCTAACCACCAAAAAAAAAACTACAAATGTGCCTAAACTCCAAAAAAACCTACATAATTTTTAATTCGTTATTTTCTAATAATTGTGAATGTAATCCGTTTGTGATGTTCATTGTAACGATTCTTAATTAATTTACGATTGGTTATAAATTCGTTAAATTTACCGATAAGCCAGATAAAGTGCTGTAAATAGAGTTAAGGGCGAAATTTTCTAAAACGCGTCCGCTTCTAGAAGAAATGAATTTAGAAGAGATGAAAGCCGAGACTACCTTGGGAAAGGCATTTATTTTTGTTTTATAAACGTAAGGTAAATATTTATCGAGTTTTTTTTTGTGTACTATTCTGTAAATAAAAAATGGGTTTATCTTCATTTGAATTTTAGTTTTTTTCTCTCCTTTAAGCTTTAAAATTTTACGAACAACAAAGCAGCTTTCATTATAAATATAGATATGAATCATTAAGAAAACGATGTTAAACTTCTAGTAAGAACTCGCATATTTTCACGTTTCCCGTTAATGTTTACAATAATGTCGTTAGGTTTAATTTATTCCCCAGATAATATGAATAATATCTGTTTATATACAGAGTACATCAAAAAATTTGTACAAGGAATTATAATTTTACACGTGTTTAGTCTTCTTATTCTTTGATAATTCAAAGTTTTTAACCGGTTTGTAATAACATATTTACATATGCAAAATAGGTATTGACAAATTTATTAGTTACGGCGAACGCGTTAATTACGCTAATTATTCAAACTAATTACGTTTCTAAATATCATCCCAACACCGTTATCAAATAGATTAAGTCGTCGTTAAATGTGTTTACTTGGGATATTTTCAAAAGTGGAAATTACGAGAAATGTCTTATTTATTACAAAAAAAAGTGTTAATTTAAAAATTACTGTGTTATTTATATCTAAATATGTAGTCAATTTTTTAAAATTCATATCTAAAAAAATAATTGTTGTTGAGAGTTAAAATTTTATAAGGATTTAGATTGAAATTTAATCTTTATTTTTACCAAAAATAAAATTTCTACGATTTTTAGTTTTTTCTATAGAAGAGAAATTCTAACCTAACCTATTTTAGATGTCTATTAACAAAATTTGATAATTTTTAAAAATTCATATCTAAAAAACTAATCATTCTTGAGATTTGAAATTTTGTGAAGATATAGATTGAAACTTAAAATCTTTATTTTAACCAAAGATGAATTTTCTACAATTTTTAGTTTTTCCCTCAGAAGAGAAAATGTGAATTAATATCCTTAATTGAAGTTTTTTTTACATTCTAAAAATTAAGCTACGTTTTAAAAGTGGAATTTTATTTTGATTACATTAAAATCTAAAATAATTTTCTAAACGTCTACATTTTTTTAAACCTTTAAATTTTCACCCAACTAACCTAAAATGACCAAAGTTTAAAAAATCACCCAGACTTTATTTTTTAAAATAAAAAAAAGATTTTTTGGATTTTGGTAGATTAAAATGTCTATTTTTAAATAATACATAAAAAATTATAGGCTATATTATAAAAATTTCCAGAAAAAAAATTTTTTTAACCTCTGCATTTTTTTCTTAAAATTTAAATTTTCACCTAACTAACCTAAAATGACCAAAGTTTAAAAAATCACCCAGATTTTATTTTTAAAAATAAAAAAAAAGATTTCTTGGATTTTAGTAGATTAAAATGTCTAGTTTAACGTTTCAAAGTTATAACTTTCTTGTATACTATTTATTTAAAAATTCATTATTAAAGACACGGTTTGAAACTTGGCTATAAGGGGTGGGCAAACCCCGAAAAAAAAAAAACGGGATTTCAGGGGTTGGAAAACTTTATAGAGACTTGATTCGAGGATAGACAAATCCTCAATTTTTTTGAACTAACTTCAGAGGTGAGCAAACCTCTTCAGAGACACTTCAAGGGTGGGCAAACTTCGCACAGAGACATTAAAGATTTCTAAACATAACTAATCTATTTCGAAGGCTTTGAACGGAAAAAATAAACGTTTTCAAGTCCAGCTTAAACCATTTTTAACACGTTGAGTGTCATCTCAGTCATCGATGACTAACACCGAGCTTTCCGTTTAGGTCGCATCAGTCAGGTGCGTAGTCTGATGGGGAAGTCGTTATAAAATGAGTGACAGTCAATGTGTTAAGTGATTTTGTAAAAATTTTAATTTAAACTTTCTTGTATACTATTTATTTAAAAATTCATTATTAAAGACACGGTTTGAAACTTGGTTATCAGGGGTGGACAAACCCCCAAAAAAAAAAAAACGGGATTTCAGGGGTTGGAAAACTTCATAGAGACCTGATTCGAGGATGGACAAACCTTCCATTTTTTGAACTAACTTCAGAGGTGAGCAAACCTCATCAGAGACATTTCAAGGTTGGGCAAAGTTCGCACAAAGACATCAAGGATTTTTAAACATCTATTTTTGCCAAAAATGAATTTTCTACAACTTTTAGTTTTCCCCTGAGAAGAGAAAATGTAACTTAATGTCATTAGTTGACGTTTTTCTAAAAAATTAGTTGAATATTCTAAAAAATGAGGCTTAAGTTTTAATAAAAATGTCAATTTATTAACGTTATCTGTCAATTTTCTAATTTTACTGTCAAATTTTAAATTGAAATGTCAATATTTTAACTTTAATTATTAAATTTTGACCTAAAATGTTATCTTTTATTAATAATTTAATATTAACTGTTAAATTTTTATCAAAAATGTCAATTTATTAACGTTAACTGTCAATTTTTTTATCGTAACTGTCAAACTTGGACTTAAAATGTCAACCTTCTAACTTTAATTATTAAATTTAGACTTAAAATGTCAATTCTTCAACTTTAATTGTTAAATTTTTACCAAAACTATCAATTTTTCGACGTAAATTGTCAAATTTCTAATTAAAACCGTCAAAATTTGACATAAAATATTAAGTATTTCACTTTAATTATTAAATTGTCATTTAAAAAGTCAATTTTTTAACTTTAATTGTCAAATTTTTATTAAAATGACAATTTTTATTCTTTAATTGTTGAATTTTTACCAAAAATGTCAACTTTTCGAAGTTAACTGTCAAATTTCTAATTCTAACAATCAAATTTTAATTAAAACTATTATTTTTGACACTCTAAATATCAATTTTTAACTAAAAGTGTCAATTTTGATATTTTAAACGTCAATATTTACCAAAAACCATCAATTTTGACAGCTTAAACGTCAAATTTTAACTAAAATTATCAGTTTTTTTTGCTTTAAATGTCATTATTTGCTAAAAATGGTCAATTTTGATAGTTCAAACGTCAAATTTTAACTAAAACAATCAGTATTGACATTTTAAATGTCAAATTTTAACTAAAACTGTTATTTTTGACACTTTAAATGTCAATTTTTACCAAAGATGATAAATTTTGACAGTTTAAACGTCAAATTTTAACTAAAATTATCAGTTTTTTTGTTTTAAGTGTCAATGTTTACTAAAAATGGTCAATTTTGACAGTTCAAACGTCAAATTTTAATTAAAACAATCAGTTTTGACATTTTAAATGTCAAATTTTAACTAAAACTGTTATTTTTGACACTTTAAATGTTAATTTTTACCAAAAATGATAAATTTTGTCAGTTTAAACGTCAAATTTTAACTAAAATTATCAGTTTTTTTGTTCTAAATGTCAATATTTACCAAAAAATTGTTAATTTTGACAGTTTAAACGTCAAATTCTAACTAAAATTATCAGTTTTTATGTTCTAAATGTCAATATTTATTAAAAATTGTCAATTTTGACAGTTTAAATATGAAACTTTAAGTAAAACTGTCAGTTTTTATGTTTCAAATGTCAATTTTTACTTCAAATACTTAATTTTGATATCTTAAACGTCAAATTTGAACTAAAACTGTTATTTTTGACAATTTAAATGTCAATATTTACAAAAAATTATCAATTTTGACAGTTTAAATGTCAAATTTTAACTAAAATTATCAGTTTTTGTGTTCTAAATGTCAACATTTACCAAAAAATTGTCAATTTTGACAGTTTAAACGTCAAACTTTAACTAAAACTGTAAATTTTGATGCTTTAAATGACAATTTTTACTTAAAATCATTAATTTTGATACCTTAAATGTTAGATTTGAACTACAATTGCTATTTTTGACACGGTAAATGTCAATATTTACTAAAAATTGTCAACTTTGATGTTTTAAACGTTAATATTTACAAAAAATTATCAATTTTGACAGTTTAAACGTCGAATTTTAACTAAAATTATCAGTTCTTATGTTTTAAATGTCAGTATTCACTAAAGATTGTCAATTTTGACAGTTTAAATATGAGACTTTAAGTAAAACTGTCAGTTTTTATGGTTCAAATGTCAATCTTTACTTCAAATGCTTAATTTTGATATCTTAAACGTCAAATTTGAACGAAGACTGTTATTTTTGACACTTTGAATGTCAATATTTACTAGAAATTGTTAATTTTGATGGTTTAAACGTCAATATTTACAAAAAATTGTAAATTTTGACAGTTTAAACGTCAAATTTTAACTAAAACAATCAGTTTTGACAGTTTAAATGTCAAATTTTAACTAAAAGTGTTATTTTTACGCTTTAAATGTCAATTTTTACTAAAACTGATAAATTTTGACAGTTTAACCGTCAAATTTTAACTAAAATTATCAATTTTTTTGTTTCAAATGTCAATATTTACTAAAAATGGTCAATTTTGACAGTTTAAACGCCAAACTTTAACTAAAATTGTACATTTTGATGCTTTAAATGACAATTTTTACTTAAAATCATTAATTTTGATACTTTAAACGTTAAATTTGAACTAAAACTGCTATCTTTGACACTTTAAATGTCTATATTTACTAAAAATTGTCAACTTTGATGTTTTAAACGTCAATATTTACCAAAAATGATAAATTTTGACAGTTTAAACATCAAATTTTAACTAAAACTATCAGTTTTAATGTTTCAAATATCAATATTTACTAAAAATGGTCAATTTTGATAATTGAAATGTCAAATTTTAATTAAAACTGTTATTTTTGACACTCTAAATATCAATTTTTAACTAAAATTGTCAATTTTGATATTTTAAACGTCAATATTTACCAAAAACCATCAATTCTGACAGTTTAAACGTCAAATTTTAACTAAAATGATCAGTTTTTTTGTTTTAAATGTCAATATTTACTAGAAATGGTCTATTTTGACAGTTTAAACGTCAAGTTTTAACTAAAACAATCAGTTTTGACATTCTAAATGTCAAATTTTAACTAAAACTATTATTTTTGACACTCCAAATATCAATTTTTAACTAAAATTGTCAATTTTGATATTTTAAACGTCAATATTTACCAAGAACCATCAATTTTGACAGTTTAAACGTCAAATCTTAACTACAGTTATTAGTTTTTTTGTTTTAAATGTTAATATTTACTAAAAATGGTCAATTTCGACAGTTTAAACGTCAAATCTTAACTAAAGCAATCAGTTTTGACATTCTAAATGTCAAATTTTAACTAAAACTGTTATTTTTGACACTTCAAATGTCAATTTTTACCAAAAATGATAAATTTCGATAGTTTAAACGTCAAATCTTAATTAAAATTATCAGTTTTTGTGTTCTAAATGTCAACATTTACCAAACAATTGTCAATTTTGACAGTTTAAACGTTAAACTTTAACTAAAACTATAAATTTTGATGCTTTAAATGTCAATTTTTATTTAAAATCATTAATTTTGATACCTTAAACGTCAAATTTGAACTAAAACTGCTATTTTTGACACTCTAAATGTCAATATTTACTAAAAATTGTCAACTTTGATGTTTTAAACGTCAATACTTACAAAAAATTATCAATTTTGACAATTTAAACGTCAAATTTTAACTAAAATGATCAGTTTTTATGCTTTAAATGTCAATATTTACCAAAAAATTGTTAATTTTGACAGTTTAAATATGAAACTTTAAGTAAAACTGTCAGTTTTTATGGTTCAAATGTCAATTTTTACTTCAAATGCTTAATTTTGATATCTTAAACGTCAAATTTGAACTAATACTGCTATTTTTGACACTTTAAATGTCAATATTTACTAAAAATTGTTAATTGTTAAAAAATTGTCAATTTTGACAGTTTAAACGTCAAATTATATCTAAAACTGTCAATTTTAATGTTTCAAATGTCAATATTTACTGAAAATGGCCAATTTTGATCATTTAAATGCCAAATTTTAATTAAAACTGTTATTTTTGACACTCTAAATATCAATTTTTAACTAAAATTGTCAATTTTGATTTTTTAAACGTCAATATTTACCAAAAACCATCAATTTTGACAGTTTAAACGTCAAATTTTAACTAAAATTATCAGTTTTTTTGTTTTAAATGTCAATATTTACTAAAAATGGTCAATTTTGATCATTTAAATGTCAAATTTTAATTAAAACTGTTATTTTTGACACTCTAAATATCAATTTTTAACTAAAATTGTCAATTTTGATATTTTAAACGTCAATATTTACCAAAAACCATCAATTTTGATATTTTAAACGTCAATATTTACCAAAAACCATCAATTTTGAAAGTTTAAACGTCAAATTTTAACTAAAATTATCAGTTTCTTTGTTTTAAATGTCAATATTTACTAAACATGGTCAATTTTGACAGTTTAAACGTCAAATTTTAACTAAAATGATCAGTTTTTGTGTACTAAATGTCAACATTTACCAAAAAATTGTCTTCTTCTTCTTCTGCCCCTAAGGTAGGGGAAAGGCAATGGGATTCGGACGTTAGTCCCTCTTATATCCCAGACATTGAACGAAAAAGTTGTCAATTTTGACCGTTTAAACGTCAAACTTTAACTAAAATTGTACATTTTGATGCTTTAAATGACAATTTTTACTTAAAATCATTAATTTTGACAGTTTAAACGTCAAATTTTAACTAAAATTATCAGTTTTTGTGTTCTAAATGTCAACATTTACCAAAAAATTGTCTTCTTTTTCTTCTGCCCCTAAGGTAGGGGAAAGGCAATGGGATTCGGACGTTAGTCCCTCTTATATCCCAGACACTGAACGAAAAAGTTGTCAATTTTGACAGTTTAACGTCAAACTTTAACTAAAATTGTACATTTTGATGCCTTAAATGACAATTTTTACTTAAAATCATTAATTTTGATACCTTAAACGTTAAATTTGAACCAAAACTGCTATTTTTGACACTTTAATGGTCAATATTTACTAAAAGTTGTCAACTTTGATGTTTTAAACGTCAATATTTACAAAAAATTGTCAACTTTGATGTTTTAAAAGTCAATATTTACAAAAAATTATCAATTTTGACTGTTTAAATGTCAAATTTTAACTAAAATTATCAGTTTTTATGTTTTAAATGTCAATATTCACCAAAAATTGTCAATTTTGACAATTTAAATATGAAACTTTAAGTAAAACTGTCAGTCTTTATGGTTCAAATGTCAATTTTTACTTCAAATGCTTAATTTTGATATTTTAAACGTCAAATTTGAACTAAAACTGCTATTTTTGACACTTAAAATGTCAATATTTACTAAAAATTGTTAATTTTGATGGTTTAAACTTCAATATTTATTAAATATTGCCAATTTTGACAGTTTAAACGTCAAATTAGATTAATTAAAAATTTAATTAAAATTTTTACACCTACAAAAACTTTTGATTAAGTTGGTACAACTTAATAATACACAAAAGAGTGGGGATTTAAAGTTTGCTGTCATACGTCATACGTCAACTTGACGCAGTCGTCTAAAAGTCGCGAAAACGTTGAGTACCAAGTACATTTCATCATGTCAAGGGAAAACAACTCATCGAATATTTCAACATCCCCGAAGAAAAACCCATACATTTGATAGGATTTGTGAAAATCTTAATGGAACCCCAATCTAGTTGGAAAACATCACCCGAGAATAATATCTCCGAGCGTCTCGAAGAGGGTGTCCCTCACCTGTATGGAAAACGAGACCGTGCCAATCAATTCCGGCGGAATTAAGTGAAGGTAACGCGAACGAAACGGCCGCCCGCGTGCAAACACTCGGCTGTCACCGGCCGTTATCTGTTAAATTTGTTGCAGTGGCCGAGCAATCACGGCAGATAACGGCACGCGGAATGTTCGCGCCTTAATTAACGGCGATAAGGGGAAATGAACGCGTCGGAGAAGAGGGTTTCCTCGGTTAGTTTCACCACCTCCGATTCCCAAAATTTGAACGATTATCACGACGAAGAAGCCGCGCAGTTCTCGCACGACGTGCACGATGTCCAGCTCTATTTGGCCCAGTTGTCCCAAAAATCCGGCTGTTGGGGCGGCTGTATACCCGTTCCTTTCGAAAGAGCTGCCGGAAAATCTTGGTGGGATCCGATGTTTGACTCGGAGATTTTGGAGGAACAATTTAGAAAAAGTGCTTTATCACACAACACACATAAATTTAGGTGAGTAATCATCTTAAATTTTTAGGGGCGTTTTTGCAATTAACAATCTTACAAATCTTCCAAACTAGTGATAAGCTTGGAAAATATTGACTTGTATTACTTGACTGTTTTTAATCTCGTATTTTTTTTACCTTTACGATGCTATCAATATTTATAATGTTTTAATTATGCTTTATCTGAAATGGATTAAAACGTGAATGATGTTTTGAAACTTTAAAATGTGAGTTTTAAGAAATTAAAATTTAAAATTAGGTATAAATTTTAATTTCATGATCTTATGCAAGTACAAATGACATTAAACGTAATTTTCTAATGGACGATAAGAACTATTAGATGATAGATACTAATAACCAATAGACATTTTAATAAACGAAGTATAAAGGTCAAAATAATTCAAGAAAAAGGTCGTTGGTTAAATTACTAACCAAAGAAAGTAAAACAATCTGTTTTGAAACCTTACCAACCCAATTTAATTCTCTCAACTAACAGATTATGTTAATGAAAAGAATCTCAAAAGTTTCTAAATACAGGGTGTCTCATACAAAAAAAAACTATAAGACTTAGGAAGTTGAAACAAAAAGTTGATAAATAAATTGGATATAAACTTTCTTATGAGTGAAAAAGCAACATCTTATAGCTAGAAGTATGAATAATTGCAAGTTATTTTATAATTTCATATGGAAAGTGAGGTTAATTTGGATATTGTTGGAAATTCTCAAAAGAAATAACTTTTATAGGAAGCATTTTTTCATGTAATTTGCTGTTTTTGTTCAAAATTGCTTTAAAAATCTCATTTTTTACAAATCTTTTCTGATGTCATCACTAGATGTCGCCATCAGCTATTTTGAAAAATCATTTAGAAATGACGATTGATAGTAAACGTGTTCTCAAAAAAGCGGATAAAATAAACAAGGAACATCTTTATTAAAAACGAAAATTTTGATTTTTAAACGTCAAAAGTGACGTTTAAACGTCAAAATTGACATTTTGAAAATTGATTTAGACATGTAAACGTCAAAATTTATATTTTAAAGGAGAATTTTGATTTGCAAACATCAAAAGTGGCATTTTAAAGATAAAAAGTGACATTTAAACGTTAAAATTGACATTTTGAAAACGAATTTAGACATTTAAACGTCAAAAGTGACATGTGAAAGATAAAAAGGGACGTTTAAACGTCAAAATTAACATTTTGAAAACGGACTTAGACATGTAAACGTCAAAATTGACATTTCAAAAGAGAATTTTGATCTACAAACGTCAAAAGTGACGTTTTAGTCAGAAAAACTAACATTTAATCGTCAAAATTGATATTTTGAAAACGGATTCAGACATTTAAACGTCAAAAGTGACATTTTAAACAGAAAAACTAACATTTAATCGTTAAAATTGACATTTTGAAAACGGATTTAGACATTTAAACGTCAAAAGTGACAAGTGAAAGATAAAAAGTTACGTTTAAACGTCAAAATTAACATTTTGAAAATGGACTTAGGTATGTAAACGTCAAAACTGATGTTTTAAAAGAGAATTTTGATCTGCAAACGTCAAGAGTGATATTTTAAAGATAAAAAGTGACATTTAACGTCAAAATTGACATTTTGAAAACGAATTTAGACATTTAAACATCAAAAGTGACATGTGAAAGATAAAAAGTGACATTTAAACATCAAAATTAACATTTTGAAAATGGACTTAGGTATGTAAACGTCAAAACTGATATTTTAAAAGAAAATTTTAATCTGCAAACGTCAAAAGTGACATTTTAAACAGAAAAACTAACATTTAATCGTCAAAATTGACATTTTGAAAACGGATTTCGACGTTTAAACGTCAAAAGTGACATGTTAAAAGTAAAAAGTGACGTTTAAACGTCAAAATTAACATTTCATGATGGATTTAAACATTTAAACGTCAAAAGTGACATTTTGAAGATATAAAATGACGTTTAAATGTCAAAATTAACATTTTGAAAATGGAGTTAGATATGTAAACGTTAAAACTGATATTTTAAAAGAGAATTTTGATCTGCAAACGTCAAAAGTGACATTTTAAACAGAAAAACTAACATTAAATCGTCAAAATTGATATTTTGAAAACGGATTTAGACTTTTAAACGTCAAAAGTGACAAGTGAAAGACAAAAAGTGACGTTTAAACGTCAAAATTAACATTTTGAAAACGGACTTAGACATGTAAACGTCAAAACTGACATTTCAAAAGAGAATTTTGATCTGCAAACGTCAAAAGTAACATGTTAAAGACAAAAAGTTTTTTAGTTTTTGAATAAATCAGGTGGGACGGGTGGTCTAGAATACTCTGTACAAATAAATAAATATGAAAGGTTTTTTTGGTCTTAAAGGAGTTAGAATTTAAAAAAAAATAGAATATTAAAAGAACTTCCGATAATTTTCATAGTTCTAATTGTTCTCAAGAATGATTGAGTTACGATTGCAATTAAAAAAACTTGGAGTAGTTCACAATCGTTTATTGTTTACGATAATGAAATATTCTCACAACTTATGTAAAGCAACGGGAAATTTTTTTTTAATTTTCCGGTTCTGTTGAGGGTTTTAGAAACCCCTTAGATAGTTTAAATATTCACGCTTAAATCGGAATACTAAAGTTGGTTAAAATTCGAAAGTTAAAGTTCAACTTTAAATTAAAAATGAGGATAATTAATATCCAATGTTCATTTAAATTCATGCTTTATCATACTATGAAACTTTGTTAGACGAAGACAAAAAAAAATACATAGAAAATATAGACAATGAAGCTAGGTAATGTTTATAAGCCACTTGAACTTGAATTTAAATGAACATCCTATACAATGATAAAAGTTGTGATGTAACAAGTGATAATGTCGCTAAGTTTTTATTAATTATTATTTTCATCGTGTTAGTCAATGAAACTGATTGAGATTAACTTCATAAACGTTAGTGTAGATTAGTATTTAAGTTATAACATATGTTATAGTTATTAAGAAAAAATAAGGTATAAAATTAATTTCGGTTTTAAATGAGATATTTGAAACAACAATGTCTCATTTAAAATCGAAATTAATATATGAATCATTTAAATTTCTAAAGCTTTTCTATCCTAATAAATTAATTAGGATACTCATTTAATAATAATAAAAAAACACATTTACTGTTGAGAAATAATAATTTACAAACAATACGAAAAACAAAATAATAGATAGATGCATTTTCTGTGATTCAACGAATTATTGAAATTGTGAGGATTGATATGTGATGTGATTTCTACCAATATGAATAATTTCATAGCACTTTCTTGGCAATCTGTTTGTTATAATTTTCAGAATATCTTTTTGGGGAATATTTACCCATTTTTCGATTAAGGTTTCTTCTACTTAGCTGGAGGAGAATTTGAAGTACATTTGGACATTTGCTCTTTTCATATAAGGCTGTCTCTAACAAATCGTGTGTTCGATCGAATTTAAATTAGAACTAACGTTTGTGCTGTTCGCACGCTTTGCTTCGCTTAATTTTCAATTTTAACATTACAAAAGTTTAAAAGATCGGCTGAATTTGGTTTTTGAGATTCGAGAAAGAGAAGAAACTTTGAAAAAGAATTTTTTCCGAACCTAAATACGGTCCTCTTTATCAAACGTCAACTTGACAGTTAATGTCAAAATAAATTATAAATTCCACTTCAATATGATAATAATTATGTAATTCTTGTAACTTTAGAGAATTTCTGGATAGAGCCTTAAAGGATAGGTTGGCTTGCGGATTGTTATCAGAGAATGTACAGAGGAGACTGTTGTCAGAAGAAAATTTGTCATTTGAGAAAGCTTGTTTCATAGCTTTGAGCTTTGAATTAGCTAAGTCCAAAGTAAAACTGTTACAACCAAACGAAAATTTAGTAAATAGAGTAAATAGAGTAAAAGTGTAATCTAACCGAAGGAAATTTAATAAGAAAGAGTGTACAAGAAGGGATTCAAAAAGCTGTAAGCATTGTGGAAGGAATCATAATCCAAGTGGGTGCCCAGCAAAAGAATGGGAGTTTTTTATTTGTCAGAAGATTGGTCATACATCAAAAGTGTGTAGGTACGGGAAAAAGAAGGTTCATTAAGTGGAAGATGAAAATAATTGTATTGAATGTCTTCTTTAATATGAAACGTAAAAATCTGAAGATTAGATTATGAAAAATTTTTTTAGAAAAAAAATTTCTTTTTCTGAACATATACATTTTCATCTAACAATCATCAACATTACAGAACTTTAAAAAAATCGTCTAAATTTGGTTTTTGAGAATCGATAAGGAGAAGAAACTTTGAAAAAGGAATTTTCCCGAACCTAAATACGGTCCTGTTTATCAAACGTCAAGTTAACAGTTAATGTCAAAATAAACTATAAATTATACTTCAAAATTAGTGATATTTTAACTCAATAATGAACTAATGGACTTGTTATTTTTAAAATAGACAAAACATTCTCATTTTAATGACAAGAAATTAGTTTTTTTATCCATCTTTTCTACTAGTTACTATTTGAATCCGTGAATAATTAAAAAAAAACTGTACTTTTACTGGTTTTTGTATATTTATTACGTCTTACATGTTTCAGCTCATGCCATCGTCTGAGACGAAATTTCCAAGAAATTTAACGCATAAAATAACAATTTTGAATGAATTTTGAAAAGTATTACTATAAATTACGTTATGTTTATAAATTTTGACCATGTCGAGAAACAACGTGGAATCGTATGATTCTTATCATACGATTTCCGACGGAAATTTCGTCTCAGACGATGGTGTGAGCCGAAACATGGAAGACGTAATAAATATACAAAAACCAGTAAAAGTACAGTTTTTGTTTATTATTCACGGATTCGCAATTGAAACAATCAATATTTCTCCAAATTATTTAAAAAAAGTGCACTGAACTAACATTATGTGTCGAAATAAAGAGACTTTTAGGGTTAAATTTTGTATTTTAACTTTCGCTATTGCTCGCTTCTCGTTATATCGCTTTTACCTCGTTTCACCTACGCTCTTGCACCCTTTGTTATTTTGATTGCATTTTATCGAACTTCCATTCGATCTTCTGTAAACGCTTGTTGTAATATTAGCTTTGTTCGTAGAAGCGATTTCCAATGATTTCTGATTTTTCAGAAATCAACCAAACAAATTGTTTAATTTTGATCAGATGCAAAAGTCTTAAATCTTGAGTGGGTAAAATATCAGAAATCATTGAAAATTGCTTCTACGAACAAAACTGATATTGTTAGTTATCAACGCGTTATGATTTAAATTACCCATTTTCGCTAGTTTTACTCTCGCTACACTACGCATTCGCTAGTTAAAATACATTTTATAGGTGTCCCTAAATTATGCGCTCATAGGCTACCAACGTATTCTATGTTCCAAATAAGAATAAAAAATAACTTCCTAAAGGAGCTAGAAAGCTAAACTGTTCAAAAGTGACGTTGGAGCTAAACTATCGTAAAATTTACGACTGGAAAATTAAAGACTTAATAAAAAGTACTTCTAGATACAAACTTTAACTTTAATGAATACAATTAGTCAAAATATTTCATTGGAAACATGTTTCAGTTAAATTTGGAAATTGTGATGCGGAAAGCGAAAAGGGACCAGTTGTCGGCAAAGTAAAATTTTCAGTACGGAAGAAAAAAGAGGATCGGGTCGAAAATACCAATTTTGAGTTTTTAATGGATTATTATAATAAGACTCTTCTTTTACACGCCAAAGTCGATTATAACGTCGAACTTAGTAAGAAAATACTTGATAATATTAATTATGTGAACCCATGTTACGTTTGAGAAAAGGAACCAGTTGAACACAAACTTTAAACACTTTTCTCTCAAAACACCATTTTCCTAACCGGTACATTAAAATAGGCATAACTAAGACATTTTTTAAGATATCGCCTTCGTTTTGGTGTAAAAATATTCATAATTTATTCCTTTACCAAGAAAAAATAACTCAATTTTGAATTTTTGAGCCAACTGGTCTCTTTTCGCTTTCCGCATCACAATTTATAAGTCCTCAGCGCAGTCGATATAGCACTTTCTTACAACAGGCTAAGAGGGCGAAACTAAACAAAAAAAAAACATACCCGTAATTTTTACGATAGTTTAGCTTTCTAGGGTTAAATGGGGCAGCAGAAAAATGATTTTTAAGGAATATCCTTAGAATGGTTTGGTTAAGTCAACAAAAATTGGTATACTGGCCTAAAATTCTAAGAGAAATTAGATGGTGATATTGATTTTGCATGAAGTTCATTAGTGGCATACGTGTGAAGGAGTGACTTGGTTAATTGTTTATCTAACTTTTTTGCATGTTAACTTTTTACTACCCTGACTTAAAATTTAGATTTCTTAGACCTTTTTACGTAAGAATGGTCGTCTTGTTGCAATTACGTATCTGCATCGCTTTGAAGTAAATCGTCTTTGAAGACCGACACTAATCTCATCTTTAAACAAAAGTTGGATTTTTTTACTAAAAGTGTGCTAAGCGCTTTAACACCACAGTGCGTCGTTATCGTTGGGAGTTTGATTTTATGTCTGAAATAATTGAATCGTTTATTTCAGAAAGGGACTAAGTAACATTTTTGACGATTTTTAGATAAATGTATATTCGTGCTCTCTGGCTGTAGACCTATCGTTTTGAGTAGAAAGGCTTATACTTTATATGCCCGGAACATTTTATTGTGGAGACAGAATTTTTGGTTTGTTGTAGAAAGGGACTATGCATCATCGTAATTTCTTCTAAAGACATAATCGATTTTAAGAACTGGTGGCCTAAATACTACAAGAAAACTGCAATCTCTCTTGAAATTATGAAAC
Source organism: Digitonthophagus gazella (assembly GCA_036711955.1). Lineage (NCBI taxonomy): Eukaryota > Metazoa > Arthropoda > Insecta > Coleoptera > Scarabaeidae > Digitonthophagus > Digitonthophagus gazella. The sequence continues at coordinate 30,197,799 of JASCIT010000002.1, forward strand.
CCGGTGTGGCTCGAGTTAACAAACAACCATTTTCAATATCTCACTTTCATTATTTTTTTGATGAACATAAAACACCTGGGTATGTTGTGGCTTCAGAGTACATAAATGGTTTCACATCTCACACATTTTATCTGCACACTCCAAAAAGTTCTGGTAAAACGACAATAAAAATGCCCATAACCAAAGCTTATACTGATAAAGTTCCAATTTTAAAATCCAAGAATGATCATCTAAATAAAATGCTTTCTTACAGTGAAGACCCTATATTTGAAATTTTATTAGGAAATATTAAAATGGCCATCTAAAACCAAAAAAAAAATAACAGTGCGGATTAATGAAAAAAATAAAATAAAATATTGTTTTCTTTGTGTCAATTTTCGTTCTTTTTCTTAAAAGCTTAGTGAAATATATTCTTGTAAATATCTATAATACTTTTTTTAGTTAATGAAACATCTTGGATACTGTTTGTCATGTTAATATGAGAGCACAGAATAAACTAAATCTATAAACATGAGGTTTATTGCAGAAAGGTACTAAGTACAATTTTTTTTAGTTTGATTTTTGTTCTCTATCGCAATTGAAAAAACAATAAATTGTGTCAGGACACCATGTACTGATAGTTAAACAGAGAATTTATAATAAAAAATGCCATGAATAATCTTTAAATTGGAAATTTTCCTTTTTTGTCGTCTTTCTCAAAACTACAAAAATGTTACTTAGTCCCTTTCTGAAATAAACGATTCAATTATGGAAATTAGAAAATTCTAAAATGATCTATTTTACCATTCCTTCCTTCAAAGAACTGTAGCTCCTCGGGGAAATATTTTTCGACTAATGTTTATTAGGGCCTTTATTCTTATTTTTGAACGTAAAATGCGCTTGTAATGTATGGCCGTCTAATTTCGAGACACCTGTATATTATGCTCTTATTTATTTTTCTCAATACAATCACTATTTAATTTCTATTCGGGTTTTTATTTTACTTCACTCGCACATTTTTGTCTTTAATTTAAACCTTCCACCATCCGTCCTTTAACCTCGCGCTTTAAACCTACATTTATTCAATTTATTTAACTAATCTAATAGATTAAAAAAAGTGTTCCTCTAATTTTTTTAACCAATGTAGTTTATTGTCTAATATTGAAGTTTTTAAAAGTCGACTATTACTCCTTTTACTTTAGGTTTACTATCTGAATCTATAAAAAATAAAATCGTATTCAATCATATCTATAATTCGTAGAAAAAATATACCTACATATTTATTTAAAAAATGTAAACTTTACAAACCATCAAAACAATAAAAAACTTTTTAAACCTCTTTTATTGTGTGTTCGCAAATGAACGAAAGCTTGTAGAATAAATTAAATTAAAGTTTATATTGGATTTATTTCAACAGAGTCACAGGACTGTCAGCAAACATTCAATTGTAACGGTAAATATTTAAATAATACCGTCATTTTTACACTCCTTGTGGTTTAATTACATTATTTAATAAATATGTGCAACTCGAATTATTCACCATTTACAAACATTCATGTGACTTTATTGAAACCCAAACTTGTTAAAACCAAATTTTAGATTTGTTCTTCAAGTTTATTATTTACGTTCTTTTAAAAGCACTATTTATTTGTTAAGTAGTTTCGGAAGAAAATGAAAGTAAAAGTAGCTTGGAAACTGGTGTTTAATTTAAACAGAATCGGTTTGTAAACTATTCTTTGATGTAAACTGAGATAATAGTAGAATCTATTCCAATTTCAAAGGAACTATGTTAATGATCGAATTATTGCTCGTTTTCTACTCAATTTTAATCTATTGGATTTCCTTACAAAACGAATTGTGTCAAAATAAAAGTGTTTTAAGACGTTTTTTTGGATATATAAACTTATAGATCTTAACCAATCATTTTATAAAAAAATCTTTTCATTTAGTTTGTAAAATATTTTACAGCTAGGTTTTTATTTCTTTATTTATTTAATGAAAGTATGTATTTTAAGAATTTTATCTAATTTAAACTTAATAAAGATTAGATTGTTTATGATTTCACGATAGTTTAAAAATAATTTTCTAAAAAATGTTCTCTTAATCAAAACCTAATTAAACATTTTTCTCAATTCCAATTTTAAAATCCATTAATAAAAGATTATCTCTTAAAACACAATAAAAAACGAGATAAAAATCACAAAATCCAATAAACCCGATCGTCGATTAAACAGCTTTACGCAACATAAATAATCATTCCGCGGAACTTTCCTCGAAGATATGTATAATCCGTATTTCAACCGAAACCAATTTGTTCTTTTAACGGCGCGATTATTCGAAATGACATTGCAAAAGTGCAAACCAAATAGACAATAAGTGTAATGTACCGCATGCAGTTATGAAAGTGAGATAATTCATCCTTAGCAGTGACCTTTTATGGCCTTAGCCTTGATATAACTTCCTCAATGCGAACGTTTATGGAGTAAGTTAATGGCGCGAATTATCGAATGTAGGGGACCCGGTTATAATTAAAGCAAATAATATTAAAGCCAAACGGTAATAAAGATCTTGATTAGTGTCGTATACAGGGTGTTTCAAATCATCCATACCATGTAATTTATTCAAAACTTTCGAGTCCTAGGAAGTTAAAACAAAAAATTTGTATATGACGCAAAATTATAATATATTTAAAAATATATACGTCTTTTTATGTCCAGCGAATTTAAAACCAATTTTTTAAAACCCAATTTCGCGAAAATAAAATTTTTTTAATATAATTTTAGAATGAAAATTTTATTAAAAATCGATAGGAAATTAAATTTCCTTTAATTTGAGTACAAACACGACCTATCTAACTTTAATAGATCGAAAGTTATCGAAATTTTTAATTTTAATGACAACCGGAAGTCGGCCATCTTGAATTTTTTTAAATTAACCTAACTTTTTTATTTTTTATCCGAATATAGTCGTGTTTGGTATTAAATTAAAGGATTTTTAATAAACTTGAAGTTTTTTTTAATAAAAATTTAAAATTTTTCAAGAAAAAGGTCAAAATTTTCAAAAAAATCAAATTTTTCAAAAATTATGTCAAAATTTTTCCAAATAATGTTAAAATTTTCAAGGAAATCAATCAAGAACTTTAAGAAATTTCTAAAAACGACAAGAATATTAAAAATTTGAAAAAAAATGTCAAAAATAATTCTAGAAGAAAATTTTTATTAAAAATCGATGAGAAATTAAATTTCCTTTAATTTGAGTACAAACACGACATGTCTACGATCAAAAATAAAGAAGTTATCGAAATTCTTAATTTTAATGACAACCGGAAGTCGGCCATCTTGGAATTTTTCAAATTACGATAACTTTTTTGTTTTTTAACCGAATATAGTCATGTTTGGTATTAAATTAAAGGATTTTTAATAAATTTTAAAATTTTTTAATAAAAATTTAAAATTTTTCAAGAAAAAAAATCAAATTTTTCAAAAAAAATCAAATTTTTCAAAAAAAAAAATCAAATTTTTCAAAAATTATGTCAAAATTTTTCCAAATAATGTTAAAATTTTCAAGGAAATCAATCAAGAACTTTAAGAAATTTCTAAAAACGACAAGAATATTAAAAATTTGAAAAAAAATGTCAAAAATAATTCTAGAAGAAAATTTTTATTAAAAATCGATGAGAAATTAAATTTCCTTTAATTTGAGTACAAACACGACCTATCTAACGTTAATAGATCGAAAGTTATCGAAATTTTTAATTTTAATGACAACCGGAAGTCGGCCATCTTGGAATTTTTAAAATCACGATAAGTTTTTTGTTTTTTATTCGAATGTAGTCGTGTTTGGTATTAAATTAAAGGATTTTTAATAAACTTTAAGATTTTTTAATAAAAATTTAAAATTTTTCAAGAAAAAGTTCAAATTTTTCAAAAAAATCAAATTTTTCAAAAATTATGTAAAATTTTTCCAAATAATGTTAAAATTTTCAAAGAAATCAATCAAGAACTTTAAGAAATTTCTAAGAACGACAAAAATATTAAAAATTTAAAAAAAAATTGTTAAAATTTTCAAAAGAAAAAATGTCAAAAATAATTTTAGAACAAATTTTTTATTAAAAATCGATGGGAAATTAAATTTCCTTTAATTTGAGTACAAACATGACCTATCTAACTTTAATAGATCGAAAGTTATCGAAATTTTTAATTTAAATGACAACCGGAAGTCGGCCATCTTGGAATTTTTAAAATCACGATAAGTTTTTTGTTTTTTATTCGAATGTAGTCGTGTTTGGTATCAAATTAAAGGATTTTTAGTAAACTTTAAGAATTTTTAATAAAAATGTCAACATTTTCAGAAACAATGTCAAATTTTTCAGAAAAATTTCAATTAAAAAATTTTTTTTCTAGAATAATGTCAAAAGTTTCAAAAAAAATTTCAAAGTGTTCAAAGAAATATTTAAAACTTCAAAAAAATTTAAAAAAAAGGCAAAAATATTAAAAAATTCATAAAAAAGTTTTGTCAAAAATAGTTTTAGAGGGAAATTGTTATTAAAAATCGATAGAAAATTAAATTTCCTTTAATTCGAGTACAAACACGATATATTTACGATCAAAAATAAAGAAGTTATCAAAATTTTTAATTTTAATGACAACCGGAAGTCGGCCATCTTGAATTTCTTTAAATTACGATCACTTGTTTGCTTTTTATCCGAATATAGTCATGTTTGGTATTAAATTAAAGGATTTTTAATAAACTTTAAAATTTTTTAATAAAAATTTAAAATTTTTCAAGAAAAAAATCAAATTTTTCAAAAAAAATCAAATTTTTCAAAAAAAATCAAATTTTTCAAAAATTATGTCAAAATTTTGCCAAATGATGTTAAAATTTTCAAAGAAATCAATCAAGAACTTTAAGAAATTTTTAAGAACGACAAAAATTTAAAAAATTTGAAAAAAATTGTTAAAAATTTCAAAAAAAAAAAATGACAAAAATAATTTTAGAACAAATTTTTTATTAAAAATCGATGAGAAATTAAATTTCCTTTAATTTGAATAGAAACACTACCTATCCAACTTTAATAGATCGAAAGTTATCGAAATTTTTAATTTTAATGACAACCGGAAGTCGGCCATCTTGGAATTTTTAAAATCACGATAAGTTTTTTATTTTTTATTGGAATATAGTCGTGTTTGGTATCAAATTAAAAGATTTTTAATAAACTTTAAGATTTTTTAATAAAAATTTAAAATTTTTCAAGAGAAAGGTCAAGTTTTTCAAAAAAAATTAAATTCTTCAAAAAAAAAATCAAATTTTTCAAAAGAAAATCAAATTTTTCAAAAATTATGTCAAAATTTTTCCAAATAATGTTAAAATTTTCAAAGAAATCAATCATGAACTTTAAGAAATTTCTAAGAACGACAAAAATATTAACAAATTCAAAAAAATGTTAAAAATTTCAAGAAAAAATGTTAAAAATTTCAAAAGAAAAAATGTAAAAATAATTTTAAAACAAAATTTTTATTAAAAATCGATGAGAAATTAAATTTCCTTTAATTTGAGAACTTTAAGAATTTTTAATAAAAACTATTTTTTTTTTAACCGCCATCTTAAAAATTTAAAAATGTACGTAACTTTTTTATTTTTAATCGTAGATAGGTCATGTTTGTATTCAAATTAAAGGATTTTTAATAAATTTTAAGAATATTTAAGAATTTTAAAGAAATAATTTCATTAGAGATCGTTGAAAAAACAAAATTATAAAATTACCATATAGTTGGTTGATACACCCTGTATATTTCGCAACTGTATAAATTATACGGCGATTATTATATCCTGGTAGTTAGGTGATTATGTGTTATATTATCGAGTGGATTATTAAACAATAAAAAAAGGAAAAAGAGGCGTAATGTTTCCGGGAAGTGGAATTAAGTTATTAATGTTTAATAAATATTAATAGTTCGATTACGAAAGATATTTTTATAGGTGATATAAAAATACGATTTTAAGATGCGATAATAAACGCGATTATATCGTAATCTTTATGATATCTGAAAATCTAAAACCTGACAAAAGTTTTTTTTTCCGGAAAAATTTTCCAGTGTTGCTAATTTTACCTTCTGGAATATTTCATAATATAATATTTACATTAAACGTACCAAAAATATTTGTGGTTGTAATAAACTGGGTATTAGTTGACTAGTTTACTAACCAATACGCGCCAACATTTTATAATTTTCTGTCTTATCTTTGTGTGCAAATACTCGACTATTTTTACCTTTTACTTCGCGATATTTATAGGTGTACTTAACTAAAGCTGGGTAGAAAGTTGTTCAAATACTACTAAATAAACAATAAGTATAATTATAAGCGGTTAATGGTGTTTATTAGCAAACTTAAGTCAATTGTAATGAAGTTTATTTTGAAATAAGAATATATTCTTTTATAATTAAATTTCCCTATTAAATTTAACATATCTATTGTAAATCCTATCTTATTACTGGCACTTTCTGATAGAAAAATAATTTTGTGTCTTTTATAAAACTCGCTTAATAAGCAATATCGACTGTTTTGAATGTTACCGAATAATTAAACCATGTTTGTAGATTTTATTTAAAAAAATTTGGTTGACTCAATCCGTAAAGGGGGTGGGAAAGTGTGTTATTTCTGGTATAATATGTAAAAAAATTGGATTTGTGGAGTATTCAGGTAGAAATTTACCTGCTACGAAAAATCCTGATTTTCATTTCAACAGATGTTAATTTTTTTAAATTACACAATTTGTCTCATCTATATTTGTACCATCGGTGACTAAAAATGTTGGGACAAGTTCGAAATTGAATAATGTCAAAAATAATTTATATCGATTAAGGACCGGTTTATTCACCTCTGTATAAATTAATTTATCTGACATGGTTACTGGCTAAATAACCAATCATGGCAAATGAAATTGCAGTAATTATGGAAGATATCTGATTGCCAGAACTTATTGGCCAGTAACCAAGGTAAATATCAGATAGATTAATTTATCCAAAGATGAATAAATCGATCCTAAATCGGACTTCTTGGAAAAAAGCTATAACGTCAGACTATACTACTCTGTTAACATTTTGAAATTTTGACACACCAAATGACCATTAACTGGCAAATCCAAAGTGCGACACACACTAAAAGAAATTTTCGGTATCTCAACATTTTATGTCCATCGATGGTATCAACGAAACCAGAGTTGATATTGATATGAAACGTTAATAGTACGTATAGTCAAGTATTAGTAACACGAAAAGAAGATTAAGTTTCGAAATAAACGCTTTTGACATCAATGCATTTTCTGCGACGGGCAGGAAGGGAATGCATCTAATGTGACACTTAGGTAATTGTAAAGTTCCTGTCATGCCATCTGAAGGAAGCACTTCAGATTATTCAAATTCTTATGAGAAATCGAGCAAGTTTTTGTCTGAAAAACTGACAACACAGAGAAATGCATCGCGTTCAGGTTTCGAAAATATGATGGCCATTCTTCGGAAATCACTAAATCCAAAACATGAGTTTTTAGCCATTGCTAGAGAATATTGGTCTTATGAATGGACGCAGAAATCTGTTGAAAATACCAGTAAGCCCCGTTGAAGTGGGTTTGAATCCATGAAAGTAATTCCTCTAAAATATCAGACTAGTTTTTGGTGTTCATTTTGACTCTAGACCAGTGATGGCGAACCTTTTGGCGCAGTGGGTCACATTTTGTTTACTATATTGTTTTGGTGCTAGCTCGTGGGTCACAGTATTAAGTCACATGCAAAAGGGAAATGTGTTTTTAATAAACTTACTTTTTATATCCTTACTTCTAAGACTAAGGACTAAAAGAGCTTTTTTTCCGTTTTGTTTTACAACTTTTACATTATTAAGTAAAGATTAAAAAATAAAAATCGATTACAAGTGGATGATATCATTGGGATGACACTATTTAGTACTCCCTACACTAAATATTTGACTGAACAAGATAAAATTACATACATACTATGATATAATGGTATTATTTATTAATAAATAGATAGTTGAAATAAAATTATTTATTCTCTTTCTAGGACATAAAAAATAAATTTGCAAAAATCAAGGTATGGATCACTTAAAAGGATTGTGTGGGTCAGTGTCTGACCCATGGGTCATAGGTTCGCCATCACTGGTCCAAGCGCTAGACCTCTGGATTGAAGACAGATATTGCATTTTTTTCTTACAACACCACGAAAAGGAAGGTGCAAGATCTGAGCAGTAGAACTCTGGGTTGAGAACGGATTTTGTCTCCTCCTCTTCATGGTGTTATAAAAGAAAGCTGCAATATTTGAGCGCTAGACCTCTGAATTGAGAACAGACTTTGCATTTTTTTCTAATAACACCATGAAGAGGAAGGTGCAAGATTCGAGCACTAGACCTTTGGGTTGAGAACAGATCTTGTTTCCTCCTCTGCATGGTGTTATAAGAGAAAAATGCAAGATCGGAACGTTAGACTTCTGGGTTGAGAACGGATTTTGCATTTTTCTCTAATACCACCATGAAGAGGAAAATTCAAGATCCGAGCACTAGACCTCTGGGTTAAGAATGGATTTTGTCTTCTTCTCTTCATGGTGTTATAAGAGAGACCTGCAAGATCCGAGCGTTAGAGCTCGGGGTTGAGGATGGATTTTGCATTTTTCTCTTGAATTTCATAAATAATAAGACATAAAAAATAAGTTTGCAAAAATCAAGGTATGGGTCACTTAAAAGGATTATGTAGGTTAATGTCTGACCCATGGGTCATAGGTTCGCCATCACTGCTCTAGAATATATTGGATGATCCTTCCTGTTAGTAGGAAAGATCATCTGCCTTTTCCATTGAAATCCTAGATCGATATAGCTAGTTTTCAGCTATTGTTTGATAAAGAATCGTTTTATAGTAAGTCATCTGAAAATATCCAGTTTAGAAGTCGTCCAAGCACTTGACGACTACGATGAAACCGTTTCAATTCCATACTATCATCGAACATACAGATCTGGAAATTTCATTTCAGGACATAGGAAAATAATGCGTGCAACAGCGACGCATATAGGAAGTAGATTAGATAAACAAAGAGCGATATAACCACGTCAGACTGTCAAACTGTCAATTCGACAGTTCGTGGGAAGAAGGTGGTTGGTTGGGCGACTAGGGTCGGATCGGAAAAGGCATGGTTAAACAGTTATATCGCTCTTTGTTTACCTAATCTACTTCCTATATGCGTCGCTGTTGCACGCATTATTTTCCTATGTCCTGAAATGAAATTTCCAGATCTGTATACACCTTCCGTATCTTGATAGCTTTGAATCGCAGAATGTGTTTGAGTGAACAATTGTATGAACCAATCCCTCACTAATGCTGTTTACCTAATCTTTGTATAAATTCTTTAGGATTTCAGCGAAATTTTTCTCGGATTGGTTTAACCTAGTTAAGAATGGTAATGATGGACAACCATTCCTAAAGTGATCATAAATTCTATCTATTTCTCAAAAGCGGTGAAACGTATAATAAGTAGAAGAAATAAAAAGTACACATTTCGTTTTCTTCAAGACTTTTCACACATTTTGTAACTTTAATTTAATAACTTATTAGAAAAAATGATTGATAGGAACATATTACGAAACATACATTGCATATGTCAGTTAAAATTTGAAATTTACAAAAGAATGAAAGATACTAACTTTAAAAAATTCTACACAGTTTACTTTTAGAGATTAATAAATAATTTTGACGTTAAACTAAAACTTAACATATTACCAGAAAATTAAAGAAAATAAAAAATTTTAATCAAACCTTACGCAATCTTTTTTTTACTGAACCTTAATTTTTTAACCAATTTCTAAAAAATCGTAACGACTTTGTTTATAAGAATTAAAAAATTATTTTTACATTAAATTAAAGCTGAAAGATTCTATTTTTTACTATTAAAGTTAAATTTATTTTACTTATCAATCAAGAAAAAAAAAATTAAAAAATAAAAACCCAAAAATTTTAAGTAAACTTATCACAATTTTTCTGTATGAATCACACATTCAAATTTTGAATGTCAAGTTATTAAACTTTACAATAAGTTTCTATCAAATTTCTAAACTACAAAACGACTTTAAAGTAAGAATTTCCCTTTTAAATGTTTTCGCTATTACTAAACCAAAATGTAAAATAAACATATTGTAAAATTTTTGGCACATTCGCCAAATATTTAACCTTTACTTTGGCGAAGTAATAACTTTTTACAAAAAAAAATTGTCAGAACGTGTTAAAACGAAGGAAATATTCGGGCGTATTTATTCCCTCGCCGCATTTATGTTTATGACAACTTAATATTCATAAAACTATTTTTGTAACGTTCCCGGTACGTTGAGAAAGTAACCCATCCAAACAAAATAAACAAATCCTTTAATAAAACCTCCACCTCCACGATAACATAACCATATTTTTATTATCTATTTTTTTTCTTTTTTTAATCAACAGATATGGACTTTTCTATATACTCCTGGTATCGTCCGCGTGGTTCATCTACTTTATGTGTATTGGAAAAGGAACGGAATCAACGCATGTACCAAATTGGCCTATGCAATGCGCAATCTTAGCCGTTTTCACCATCGTCGTCCTTCTACTCATCTTCTTCACGTACACAAACGTTTGCACGAAGAGATTATCAACAATTTCGTTATTTACGGTTTTAGCTTTATGCGCGACGAGATTATTCTTTGTTATCCCGATAATTTCCAATGAAAAATCCGGAAAATTACCAATAACGGGACACGTTGGGCAATTTTCAATATGCGCTGAGATTTTAATGTTAATATACACAATATTCCCGTTACGCTTTTATATTTGTATAGTAATCAGTGTTACCTACACGGCTTTATTTGAGATTTTAACGTGGATTTCGAGTCGGGAATACGATGTTTCAACGGTTACCATTCGATTAATGGTACATTTTTGTATCCATTTAATAGGGATACATATATTAATAATGAATAACGTTCGAATGAGAAATACTTTTATGAAAGTAGGACAAAGTTTACTCGCTAGGAGACAATTGGAATCTGAAAAGAAATTAAAAGAGACGATGATTTTATCATTAATGCCACCAAGCGTAGCTAGTTGGTTGTTAAATGATGAACGTAGAGACGGTATGGAACCGAGATATTCCGATCCTGCGGCCGGAGATATTGCAAAGTCTTTATTTAGACCGTTTAATATGAATAGAATCGAAAATGTTAGTATTTTATTTGCTGATATAGTCGGTTTTACAAAAATGTCCAGTACGAAAACCGCAGAAGAACTCGTAGTGATCCTCAACACGTTATTTCAACGATTTGATACACTTTGTCGACTTCATAATTGTGAGAAAATATCAACTTTAGGTGATTGTTACTATTGCGTTTCTGGTTGTCCGGAACCTGTTCCGGAACATGCGAAATGTTGCGTTGAAATGGGATTGAGTATGATTGGTGCTATTAAGGTTTTCGATGAGGAGAATAACGAAGGGATTAATATGCGTGTTGGAGTTCACACGGGGACGATTTTATGCGGGATTGTTGGAACGAAACGGTTTAAATTCGACGTTTGGAGTAATGATGTTACTTTGGCTAATACTATGGAATCGACGAGTAAACCCGGAATGGTTCATATTTCGGAAAAAACTAGGGAGTTTTTAGGGGATGATTATTTATTAGAAGACGGTCCACAAGTTTCTGGTAAGTTAATTTTTTTTGTATTTTTGATGACACAAGAAAATCTAGTAATTGAATTTTATGTAATTCTACAGGGTGTCACAGAATAACTATTCCTAATTTTCGGAAATGATAGAGGATACTGAAATACACACTTTTTATTAATAAACTAGTATTCGGAAATTTCTCGGTATCAAGATAAACTAATATCAATCTCTATTATCTTCTATTTCGTTGTTGTCATTTAACGTCTGTCATAAATTAATCTTTTTTGTTAGACAAATTAGTGTTTGATTTAAAATGCATCATTTTACAAATAATGAATTAGCAGACATGCATCTTGTCTGTGGAGCAGCTTACGGTAAAGCCAGGTTTTCATTAGTAGAATTTGTAGTAGAGTAACTGGCGTACTTTTAAGCGGAGCTGACTACTCTATTTAGTTTGGTAGAGTACCCGTTTTCACTTAAATAGAAAATAGTATGCTACAGAAGGTAGGTAAGAGTAAACAGTGAAAAACCTGAAATGTCGAAGTTGAACCCTGGTCATCATCGTCTAGCCTTAAGGTGCCTCAATCACGGTCCTAAAGTTTCTGAGGGGATTCGCTGTGTGGGGGGAGGAAGCTCAAAGGCGGACTTGGTGGGCATGGTCTAAAACTAGTGTGTTTATTTAATGAAATATTTTTATTGGCTGAGATTTTATCGCAATACCGGACTTCTTTTTATTATGTCTTGTGTAAACAAATAGGGTATACATACGAAAGAAACGTTTGCCCGACACCGACGAGCATGTTTTAAAAATCCTCAACAATTTGCTGAAAACAATAAAAGGATATTTTGAAGGTACATCAACAAAATTACATTTACACTTTAATAACTAATAGCAAAAAACAGTTATTTGTTTCCAAATTATCTGAAATCGAAATTAAAAATTGTTCTCTAGTACTCCAATTTCTTTATGCCCTTTAGCTCTCCTAATTTAACAATTTTGTTGCTTATGCTCTATCGGGATTTCGAATGACATTATGCGGTGGTGGTCTACAAAATCTCGGATCAACTAATTCCGGTAAAACACATTTAAAATATATTTTTTTAAATTTTGGTACCATATCATCCCAGAACATTGGTTGTCTTTTTATCTGTGGAATACATTCAAGTTGATAATGATTGTAAGATAGGTACATATTATTATTACCATTTGATACGCGAAATTTTTCTTCGTCCATATAATGAAGTAACAGTCTTCTCTGCCAGTCAAATGTAACTGTCCTTGAATTTGGTACATATAGTGAGTAAACAAAAATAACTCAAAGTTACTTTATGACCATACAAAGTGTAAACTTTTAAGTACTTACATTTTTTTTTGCAGTAACCGATACTTATTTAAAAATAGTAATAATAATAATACGTTTTCTATTCTAAATACTTATTTTTATTTTTCTTATTTACGCAGATGTGTATTAATCGAACACATATAATTTTTATGTAAAGTATCAGCAATTATTTTATTACTAATACATTATAATAATAAAAATATTTTAATCCTAAACAAGACAGTTCTTTTATCAAAACATTAATAAATTAATACTTATTGTTAATCTTGGTCCGAAAATAAGGTAATGATTATTTCACAAATTACATGCTGACAATAAATACGCTTTTGCTTGAAAGTTTAATACAAAACGACACATGTGTCCAAATTATCCAACAGAAAATATTAGGATAAGCGGAATGAATACATTCCGAAAGCCAGAAAGAAAATGTGTCTCGGTCCTTTTCTCTGGGCGGTGCTTAATTACTACAAATAATGAACACCAGGCAGCGCCACCGTACAAGGCGATTTTTATTCCTTACAGCTCACTCGTATTTAGGGTTTAAATCACTTATTACATGATCAATAACACACATTTTTGTACATACTTGTAGAAAAAACATGTGGCTACCTATGGACGGTCGAAAAAATTTGTTTAAAACGTTCAGCTTTGATCAATCACAGCTCGAAAATACCCTATTTATGGGTGTGATTTTTACTAATTATTGTTTTAATAAAAAGAGAAATCAAAAATGTTAGACCGTCCAGAGAATCTATGCACTTTCAGTCAACGTTTCCCGAAAGAACCAATTAAATCCAATTATTATTAATGCCATAATTTGTGAAGTAAGAAGTACATATTTTGCTATATCTATAGATCGCGGTAAAGGCCCCTTAAGAAAAGCTGCACGAAAAGCATTATTATCTGCAGCTGATCTTTTGCTTGGAGAGATAACTGTAGCTATGGAGGAAGAACAAAATAGAATCAAGAAAAAATGGTGCAGAGATTGCATAGGAAACAGGCATAGGCATGGGACTTCTTTGGTTTTCTTAAAGGAACTTGCTTTGGATGATGTAGAAGAGTACAGATTGTGTCTGCGAATCACTCCAGAACATTTTAAGACACTGCTAGAGATGGTAGCTTCAAAAATTAAGAAATGTGACACAATGTTGCAAGATGCTTCCATAGGCATTCATATTCATCGTACGATTCTAGTAATTTAATAGTTTCTGCCTCAGACCACTTCATTTTTACACAAATATGCTAAATACTTCAACAACACCGGGTTTTTCTGATCTCGACAGGGTACTCGACTACTTCAACACTGTTTTCATTAGCGTAATGGCGGTAGAGTAGAGTGGAAAGCAGTAGTAGGGGATGGTAAGTGGTAGAGTAACTTTACCACCGTGCTATCCCACTCTACTCTACCAAAACACAGTACTCTACTCTACCAGTTACGTTTTCATTGGGCGATTTCACAGGATAGTTAGTACTCGCCCAGTATACTCTACTACTAATTCTACTAATGAAAACCCGGCTTACAAGGAGAGTGCAAGGTCTTGGGGTCGTGGATTTAGTTCAAATTTCGTAGAATGGTAGATTTAGTTTCCCTGTTGATGAAAATATATCGTTCAACGGCGGCAATAGTGGCACATCTCAAAAATCGTAAATATTCTAGTAACTGTTGTATTAAAATCTGGCATCTTATACCTTTTGTATCTGCAAGATCGCCACAAAGTTAGTTCATCTCAAATCGAATAAATGACGGATGTTACACTATAACCTTATTTCAATAAGGACTTATATGTAGCTGCAATAGTGACACAAATTTAATACGACGGTAGCATTGCTGCTTATCGATTTCTTTTATTAATCCAACTTCCAAAAATTACATTAGTCATTATGGTTCTTTTCATTTTTGTCTATATTTCAGTGCATGGATATCGCATTTCAAATTACTGCAATTTTTAAACGCCATTTTCTCCTTTATTACAATTTTTGAGATGTGCCACTATTGCCGCTATTGAGCGATATGGTTATATGGGCCACTATTCAATAATTTTTAAAATATTTGCAATTAAAAATGCAATTAATTCGTTAGGACAAGTCCGAATAATGTCAAAATTAACCGAATTTATACCGATTTAAGTCAGGCTTTTTGAAGAAAGATTATAATGTCAATTCATATTCCTGTATTAATTTTGAAGTCTTGACAGATCAAATGACAATTAACTGACAAATCCTAAGTGCGGTGCACACTCAAAAAAATGTTTCGATGTCGCAACATTTTATATCCATCCATGGTATCTTTATTTGTAAAAATAGTCTCTTTCAGAACTCGAACCTGGGGCCTAATGACGAGAAACACCGATCTATTGCTGCTACGCTTAACCCATTATGTTTAATCGTTGGCTACAGACCTGAATTTAACTAGGGAATTGCATCTTCAATTGCAAATATCTAAAGAGCTATTGATTAGTGGCCCCTACAACCATATATTTTCATCAACAGGGGAACTAAATCTACCATCCTGCAAAATTTGTACTAAAACTATGACCCCAAGATCTTGCACTCTCGTTAACGCTAATAAAGCAAGGCGAATTTATGCAGAGCGATATCCGCAGCGTCACATTCCCTGTCATACATCATTTTCAAGATTGGATCAGCGTCTTCGAGATACTGGTGAATTTCAAGTAAAGAAAAGAGATTCGGGAGCCATTCGTACTCTCCGAAATGTTAATTTTGAGGACCAAATTCTTCAACACTTTGAAAATAACCCAAAAACAAGTACTCGTGCCATTGCACAGACGATCCATATAAGTCGCACATCTGTATGGAGGGTATTGAAGGAATACCAAAAGCATCCGTTTCACATTCAAAGAGTTCAAACATTAGTTCCAGCTGATTATCCCAACAGAGTTCAATTTGCCGAATGGTACTTGAATAAAATTACTGATGAACCAAGATTTCCTAGGAATGTATTATGGACAGGTGAGACATGTTTTACAAAAGATGGCTATTTTAATACAGTGAATAGTCACATTTGGAGCGAAGAAAATCCTCGTGCCGTTCATAGTTTACATCATCAATGGAAGTTTTCGCTTAATATTTGGGCTGAGATTGTTGATAATTATGTAGTAGGACCATATTTACTGCCTGCACGATTAGATGGTCATGTGTATAGCATTTTTCTTGAATATACTCTACCAGAATTGCTTGAAAATATCCCACTTAATATTCGAAGAAATATTATTTTACATGATGGTGCACCAGCGCACTTTGGATTAAATTGCTGAAATTATTTAAATGCACAATTTCCAAAAAAGTGGATTGGAAAAGGGGGCCGATTTCTTGGTCTGCACGTTCACTAGATATGACTCCAGGTGATTTTTTTTATTTGGGGTCATATTAAATTAATGATGAATGATTAAATCAATGAAGAGTTACTGTCAAATGAATTATTCTAGCATTTGATGATATTCGTGAACGTCCTCAGTTATTTCGAAGAATTCGGCATTCGATTGAAAATCGTTACAACTGGTGTATGGAAAATGATGGTCGTAACTTCGAACAATTTTTATGAGGTTTAATACAGTATTATTACTAATAAAATGTTCCGTAACTTAACTCTTCCCTGTTGTAATTGGGATTGTTATTAAAGATTGTTATTAATATTAATTGAGATTGACGTTAGTTTATCTTGATACTGAGAAATTTCCGGACACTAGTTTATTAATAATAAGTGTATATTTCAGTATCCTCTTATAATTTTCGAAAATTAGGAATAGTTATTCTGTAACATCCTGTATAAGAGAAATATAAAACAAAAAAATATATATAATTAACAACTTTTTTTTGTAATAGGTTTAAAAACTTATTTCATCTTGGGAAAAAGAAGAGATCTAATAAATTCTCGAAACAGTAGTTTTAAACGTGACGAATTAAAACACAACTCGCTTCAACTTATAGTCTCTCCTCCGACCTCCCCACCGTCTATGTCGCCCCAATCTCGACCTAGAGTATTATCTTGTGATACTTCCACGTTAAAACCGATTCCGGATCCGAATCGTTTATCTCCGGATGTATGTCGAGTAAAAGCGAGTAGTTTACCTAGCATTTTAGACTCGGAAAACGAACAAGATTTAGATCAAGATCAAAAAGAACAAGTAAAAACACCAACGTCAACCGCGAGCTCAGGGAAATATTCGATGAAATTAAAAAGTTGGAGGATACCGAAATTTTTGAAAAAACCCGAACCGGTTGAAAATAACGGTCAAGACGAATATCAACAAGTTCCGATGATCGTGGAAGACCAACCTTCGAACGGTAAAAAACTCGATACCTCCTGGACGAATATAAGTTGTTTTGACGAACAAACTGATATTTTATTCGAAGAACAAAAAGACGCGATAGACGTGAAATCGTATATAAGTCAATCGCGTAGCGATATCGGCGCTTACGATTACAATTCGACCGATTACGCGCATTTTATGCGTACGGGAAGTTATCGGTCGCAATACGGAAGGCAAAACGAGCTTCCTTACTTAAGCCGAGCCGGGAGCAATCGATCTAAACGGGGTAAATCGCCCGTTTTCGATTTCCCCGGCGAACGTGCCAAGAGCATCACCGTACCTAACTTTGACAGACAGAAAACCTCACTTGAAGTGCCACATCGACTTTCGACAATATTACTTGACGATCAACTCAGCGTGGGACATTCTATTAATAGCAGGAAGGATTCTGGAATTCGGAGTAATAGTAGGAAAAGTAGTATTCAACAGGTATGTTGTGTTCTTTTTTTTTTTTTTTTATATAGTTTAGAGTTTGATATAAATGACTCCATTTTTTTAAATATTAAATAAAATAAGTAAAATACTTATTTGAAAAAGGAATTAAAAAGACTTTATTTATGGTACATTATATTATCGTTTATGATTATCGTTTTTGAATTGTCTTGATTGTTTAGTTCATCCCATCAGAATCTTAAGGAAGCAAATTAGATTTAAGACCGTTGTGGTAAAGTTTTAGGCATGTCTCACGTCGAGGCAATTAATAACAAGCAACTAGCATTCAACAAATCTCTAAAATACCCCAAAATAAACCAGTCTAGAAATAAATCCTCAAGAACCAGGAATTATTTAGAACATTATTTTCAAATTGGAAAAAGAATTTATAACTAACAGTAATCCACACAAAAACACCGTTAAAGATTTTATAGAAATTGATGAAGGAATTTAATAGAGCTTCTATCTTGTTAAACAAAAAAAAAATTATACAATGTGTTGCATAACAGAGCAGTAACTTAACACATTGACAGCCGGCCCCGCAAAAACGCGGGTTTCTGAGTCTATCGCTTGAGCGCCGGCCCCGCGAAAACGCGGGTTTCTGAGTCTGTCCAAATTTACGAAAATATATGTTTTAAAAATTTTTTTGGCTATGCAGTAATCAGAAACCAGCGAATAAGGCCGGCGTTTGGGATTTAAGTGGCCGATACGTTGCCGGCGCTCAGGCTTTAAACGTCTCTTAGGTCGCCGGCTGTCAATGTGTTAAGCAAACGCTTTTTGTACTGAAACGCTATGCTTATTATAAATGTAAGTGCTTGGGAAAACGATTATTTTGGGGTAACATAATTACGAAGTTTTCATATTATGGACTAGTACCAAACCTAAAATCCCCTATTAATGCCCACGTCAAATTTCTTCTCCGTAAATAATCCCCAGAAAAAATATCTCCTAAAAATACCCCAAAGAAGAAAAAAACCCTAATTTTTGGAGAAAATCCCCTAATGTGACAACCCTATTGCATGAGTTTATTGACGACTTTATAAATAATGAATTACTAGAATTTGCAGCACTGATCATGTGATTTCTTTTTCTCGTCGATACTGAAGTGTGAGAAATAAGATAGACTGACTAAAGTTTGTATTTATTTCTAATACTTACATTTCTAATTCTTTCTAAACTTATTTTTCTATTTTACAACAGTTCTTATTCCTTAAACTAATTAAGTTTTGTGTCACTTTTTTTGTTCTACTTGGTTCACTTCTCCACACTTTTCACTTAAACTCTTTTTAGCTTTCTAACGATAGGTAGCGATAGGTCTTATTTTTTGTGAAGAAATATGAGGTTTTATTTTATGCATAAGACTATAACATATTTTCTTTTACAAGCTGATACTAACTCAATTTTATAAGTTTAGTATTATACTTATACTAAAATCAAAAGTATAGATAATTAATTATAAGAAGTTTATGTGGTTGAAACTTGCAGATTTTTAACCCTCTGTGTGTACACTGGGTCTTTTAAGGAACAGTCACAATTTGAAATTCGAAATTCTCTCTTATGAATAGAGGGTAGGCTTCGGCTACCCCCTTTAAAAAAAGTTTGGTAACTGCTCGGCCATGTAGTAGACGCTTCAATAAGTAACTCAGAATTTTTCTAGAATTTTTGCAAGCCTAGAAAACTTTGAAAACATGCCTGTGACCTAAAAGACCCAGTATACACACCGTGTCACAAAAAATATAGTATACACACGCCGGGTTAATTTTTAGACATTACCACCTTCAAGAACAATCCTAGATCCTATCTTGTTATATTTAACGATTTCCAAACGAAAAGCAATTAAAATGGAAAGTCAAATGCGATAAATAAAGTCTCTATAAATCCTTTTTCAGTATTTTATTTCTTTCTAAAATGTATATAATATGTTAATAGTTTTGCAAATTTAATTTTTATTTTTTTTTATTAGGTGGTCATTAAAAGTGGTTTATGTTTTATTTACTACTTAATTATTATTCAGTTTTCTTCTTAACAATACTAAAATTCGAACATTACGTATTGTGTTAACTTATTGTTAGTTAGAAGTTAATCTGTAACGACTTCAGGCGATTCTAACTCATTGATGTGTTGAAAATCCGGTTTATGTTAAAAGGAAGGATAATATAAACGTTTATTTATTATTGAGTACAAAAGAATTATTAAATTGATGAGTTTGGAAGAGAAACATTTTAATTCATAAGTTATTTATTTACTTTCATAACATTTTAGTTAATTTAGTGGAATGTTAAGAAGTGCCTTGATAAATAACTTTTGGTTTTGGAATTTATAATCTCAAAATACTTTTTTTAAATATTTTAAAATCCATGATTCATCCCTGATGGACATGAAAACGTTAATTTTTATTACTGTTTATATGTGAATCACCATGCTGAGTTTCAGCTGTCGCCAGCTTTTGTTGTAAATGAAGCCTTTAAAAAGATTTGAACGGAAGTTTGTAGCTGAATTAAGACTAGAACTAACATTAGCACTAACTTTAACATTAGAAGACCTAGAACTAAGCTTTCTGATCTAGACATTTACCTTGCGGGTTTAATCGTGCGTCATTTGAAAAGGTGTTTGACGTTTGGAATTAACGTTTCGCGTTTCGTTCAACGTTTGACGTTGCAATCTTCTTTAGGAATTCGAAGCTTACAAGGAGACCACAAGATGTTGCATTCACCGATTTTGATTAAAGTAGTATCAATCGATAGGTATTGGCACACAATACAAATTTGTAAAATATTAGGGCGCAATGTTCAGGGATTCGCGAGTAAATTGCAATTTTAGCTCGCGATTTAAGGCCACACCACTTTACGTCATCAGTTAGCCGCTCCCTCTACGACCGCCTCTGGGTCTTTTTTTAATTAAATTAAATAAAAAATCAAAGTAAAAACGAAAAGGTGTGTTGAATTATTTGTTTTCAAAACATATAACAATAAAATATTAGAAGAAATAAAGTGAAATATTAAAAATTTTGTTTATATTAAAAATAAAAAGCAGTTATGTCATGAGGTTCAGACCATTTTGTTCCGCAAGTGAAAGCCGATTTGTGATGAGTCACCAAGAGGAGGGGTCGGGAGGAGTACAACCATTGACATATAAGCGGCGTGGCCTTGAATTGCGACCTAAAATCGTGATTTACATGCGAATCCCTGAACATTGCGCCCTAATATTGTACAAATTTGTATTGTCTACCAATATCTATCGATTGATACCACTTTCATCAAAATCGGTGAATACAACATCTTGTGGTCTCCTTGTTAGTGTTAGAGTTAGTACTAATTTTAATTTTAAATAGTCTTATTTCAGTTAACATTAATCGTGAAAGCTAAAGTATTTATAAGTTTGTAGCTATTAACTACATAATAATAATTGATCACATTGAACATGCGATCTGTTAAGTTGAAATATTAGTTTGCGATAAGTAAAACTTAATTCATTTGTAAAACACTTTAAATGACCACTTAAAACTATAATAAAAAAAATCTATAATAATTTTTCAGAGTTTAATTTTTTATGACGCGTTTTATAAATTAAAAACGCGTTTGATTTTGAAAATTCATAACATCCTTAACAAATTTTCAGGCCTTGAACGTTGATAAAAAGCCCCCGGCTAATAACTTTGGGAAAATCGACGAAGTGAGTAACTGCAAGCTTGCCAAACACGTTCTCACCAGCAGTGTTTTTATTTCCCAAAATAAACAAATCAAAAAAAAAATATATCCAAAAAAAGAAAAGAAAAACTAAAACATTACAAAAATGGGGCGGTGCAGGAGACATTTAAATTTCTTTGCCTCTCATACGATGTGTTCTGTGTGCTTTTTTACTTCATACCGACATTATGTGTTTAAATAGATTGTGTTGTCCTACACATTATAATCACTTTTAACATTTATGTTTTAAATATTTTACACTGGTCTTTAGATATTTTAGTGTTAGAAATTTTATAGCTGATTTTTACTGTATTTCAAATATGCACTAGTTTTTAATGTAAAATCTACTATAATTTTACGTACGATTTCTCATGAATTAACTAACAAAAAGAAACGGTTTTTATATTTAAAATCAGCATCTAGAATTTAATACAAATCAGTTATAAAATTACAGACACAAAAAAAATTTTGACCTGTGTTATCATTGAATGAAAAAATAAAATTATAATCCTTTCTTTTTTATTTAATTACAGATTGAAGCGCCTTATTTACACCCATCAAACAACCAACACAGAGTGTCCGGTTATTTCACCTCAAGTCAATCGACGATAAATTCACCCCAATGTAATTCAATAAAACTGCCTCCGCCGAATCGCGTACACCAAATACGAAAGCAATCAGATCGCCAATTGATTAAGTGCGTTCAAGAAAACTTCAAATCGAAACGTTCGTATTTCATGAACCCACCTCTATCGAAATTCTCGCTCTTTTTCCTCGACGATAAAATCGAAGAACAATACAGGGCGAACGTACACGCGATAAACGACGGTGGAAAGGAAATTGAAACTCTAGCAAATTCAAAGTTTAACACTTACTTTGATATATTAGTGACGGTAGTTGTTTTTGTAACAACTTCAATTTCGTTATTTATTTTGTGCGAATTTACGATCGCTTGGGCGATCACCTTCGGTTTATTTTTAAGCGTACAATCGTTAGCCGTTTTGCTGTGTACGGATCGGTTTGGTAACTTTTTCGAAAGGATATTCGATAAGCTTAAAGTGAGTGACAGTCCGTTTTTAAAATGGTGCCGTTGGAATACGTTCGGAGGTATTTTAGTTAGTTTACCGATCGTAGCTGTTTTATTAAATTACAATAATTCCCCAAACGATTATTTATACATGTATTTATTAATCGTCGGCGTGATACATTTCTGCAATTTTACTCAATTAAATTGTTGGATGTGTAACATCTTGGTGGTAATTTACTCCGTCGTTTACGTTTCGCTAAGCCTTACCAATTCGAGTACTACCTCGGCACGTTTCCGTCAAGCGGAAGTGTTTACGACCTTATTCTTGTTGCTGGTTTTAGTGTGGATGTTAAATCGAGAATTTGAAAAAGCATACCGATCGAATTTTCACGCTCATTACGAAGCGAGTCGCGATCAAACCCATATGCTCAAATTAAAAGAACAAGCAGACTTTTTAATTTACAATATCCTCCCCGAACACGTTGCTAATCAATTAAAAAAAGACGCAAAGTATTCGGAAAATTTTAAAAACGTCGGGATTATATTTGCTAGCGTCGTTAATTTTAACGAAATGTACGACGAAAGTTATATGGGTGGAAGGGAATTTTTACGCGTTTTAAACGAATTAATCGGCGATTTTGACGAATTATTAACGAACGAAGAATTTTATTGCGTGGAAAAAATCAAAACGATCGGAAGTACTTTTATGGCGGCTTCCGGTTTAGATTCAAAGGCTCGTGAAAACCAAGAAGATCCGTACAAACATTTGTACGCTTTGATGGAATTCGCGATTGCTATGCAAGACGTAGTTGAGAAATTTAACAATAATTTATTAGAATTTAACCTTATATTACGTATAGGTTATAATTTCGGCGATGTTACCGCGGCTGTTATTGGAAAAACTAAGCTGTATTATGATATTTGGGGAGATGCGGTTAATATTGCTTCTCGTATGGATAGTACTGGAGTTAATGGTCGAATACAAGTTGGAGAACGTTGTTTAAATGTTTTAGAAAGGCGGTATATTTTTGAAAAGAGAGGGTCGGTTTACGTTAAAGGGAAAGATAATATGAACGTTTATTTATTATCGGGGAAAAAAGAATTTTTAAATTTCAATTAATTTGAAATAAAAAAATTCAATTATTGAAATAAAAAAATTCATTTGATTTTCAAAAAGAAACGTATTAATTCACAAGATATTTATTTATTTACATATTTTAGTTTATTTAATACAAAGTATTAAGAACAAAAATAAGATATTAGATAAGATCGTTTATTAAGATTTGTTTTTGTAAAATAATTTTTAGTTTTTTTTGGAATTGAAAGATCTCAATGTTTACTCAGGTGATTTTACAATCTAATTTATTCCCTTTTTTTTTAATTTATTTTAATTAGTTTTCTTTAGGATTTTTAAAATACATTCTTAAGAAACTATCTAAATAATTTGAAAGTAAATAATTTTAATATCTTGTGAATAAATAAGGTTCTTAAAAGAAAGAAATTTTATTGTTGTATAATTTAAAAAAAAATTATTTTATATTGGATTTATTCGTGAATATGTTGTGGGTCAAACCTGATTTTAAGCTGAATTAATTTTTTTTCTAAGCTAAACTAATTTATCCTACGATCAACAAAAACTCGTTTAAGGCTGACTTTTACCAACCTCCTGTTAACTTAACCAGCGGTTTAATTTCAATTTCAACTTATGCGATTGGCTACTTTGCCAATAACCATGGTAATAAACCGCTGGTTACATTACCCGGAGATTGGTAAAAGTCAGGCTAAATCGCAAAAATCCCGATTATTTATCATTATTATTAATAATTTCTTTTTACTGAAAAAATGGGTTGTAGTTCAAGTTAATTTCCAGTTTTAATTGGTGATAAAACAAACCCTAGTTATCAACTCTTTACAATAACAAATAAATACTTAATAATTTTTAGGGCCGGTTTATTTATCTTTGGATAAATTTATCTATCAGATATCCTCCATAGTTACTGCAATTTCACTTGCCATGATTGGCTACTTAACTAGTAACCATGGTAAATATCGGATAGATTAATATATCAGCTTTGTTCGTTAGGGTTGCACTGTTTGCACTTAGTAGTTCAGTGCAGATATCGCGTGTTCGTTGGGCACAGTGCCGTTTAGGACATTTGCACTCGTACTGTTCGTTGCGCCACATATAGTGCAACCTAGTGCAGTCAGTGCAAGTTGGTGCAGGTTTTGTTGAACCTGCTCTGGAGAAAGTTCAAACGGTGCAGTGCAGGTGCAATGGCGAAAATTTTAGAAAGATGGTTTGTACTAAACGATGACGGCACAAAAATGATAGAAAATGACCACTTCGTAGTTATTGTAGGTAATAAATATAATAATAATATCGCGGCTAATTCGTTCAAGAGAAAGATTTTGGAATTCATTTGAATGACAGGTTATATATGCGTTCGTTCGATCACAGTTCATACCTGAACTAAAGTGCACCACATTACACTGAATTACACTTATTGAACTTTAAATACTGCACGAAACTACACCTTTGCACCAGGGTGTAACTTAGGCTGACTTTTACCAACCTTCTGTTAATTTAACCAGCGGTTTATTACCATGGTTATTGGCAAAGTAGCCAATCGCATAAGTTGAAATTGAAATTAAACCACTGGTTAAATTAACAGGAGGTTGGTAAAAGTCAGCCTTAGTGCAGTGCAAGTTTTAACCCAACGAACAAAGCTATCGAAAGGTGAATAAACCGGCCCTTAATGTAATTTTGAATTTTTTGGGAAATAAGCTTTACATAAACCTCTCAAGCTCCAAGTTTTGATTCGATAATTTTTGAGAACTGATTGCATATCAATTGAATCGAGTAAATTTGATAACTAAATCGGTAAAAAATAAAAACTTATCGGTACAGACGGAGCGCTTTTGAACGTGCGTTTAATCATAGGCTTGCTATTGGAAAGTATTCAAGTGACATGTCGTAAAACCCGCACTTTAACTAAAATCTTAAATTGCGCGTTTATCGTACGTTTAATTTTTGAATCTGTACAGTCATATTAAAATGTGTATAAATCCAAATGTGCGATTAATCAAATAAGCTAGAAAACAGGAGATCTATGCTTATTGTAAAAGTTAAACAAATTATTAAATAATGGTTCTACCCTCTTTTAGGCGTTAAAGGAGAAAAAATGTCTCATTACTGGACTGGGATCCGAACCCAGATCTCCTGCTTTCCGGGCAGATGTTCTAACCAATTGAACTATGCAGCTCGGAACATCTGCCCGGAAGCAGGAGATCTGGGTTCGGATTCCAGTGCAGTTATGAGACATTTTTTCTCCTTTAACGCATAAAATAGGGTAGAACCATTATTTAATTATTTGTTTACTTAATATTTGTGCGTAGTAATCCCAATTATTTCATTATATTATTATTCTAAAAGCCCTCCAGCTACATTGTCAATCAGTTCTCTAAAATTAATTGGCGAAATGTGGAGCTCTTGAGATTTCACTTAAAAAAAATTTCATTGACGTCTTCATTTGTGCATAATTTATTGCGGTAAGATAATGGCATTGGCTGTAAAGAAAGAGCATTTGTCGCGCTGTTTCTTTCCTTATACAGGGTGACAACTGGAAACCAGACGATTTTGAAATTAGTGGTATATAAAAAGTTTACAAGAGAACAACATTTTGTTGACACTTTGCTGACCGCTGACGAATTAACTCGTCTTTTCATACCCAAACATTGCTAACAGGTGACGAGTTAACTCGTCTATGCACTAACATTATGGTGACATAGCACAGTTTCTGTGTAAAATTCCCGATCAACAAAGTGTTAATACTAGAATGAAGCTCACATTTTATGATTTTAATAATGCCGGGTTTACAATTATTTTACTGAGCTTACAAGTAGTGTACAATTTCATTTCCTTGAAACCTCATTTCACGTTTTGGAGATGTATCGCGGATCCCAAAGTCTTCAGACTTGTCAATTTCTGATTTTTTTGTAGAGGTGTTTGAAGAGATTAAATAAGAATTTAAACATTCTTGAAGAATGCCAAGAAAATGGCATTAAAGCCTGTTATAGATGATTTCATAAAAAAAGTTGGAAGTTGCATCCAAGGCGACAGATACCTTTTCTATAACGTTATCTTCCACACTTGGTACACATCTTAAAAGACATAGTGTATGCTTCGTTTTGATGTTAAGATCTCGTTATTTTGAAAACTTTTTATGGAACACTAATTTAAAAATCGTCCGATTTCCAGTTATCACCTGTATTAACCACTTCGGTACGGCCGTCGACTATAGTCGACACCGCATATGGGGCCACAGATGCCCCTCAAACAGCCGAGCGTCCACTATAGTCGATGGCTGTGCCAGCGCACGGACGATGAAAGCCGGTTCTTAACGACGTTTCGCAGCCGATAGGCGCCGTACCGAAGTGGTTAACTTTATTTGTAAAAGCAATTTCCAAAAGTTTCCGATTTTTTCAGTCAATCAAATTGTTTAATTTTGATCAGATGCAAAAAATTCTAAATCTTGATTGGTTGAAAAAATCATAAACTGTTGGAAATCGCTTCTACAAATAAACCTAATTTTTTTCTAAAACGATATTCCGGACGACTTCGATTTGCAAAATCGATTCGAATTTGCAAACCAATTTGAAAAATGAAGATTATTTTTAACTACCGTACTACCTCGGTGATCACAACTAATAGAAATGTAATAAAATTATTGAAGAATATTTTTAGTTATAATCTGTTAATTAACCTGATTCGAGATTCGATCAAAGTTCAATTTTAACCCCAAATAACTCGACTTCTAAGCTTGAATTTATTTTTCAAATCTAAGAGATGATTTTTTGGAAATTGAAAATTAAAACATTCTAAATTTAATTTAAAAAGATGGATTTTTTCTAAGTCTTACCAAAAAAATTTAAAAATTCCCAAAGTTGCTGAAAATTTTTGACATGTTATAACCTAAAATTGTTAGAAAATCGAGTCAACTTTAAAAAATCGCCAAAAATTTATTTTTTAAACCTAAGAAATAATTTTTTGGAAAATGGAAGTTAAAATGTAGTCAATTTAATTTAAAAAGATGGATTTTTTCTAAGTATTACCAAAAAAAAATTAAAAAATTCTCAAAGTTGCTGAAAATTTTTGACATGTTATAACCTAAAATTTTTGGAAAATCGAGTCAATTTTAAAAAATCGCAAAAAATTTATTTTTTAAATCTAAGAAATAATTTTTTGGAAAATAGAAGTTAAAATGTAGTCAATTTAATTTAAAAAGCTGGATTTTTTCTAAGTATTACCAAAAAAAATTTAAAAATTCCCAAAGTTGATGAAAATTTTTGACAATTTATAACCCCTTTTTTTTTAGAAAATTGAGTCAACTTTAAAAAATCCCCAGGAATTTATTTTCAAGAACTAAGAAAAGATTTTTTAGAAAATGATAGCTAAAAAAAAAAAATGACATGTTATAAACTAAAATTTTTGGAAAATTGAGTCAACTTTAAAAAATCGCCAAAAATTTATTTTTTAAACCTAAGAAATAATTTTTTGGAAAATGGAAGTTAAAATGTAGTAAATTTAATTTAAAAAGATGGATTTTTTGTAAGTCTTAACAAAAAATTTTTAAAAATTCCCAAAGTTGCTGAAAATTTTTGACATGTTATAACCTCTTTTTTTTAGAAAATCGAGTCAACTTTAAAAAATCGCCAAAAATTTATTTTTTAAACCTAAGAAATAATTTTTTGGAAAATGGAAGTTAAAATGTAGTCAATTTAATTTAAAAAGATGGATTTTTTCTAAGTATTACCAAAAAAAATTAAAAAATTCTCAAACTTGCTGAAAATTTTTGACATGTTATAACCTAAAATTTTTAAAAAATCGAGTCAACTTTAAAAAATCGCCAAAAATTTATTTTTTAAACCTAAGAAATAATTTTTTGGAAAATGGAAGTTAAAATGTAGTAAATTTAATTTAAAAAGCTGGATTTTTTCTAAGTCTTATCAAAAAAATTTTAAAAATTCCCAAAGTTGCTAAAAATTTTTGACGTTATAACCTAAAATTTTTGGAAAATCGAATCAATTTTAAAAAATCGCCAAAAATTTATTTTTTAAATCTAAGAAATAATTTTTTGGAAAATGGAAGTTAAAATGTAGTAAATTTAATTTAAAAAGTTGGATTTTTTCTAAGTATCACCAAAAAATTTTTAAAAAATCCCAAAGTTGATGAAAATTTTTGACATGTTATAACCTAAAATTTTTAGAAAATCGAGTCAACTTTAAAAAATCGCCAAGAATTTATTTTTTAAACCTAAGAAATAATTTTTTGGAAAATGGAAGTTAAAATGTAGTAAATTTAATTTAAAAAGATGGATTTTTTCTAAGTATTACCAAAAAAATTTTAAAAAATTCCCAAAGTTGATGAAAATTTTTCACATGTTATAACCTAAAATTTTTAGAAAATCGAGTCAATTTTAAAAAATCGCCAAAAATTTATTTTTTAAACCTAAGAAATAATTTTTTGGAAAATGGAAGTTAAAATGTAGTAAATTTAATTTAAAAAGATGGATTTTTTCTAAGTCTTACCAAAAAAATTTAAAAAATTCCCAAAGTTGATGAAAATTTTTGACAATTTATAATCTCTTTTTTTTAGAAAATTGAGTCAACTCTAAAAAATCGCCAGGAATTTATTTTCAAGAACTAAGAAAAGATTTTTTAGAAAATGATAGCTAAAACATTCTAAATTTAATTAAAAAAAGACGAATTTTTTCTAAGTCTTACCAAAAAATTTAAAACTTCGTTGCAAAAATCGAGTTGCATGTATCAAAAGTTGCGATTACCGAGATAGTCTTATAATTAGATTAAATTTTCAATGGTCGATCAACCTGTTATTTTAGCCTATTTTAAAATGCGATTTTTGCTCGAAAAGCCACCAATTCTAGGCTTTTCTTAGCGAATCGGTATCTCATCGCCATGATTTTTCAAAATTTACATATTACCACCACCTGTCTTAGGTTTCATGCTCTATAACCTTACTTAATTTTTTGCATTCAATTGATTTACTAAATAAAACCCCAAATTAACCGGCATTTTAAAATTTAATCAATAAGTAAACAAATTCATAATTCTAACATGAATAAAATAAATTAGTTTGACTTAGAAAAAAAATAATTCGCTTTAAAATCTTATTTAATCAACAATAAATAAAAAAAAAACTTGTAATGAAATCACCAAAAACCAGCACAAGAATTCGGCTGCCTTTTTACGAAGAAAGAACTATACCTTCTATACATTCCATTTTATATAATAATATAATGTATATGCCAAGTTGAACATAATATTTAAAACCCAAGTTTTAAAGAAAAGAAATTTTATACATAAGCTATACCAATTTAAAACGTTTAAAATGATATTTACCTGTTAAAGTTTTAAAAAATAAACTTTGTAGCGTTTACCTTTTTACAAAATACTCAAAACACAAATTTTGTACAGAAGATATTTAATATTTCTTCGATTAACCGTTTAACAATTAACAATTTTACCGATCTAACGATAATCAAATATAGCACTCAAAGCGAACAAATCACGTTACTTTTATATTTTTATATCCATACGGTATTATAATTATAATTAATTTATTTATATTACAGTATTAATTAATAAGTGAAATCTCGTGCTCACCATTTAATTTATAAATTTCTTTTTTTATTTTAAATAATTAATAACCAGTAAATTTAAAATTTCCAATACGAAATTAATTTTAAAAAAGTTAGTTTCTAATTAAACATTTTATCCGGTTAAAATTATAAAAAATAAAAGAGATTTTATATATTCGCATAATATTATAAACTAATCTAGTCTAGTGAGGCTAACGTAACGAAGAAATAAAGTAACAAAAAATATATATATATACATTTAAATAAGTGTAGAATGCTTTAACTGTTGTGATAAAAAACGATGTAGATTTAAAAAACGTTTTGTATATATATAAACAAATATTATATGAAATATTAAAGGACAAAGCTTTTTAAACGATTTGTAAAAGTTAAAATATTAACCTCTTCAAAGTCTTGCCCAAGGAATTAGTACAAAACGAATTTTGAGATTTCCTACCGACCAAGAGAAAAAAAAATTAAACTTATGGACCATTTTATTAGATAATTATGCTATGGTCATATTTTTATTAGCTCATTATAACTTCAAACACGAATTTTTAATTAAAAATAATATAATATGTGGAATATCTTAAAACAATGTTTAAAAATTTATTTTAAGACGTGTTTTTAAAATTTTTAAACAGTGATTTAAGATAGAATATTGTTAAAAATTACAATGTTATTCTGGAAATTATAAACTTAAAATTTTTAGTGAGTTTGTACATAATCGTAAAATATTTAAATTAATTAAAGAAAGAGAAAAAGTATTGTAAATTAGAAGATCGGAATCGTTATGCTTTATCGTGTAGAAGTTCCTAAATAAGTTATTCTTTCATTGTTGATCCTAAATAATCGAGTAATTGATTCGATTTAGTTAATCAAATTAACTAAAAAAAAATATTTATATAAAAACCTTTCTATTTATTCTTCCCGTAAAAAAATGCCCTTCAAGTGCCTTTACTCTTCTACTGATATTTTTGATTAATTTTTTTTAATGTAACTTGTAGCGCACCGTCCTTACATGAAACAAGAATGTATAACAGATATTAATACGAAAATAAATTATTACTATATGTGACTATATATTTTTCTTTTATTATTGATTGAAATTCCCAAATTAGAATAAAACACGGTTTGAAACTTGGTGTATCAAAGATGGGTAAACTTTGTTGAGAGGAAATTCAGGGATGGATAAACTCCAAAGAGGAAAAATGAAATTTCAAGGATGGATAAACTTCTTAGAGATTCGACTTTAAAGTCGGTAAACCCTCGATTTTTTTGGAGGAAATTTAGGGGTGGGTAAACTTCTTAAAGATCCGATTTTGAGGTCGGCAAATCTTCAATTTTTCGAAGGGAATTTAGACGTTGGGAAAGGTTCGATTTTTTTGGAAGAAATTTAGGGGTGGATAAATCTTATCGAGAGACATTTCAGAAGTGGATAAACCTTCGATTTTTTGAACAGAATGCAAGGATGGATAAACCTTCGATTTTTTTAATGTAATTCAGAGGTGGATAAACCTCGCCGAGAGATATTTCAGGGGTAAACCTCCATTGGGAGACATTTCAGGGGTGAACAAACCTTAAATATTTCGAACATAATTAAGAGAAGGACAAACCTTCCATTTTTCGATCGTAATTCAGAGGTGAGTAAACTCTCGACTTTTTGAACAAAATTAAGGGATGGATAAACCTTCGAACGTAATTCAAGGATTGGGCAAATTTCGACTAAAGACATTTCAGGGACAAACCCTTTTAAGAGGTACTTCAAAGGTGAGCAAACTTTCAATTTTTTAATGGAATTCATGTATGGATGAACCTTCGATTTTTTAAATGTAATTCAAGGTTGGACAAACCTCGCCAAAAGATATTTCAAGGGCAAAGCCCTTTTGAACAAACCTTAAATTTTTCAAACAGAATTCATGAAAACACAAACCTTCGATTTTTCGAACGTAATTTAGGGACGGGTAAACTCTCCACTTTTTTAACAGAATTCAGAGATGGATAAACCTTCGAACGTAATTCAGGAGGTGTAAAACTTCGTCGAGAGACATTTTAGGGGCAAACCCCGTTGAGAGACATTTCAGAAATGGGCAAGCCTTCGATTTTTCGACCAGAATTGAAGGATTAATGAACTTCTGATTTTTCGAACGTAATTCAGAGATGGACAAACCTCACCAAGACACATTTCAATAACTAACCCTTTTGAGGGACATTTCAGGGGTGAACAAACTTTCAATTTTTCGAACAGAATTTAGGGAAGAACAAACCTTCGATTTTTCTAATGTAATTCAGGGTTTTTTTGAACATTATTTAGGGATGGATAAACCTTCGAGCGAAATTCAGGGGGTGGACAAACTTCGTCGAGAAACATTTTAGAAGCAAACCCCGTTGAAAAACATTTCAGGAATGAGCAAGTCTTCGATTTTTCGAACATAATTCAATGATTAATAAACTTCTGATTTTTCGAACGTAATTCAGAGGTGGACAAACCTCGCCGAGAGACATTTCAGTGACTTAATCTCATTGAGAGACATTTCAGAGGTGAGTAAACCCCCGATTTTTCGAACAAAATTCAAGGATAGGTAAACCTTCGATTTTTCAAACATAATTCAGAGGTAACTAAACTTTCGACTTTTTGATCAGAATTCAAGGGTGGATAAACCTTCGAATGTAATTCAGAGGGTAAGTAAGCCTCGTCGAAAGACATTTCAGAAGCAAACCCCGTTAATAGACATTTAAGAGATGAGCAAATCCTCGATTTTTCGAATAGAATTCAGAGATGGATAAACTTCTGATTTTTCGAACGTAATTCAGAGGTGGACAAACCTCGCCGAGAGACATTTCAGTGATTAACCCTTTTGAGAGACATTTCAGGAGTGAACATATCTTCAATTTTTCGAACAGAATTTAGGGAAGAACAAACTTTCGATTTTTCAAACGTAATTCAGGGGTGGGTAAACTCTCGACTTTTTAAACAGAATTCAAGGATGGATAAACCTTCGAATGTAATTCAGGGGGTGAGCAAACCTCGTCGAGAGACATTTCAGGGGCAAGGCCCGTTAATAGACATTTTAGAGATGAGCAAACCCTCGATTTTTCGAACAGAATTCAGAGATGGATAAACTTCTGATTTTTCGAACATAATTCAAAGGTGGACAAACCTCACCGAAAGGTATTTAAGTGGCTAACCCCCATTGAAGGACATTTTAGGGGTGAACAAACCTTCAATTTTTCAAACAGAATTCAGGGAAGGACAAACCTTGGATTTGTAAACGTAATTCAGAACTAAATAAACTCTCGATTTTTTTTAGCAGAATTTAAGGATGGATAAAGTTTCGAATGTAATACAGAAGGTAATTTACATTTTAGAGATTAATAGACATTTTAGAGATGAGCAAACCCTCGATTTTTCAAACAAAATTCAAGGATGGATAAACTTCTAATTTTTCGAACGTAATTCAGAGGTGGACAAACTTCACCAAGAGACATTTCAGTGTCAAACCCCATTGAGAGACATTTGAGAGGTGAGAAAACTCTGGATTTTCGAATAAAACACAGGAATGGATAAAACTTCGATTTTTTTAATGTAATTTAGGGATGGGCAAACCTTACCAAGAGACATTTAAGAGGCAACCCTCGTCGAAAGACATTACAGGAAGAAACCCCGTTAAGAGACATTTCAGAGGTGGGCAAACCTCGCCGAAATGCATTTAAGAGGCAAACTCTGTTGAGGGAGGTTTTATGAGTAAGCAAACTCTCGATCTTTCGAATACAATTCAAAGATGGGTAAACCTTCGATTCTTCGGAAGAAATTCAGGAGTGGACAAACTCTCGACTTTTCGAATAGAATTTAGAGACTGGTAAACCTTCAATTTTTCGAATGTAATTTAGGGGTTGGCAAACGTCGTTGAAAGACATTTCAGGGGTCAACAAACCCTTTCTTGTTCAGTCGAATAAACATTGTTCGAAAATGTTTCATATGAGAGCAACAATCTCTTGAAAGGGGCAATAAGAAATGGTTTTTAAAGAATACCTCTAAATGGTTTGGGTTAAGTTAGCAAAAATTGATATACTAATCTAAAATTTCAAGAGAAATTAGATTATTGAATTTTGGAACAAACTTGCTGACTCTGATTGAGAAGAAAACGGTAAATCTAATCTTCTCTTTTAAGCGAGAAAATAATAAGAAACGTTAATATGTTAAATTTTTGGATATTTTCATTGATTCTAAGCTAACATGGTGTACCATCACGAGGACCAACTCTTTGCCCGTCTATTTTGTGTATTTCTCCTACGTCGGTTGTCTGAAACTGTCTTTCAGGAAGTGCTCCTGACAATCTATTTCTTATTGTTTCAAAGTGTTTTTTATGGCCTCTTGACTTGGGGTCATGCATCGATCCTTCATCGTGTTTTTGCTATTCAACGAAGAGTAGTTAGTTCTTGTGGATCTAAACTATAGTTACAAATGCCGAAATAGCTGTATAAATCTAAAGACTTTAACTCTCCCCAGCCTTTATATCTTAAATTAATGCGGTTACATTGCGTGTGGATAGTTTCCAAAAACATGAACATTTGCGTGATTACGCCACTCGTCAACGAAGCAATCTATTTCTGGTTTCCTTCCGTTTGAATAGGTCAAGGAATGCACTTAATATGTATTTGATTTTTATAATGCTTTAGATACAAACTTTGGAGAGCTATCGCATCAAGCGCTGTTAAGACACTTGAAGACATTCCTTATTGATGCTACTGGTTACAATTTTGATGAATTTTTTCACAGCTTACCGATACTTCAGTCCAATGTTTGATGGGAATATTCGGTATTTTATAAGTTCTATTAGGAAATGAATAGAAACTGATACTATTTCATACTTATGGGTAGTCACCGAAAACGAATCGAAACCCGAACTGAATGGAACCATGATGTGTGAAACTGATCTTAGGTAACTATAGCAATGATATTCATTTAAATTTATATTTTGATTTTTGAACACAAAATAAGCTGACACCCCTCTAATTAAAAAAAATCAATTTCTAAAAGCTCCATCTCTAAATGAACTTCCCATCAATTCAAAGCACCAACGCTAGATGTCGTTGAATTTAACAATAATCCAAGTATTGATGTATTCCCCAGAAATGTACTGAAAATAAACACCCGAACATTTTTACAATACCAAAAGCGCCAGTTTATCATACGGTGAGTATTGTTTTTGCAATTATCTCGATGCATGCACGTTATTATTATTATTAATCGAGCGATTAGAGATTATTCGTTTCAAAAAATATCGCGCAATATCTTTATTTCGAAACGTATTTTACCATGTTTTCAACCTAACGAACTTATATGGTTTTTTATCACCTTTCTTTAATTAACATACGATTCCTTTGAATAGTTAATTACGTACTGACATAAAAAGTAAATTAAACAGATAAAAACAAAAACATGTTTTATAGTTAGGTTTCCATAGCAACAAAATCTATTGATATCTTTTGTTAGCTTTCATTGTATTTTTGTTTAAATTTTTATGTTTTTTCTTTTTTTTTTGTTTTGTTTTTTATGTTTTTGTTTTCTTTTTTTTTTTAATCTTTGTTTTCTTTTTTCTTTGTTTTCTTTTTTTTTTTTGTTTCCTTTTTTATGTTTTTGTTTTCTTTTTTTTATTTTTACATAAAATGTTAATTAAATTTTTTTTATTAACACTTTCATAACGGTATAAAATTCCAATTGAAGAAAGCTTTTAATTTTTTTTTGTAATTTTATTGTTTGTTTTTTTTATGATTGAGTGAGAGATACGCGCCAAGCATAAACAATTTGTTCATTAAAAGGTTTACATTGGCATTTATTAACCGCACTCACAATCAGGCGAGGAGCCTTTATTTTGCCATCTCGAGTCGTGTGTGACGCACGTTTTCTCGATTTATTCGCGATTTTATTTTGGTTTTTGTGATTGTGCTTTGTGATTGTTTTTGTTACGATGAAATTAAAACAGAATCGAAAAAAGAAAACATTTTTTAAAGGTAAATATTTAAAAAAATTAATTTTATAAATCTCCAATTTGAAAAAATTATTTGTCTTTATTAACAAAAAATATTAATTTTTTATTGCCTTGACAAATTTTATTTTGTTCTTTTGTCCTTTCTTTTATTAATGACAAAAAAACAAGTTTTTCTTCTTCATGACGTATTCATATAAAAATAATTTATGCGGTAATTTAGTCACAAAAAATATATAAAAGAAAGTTCAACTTGTAAGTTTAGAAATAAAATAATAAATTTATTCCAAGGTTATCGTTTCATTCAAGATCTTTTAAAGTACTCGTGCACTAAACATACAAAAATAATATGATAATCAAATAAAAATTAAAAAAATATGGAAGATACAAAAGTGTATTTTGAAATTTAAAATAACGATAACCTTTGTGTAAGTTTAATTATCTAATTATAGATGAAAATAATCAATCATTATGAAATTAATAATAAAAAAGGAACAGTTTTTAGAAATTTTTTATTGATTTTTTTTTTTTATTTATACTAATTACTTTTAAATTTTTTCTGTAGGATTAAAAATGCTGGGGGATTTCGAGGAGGACTCCTCCTCATCTGGAGGTGAATCAACACCAACAAAAAAGTCATCAAACACCCAATTAACCACCCAACAAAACCCTTCGATTTTATCATCGTTAAGAAGCGTTTTGATCGTTATAAGTTCAGCTTTGATATGTTTTGCTGCAGCTCGAAACACCATAACATGGTAAATACATTCAAATTGAAAATTCAAAAAGAGTCAAGAGATATAAGTTTTGGTAAATTCTCAAAATAGTAGTTTTTAGTAGCTATAAACTTTATTTACTGTCTTAATTTTTGATTTAATTGTATCTCTTTACTTTTAGAGTTTTTAATTAATTATTCTACTGATAAGTGTTTAAAAAATGAGTATAAGATGTTTGAATTTAGCACATTAGAGGTTAATTTTTTAAGGTTGTTAGAGAAGTTAGTGCTAGAAGTGCTAGAATTTAGTAATATACAGTATTAAAAATAAAGACTATAGATGATAAAAACGCTGTGTTAAAAAACGTAATTTTGAGAAAAGCCGGTTTAAAATATTAGGGAACTTCATTTTTTTTGTTTCATGAATAGTAATAAATTATACACAAACGTAGCTTTCACGTTTATTATTATTTTTATTGAAGTTAAACAAAAAAAGCCAAATGAAGACCTTAGGTTGCGACTTCACTGGCGCCAGTTCAGACTAGATCAGAACATATCAAATCAGATGAGTGGCTAGGGTTGGCTCTTCAAACTGTGACAGACACGTTTTCACCAGATATGTACTATAAGTCGAAATGGAGCTACACCTTAACCTTTTGAGCGCTGAGCTGCCCAACAATAAGCGTGCGTCGTGGACTGCACACTTCGTAGGAAACAGCTTAGCATAAGCTGCGTACTTTTTAACCCTTTTAGTGCCGGGCGAAATCGAAGTGATTTTACACGATTTTACTAAGATTTGGAAAAAGGCTTATAAAAACCAAACAAAAACAGTATTTACACAATTCACAATGCAGAGTAATGGATAGGCTAGATATAGAAGTATTTATCTTATTTTGAGGTAGAGTTCTGGTAAAACGATACAAAGTGCGAGCCAATATAAAGGCCTTGGCATTTTTCGCCAGTGCAGCAAAGGCCGATATATCTGCTTCTGGCACTATAAGGGTTAAGAAGAAGCGCACATTGAACAGACTCAGGGACGGCGCTAGGTTCCAGGAAGCCAAGTGCAAAAGCGAAGCCATTCATTATAATTATATTTAGAAATATACTTTACGATCAGGCCCAGTAAGTGCGGAGCCCAATGATTTTTTTTTCTTGGGGCCCCACAAAGTAAAAATTTTGATTTGCCTAAAAAAAATCATGGGACACAATCGAGTGTCTAAAAAAAAGTACATAATGCGGGGCACAATTCCTCCAATAGCCTCGTATGCAGCCTTGCTTACGATAACTACTTACTTTGAGAACCGAGGCGAGGCGCGAGGCCACTGAAACGTGAAGCCATGTGCAGCTGCACATATTGCACAAGTATTTACGCCGGCCCTGCAGCAGACTTTATCATATCTACAGTGTGTTCCAGAACTCAGTTGCCAAACGCTAACCACGCATTCCAGAGCTGATTTCATACCGATTCAATAAAAAAGTCCTTATGCGAAATTGCTTCCTAAGAGAACTAGAGCATCCTGAAGATGACGTGTCTGATCATGTTTTTTTCGAAATATCTTTATAACGATTTAGCTATCACAATAAAATTTTGAGCATTTGTAAACTTCGAAATACTTCATCGTTTGTTGATAAAACAATTTTTTTATTGCCATCGTAAAGGTGTTAAGCGCTACCAAGGTAAGTTCTCTTAGGAAGTAATTTCAGCTAAGGACTTTTTCGTTGAATCGGCATGAAATCAGCTCTAGAATGCGCGGTTAAGTAGCTGTAAGTTCATAGCCAAAACCCAATGATTCTGTGATAATCCATATGTTGTGGGTTCATAGTCAAAATCGATTGGTTATGTGAAAACGCATATATGGGTTCACAGAGTTCAAAAGGGTTAAAACTCTTTGAAGGTTGGTGGGTGGCTTAATGTACCACTTGGAATTTTAACTTTTGTGCTCGCTGGTACACAAAATAAACAGTTTTTTTTTTATTTCTACTTCTTTTGCTGTACAGTGGTTCAGAGCGCATACCACTTCACCACTTCAAGCTCAGATTATGCTTTTTGCTAATCTCTTAGATGACACATCTCTGTTGTGCCCACTTTGGGTTTTTTTATTTGAAAATGTCCGTCCCTCAGAGTTAAAGAAAAAGATTGAAAATAAGCCCCCCTCTCCGTTACATTGCCGAGTAATCTTTCATCTTTCTCTTCATGGTGTAGCTCATTTTCGGGTTACAGTACGTGTAGTTTCTGACGGGCGATGGAGATCAAATGTAAAATTTTCAGACTATGGACAAATTAATGTTAATCGACCTCATCTCTCACAATGAGTAACGTAGTGACATACATTCTGCACTGTTAATCCTAATGGGCGTATCTGCACAAAACAGAATTTTGAGCAAAATGAACTTTTCTGTTTTGTTTTATGCCATGATGAAGTTTATAAGAAAATAAACTTCTGTTTTTAGAAAATGTTAAAATTTAACTTCCATTTTCCATTACAAACCTTAAAAACAGAAATTTTATTATTATAAATTTGACATTTGATAGATATGCCCTTTTCTTCTAACACAAGCTATCTTCATAATTTGGAACAAAAAAAATCGTTTTCTTTTATTAACTGTTTTCTCTTAGGAAAATAATTGATACGTCGAAATTTCTTAACAGTGAGATGTATTAGGTACAGGTGAACCTAGAGACGTGTTTAACTCAAAACCATCAAAATTTGTAGATACGCCCTTGAATTAACTTTTGAATTAACAGGGTAGCATTCATGTTATGGATTTTTCTGCTATCAACAGGAAGAACAGATACTCTGTGAATTACCAACTGTATGCTCTTTTTGTCGCTATTGTTAAAATTATGTTCTTAGTGTAACCCGAATTAATTCACATTCAAAGATAAAGCATTTGTCATGTATCATGTGAAATGGAAATTTTAAGCTCTCATCGAATATGTAAAAATACAGGGTGATTTATAACATACGGATCAGACTAAAGATGTAGGTACTAGGGGCCAAATTGAAGACATTTTCTTAATAGTATATTGAGCACAATTTAATAATTACAAAGGTAGAACATTAAAGTTCAATTAATTGTCGAGTATTTATTACCATATACGATATTGCACTACTTTTAAATTCAAACTGCGAATATTTGGGGGTTATTTAAACAATGGACAATCAAGAAAAAATAATAAAAACTTTTTAATATTGCAGTTAGGGCTGGTTAAAAATTTGTTAAAATGCTAAAAATTGGTGTTTATTTGTTGAGAACCGCTAATACCTCGTTTTTATTTCTGTCAATCCATTTGATTTGGTTACCAGCAACGATAACAACATCACGGTCGGGATTCAAAATTCAAGATTTGTTTTCTACTGAATATCAGCGGTTCTCAAAAGTGGACGATAACTTATTTAAAAAATTAACATTCAATATCTACGTAACTATTAAGTTTTTAACAAAACCTTATTAAGAAAATCTTTTCAGTTTGAGCTCTAGTACCTACACTTTTAGTCTGATCCGTATGTTATAAATCACCCTGTATACAGGTGTTCCATTTGAAAAAATCAATTTTTATGTCTATAACTATTCAATTATTGCTTACAGGAAATTCTAATCTATACCGCCAAATTTTTCATTATGAATGAAGACTTCGAAAAAGTGTATTTTCGTAGTCTTCATTGAACAGCCTGTATCTCATTCAATTTCTTATAAAAATCGAGCATCAAACACCGATATCAATTCTCCTTTGTGTCTTATAGAACCAGGAGTCTCCCTTTAAAAGTGTTCAATTTGACTCACCCTGTACATGGGTTGCATATATACACCATTAAAAATTGAAAAATCTGATCACACTAGTCTTTTTTTTTTTTTTTTTATGGAGGGGTTTAGGAAATCTGTTGACAGACGAGTGGTCAAAATCACTATCTAATGGCGAATTCGATTGGGTGCACTGGTGCGCACCAGTGCATAACAGCGTGTTCTATTGATTGTTTCGTCGTGTTCTATTACATTTTATTATTGTAGTTTATAAAACATTTTAAACATCATCAAGCCTTGAACACACTTACAAGTGATGTTATGATTACGTTTGATTTCATCGCGTTCTGTTGAATTTGTCCTTTTTTGCACTAAGCTAGTGTGACATATGTCACATTTTGCACTCAACGAGTGCGCACCAGTGCACACTAGTTCTACCAATCGAATACGCCATAAGTGATTCGTATCGATGACCACCTTGTGTTGGGTTGATGTACTCATCTTGAATACATCGACCAACTAAAACCCTTTCCCCTCCGCCTCCGGAACCACCCATCAAGGTATAACTTCAGAGGTATATAAATGTAATTTTCGGGGTCTACTGTACATTTCTTCTTCTATTTTCTAGTTCTCTTTCATGCTTTTCCTTTTTTTTTCATAATGTTTGTTACCATTTCATCTACGGCTCTCCAGTGCTCTTGTTTTTCTAGCATTATATCTATTATGTTTTCTTTTTCGATATTTTTTCCGATTTTATTACGACAAATATTTCTTTCCTCGGCAAAATTATTACATATAAAAAACGTATGTTCTGGATTATCTAGTTCTTCACAAAACCAACAAAATTCATTCTCCTTCTTTTTTATTTTGAACAAATAACTACAAAAAATTCCATGACCCGTCAAAAATTGTGTTAGGTAGTAATTTAATTCTCCCCATGTTCTTTCAAACCATTTTTTTAAATCTTTGATTAATACGTTGGTCCATTTAATTCCGTGATTCCATCTTCTGTTCCATTTTTCCAATAATTCTTCTCTATATAGTTTTTTATGTTCCTTACCTCTACTGTATAGGTTACATCTTTCCTTAATTAATAGGTCAATGGGCGGTAGACGAGCCACCACTTCAATACCCACCGTAGAAACCGTTCTATATCCAGAAGATATCCTGATTCCTAATCTTCTATTAATTGAGGAAAGCATATTTAAACAGTATTTATAATTTAGAGCTCTACTCCATGTCGGAGCGGCATACAAAATGACCGAAAGAACAGTAGAAGCAAGGAGTTTCCTTTTCTTCTCTTTCGGTCCTCTGATGTTTGGCATAATTTTCGATAAGTTATTTATCATGACGTTTGCTTTCTTGCAAATTTCCTTTATATGTTCCGTCATTTTCATATCTTTGTCTAAGTAGACCCCGAGATATTTTGCCTTCTTGGCACTCCTTATCTCATTTTCGTTTATTTTTAATTGTATTTCTTTTAGTTTTCTTCTTCCTTGTAGTAATACGATTTCTGTTTTTTCTGGTGCTACTTGAAGTCCCATTCTATCAAGTTCTTCTGTGACCCTTTGAATCGCATAATTAGCCTTTTCTCGTAGAAGAGTGCTATCTTTGTGTGTAATTACGAGCGCAAGATCGTCCGCGTAAGCAATAAAATGAAT
The DNA here is from genome assembly GCA_036711955.1 of Digitonthophagus gazella. Lineage (NCBI taxonomy): Eukaryota > Metazoa > Arthropoda > Insecta > Coleoptera > Scarabaeidae > Digitonthophagus > Digitonthophagus gazella. The sequence continues at coordinate 30,240,055 of JASCIT010000002.1, forward strand.
ATTTGGCTCTAGATTAATTTTTGGAATTTTATTATAAAAAATAATCCAAAAGAGAGGTCCTAAAAGAGAGCCTTGAGGGACTCCGCAAGTTACCTTGTAGATTTCCTCGTTTTCAGATATCACGCTTCTGTTTGAGAAATAGGACTTTATTATGTTCATCAAATAGTCACTAATCTTACCCTCTTCTAAAGTTTTTATTATTCCTTTCCAAGGAGCAGAATTAAATGCGTTCTTAATATCAAGTAGCATCAACGCGCATAATTCCCTGTTCCTATAGCTTTTTTCTTTTAATTGATCTACAATGATTTGAACGTTAGTTATTATTAGATCACACTAGTCTGATCTGATCTGAACCGACGCCTGAAACCTTACCTTATCCGCTTTTGTGGTAATACTGAGGCCACTTTAGTCTGTTTAACAATATTATAAATTTAAATAACTTTTGACCTAGCGTATTTGTACCATAAACCATTGAATAGGGTCAAAATTTTGAAAATTTTCTAATTGTAAGAGGTGACATCAATATCTCAATTTTATGAAAAATTTACATAGCGCCTTTTTTGCTTGTAGTCTTCAAATGATAATATAAAAAGTGATAAAAATCACACTCCTAATTTAAACACCTTATAATCTTTAATAAAACAAAAAATTTTAATTAATTAAAAAATTTTTTTAGGCACTGTCAAAAATTTTGGGGAGCATCAGGTGATTTTTGGCAAGCACAATGGGATAAATTCTTAGACACCTTCGGAGAAGATCCATTCACTTTATGGGTTTACGGAACCCTCTTTTTAACCGCCGGCGTTTATTGGATTTTCGGCGGAATTTACACCCTTTTAGACATAACCAACAAACCCGTTTGTCTCCGAAAATACAAAATCCAACCGGGAACTAACGAACCGGTCGACAACAAACGATTACTAAACGTAATGTGGTCCGTTTTAGTCAATCAATTCATCGTCGGACCCCCCGTCGCGTATTTAATGTACTGTTTAATGCAATGGAGAGGACATCCCCCTTTAAGAGAACTCCCAACTTTCCACTGGGTTTTGTACGAGTTGGGAATTCAAATTTTACTGGAGGAAATCGGATTTTATTACTCCCACCGAGTTTTACACAGCAAACATCTTTATAAATACATTCACAAACAACATCACGAATGGACGGCTCCGATCGCCGTAACTGCGATGTATTGCCATCCTTTAGAACACGTCTTTTCGAATCTTTTACCACCTTTCTTAGGCGTTTTCGTTATGGGATCTCACGTAGCTACCGCATGGTTATGGTTTTCTTTAGCGATTTTATCTACTTTAAATGCACATTCGGGGTATCATCTACCTTTTTTCCCTTCACCAGAAGCACATGATTTTCACCATTTAAAGTAAGTATAATTAGATATCCAATTTTTGCTTAAAAACAAAAATTTATTTATAGATTTAATAATTGTTTTGGAGTTTTGGGTCTTTTGGATCGTGTCCATGGAACCGATACAAGCTTCCGATCAACTAGAGCTTATCAAAGACACATAATGATGTTAAGTTTTGTCCCACCGAGAGAAGCTTTCCCCGATATGAATCAATGCAAACATAAAATGGGAAAATAACGTCTTTAATAAACGTCCTACGTTTATAAATTAATTACCCAGTTAAGTTCTAAAGAACATTCACATTGACCAATAAAAAAAAATAATTTAAACCCAAAAAAAAGAAAAAATATAAAATAATAAAGTGTTTGTCATCTAGTTATATCAAAAGTAGATTAGAATATGTAGTTTTAAGCGTAGATCACCGCATTCTAACTACTATTTTAACTGTCCTATTTGGTTTAAGTCCTGCTTTATGACCAGGATTTAATTTATAAAGGATGTGATTTTTAATGTCGAGAGATGAATTAATAAAGAGGAAAAATAAAAAAAATACTTTTGAAAAATTAAAAAGTGTTGTGATTTCAGCTGTGAATTTTAAAATGAAAAAAAAGGGGGAAAAATTATTATTATTAAAGGATTGAGACTGGAAAAGGGAAATTATAATTTTATAAGTGTATAAACGATATGTATTGTGAACTTTTAAGCAATAAAATATAATTATTTCATATCTACACATCGTTTAAATATATTTTCCAAATTTTTTAGTAAATTAAAATAAGTTATAGTTATTAATAAAAAAAAGAAAGAAATTAAGAGGCGTCTTAAGTGCCACACCCTGTATAATAAAGTTGTAAGTTCGTCTTTTTTGTACACATTTAGTGCTAAAGTAATAAATGAAAATTCGAATTTTTTAAATGAAATTAGACGAAATTCAATTATTTTAGACGATTTTATATGAAATTGAACGAAATTTTAGACGAAATTCGATGGTTTTAAAGAATTTGAGACGAAATTTCACACTTTTAATTTAAATTAAGTTATTTTTTTAATGTAATTCGAAACTTTGAGATGAAATTAAACGGAATTTAATAATTTTAGACAATTTTACACGAAATTTGGTGAAATTCAAAAATTCGACGATTTTAGGAGATTTTTGAACGAAATTTCACAATTATAAGCTAACAATAAGTTAAGTTATTTTTTTAATGAAATTCGACAAATTTTAAATTTGAAGTAATTAAATCGTTTTAGTTTTCTACAAAATCTGACAAAAATTTGAATAAAATTCGATGATTTCAGAAGAAACATTTTTTTTTAATGTTGTTGGTAATATTTAGAAAAAAAATATCTCTTTTAATTGAAAATAGACTCTTTTAGCTTTACTTTAAACCAAAAATCAATCTATAATTCCAAAAAATAAACTCTGTATGATTTTTTTAATTTGTCGATTTTTTAGAAAAAGTTGGGTTAAAACCGTTAAAAATTTTTACCAACTTTGAGATTTTTTTTCATTTTTTTTGGAAATAATTATAAAAAAATCTGCCTTTTTGAAATCAAAACAGAATCCTTAATCTTTCATTTAAACCAAAAATCATTCGTTAATCTTCAGAAATGAAGTCTGGGCGATTTTTTAAAGTTGGTCGATTTTTTTAAAGCTAGGTTAGTCACCTGTCAAAAAATTTTCCAACTTTGAGAATTTTCTTTTAATTTTTTTGATAATAATTAGAACTTACCTGTCTTTTTTAATTCAAAACAGAATCTTTGAAGTTTCATTTAAACCAAAAATCTTTTCTTAATCTTCATAAAAAAAGTTTGGGTGATTTTTTAAAATTGGGTGATTTTTTAAAAAAGTTTGGTTAGAACTGTCAAAAATTTTCACCAACTTCAAAATTTTTTTTAATTTTTTTGGTAAGAATTAGGAAAGACCTTTCCTTTTTAATTCAAAATAGAATCTTTTATCTTTCATTTAAACCAAAAATCTTTTCTTAATCTTCATAAATAAAGTCTGGGTGATTTTTTTAAAGTTGGGTGATTTTTTAAAAAAGCTTGGTTAGAACTGTCAAAAATTTTCACTAACTTTAAATTTTTTTTTTTAATTTTTTTGATAAGAATTAGGAAAGATCTGTCCTTTTTAATTCAAAATAGAATCTTTTATCTTTCATTTAAACCAAAAATCATTCCTTAATCTTCAGAAATTAAGTCCGGACGATTTTTTAAAGTTGGTCGATTTTTTTTTTAAGTTAGGTTAGTTACCTGTCAAAAAAAATTTCCAACTTAAAATTTTTTTTTAAATTTTTTTGATAATAATTAGAACTTACCTGTATTTTTTAATTCAAAACAGAATCTTTGAAGTTTTATTTAAACCAAAAATCTTTTCTTAATCTTCATAAATAAAGTCTGGGTGATTTTTTAAAATTGGGTGATTTTTTAAAAAAATTTGGTAAAAACTGTCAAAAATTTTCACCAACTTCAAATTTTTTTTAATTTTTTTGGTAAAAATTAGGAAAGATCTTTCCTTTTTAATTTAAAATAGAATCTTTTATCTTTAATTTAAACCAAAAATTTTATTTTACATAAAAATGAGTTTTTTTATTTGATTTTAAAGCGAATTTTGTTGAATTTGGACAAATTTTGTATATGTAATACAAACTATGAAAAATTTTTGATAAATTAAGAAAAATTTTTAACGAATTTATTGAAAATAATACAAATTATGTCGAATTTTGTTAAATTTGAAGGAATTCTTAACGAATTTCGACGAATTTTGTAAAATTAATATAAATTATGATCAATTTTGGAAGAATTTTTAACAAATTTGGACAAATTTTTAACAAATGTGGACTAATTTTTAACAAATTTGGACGAATTTTTAACAAATTTGGACAAATTTTTAATGAATTTGGAAGAATTTTGTTACACTAATGCAAATTCTAACGAATTTTTAATAAATTAAGAACAATTTTTAACGAATTTGAACAAATGTTATGAAAATAACACGAATCATGACGAACTTTTAACGAATTTTGACGAATTTTACTAAAATGTCTAAAATTCTGACCAATTTTTAACGAATTTGGAAGAATTTTGTTAAACTTATACAAACTCTGACGAATTTTTAATAAATCAAGGTCAATTTTTAACGAATTTGGACGAATTTTGTAAAACTAATGCAAATTATGGCGAACTTTTAACGAATTTGGACGAATTTTACTAAAATGTCTTAAATTATGACCAATTTTTAACGAATTTGGAAGAATTTTGTTAAACTAATACAAACTCTGACGAATTTTTAATAAATCGGAATCAATTTTTAACGAATTTGGGCGAATTTTGTAAAACTAATGCAAATTATGGCGAACTTTTAACGAATTTGGACAAATTTTACTAAAATGTCTAAAATTCTGACCAATTTTTAACGAATTTGGAAGAATTTTGTTAAACTAATACAAATTCTGACGAATTTTTAATAAACCAAGATCAATTTTTAACGAATTTGGACGAATGTTGTAAAACTAATGCAAATTATGGTGAACTTTTAACGAATTTGGACGAATTTTACTAAAATGTCTAAAATTCTGACCAATTCTTAACGAATTTGGAAGAATTTTGGAAAACTAATTCAAATTCTGACGAATTTTTAATAAACCAAGATCAATTTTTAACGAATTTGGACGAATTTTGGAAAACTAATGCAAATTATGGCGAACTTTTAACGAATTTGGACAAATTTTACTAAAATATCTAAAATTCTGACCAATTTTTAACGAATTTGGAAGAATTTTGTTAAACTAAAGCAAATTATGGCGAACTTTTAACGAATTTGGACGAATTTTACTAAAATGTCTAAAATTCTGACCAATTTTTAACGAATTTGGACGAATTTTGTTAAACTAATGCAAACTCTAACGAATTTTTAATAAATCAAGATCAATTTTTAACGAATTTGGACGAATTTTGTAAAACTAATGCAAATTATGGCGAACTTTTAACGAATTTGGACAAATTTTACTAAAATGTCTAAAATTCTGACCAAATTTTAACGAATTTGGAAGGATTTTGTTAAACTAATACAAATTCTAACGAATTTTCAATAAATCAAGATCAATTTTTAACGAATTTGGACGAATTTTGTTAAACTAATGCAAACTCTAACGAATTTTTAATAAATCAAGATCAATTTTTAACGAATTTCGACGAATTTTGTAAAACTAATGCAAATTATGGCGAACTTTTAACGAATTTGGACGAATTTTACCAAAATGTCTAAAATTCTGACCAATTTTTAACGAATTTGGAAGGATTTTGTTAAACTTATACAAATTCTAACGAATTTTTAATCAATTAAGATCAATTCTTAACGAATTTGAACAAATGTTATGAAAATAACACGAATCATGACGAACTTTTAACGAATTTGGACGAATTTTACTAAAATTTCTAAAATTCTGACCAATTCTTAACGAATTTGGAAGGATTTTGTTAAACTTATACAAATTCTAACGAATTTTTAATAAATCAAGATCAATTTTTAACGAATTCGGATGAATTTTGTAAAACTAGTGCAAATTATGGCGAACTTTTAACGAATTTGGACAAATTTTACTAAAATGTCTGAAATTCTGACCAATTTTTAACGAATTTGGACGAATTTTGTTAAACTAATGCAAACTCTGACGAATTTTTAATAAACCAAGATCAATTTTTAACGAATTTGGACGAATTTTGTAAAACTAATGCAAATTATGGCGAACTTTTAACGAATTTGGACGCATTTTACTAAAATGTCTAAAATTCTGACCAATTTTTAACGAATTTGGAAGGATTTTGTTAAACTTATACAAATTCTGACGAATTTTTAATAAATCAAGATCAATTTTTAACGAATTTAGACGAATTTTGTAAAACTAAAGCAAATTATGGCGAACTTTTAACGAATTTTGACGTATTTTACTAAAATGTCTAAAATTCTGACCAATTTTTAACGAGTTTGGAAGAATTTTGTTAAACTAATACAAATTCTAACGAATTTTTAATAAATCAAGATCAATTTTTAACGAATTTTGACGAATTTTGTAAAACTAATGCAAATTATGGCGAACTTTTAACGAATTTGGACAAATTCTACTAAAATGTCTAAAATTCTGACCAATTTTTAACGACTTTGGAAGAATTTTGTTAAACTAGTACAAGTTCTGACGAATTTTTAATAAATCAAGATCAATTTTTAACGAATTTGGACGAATTTTGTAAAACTAATGCAAATTATGGCGAACTTTTAACGAATTTTGACGAATTTTACTAAAATATCTAAAATTCTGACCAATTTTTAACGAATTTGGAAGAATTTTGTTAAACTAATACAAATTCTGACGAATTTTTAATAAATGAAGATCAATTTTTAACGAATTTGGACGAATTTTGTAAAACTAATGCAAATTATGGCGAACTTTTAACGAATTTGGACAAATTCTACTAAAATGTCTAAAATTCTGACCAATTTTTAACGACTTTGGAAGAATTTTGTTAAACTAGTACAAGTTCTGACGAATTTTTAATAAATCAAGATCAATTTTTAACGAATTTGGACGAATTTTGTAAAACTAATGCAAATTATGGCGAACTTTTAACGAATTTGGACGAATTTTACTAAAATGTTTTAAATTCTGACCAATTTTGAACGAATTTGGAAGAATTTTACTAAAATGTTTTAAATTCTGACCAATTTTTAACGATTTTATAAGAATTTTGTTAAACTAATACAAACTTTGACGAATTTTTAACGAATTTGGATGAGTTTTGTAAAACTAATGCAAATTATGGCGAACTTTTAACGAATTTGGACAAATTTTACTAAAATGTCTAAAATTCTGACCAATTTTTAACGAATTTGGAAGAATTTTGTTAAACTTATACAAACTCTGACGAATTTTTAATAAATCAAGATCAATTTTTAACGAATTTGGACGAATTTTGTAAAACTAATGCAAATTATGGCGAACTTTTAACGAATTTGGACAAATTTTACTAAAATGTCTAAAATTCTGACCAATTTTTAACGAATTTGGAAGAATTTTGCTAAACTAATACAAACTCTGAGGAATTTTTAATAAACCAAGATTAATTTTTAACGAATTTGGATGAATTTTGTAAAACTAAAGCAAATTATTGCGAACTTTTAACGAATTTGGACGAATTTTACTAAAATGTTTTAAATACTGACCTACTTTTAACGAATTTGGAAAAATTTTGTTAAACTAATACTAATTTTGACGAATTTTTAACGAATTTGACTAAAATGTCTAAAATTCTGACCAATTTTTAACGAATTTGGAAGAATTTTATTAAACTAATACAAATTCTGACGAATTTTTAATAAACCAAGATCAATTTTTAACGAATTTGGATGAATTTTGTAAAACTAATGCAAATTATGGCGAACTTTTAACGAATTTGGACGAATTTTACTAAAATGTCTAAAATTCTGACAAATTTTTAACGAATTTGGACGAATTTTGTAAAACTAATGCAAATTATGGCGAACTTTTAATGAATTTGGACGAATTTTACTAAAATGTCTTAAATCATGACGAATTTTTAGCGAATTTAGACCAATTTTGTGAAGATAACACGAATTATGACCATTTTTTGACGAATGTTACTAAAATGTTTAAAATTCTGACCAATTTTTAACGAATTTGGAAGAATTTTGTTAAACTAATACAAATTCTGACGAATTTTTAATAAATCAAGATCAATTTTTAAGGAATTTTGTAAACTAAAGCAAATTATGGCGAACTTTTAACGAATTTGGACGAATTTTACTCAAATGTTTTAAATACTGACCTATTTTTAACGAATTTGGAAGAATTTTGTTAAACTAATTCAAATTCTGACGAATTTTTATAAATCAAGATCAATTTTTAACGAATTTGGATAAATTTTGTAAAACTAATGCAAATTATGGCGAACTTTTAAGGAATTTGGACAAATTTTACTAAAATGTTTAAAATTCTGACCAATTCTTAACAAATTTGGACGAATTTTACTAAAATTTCTAAAATTCTGACCAATTTTTAACGAATTTGGAAGAATTTTGTTAAACTAATACAAACTCTGACGAATTTTTAATAAACCAATATCAATTTTTAACGAATTTGGACGAATTTTGTAAAACTAATGCAAATTATGGCGAACTTTTAACGAATTTGGACAAATTTTACTAAAATTCTGACAAATTTTTAACGAATTTGGAAGGATTTTGTAAAACTAATGGAAATCATGGCGAACTTTTAACGAATTTGGACGAATTTTACTAAAATGTCTAAAATTCTGACCAATTTTTAACGAATTTGGAAGAATTTTGTAAAAACTAATGCAAATTATGGCGAACTTTTAACGAATTTGGACGAATTTTACTAAAATGTCTTATATTATGACGAATTTTTAACGAATTTACACCAATTTTGTGAAGATAACACGAATTATACCAACTTTTTAACGAATTTGGACGAATTTTGTAGAATTAACACAACCTATGATGAATTTTGGACGAAATTCGACAATTTTTTAACATTTTAGACGATATTTCACTATTTTAAGTTAAAGTATGTTATTTTTTAGTGAAATTTGAAAAATTTAGATGAAGTTAAAGGAAATTCAATGATTTTAGACAATTTTATATGAAATTGGGCGACATTTTCGACAAAATTCGACGATTTTTTAAAATTTTAGACGAAATTTCACAATTTTAAGTTAAAGTATGTTATTTTTTAATGAAATTTGAAAAATGTAGATGAAATTAAAGGAAATTCAATGATTTTAGACAATTTTATACGAAATTGGGTGAAATTTTAGACGAAATTCGACGATTTTTTTAAATTTTAGATCAGATTTCACAATTCTAAGTTAAAGTATGTTATTTTTTTAATGAAATTAAACAAAATTCAACAATTTTAGACAATTTTATACGAAATTGGGTGAAATTTTAGACGACATTCGACAATCTTTTAAAATTTTAGACGAAATTTCACAATTTTAAGCTAAATTAAGTTATTTTTTTTAATGAAATTCAAAAATGTGGTAGTAAATTGCAATACTAGTTTTTAATAAAATTTTTAATTCATTTTATTCCTTCCTTAGGGTAGGCAACCCAAATGGCGTTCAAATTTTATTAACGGATTGATAAAGCGCTTTTATAAAATCATATTTTCAATTTAATTTATTCGCGATTTTTAGATGATAAGCAACCCAAATGATGTTCAAATTTTATCAACCGATTGATAAAGCGCGTTTATAAAATCTTATTTTTAATTTAATTTATTTGCGATTTTTAGATGATAGGCAACCCAAATGACGCCTAAATTTTATCAACCCATTGATTTTAAAATATCCCATTTTTTCGCAATTTTTAGATGATAGTAATAATAACTAGTAAAAACATGCATAAAGACTTACCAAGCGAATGCCGTTTCCAACTAACTAAAAAAAAATAGAAAAAAAGAAAAGTTTTATATCATCTTTATTTAAGTTAAATTACAATCATTTTATACCTCCTGGCAATTGCAAAATAGCAATCCGACGACAGCTACATCTTTTCCTACACCTTCCAAAAACACAAACACACACTGAAATTAAAGAAAATTAAAATAATAGAGAGAAAAAAAAATTAATTTTCTAAATATTATTAACCTTAATACAGCCATATTTGAAAGAATATTTAACGCATGCGCACAAGCCAACTATAATGATGTGATAACGCGATATTAAAAATACTAATTTTCTTCAAATTACATCACTTACCTTAAATTAAAAGCATAAAACACTTAGATTGATTTATTAATTAATCAACACGAGTAAAAGTAGCGCGTTTAAAACGATTTTTACCGGGTAAAGTTGTTAAAGAAGTTCGGACATGAAACGCTTCTTAAAATTGGAAAATTGACAGTTCTAAAGTGGTTAAAAAAGGAGGACTTCTTTACCGGCAGCATATTTCTTGGCTTGAATATACAATATATTAAATTTAATCTAATTCTTATTAAAAAAATTTTGTATATTTAAAAAAATCACTCACAATCAGATTTTATTTATAGAAATGAAAGAAGAAAAAATTAAGAAAAGATTGAAATGTTCTATTCAACGATTGGCCACACTGACCTCACAGTCGCCATCTAGTGTGAAATGCGCCTTGTAAACATTATGGCTGCGTAGCGTTTGAAAGAGGCTCTCGAGAGTTTCAACGTTTTCGGTCGATTTTTAACAGAAATATTTATGTGCAATGCTGAACCAGGTGTCGATGGAAGCTACGTATGCCGCGAAATACGTAGAAAACTACCTGGACGGTGTGGAAAACCTACCCGACGAGCTGCAACGTATGATCTCAAGGATGAGGGAATTGGATGTTTATTATTTAGGTTTGTACTCACATATTTTACTTTATTTTACCTTTTCCTCCTTGTATTTTATATAATATACTTTAAAGTTTTAATTTTTGTCTTGGTAAGTTAGATAACATAACCCTAACGTTAGTACGTGAGGTGGTTGTAACCTTATACTTTATAAAGCTTCTCCTGCTGAGTTTTTGGTAAGTATTTAGGTATAAATTAATTGTTGTTGTAGATTATCATGTTTTGTATTGAGTTTTAATAAAGTTTTTATGAGTTTTATTTATTTATTTTAGTTAAGAATTAATTTAATTATTCTATAATACTCTATTTTTGGTTTCGGTTGTCGACGAACATATGTTTAAGGTAATTTAAGCTTGTTCTTTGTTGTTAAATAAAATAAACATTCTGATAACTTACTTAAAAGATTGTTGCTATGGTTACTAACCAAGCGGTTATTTAAATTTGTTGAAATAAGAGTAACCGTAGTAACAAATGTTTGATTGACATTTCGAACAAAATTTTAGGCACTGTTATGAAATTTTAAATTTTTTGTGTAATAATTAGGAAAAAATTGACTTTTTTGTTACAAAATACAATATTTTAGCTTTCAATTTATATAAATTTCATTTCTTAATTTTAAAAAATAAACTCTCCACGATTTTTTAAATTTGGTCAAAATTTTTGAAAAGTTAGGTTATATAAAAATTTTAGTCAACTGTATGAATTTTTTAAATTTTTTGGGTAATACTTAGAACAAAATTGACTTTTTTATTATAAAATAGAATACTCTAACTTTCAATTAATACAAATTTCATTTCCTAATTTAAAAAAATAAAGTCAGGATTTGTAAAAATTGATCAAAATTTTTAAAAGTTAGGTTAACCGTCAAAAATTCTAGTCAGCTTTATGAATTTCTTTAATTTTTTGGGTAATAATTAGAACAAAATTGACTTTTTTATTACAAAATAGAATATTTTAGCTTTCAATTTTTCAAATTTCATTTCTTAATTTAAAAAAATAAAGTTTCCACGAATTTTTAAAATTGATCAAAATTTTTAAAAGTTAGGTTAACCGTAAAAAATTTTAATCACCTTTATGAATTTTTTAAATTTTTTGGGTAATAATTAGAACAAAATTGACTTTTTTATTACAAAATAGAATATTTTAACTTTCAATTAGTATAAATTTTATTTCTTAATTTTAAAAAATAAAGTTTCCACGATTTTTTAAAATTGGTCAAAATTTTCATCACCAAATTTGATGATTTTAGCAAATTTTTGATAAAATTTTACAATTTTAATCTAAATAAAGTTATTTTTCAATGAAATTTGACAACTTTTGTCGAAATCTGCTGAAATTTCAGACGAAATTCGAAGACTTAAGGAAATTTTAGATGAAATTAGACGAAATTCAATCATTTTAGGCAATTTTATACAAAATTTGGCGAAATTTTACAAGAAATTTGACAATTTTAAGAAATTTTAGATGAAATCTCACAATTTTAATCTAAATAAAGTTATTCTTCAATGAAATTCAACAATTTTAGACGAAATTTAGTGACATTTCAAACGAAATTTAAATTTTGAAAATTTTTGTGGAAATTTCACAATTTCAAGCTAAATTAAGTTATCTTTCAATGAAATTCGAAAAAGTTTAAATGAAATTAAACGAAGTTCAACAATTTTAGATAATTTTACACCAAATTTCGTAAAATTTTGGAAAAAAAATCAGATTTTAGAAAATTTTAGATGAAATTGCACAATTTTAAGATAAATAAAGTTTTTTTCAATGAAATTCGACAATTTTAAACGAAATTTCGTGAAATTGCAAATGAAATTCCACAATTTTAAGAAATTTGAGATAAAATTTCACAATTTTTAGCTAAATTAAGTTATTTTTCAATTAGATTCGACAAATTTAGGCGAAATTTCGTGAAATTTTAGACGAAATTCGACGAATTTTGATAATTTTGGTTTAAATTTCATAATTTCAAGCTAAATTAAATTTTATTTTGATGAAATTGGAAAAAAATTTGATGAAATTTTGTGAAATTTTAAATAAGATTTGATAACTTTAGAAAATTTTAGATGAAATTTAACGATTTTAGATGAAATTTTACAATTTCAAGCTAAATTAAGTTATCTTTCAATGAAATTCGAAAAAGTTTAGATGAAATTAAACGAAGTTCAACAATTTTAGATAATTTTACACCAAATTTCGTAAAATTTTGGAAAAAAATCGGATTTTAGAAAATTTTAGATGAAATTGCACAATTTTAAGATAAATAAAGTTTTTTTCAATGAAATTCGACAATTTTAAACGAAATTTCGTGAAATTGCAAATGAAATTCCACAATTTTAAGAAATTTGAGATAAAATTTCACAATTTTTAGCTAAATTAAGTTATTTTTCAATTAGATTCGACAAATTTAGGCGAAATTTCGTGAAATTTTAGACAAAATTCGACGAATTTTGAAAATTTCGGTTTAAATTACATAATTTCTAAAATTAAGTTTTATTTTAATGAAATTAGAAAAAAATTTGATGAAATTTCGTGAAATTTTAAATAAAATTTGATAACTTTAGAAAATTTTAGATAAAATTCAACGATTTTAGATTAAATTTCACAATTGTAATCTAAATAAAGTTATTTTTCAATAAAATTCAACAATTTTAAACGAAATTCAGAGACATTTCAAACGAAATTCAACAATTTTAGATAATTTTACACCAAATTTCGTGAAATTTTGGAAAAGAAATCGGACTTTAGAAAATTTTAGATGAAAATGCACAATTTTAAGATAAATAAAGTTTATTTTCAATGAAATTCGACAATTTTAAACGAAATTTCGTGATATTGTAAGCGAAATTCGACAATCTTAAGAAAATTGAGATAAAATTTCACAATTTTTAGCTAAATTAAGTTATTTTTCAATTAAATTCGACAAATTTAGGCGAAATTTCGTGAAATTTTAGACGAAATTCGACGAATTTTGAAAATTTTGGTTTAAATTTCATAATTTCTAAAATTAAGTTTTATTTTAATGAAATTGGAAAAAAATTTGATGAAATTTTGTGAAATTTTAAATAAAATTTGATAACTTTAGAAAATTTTAGATGAAATTCAACAATTTTAGACGGAATTTCACAATTTTAAGATAAATAAAGTTATTTTTCATTGAAATTCGACAAATTTAGGCGAAATTTCGTGAATTTTCAAAGGAAATTGGACGAATTTTGAAAATTTTGGCCGAAATTTCACAATTTCAAGCTAAATTAAGTTATTTTTTAATGGAATTCGAAAAAAATTTGATGAAATTAAACGAAATTCAACAATTTTGCACCAAATTTCGTGAAATTTTGGAAAAAAATCGATGATTTTAAAAAATTTTAAGTGAAATATTACAATTTTAGACTAAATTAAGTCATTTTTTAACAATTGTAATATAAATTAAGTTACATTAACTTTAATTCTTAAATAATTTTCTATTTTTTAATCTTTTTTTAGGTTGTAAAAAATTTTAGTCAACTTCATGAATTTTTTAAATTTTTTTGGTAATAATTAGAACAAAATTGACTTTTTTATTACAAAATAGAATATTTTAGCTTTCAATTTCTTCAAATTTCATTTCTTAATTAATAAAAATAAAGTCTCCACGATTTTTTAAACTTGCTTAAAATTAACAAATCATAAAATCAACTAAAATTTTCAAAATATACTAAAATCAGCTCAAAAATGCTAAACACTGTTCAAAATTGTCTTCAAACTGTTTAAATTCTTCTTAAAATTAATTAAAATTTCCGAAAGATATCTAAAATTGTCATAAATTGATCAAAAATTGATTCAAAAATACTTAAATTGTCTTAAAACTAACTAAAACTTCCGAAAAGTGTCTAAAATCGTTCGAAAATGATCAAAAATTGAATCAAAAATTCTTTAATTGTCTTAAAATTAATTAGAATTTTTGAAAAATCTCTAAAATCGTCGCAAAAACGCTAAAATTGACTGAAATGGTTTCAAAATTGACTTCAAACTGATTAAAATCTTCTAAAAATAATAAAAAATCGTCACAAAAATTATTAAGTGGACTTGAAATTAACTAAAATGTTCGGAAAGTGTGTAAAATCACCTTAAATTGATTTTAAAATATTTGAATTGCCTTAAAACTAACTAAAATTTTCAAAAAGTGTGTAAAATCTTCTCAAAATTATAAAAGTTTAGTCAAAAATATTTAAATTGTCCTAAAATTAACTAAAATGTTTGAAAAGCGTCTAAAATCATCTTAAATTGGCCAAACATTGATTCAAAAACACTGAAATTATCTTGAAATTAACTAAAATTGTTTCAAAATTGTCTTAAAACTGTTTAAAATCATCTAAAAACGTCTCAAATTTGGTCAAAATTTTTATAAGAGTTAACTGTTAAAAATTTTAGTCAAAAGTTTGGGTTCGGAAAAATTTTTCAATGTCTTTAAGAATTTTTTTAATTTTTTGGCTCATAATTAGAACAAAATTGACTTTTTTATTACAACATAGAATATTTTAGCTTTCAATTTCTACAAATTTCATTTCTTAATTTTAGAAAATAAACTCTCCACGATTTTTTAAATTTGGTCAAATTTTTTTAAAAGTTATAAAGGTTATAAAAAATTTTAGTCAACTTTATGAATTTTTTAATTTTTTGGGTAATAATTAGAACAAAATTGACTTTTTTATTACAAAATAGAATATTTTAGCTTTCAATTTATACAAATTTCATTCCTTAATTTAAAAAAATAAAGTCTCCACGATTTTTTAAAGTTGATAAAAATTTTCTAAATGGTTTTTTATTTTTTTGAAACAGCACGAATAAGAGAAATAGAACATCACACTCACGTATGGGAAAACATCCCGGACGAAGAAGACGTAAAGAAAAAGAACACTTTAATGCGTATGCAAAGGGCGTTAATAGCAGCCCAAGAATTAGGTGATGAAAAAATGAGCCTAGTGCAAAGTATCTTGGATAAAATTGAATCGAAAACTAGTCAATTAGACCAAGATTATAAGTACCTGGATTTCGGAAAAGATGAAACTCCTGCGAACGACAACAAAGAGCAACAATCGCCGTTAAATAACTCCGCGAGTAATACTTCCATTAATAATAGCGAGAGGCCGAATAAAAGGGCGCGTCGTACGCGTCAAGACACTTTCTCCGGGCTTGAATCGAATCACAATGATAATTCAGCTGATCATCTTTTAAGAAGTCAATCGGCGAATACTCCAGCGAATCAAAAGAAAACAAACGCTGGGACTGGGAAGAAGAAAAAGCGGAAATCGAGGCAGAATCAACAAAGGGAAGAATCACCTCCACGAGAAGAAGAGCCTGCTATCGATCCGGATGAACCGACTTATTGTCTTTGCGATCAGATTTCGTTTGGGGAGATGATTATGTGCGATAATGATTTGTGTCCGATCGAGTGGTTCCACTTTTCTTGCGTTACGTTGACTACTAAACCGAAAGGGAAGTGGTATTGTCCGAAATGTCGCGGAGATAGACCGAACGTGATGAAGCCCAAGGCTCAGTTTTTGAAGGAATTGGAAAAGTACAATCGCGAAAAAGAGGAGAAAACGTGAGAGATCTCGAGAATCTTTTGAAAGTTTTATGAAATTTTTGTTTTTATAATTGCTAATTGTTTGGTTGATGCTAATATAATAAATTGCTAAATAAAATATATTGCTATTACTATTTTATTTATTTATTTTTGTTCCACCAACAAAACCAATTTGAATCAATATATGGCACAGGAAAAAAAAATAGTATTATGACAATTAATAGTATCAACACCTTGTTGGACGGGAATTTTAGACAAAAGCTATGTCATGTCACCAGCTATTATTTTTTAATTGACGTGTTAACTCGTCACTAGTCAGCAACTTTTGGGTAAGAAAAGACGAGTTATCTCGTCACCGATCAACAAAGTGTTGACTAAATTTCGCACGATTAATATAATAATTTATACATTCATCAACAGATAATTGAGTAACGGTGTTTGATAACTCAGATAATGTAAAAGATACTGTTGTTTATTTTTAAAAATATATTAATCAATGGTTTTAATTAGACACTGTTTTTATTGTTCTTAAATTTTATGATAATATTACGTCGTAAAAAGAAATTGATTATTCGTGTCTACTGGTGTTTGTAATGGATATATTTTATAACTTATTAGCATTTAGTAAACATTCTTTTAATGAAGTGTCATATTTCAAGTTCAGCTATCAAAGGTAGCAATTAAAATTTAATGCACATTGATTGTGGAAATGTTAGTCATTTGCATTTTTCTTCAGTATTCCATTCATAAATTAGAAGTTTAAAGTTACCAAGAATTTAGGCATCCTAACATCAGTTACGAATGGAACGCTAATTTTGCTTTATGTAAAACGGCGGGTTAGACACGAAATCAAAACTATAGAGTTTGTCTTTGATGGAACAGAGGAAGGAAGAATATCATAAGCTTGTGAATTCAAATCTAACGTGAAAGGAACGGTCATTGTAAAATGTGAGAGCTGCTGGCTGCTAACCTATATGAAAGGAATAGAAGTTAGATAAGCACGATTAATAAGTGGTATAGCTTCTTCCCAAGGTATTTTCTAAGACTTAGAATGATTTGAAGAACTACAATTTTACATAAATTTTGTCTTATTTTTTATTATGGATTTTGATTTATTGAGTTTTCAAAATACTGTATGAAATAAAAATGTGATTTTGTAAAAGACGAAACGTCTTTTGATAAATTCTAAGAGATGACTCAAATATCCAATATTAAAAAAAAATTATAATTTTATGAAATTCTTAATACAACGAACGTTCTATATAAGCAACTCATTTGAACCAATTTCAATAAAAAAGTTTCTTATTGGGAAAAGTTGCTTATAAGGAAAAAAGGAGTATAAAAATGCTAACCGTTAGGAATATATTTTTACTTATTTGTTTTAATAACTAAACTGTGTAGAATAACGTTAGTTTGATTAGGCAAGCTTTTATAGACGAGGTCAGTTTCCTCGCAATTATGTATTTGTTCAGGCAGATAGCCATTTTCAGCAATATAATTTTTAAATTTATTTTTAAATTAGCTAGCTAGAATTAGCTAGTCTGCTGCAAATGTTTCAAGTCCATTATTTAATCTATTTGCTTCGAGTGCTTTTAATTTTATCATTCATTTCGAACTAAATCATTTAACACAATGAGTGCCACTCGGTTTTATAATGTCTTCCACTGTCAGTCACGAAAAGTTATGTCAGTCACTGATGACTGACGCAGCCTGAACGGAAAGCTCGGTGTCAGTCATCGATGACTGACATGGTACTCAACGTGTTAATTGTCGCCGTTCCTAGAACCAAGAAAAGACTGTATCGTCGATTTCACTTTATTTTCTTGTCTTCATTCGTTTAATCTGACTCTGATATACATACTTTTTGGACGTAGATTCTTCTAAATTTTCTTTTACTTATTGTAGATTTAGTAACTTTGTTTTAGCATATTAAGTTAGCATAATGTAAGTTTGTTTAGCATATTTGTTAGAACTGCCCTTTGTTTTAACAGAAATTCACTTCAATATTGGCAGCACAAAACTCAAACATATTCTAATAAGAGAATTTTTTGCAAGTTGAGATTATGTTGTTGTGAACAGTTGATTTTACTTCTAAATTGGCCTAAACTTAACACTTTGTTGACCGGTGACGAGATAACTCGTCATTTCATATCCAAACGTTGCTGACCAGTGACGAGTTAACACGTCGTTATTACACATTAAACATGACATTGCGGTGACATGACATAGTTTCTACGTAAAATTGCCGGTCAACAAAGTGTTAAGTTAAATATTTAGCTTTAAAAAAATAAGTTGCTTATACAGATCAGTTGAACCAAGAAAAGTTGCTTGTATAGAGGTTGCTTATAAAGAATGTTGCTTATAGAGAGGTTGCTTATATAGAGCGTTCACTGTACTTGCATTAAAATTAATTTAAACTACTATTAAGGATTTAAAGTGATTCTCACTATACGTTCCATTCCGTTTTCATAAAAATATTCTTAACGTATCAATGACCGTTCAATCAGTGAATTTTACATTCAATTTCTATACCGTTTCCGTTCCATGTTCCATACTACTAACATATATTTTACGGACAGGAGATAGTTCGAAGATATTGACATATTTTTGCCTTTACAGCTCCAAATCTAATAAAAGGGGTTTTAACAGCTATGCTTCTAAAACAACAAGTCTCAAATTTGTTATGAATTATCCCATAATCTCCGGCAAATAACTATGAATGGGCACAATGTTCAAGTGCTCCATTCAAAAAAGGTTCTCCGTTAAAACTTGCCATACCAGTCCTATTTAGTCGACTGTTCGACGATTAGGATATGAACTGATTAACAAAGTCGTGCGATTTAATCCCTTTAGACCATTTCATTGAAGGAGATATTAAAAAGCGGATTTAATGTGAACACACAGCAAATAATTAAAGCCCACAAACTCAATATAGTAAATGCCATTCAGCAATTTCAGCTAATTTTACGCGACAATGTTATATTGATTATATATTTTTCTCTTTTTCTGTTAACTCATATTTCATTTATAAAAACAACTAGCCACAGCTCAAATCAACCTGCCACTGGAGTGTTTTAAATAACTCATTATTATGTATGTATGTATGCAATGCTTAAAATTTTATTTAATTAAATTTACTCCTTTGTAAAGTATATTATTACTTCTGTAAACTAAATTTACATTTTTGCAAATCAAGTACTTTGCTAAATTGTGAGAAAACTGACGTCTTCCATTTAATGTACTTAATTAAATCATCTACAAAGGCATAAATATTTTCAAATAAATGATAATAACTATTTGAAAATCATTTATAGTTTAAAACTTGTTGAAAAGTATTAGAAAATATTAAAACTCTTCTTTAAAAACGTAGCATATCACTATGGAATGCAAGTGATTGAAAATGACAGGTATGGAAATGGTAAATAAATTGAATTGAAAATATAAGTGTCATCGGTGTCCAGAAAATCTGGGGACAAGGTGTCAATTGAAAAATTTAAAAAATTACCATATTTATGCCGATTAAATCAGGCTTTTTTAATGTTTATAAAAAAAACAAATCTAATATTTTGTCATCTCCTCATTGTTTATTATGCCAAGAAAATTAGCAAGATTTTGAAACCTCAAGGGCATAGAAAATACTATTTTTTGTGTATTCAGGGATTATTGCGTTCCAACCTTAACATTATAGGGATGATATTCATTTAAGTAAATGCATTTTACAATCAAACGTGTTCCATGGGATTTAACTCAGGGTTCCTTGAAAGAAATAGAATAAAAAGAATAGAAAATTTTATTCGTAGCAAATCGTTTTCGCAGTTGAGACTTCTCAATTCTTCTAGGAGCAGTATTCATACCAGCTGAAAAGTCTGTTTCTCATTTAGCAATAACTGCTTGATTGAAATAGATTTCTTTATTACTTGTAGCATTTGGGCTCCTTGAGCCAAGCTTTTTCGTTGTTCTGCCGAATTCCAAAATTTTTTGTTTTACTAACAAGACTGTGTTTTTATTAATACTTAATTCGAGAACTATAGCATGCATGATTCCATCTCAGAGATATTGTTCAATAGTTCGCTAACATTCTTTGGAAAATTAAACATTATGATAATAATTTTATTATGTTAATCTTGTAGCTTTGACATATTAAATATCAATTAACTGACAAATAAAACATGATATACAATCAACAAATTTTCTGTGTCCCAAGATTTTTTGGACACCGATGGTATGTTAATTTGTTTGACAACCCAAAACATTTTACTTAAACGCAATGTTTCGGATATGAAAAGGAAACGAAACGTATAATGAGAATCAACCTCTACACATTTAAATATTTTCACGATAACTCTAAGGACATGAAAAAACAATATGTATAGGTAATGAAAAAAACTTAAAAAAATAAAACAAGTTTTTTAGATATACTCTCTATATTCATATTCTTATTTGGTCATCTCATGTGTTTGAAAATTTTTACACACAATTGAAAACGTAAAAGAAAACCACACACGAAAAAAAGGAATTACGTACATTGCATTGCATTAACAATAAACAAAAAAAATTAATGACCGTGGATCTATTAAAATTTCGTCATTAGTAATCATAAAAACCGTACAGTCAATTAAAAAAGTTAAAGAAGGAAAATATTTAGTTGGAACGAATTTTAAAAGGTCCACGTAATGGATAATTATAATCTTTAAATGTACATAACCATCGTTAGTAACGGTATCGTCGGCTGCTCCTGTGGCCGGGATAGTCGTCGTAGCGGCGGCTGGAGCGCCGGCTGCGCCTCCCGTAGTCCCGGTCGTAGTAATCGTAGCGGTCCCTGTTGTCTCTGTTGTGGCGTCTGCTAGACCGATCGTAACTAAAAACACTCTAAGTCAGGAACCATCGAACGACTCGCTTAGCCGGAAGAAGACAATTTTTTTTTGCAAGGGGGCCCCCAGGCGTCTGCGCGCCGCCCGATCATCATCATCTCCACACCATTCTCGCGCTCTCTCTCTAATTACACTATGGAAAGCCATAACACAATCCATTTATAACGAATAACCAAACCATATAAATTATGCCAAAACGCCATGAGCCTGATAAACCATAAAATAACAATTAGGTGCAGTGTTTCTTACCCGTCACATAAATAGGTAACAGGTAAATTTATGATAATCTAGGGGTCCGATTTTTTATCTATTTTATCAAATAAGGTGATGCATACAGGTTTTAAGCGGGAATTTTTAGTTTTTTTACCTTTTTTTCTGCGTTCGTTTAAATTAAAAGGGAACGGGGACGCTTTTGCTTGGGGTGTAAGACATCGTTTTAAAATAAATTATTACTTTTGTTAGGGGTTTTACGATACAAACATTTACTTAATTTAAACACATACTTTAGCAGGGAAATTGTAATTTTATACCATTATTTATAACTTTATTATAAAACTAGTTATATATAATAAAGTTGTAACTTTTTAAACGTTTTAGTAAAAAATTTTAGTCACCTTTATGAATTTTTTTAATTTTATGGGTAATAATTAGAACAAAATTGACTTTTTTATTACAAAATAAAATATTTTAGCTTTCAATTCCTACAAATTCATTTCTTAATTTTAAAAAATAAACTCTCCACGATTTTTTTAATTTGGTCAAAATTTTCAAAAAAAGTTAGGTTACCTGTCAAAAATTTTAGTCACTTTTATGAATTTTTTTAAATTTTTTGGGTAATAATTAGAATAAAATTGACTTTTTTCTTACAAAATAGAATATTTTAGCTTTCAATTTATACAAATTTCATTTCTTAATTAAAAAAAATAAAGTCTCCACGATTTTTTAAAATTGGTCAAAAATTTCATCACCAAATTTGACAATTTTAAGAAATTTTAGATGAAATTTCACAATTTTAATCTAAATAAAGTTATTTTTCAATGAAATTTGACAAGTTTTGTCGAAATCTGGTGAAATTTCAGACGAAATTCTATGACTTAAGGAAATTTTAGATGAAATTAGACGAAATTCGATCATTTTAGGCAATTTTATACAAAATTTGGCGAAATTTTAAAAGAAATTTGACAATTTCAAGAAATTTTAGATGAAATTTCACA
Source organism: Digitonthophagus gazella (assembly GCA_036711955.1). Taxonomy (NCBI): domain Eukaryota; kingdom Metazoa; phylum Arthropoda; class Insecta; order Coleoptera; family Scarabaeidae; genus Digitonthophagus; species Digitonthophagus gazella. The sequence continues at coordinate 30,262,479 of JASCIT010000002.1, forward strand.
ATTTCAAGAAATTTTAGATGAAATTTCACAATTTTAATCTAAATAAAGTTATCTTTCAATGAAATTCAACAATTTTAGACGAAATTTAGTGATATTTCAAACGAATTTCGAATTTTGAAAATTTTTGTCGAAATTTCACAATTTCAAGCGAAATTAAGTTATCTCTCAATGAAATTCGAAAAACTTTAGGTGAAATTAAACGAAATTCAACAATTTTTGATAATTTTACACCAAATTTCGTGAAATTTTGGGAAAAAAAATCGGATTTTAGAAAATTTTAGATGAAATTGCACAATTTTAAAATAAATAAAGTTTTTTTCAAGGAAATTCGACAATTTTAAACGAAATTCGACAATTTTAAGAAATTTGAGATAAAATTTCACAATTTTTAGCTAAATTAAGTTATTTTTCAATTAAATTCGACAAATTTAGGCGAAATTTCGTGAAATTTTAGACGAAATTCGACGAATTTTTAAAATTTTGTTTTAAATTTCATAATTTTTAAAATTAAGTTTTATTTTAATGAAATTGGAAAAAAATTTGATGAAATTTTGTGAAATTTTAAATAAAATTTGATAACTTTAGAAAATTTTAGATGGAATTCAACGATTTTAGATGAAATTTCACAATTTTAAGATAAATAAAGTTATTTTTCATTGAAATTTGATAAATTTCATGAATTTTCAAACGAAATTGGACGAATTTTGAAAATTTTTGTCGAAATTTCACAATTTCAAGCTAAATTAAGTTATTTTTTAATGGAATCCGAAAAAATTTGATGAAATTAAACGAAATTCAACAATTTTGCACCAAATTTCGTGAAATTTTGCAAAAAAATCGATGATTTTAAAAAATTTTAAGTGAAATATTAAAATTTTAGACTAATTTAAGTCACTTTTTAACAATTTTAATATAAATTAAGTTACATTAACTTTAATTCTTAAATAATTTTCTATTTTTTTCATCTTTTTTAATTTTTTCATTGGTTATAAAAAATTTTAGTCAACTTTATGAATTTTTTTAATTTTTTGGGTAATAATTAGAAGAAAATTGATTTTTTTATTACAAAATACAATATCTTAACTTTCAATTAATACAAATTCCATTTCTTAATTGTAAAAAATAAAGTCTCCACGATTTTTTAAAGTTGAATCAATTTTTAAAAAAAGTGGGGTTATGAACTATCAAAAATTTTAGTCATCTTTAAGAATTTTTTTAATTTTTTGGGTAATATTTAGAGAAATTTTGATTTTTTTATTACAAAATACAATATTTTAACTTTCAATTAATACAAATTCCATTTCTTAATTGTAAAAAATAAAGTCTCCATGATTTTTTAAAGTTGGTCAAAATTTTCAAAAAGTTAGGTTATAAACTGTCAAAAATTTTGATCATCTTTGCGAATTTTTTTAATTTTTTGGGTAATATTTAGAGAAATTTTGATTTTTTTATCACAAAATACAATATTTTAACTTTCAATTAATACAAATTCCATTTCTTAATTGTAAAAAATAAAGTCTCCATGATTTTTTAAAGTTGGTCAAAATTTTAAAAAAGTGGGGTTATGAACTGTCAAAAATTTTAGTCATCTTTAAGAATTTCTTTAATTTTTTGGGTAATATTTAGAGAAATTTTGATTTTTTTATTACAAAATACAATATTTTAACTTTCAATTAATACAAATTCCATTTCTTAAATGTGAAAAATAAAGTCTCTACGATTTTTTAAAGTTGGATCAATTTTTCAAAAAAGTGGGGTTATGAACTGTCAAAAATTTTAGTCATCTTTAAGAATTTTTTTAAATTTTTGGGTAATAATTAGAATAAAATTCTTTATTTGGAGTGTCTACGACTTACCGTTTTTGATTAAATTGAATCGTAAGATTCATTTGGAACATTTTGGACATTTAAATGTATTTTTTTAATTGTTAATTTAATTATTATTGTATAAAAATACAATTTCCCTTTATCACACTCGCCAAATAACCATTCATAACAAAATTCTTACCGAGACATCCTCTTATCTCCGCCGTTAAGATCCGGACAATCTCTGTAGAAGTGACCGGTGTATCCGCATTGATAACATCTCATATTCGGATTGAAAAACCTACGACCGGAACCTCTAGTCCTCGGTTTGGCAAACGTCACCCTAATTCTGCTTCCTCCGATCTCCCTAAACAAACCAAAAGCATATTAAACCATATTCAAACCATATTATTACCATTTTTCCGTTTAACTTACACTCCATCGGCTTCATTTAAAGCAGTATTAGCCGATTTTTTATCTTTGTATACAGCGAAACCAAAGCACGGTGAGCTGTTTGTCATCCAAACTTCTTTCAAAGTTCCGTATTGAGAAAACAACTTCTCCAAATCCGACTTACGGACGTTCTCTCCAATATCAGCAATATGAAGCCTATAACCATCTTCGTCACGGCTACGACTTCTGGACCTTGATCGGGAATAACTCGACCTACTACCCATCGATTTCCTACTGTTCGGTTTACTGCTTCGGGAAGTACTCCGGCTGCGACTCTTTTGGGGCTTCGGAGACCCATCCAGCTGGTCGTTGTCGCGCATATCAAATTCCTGTTCGTCCGACAGTTTGACGGATTTTATAACGAATGGAAAATAAGTTGTTTTTTCAGGTTTCCCTGATTACGATAAACGTGGTTTTATGCGAATCACGCGGTTGGAAAGTCGGAAATCACCTTTTGGTTATGTTCCAACCAAATTTTACAATTGTTTTAAATCTATTTGTTAAAGACGAACAGAAAAACACTTTTCTATTATTTATCTTGTGTAATAACGCTTTATCAACGTCTATTTATCTATTATGTGGTTACCAAATGGCATAGTAACGCATAATATCAAGAGTGCGCATGTAAAGAGAAGTGGGGGAACATTGAACGTCGGCCATTTTGGATTGGGATGGGCGGGAAAATTGAAACATTTAAATTTAAATTTTTAAATTAAGAATTTTATTTTTATAATTAATTACATAAAAATTTGTACAAACATTCAAAAATACATTAATCCATAATAAAATAATAATAAATACGAATAATAATACAATAAGTAATACTTCGGCAAGTTATATACAAAAAATTCTTTTTTAATTTTAAAACTAAATCTTAAAACTTATTTTTTTATTTTAATTTTATTTTTTTAGGCAAGATTTATCTTCGAGATTGTGGTCCTTCTTCTAATTTTCTCCAAACAACCTAAAATCAAAAATTACATAAAATAAACTTTAAAATCGATCATTTTTTTGTTTTTAAAGTTAATTCTTAAATTCTTACATTGCACATTTCTCTTACTAAAGCCTTTTCTCCATCATCCATATCAGCGGAAGGTGTATCGGACATATTCTCATTTCTTTCCATTCTTCCTTCCCGTTCTAATTGTTCTCGGACTTCTAATACTTGAAGTGCTCTTACAACAGCTTCTGGTCTTCCTGATAACACTCCGACACCGGAATCTTGGGGTATTGCTACTGTCGGATCACCGGTTGAAGCCGCCAGTTGGTTTATTTTATGGGTTAAGGTACGTTTGTCATCTTCTAATTGTTGTACTCTTTGTTCTAAGTTTCTTACATATTGCATTATTTGATCTGGAAGGAATTTAATATTATTAAAAATTTTAAATCGTTTAAATTGTTTTAATTAAAAAATATTAATTATTTTATATTATTAAAAAATAGACATTTTATTTTGTTCTAAAATTAATTCCCAAAAGCAAAGAGGAAAACATTTCAACTTTTTTAAAAATAAAAATTTTCAAAGTAATTTTAGAATGAAAATGTTATTAAAAATCGATAGGAAATTAAATTTGTTTTAATTTGCGTACAAACACGACATATCTAACTTTAATAATAATAAAGTTATCGTGTTTTTTTATTTTTTAAACAACCGGAAGTCGGCTATCTTTAAAATTTTATCATAAATCGTTAGGAAATTAAATTCCCTTTAATTTGAATACAAACACGACATATCTACGATAAAAAATAAAGAAGTGATCGAAATTTTTAATTTTAATGGCAACCGGAAGTCGGCTATCTTTAAAATTTTATGATAAATCGATAGGAAATTAAATTTTCTTTAATTTGAGTACAAACAGGATATATTTACGATAAAAAATAAAGAAGTGATCGAAATTTTTAATTTTAATGGCAACCGGAAGTCGGCCATCTTTAAAATTTTATCATAAATCGATAGGAAATTAAATTTTCTTTAATTTGAGTACAAACATGATAAATCTACGATAAAAAATAAAGAAGTTATCGAAATTTTTCATTTTAATGACAACCGGAAGTCGGCCATCTTGAATTTTTTTAAATTAGGATAACTTTCTTGTTTTTTAACCGAATATAGTCGTATTTGGTATCAAATTAAAGGATTTTTAATAACCTTTACGAATGTTTAATAAAAACTTTAATCTTTTTAAACCGCCATCTTGAAAATGTAAAAATTAACCTAAAAACCTAAAAAATGTCGATATTTTTTTTGTTTTTTAAGCGAATATAGTCATGTTTGGTATCAAATTAAAGGATTTTTAATAAGTTTTAAGAATTTTTAATAAAAACTTTAATTTCTTTTAATCGCCATCTTGAAAATGTGCAAATTAACCTAAAAACCTAAAAAAAATGTCGATATTTTTTTGTTTTTAAGCGAATATAGTCATGTTTGGTATTAAATTAAAGGATTTTTAATAAACTTTACGAATTTTTAATAAAAACTTTATTTTTTTAAAACGGCATCTTGAAAATGTAAAAATTAACCTAAAAACCCAAAAAAAGTCGATATTTTTTTGTTTTTAAGCGAATATAGTCATGTTTGGTATCAAATTAAAGGATTTTTAATAAGCTTTAAGAATTTTTAATAAAAATTTTAATTTTTTTAAACTGCCATCTTGAAAATGTAAAAATTAAAAAAAAACCTAAAAACCTAAAAAAATGTCGATATTTTTTTTGTTTTTTAAACAAATAGAGTCATGTTTGGTATTAAATTAAAGGTTTTTTTAATAATCTCTAAGAATTTTTAATAAAAACTTTATTTTTTTTAAACCGCTATCTTGAAAATTAAAAAATTAACCTAAAAACCTAAAAAAAATCAAATTGTTCAAAAAAATTTTCAAGTTTTTCAAAAATAACGTCAAAATTTAAAAAAAAATGTCAACATTTTCAAAGAAATTTTAAGAAATTTCTAAAAAAAAGACAAAAATGTAAAAAATTTCAAAAAAAGTAATATCAAGAATAATTTTTGAAAGAAATTTTTATTAAAAATCGATAGGAAATCTAATTTCCTTTAATTTGAGTACAAACACGGTATGTCTACGATAAAAAATAAAAAAGTTATCGAAATTTTTCATTTTAATGAAGACTGGAAGTCGGCCATTTTGAATTTTTTTAAATCGCGATAACTTTTTTGTTTTTTAACCGAATATAGTCGTGTTTGGTATTAAATTAAAGGATTTTTAATAATCTTTAAGAATTTTTAATAAAAACTTTATTTTTTTTAACCGCCATCTTGAAAATGTGAAAATTAACCTAAAAACCTAAAAAAATGTCGATATTTTTTTTGTTTTTAAGCGAATATAGTCATGTTTGGTATCAAATTAAAGGATTTTTAATAAACTTTACGAATTTTTAATAAAAATTTTTAAAAACCTAAAAAATATCAAATTATTCAAAAAAAATTTTAAAATTTTTCACAAATAACGTCAAAATTTTCAAAAAAAAGTCAAAATTTTCAAAGAAATATTAAGAATTTTAAGAAATTAAAAAAAAAAGACAAAAATGTTAAAAATTTCAAAAAAGTAATGTCAAGAATAATTTTGGAAGAAAATTTTTATTAAAAATCGATAGGAAATTAAATTTGCTTTAATTTGAGTACAAACACGACCTATCTAACTTTAACAGATCGAAAGTCATCGAATTTCTTAATTTTAATGGCAACCGAAAGGCGGCCATCTTTAAAATTTTATTATAAATCGTTAGGAAATTCAATTTCCTTTAATTTGAGTACAAACACGATATATCTACGATCAAAAATAAAGATATCGAAATTTTAAATATTAATGACAACCGGAAGTCGGCCATCTTTAAAATTTTATCATAAATCGTTAGGAAATTTAATTTCCTTTAATTTGAGTACAAACACGATATATCTGTGATCAAAAATAAAGAAATTATCGAAATTTTTAATTTTAATGACAACCGGAAGTCGGCCATCTTTAAAATTTTATCATAAATCGTTAGGAAATTTAATTTCCTTTAATTTGAGTACAAACACGATATATCTGTGATCAAAAATAAAGAAATTATCGAAATTTTTAATTTTAATGACAACCGGAAGTCGGCCATCTTGAAATTTTTTAAATCATGATAACTTTCTTGTTTTTTATCCGAATATAGTCGTGTTTGATATCAAATTAAAAGATTTTTAATAAACTTTAAGAATTTTTAATAAAAAATTAAAAATTTTCAAAAAAATGTTAAATTGTTCAAAAAAGATGCCAATTGTTCAAAAAAATTTCAAATTAAAAAAAATTCAATTTTTCAACATCAAAATTTTCAAAAAAATGTCAAAGTTAAAAAAGAAATGTCAAAGTTTTCAAAGAAATATAAAAAACTTCAACAAATTTCTAAAAAAGACAAAAATTGCAAAAAAAGAAATGTTAAAAGTAATTTTAGAAAGAAATTTTTATTAAAAATCGATAGAAAATAAAATTTCCTTTAATTTGAGTACAAACACGACATATCTACAATCAGAAATGAGAAAGTTATCAAAAATTTTAATTTTAATGACAACCGGAAGTCGGCCATCTTGAATTATTTTAAATTAACCTAACTTTTTTCTTTTTTATCGGAATAAAGTCGTATTTGGTATTAAATTAAAGGATTTTTAACAAACTTTACGAATTTTTAATAAAAACTTTAATTTTTTTAAACCGCCATCTTAAAAATTAAAAAAATAACCTAACTTTTTTATTTTAAATGGTAAATAGGTCGTGTTTGTACTCAAATTAAAGGATTGTTAATGAATTTCTAGAATACTTATTTTATTAAATTATTATTTTATTAAAAAATAATTTTTTGTATACTTCCGGTATAACCGGAAGTTATTAATGATTGAAAATATTTTCAAAATTTACTTTAATATGTACTAAATTTGTATAATATAAAATTTCAAATTTATTGGACTTGTAATTTAGAAAATATTTCGATTTAATGAGTCTATATAAGTGAAACACCCTGTATATTGCTAACAAAGTGAAATCTCCCTTGTGCAGACACCAACGGGACTGACCAAAAGTGTCCGTTCAAGAAGGGTGTCCACTTAAAAGAAATGTGAAGTACTTATATGAAAGTCAGACGGTTCCATGAGAAACTGTCCGTCCATGGGGAGTGTTCGTTCAAAAAGGGTGTCCGCAAAGGGGAATTTCAATGTATTGCTAATATACGAAATTCTAAAAAATAGATTTTTAATTTACCATTAAAAGTACTTCTTTGGCGTGCCAAATTTTCATGTAAAAGTCTCTCCCTGCTGGCACTACGCCTCGGAGGATTATTAGAACTGGTAAATTGTTGAGGAATGGCTGGTTCATCAGCATTAGTACTCGAACTAGAACCGTCACCATCATCTCGAAGATTTGTAGTGGACGTAGTCCCACAATTAGGACAAATGGAAGTCCCACCTCTTTCTTCATCTAAATACAAACATAATTCTTTTAATTCTAAATTATCTTTGATTAATTCTTGTTGTTTATTATCAAGTTCTCGTAGTTTATGTTGATAAGCGGAAACTTCTTGTCTCATAACGGTAGCTGTGTATCGTCCAAATCTTTGCCATTCTCGGGCTAATTTCCTTCCTTTTTGTCTATCATCGTCTAAGAAACAACATAAATCTCTTAATTCTTGATTATCATCGGCAAGTCTTTGATTGGCTTCTTTTAAACTTCTCAATTCCATCATTAAGTTTTGCATGTGTCTCTGGTCGTTTACCATTCTTGTATTATCTTCAGGTTTTCTTACAAACTTTAACATTTCGTTATTTTGACGTAAAATTTCTTCTTCGGTGTATCGTCTTTGTTCTTCCGGATTAGGAATTCTTCCTTGGGGTACACCAACGGGATAAGGATATTTGCCTGGTATCGGATAACCTGGCTTTAAAAATTTGCCATCCTTAACAACAGGATGTTTTAAAATGCCACCCGGGTTATGAACGACGCTCGGTGGATGCGGTGGAGGTTGGTAACGAGGGGGAGCGCTCGATGAGGGTTCGTTTTGGGGCGCCTTTACAATATACTGTTGCTTCTTGGTGTTATTTGACATGTTACAGGGTCGATTCACGCTCTATGCCAATTTGGGTCAGTTAAGTGTCACGATTCACATGTTAAACCCATTTAACTTAAGCACACGATCGTTTTTACGGTTAAGTCACTTTGTGGTCACTTTGCAGAATTCGATGGTAAACGTTTGGTATCATTTGCTGATTTGGAAATAGATAAAAAAGGGGAAAATAAACGGACGACGTAAACATTGGGCCAACATGGCGACGTTTCTTCTTTTAAATGGGGAACGTTGTTAAAGAAGGAGGTCTTGAGTTATGCGCTGGTGGCTTTGTTAGAGCGAGACGATGGGATTTTTAAAGAACGATGTGGAATGCGGGTTTGAGTTATGGGTGGGGTATTGGAAGTTGACTTTCTTTTTAGTATGGAGAGGGGAAGGAATTTTAAGAATTCGGAAATCGACAGGTGGAAGTTAGATTTTATTCCTCGAAGAAAAAAGTAAAAAATTTTCAAAATGATGACTTGTATTTTATGATTAAATTTGTCTTTTTTATTTCTTAGTTTGTAACTTTGTTTAATCATTTTCTTATAAGAGTTTATGGTGTTATTTAGGTTGAGGTTTGTATCTGAAAGAAGAAAAGATTTTTGCTCATATTTTAAGTATTAATTCAAAACACTCTCCAGATGTCAACATGACATTTGAAACGTCATAATGACATTTGAAACGTCAAAATGACATTTGAAACGTCAAAATGATATTTAAAACGTCAAAATAGTCATTCTAGAAGGCAAAATGGCAGTTCCAGATGTCAACATGACATTTGAAACGTCAAAATGACATTTAAAACGTCAAAATAGTCATTCTAGAAGCCAAAATGACAGTTCCAGATGTCAACATGACATTTGAAACGTCAACATGACATTTGAAACGTCAAAATGACATTGAAAACGCCAAAATAATTGTTACAAATGTCAACATGATAGTTTCAGAAATCAAAATTAAATTTAGACCTTTAAAATAATCGTTCTAAAATCCAAAATGACAGTTCCAGATGTCAACATGGCATTTGTAACGTCAAAATGGGATTCAGAACGTCAAAATAGTCATTCTAGAAGCCAAAATGATAGTTCCAGTTGTCAACATGATACTTGGAACGTCAAAATGACATTCAAAACGCCAAAATAATTGTTACAAATGTCAACAAGATAGTTTCAGAAATCAAAATTAAATTTAAATCTTTAAAATAATCATTCTAGAAGCCAAAATAGCAGTTCCAGATGTCAACATGATATTTGAAACGTCAACATGACATTTGAAACGTCAAAATCACATTGAAAACGTCAAAATAATTGTTACAAATGTCAACATGATAGTTTCAGAAATCAAAATTAAATTTAGACCTTTAAAATAATCGTTCTAGAAGCCAAAATAACAGTTCCAGATATCAACATGACATTTGAAACGTCAAAATCACATTTAAAACGTTAAAATAGTCATTCTAGAAGCCAATATGACAGTTCCAGATGTCAACATGACATTTGAAACGTCAAGATGACATTGAAAACGCCAAAATAATTGTTACAAATGTCAACATGATAGTTTCAGAAATCAAAATTAAACTTAGATCTTTTAAATAATCGTTCTAGAAGCCAAAATAACAGTTCCAGATATCAACATGACATTTGAAACGTCAAAATGACATTTAAAACGTCAAAATAGTCATTCTAGAAGCAAGAATGACAGTTCCAGATGTCAACATGACATTTGAGAGGTCAAAATGACATTCAAAACGCCAAAATAGTCATTCTAGAAGCCAAAATGACAGTTCTAGATGTCAACATGGCATTTGAAACGTCAAAATAGTCATTCTAGAAGGCAAAATGACAGTTCCAGATGTCAACATGACATTTGAAATGTCAAAATGACATTTGAACCATCAAAGTGACATTTGAAACGTCAAAATGACATTTGAAACGTCAAAATGACATTCAAAACGCCAAAATAGTCATTCTAGAAGCCAAAATGACAGTTCCAGATGTCAACATGACATTTGAAACGTCAAAATAGTCATTCTAGAAGGCAAAATGACAGTTCCAGATGTCAACATGACATTTGAAACGTCAAGATGACATTTAAAACGTCAAAATAGTCATTCTAGAAGCCAAAATGACAGTTCCAGATGTCAACATGGCATTTGTAACGTCAAAATGACATTCAAAACGTCAAAATAATTGTTATAAATGTCAACATGATATTTGAAACGTCGAAATGACATTTAAAACGTCAAAATAGTAATTCTAGAAGCCAAAAGTGACAGTTTTGATTGACATTTTTAATTCAAATTTTTAAAATAAAAATGTTTAGGTTTTTACATATTTGAAGTAAACTGTCTTTTAATTTTGAACTGATTTTTGATCGTTAAGTATTGACATTTAGTACTTATATATGTTTAAAACTATAACATGACATTTAAAACGTCATGTTGACATTTAAGACGTTAGGATGACATTTGAAACGTCAGTAACATGAAAAATAACTTAAGATTTATTAAGTGTAAACGTCAAAATGACATTTTAAACGTCAAGGTGACACATTTTTAATCAAAAGTTATGCTTAAAACGTCAAGATGACATTTCAAACGTTAAAATGACATTTCAAACGTCAAAATTAATTAAAAATTTTTGAAAAGTGCATAAAGTCGTCTTAAATTGAGCAAAAACTGATTCAAGAACACTTAAATTATCTTCAAATTAATTAAAATTTCCGAAAAGTTGCTAAAATCGTCTCAAAATTATGAAAATTTTACTCAAAGACAATTAAATCGTCTTGGAATTAACTAAAATTTTCGAAAAGTGTCTAAAATCGTCTAAAAATTAATCAAAAATGTACTCAAAAACGTTTAAATTGTCTTAAAATTAACTAAAATTTTTGAAAAGTGTCTGAAATTATCTTAAATTAATCAAAAACTGATTCAAAAACACTTAAATAGTCTTAAAATTTACTAAAATATGGGGAAGGTGTCTAACATTGTCTTAAATTGATCAAAAATTGATTCAAAAATAATTAAAATGTCATAAAATCAACTAAAATTTTCGAAAGATGTCTAAAATCAGCGCAAAATTGCAAAAAACTGTTCAAAATTGTTTTCAAACTGTTTAAAGTCTTCTTAAAATTAACTAAAATTTCCGAAAAATGTCTAAAACTGATCAAAAATTGATTCAAAAATAATTAAAATGTCAGAAAATCAACTAAATTTTTGGAAGATGTCTAAAATCAGTGAAAAAATGTTAAAAACTGTTAAAAATTGTCTTCAAACTGTTTAAAGTCTTCTTAAAATTAACTAAAATTTCCGAAAAATGTCTAAAATTGATCATAAATAGATTCAAAAATAATTAAAATGTCATAAAATCAACTAAATTTTTGGAAGATGTCTAAAATCAGTGCAAAAATGCTAAAAACTGTTCAAAATTGTCTTCAAACTGTTTAAAGTCTTCTTAAAATTAACTAAAATTTCCGAAAAATGTCTAAAATTGATCAAAAATTGATTCAAAAATAATTAAAATGTCATAAAATCAACTAAAATTTTCGAAAGATGTCTAAAATCAGTGCAAAAATGCTAAAAATTCTTCAAAATTGTTTTCAAACTGTTTAAAGTCTTCTTAAAATTAACTAAAATTTCCGAAAAATGTCTAAAATTAAACAAAAATTGATTCAAAAATAATTAAAATGTCATAAAATCAACTAAATTTTTGGAAGATGTCTAAAATCAGTGCAAAAATGCTAAAAGCTGTTCAAAATTGTCTTCAAACTGTTTAAAATCTTCTTAGAATTAACTAAAATTTCCGAAAAATGTCTAAAATTGATTCAAAAATAATTACAATGTCATAAAATCAACTAAATTTTTGGAAGATGTCTAAAATCAGCGCAAAAATGCTAAAAACTGTTCAAAATTGTCTTCAAACTGTTTAAAGTTTTCTTAAAATTAACTGAAATTTCCGAAAAATGTCTAAAATTGATCAAAAATTGATTCAAAAATAATTAAAATGTCATAAAATCAACTAAATTTTCGAAAGATGTCTAAAATCAGTGCAAAATTGCTAAAAACTATTCAAAATTGTCTTCAAACTGTTTAAAATCTTCTTAAAATTGACTAAAATTTCCGAAAAATGTCTAAAATTGATCAAAAATTTATTCAAAAATAATTAAAATGTCATAAAATCAACTAAATTTTTGTAAGATGTCTAAAATCAGTGCAAAAATGCTAAAAACTGTTCAAAATTGTCTTCAAACTGTTTAAAGTCTTCTTAAAATTAACTAAAATTTTCGAAAAATGTCGAAAATTGATCAAAAATTGATTCAAAAATAATTAAAATGTCATAAAATCAACTAAAATTTTCGAAATATGTCTAAAATCAGTGCAAAAATGCTAAAAACTGTTCAAAATTGTCTTCAAACTGTTTAAAGTCTTCTTAAAATTAACTAATATTGCTGAAAAATGTCTAAAATTGATCAAAAATTGATTCAAAAATAATTAAAATGTCATAAAATCAACTAAAATTTTCGAAAGATGTCTAAAATCAGTGCAAAAATGCTAAAAACTCTTCAAAATTGTCTTCAAGGTGTTTAAAGTCTTCTTAAAATTAACTAAAACTTCCGAAAAATGTCTAAAATTGATCAAAAATTGATTCAAAAATAATTAAAATGTCATAAAATCAACTAAAATGTTTGGAAGATGTCTAAAATCAGTGCAAAAATGTTAAAAACTGTTCAAAATTGTCTTCAAACTGTTTAAAATCTTCTTAAAATTAACTAAAATTTCCGAAAAATGTCTAAAATTATCTTAAAATGATCAAAAATTCATTCAAAAATACTTAAATTATCTTTAAACTAACTAAAACTTCTGAAAAGTGTCTAAAATCTTTCCAAAATCATAAAAAAATTAATCAAAAACGCCTTAATTGTTTCAAAATTAACTAGAATTTTTGAGAAACTTCTAAAATCGTCGTAAAAACGCTAAAATTAACTAAAATGGTTTCAAAATCGTTCAAACTGTTTAAAATCAAAAAATTATAAAAAATTTACACAAATTCAATTAAACCGTCTTAAAATTAACTAAGATGTTTGAAAAGTGTTTAAAATAGTTTCAAAATTATGAAAATTTTACTTAAAAACACTTAAGTCGTCTTAAAATTATTTCAAATTGAATCAAAAACATAGTAATTGTATTAAAATGAACTAAAATTTTCGAAAAATCTCTAAAATCAGTGAAAAAATGATAAAAATTGACCAAAATAGTTTCAAAATTGTCTTCAAACTGTTTAAAATCTCCTCAAAATTATGGAAAATTTACTCAAAATCACTCAAGTTGTCTTAAAATGATATCAAATTGAATCAAAAACATTGTAATTTTGTTCAAATGAATTGAAATTTTCGAAAAATCTCTAAAATCAGTGAAAAAAATGCTAAAAAAATGACCAAAATAGTTTCAAAATTGTCTTCAAACTGTTTAAAATCTTCTTAAAATTATGGAAAATTTACTCAAAAACACTTAAGTCGTCTTAAAATAATATAAAATTGAATCAAAAACATTGTAATTTTGTTCAAATGAATTGAAATTTTCGAAAAATCTCTAAAATCAGTGAAAAAAATGCTAAAAATTGACCAAAATAGTTTCAAAATTGTCTTCAAACTGTTTAAAATCTCCTCAAAATTATGGAAAATTTACTCAAAATCACTTAAGTCGTCTTAAAATTATATCAAATTGAATCAAAAACATTGTAATTGTATTAAAATGAACTAATATTTTCGAAAAATCTCTAAAATCAGTGAAGAAATGCTATAAACTGACCAAAATAGTTTTAAAATAGTCTTCAAACTGCTTAAAATGTTCTCAAAATTATAGAAAATTTGCTCAAAAATACTTAACTCGTCTTAAAATTATATCAAATTGAATCAAAAACATTGTAATTGTGTTAAAATGTACTAAAATTTTCGAAAAATCTCTAAAATTAGTGAGAAATTCTAAAAACTCACCAAAATAGTTTCAAAATTGTCTTCAAACTGTTTAAAATCTCCTCAAAATTATGAAAAATTTACTCAAAAACACTTAACTCGTCTTAAAATAATATAAAATTGAATCAAAAACATTGTAATTTTGTTAAAATGAATTGAAATTTTCGAAAAATCTCTAAAATCAGTGAAAAAAATGCTATAAAAAATGACCAAAATAGTTTCAAAATTGTCTTCAAACTGTTTAAAATCTCCTCAAAATTATGGAAAATTTACTCAAAATCACTCAAGTTGTCTTAAAATGATATCAAATTGAATCAAAAACATTGTAATTTTGTTCAAATGAATTGAAATTTTCGAAAAATCTCTAAAATCAGTGAAAAAAATGCTAAAAATTGACCAAAATAGTTTCAAAATTGTCTTCAAACTGTTTAAAATCTCCTCAAAATTATGGAAAATTTACTCAAAATCACTCAAGTTGTCTTAAAATGATATCAAATTGAATCAAAAACATTGTAATTTTGTTCAAATGAATTGAAATTTTCGAAAAATCTCTAAAATCAGTGAAAAAATGCTAAAAATTGACCAAAATAGTTTCAAAATTGTCTTCAAACTGTTTAAAATCTTCTCAAAATTATGGAAAATTTACACAAAATCACTTAAGTCGTCTTAAAATTATATCAAATTGAATCAAAAACATTGCAATTTTGTTAAAATGAACTAAAATTTTCGAAAAATCTCTAAAATCAGTGAAAAAATGCTAAAAATTGACCAAAATACTTTCAAAATTCTCTTCAAACTGTTTAAAATCTTCTCAAAATTATGGAAAATTTACTCGAAAACACTTAAGTTGTCTTAAAATTATATCAAATTGAATCAGAAACATTGTAATTGTGTTAAAATGAACTAATATTTTGGAAAAATCTCTAAAATCAGTGAAAAAATGCTAAAAATTGACCAAAATAGTTTTAAAATAGTCTTCAAACTGTTGAAAATCTTCTCAGAATTACGAAAAATTTACTCAAAATCACTCAAGTTCTCTTAAAATTATATCAAATTGAATCAAAAACATTGTAATTGTATTAAAATGAACTAATATTTTCAAAAAATCTAGTGAAGAAATGCTAAAAACTCACCAAAATAGTTTCAAAATAGTCTTAAAACTGTTCAAAATCGTCTAAAAATATTTCAAAATTATAAAAATTTTACTCAAAAACGTTTAAATCATCATAAATTTTCCAATATCCTTCCAAAATAATCTAAAATTGTCTTAAAATCGTTTAAAATTTCTTAATATTCTCTAAAATCATTTAAACTGTTTCTATTAAAATCTTAAATATTAATTTTCATTTCAATTTCAATTGTGTATAAAAAATTCAATTAGTAAATAAATATGAATACATAATAAATCAGAAATTAAAGCAAATTTTATATATTTAATCTTACAATACATGAGAATAAATCTTATTTAAACACGATACAAATAAAAACATAAATCCGAGTAACAACCACATATAAGTAATTTAAATTTGAAATACTGGTACATTCTATACATTTATTTTAATCTCCCAATTGTAATTCTCTAGGTTCGTGGGGAGCAGGTAACTTTTTATAATTAGCTTCAACGCCCCAAATATCCTTCCCATATTCCACAATAGTACGATCACTTGAAAACTTTCCCGAAGCTGCTATATTATTAATAACCATCTCCAACCATTTCGATTGATTTTCATAAGTAGCACTAACTAAATCTTGTGTTTTAATATATGCATCGTAATCAGCCAGAAGATAAAATCTATCATATTTTAATAAAATATCAGCGATGTCTTTAAATTCATCCGGATTACCCGGTGTGAAAAAACCATTTTGTATTTGATCAATTACTTGTGTTAATTCGTGATTTTTTTTGTAGTAAATGTAAGCATCATAACCTCTCTTTTCAAGTTCGGAGACTTCATCAACTGTCATTCCGAAAATAAATATGTTTTCTTTACCCATTTCTTCGGCCATTTCAACATTAGCACCGTCTAAAGTACCAATTGTTAAAGCACCGTTTAACATAAATTTCATATTTCCTGTTCCGGATGCTTCCGTACCAGCCGTTGAAATTTGTTCGCTTAAATCAGCTGCCGGGATGATTTTTTCAGCTAATGTAACACGATAATTCTCTAAGTAAATAACTTTTAAACGATCACCAACTATAGGATCATTATTTACAACGTTTGCGACAGCATTAATTAATTTAATTATCTTTTTAGCTGTGTAATAACCCGGTGCGGCTTTCCCACCGATCATTACTGTGCGAGGAGTGAATTTAGCCGAAGGATTCTTTTTAATTCTATTGTATAAAGTGATTATGTGTAAACAATTTAATAATTGTCTTTTATATTCGTGTATTCTTTTAACTTGGATGTCAAAAATTGAAGCAACATTAACTTTAATTCCGTAATCTTTATGTAAAAGTTCAGCGAGTTTTAATTTATTTTCTTGTTTAACACTCATAATTTTTCGATGCATATTTGGGTCTTTATTAAACTTTTTAAGTTGTTTTAATTGATCTAAATGAGTAATCCATTCTTCCCCGATTGCATCGCATATTAAATCACTTAAACCGGGATTGCAAAGTAATAACCATCTTCTTGGAGTGATTCCGTTTGTTTTATTTTGGAATTTTTCCGGTGTTAATTCATAAAAGTCCCTGAATAAATCTTTTTTTATAATTTCAGAATGGATTCTAGCTACTCCGTTAACGGCATGGGATCCTACGATGGATAAATGAGCCATATTTACTCTTTTTTCACCGTCTTCTTCAATTAAAGACATTCTTCTCATTCGGTCCATGTCTCCAGGCCATTTTTTTTCAACGTTTTGTAAATGTAGGAAGTTAATATGGTAGATTATTTGAAGATGTCGGGGTAAAATCGACTCTAACATAGACACCGGCCAACGTTCTAAAGCTTCCGGGAGGATTGTATGGTTGGTATAGGCGCAGGTTCGTACTACTATTTCCCAAGCTTCCTCCCAAGACATTCCTTCGATATCGACGAGGATTCGCATAAGTTCCGGGATTGCTAATGATGGATGGGTGTCGTTTAATTGAATGGCTACCTTTTCGGGAAGGAGGGAGAAGTCGTTTCGAACGTGTTCCTTGCTACCGAATTTTGAGGCTTTAAAACGACGGATTATGTCTTGTAAAGTGGCTGCGCACATGAAATATTCCTGTTTTAGGCGGAGTTCTTTCCCTTCGAATTTGTTATCGTTGGGGTAGAGTACTCGGGAGATGTTTTCAGCAAGGTTTCGGTCTAAAACTGCTTGGATGTAGTCTCCATCGTTGACTGTTTATGAAAAAATAAAGAAATTAGAATGGTGTTAATTAATTTATATTTTATAGACTAGTTGAAAGTTCAAATATTCTATTTTATTACAAAAAAAATCAAATATTTTAAAACTTTAAAAATTTTGTTATTGGTTAACTTTCAAAAATTTTGACGAAATTAAAAAAATCGTGGAGACTTTATTTTTAAAAATTAAGAAATGAAATTTGTATTAATTGAAACCTAAAATATTCTATTTTGTTATAAAAATTTCAATTTTGTACTAATTATTACCCAAAAAATTAAAAAAATTTATAAAGTTGACAAAAATTTTTTTAACCTAACTTTTTTAAAAATTTTGACCAAATTTAAAAAATCGTGGAGACTTTATTTTTTTAAATTAAGAAATGAAATTTGTATTGGTTGAAAGCTAAAACATTCTATTTTGTTATAAAAAGGTCAATTTTGTTCTAATTATTACCAAGAAAATTTAAAAAAATCCCAAAGACAACCATGTTTTCCTCAAATCTCAAAAAATTAGTCAATTTTAAAAAATCACTACAACTTTATTTTTTGGAATTGAGAAAATATTCTTATGTTAGATGAAAGTTAAAATATTCTATTTTCGATTAAAAAAGTCGGATTTATTCTAATTGTTGTCAAAAAAATTAAAAAAATTCCCAAAGATATTCATGTTTTTTTTCTACCAACCTAACCTTAAAAAATTAGTCAATTTAAAAAAATCACTACGACTTTATTTATGAGAATTAAAAAAAGATTTTTATGTTAAATGAAAGCTAAAGGATTCTATTGTCGATTAAAAAAGTCGGATTTAATCTAATTGTTGTCAAAAAAATTAAAAAAATTTCCAAAGATACACATCTTTTTTTTATCAACCTAACCTTAAAAAATTGATCAATTTTAAAAAATCACTACGACTTTATTTATGAGAATTAAAAAAAGATTTTTATGTTCGATGAAAGTTAAAATATTTTATTTTCGATTAAAAAGGCGGATGTATTCCAATTATTGTCAAAAAAATAATTAAAAATTTCTTAAAGATACTCATGTTTTTTCTACCAACCTAACCTTAAAAAATTGATCAATTTTAAAAAATCACTACGACTTTATTTCTTGGAATTGAGAAATGATTCTTGTCTTAAATGAAAGTTAAAAGATTCTATTTTCGATTAAAAAAGTCGGATTTATTCTAGTTATTACCAAAAAAATTAAAAAAATTCACAAACATAAGCATGTCTTTTTCTATCAACCAAACCTTAAAAAATTGGTCAATTTAAAAAAATCACTACGACTTTATTTATGAGAATTAAAAAAAGATTTTTATGTTAAATGAGAGCTAAAAGATTCTATTTTCGGTTAAAAAAGTCGGATTTATTCTAATTATTACAAAAAAAATTGAAAAAATTCCTAAAGACAACCATGTTTTCCTCTAACCTCAAAAAATTGGTCAACTTTAAAAAATCATTACAACTTTATTTCTTGGAATTGAAAAATGATTCTTGTGTTAAATGAAAGTTAAAAGATTCTATTTTCGATTTGAAAAGGCGGATTTATTCTAATTATTGTCAAAAAAATTTAAAAAATTCCCAAAGATACCCATGTTTTTTTCTACCAACCTAACCTTAAAAAATTGGTCAATTTTAAAAAATCACTACGACTTTATTTCTTGGAAGTGAGAAATGATTCTTGTGTTATATGAAAGTTAAAATATTCTATTTTCGATTAAAAACGTTCGATTTATTCTAATTATTGTCAAAAAAATTAAAAAAAATTCCCAAAGATATTCATGTTTTTTTTAATCTAACCTTAAAAAACTGGTCAATTTTAAAAAATCACTACAATTTTATTTCTTGGAATTAAGAAATGATTCCTATGCTAAATGAAAGTTAAAATATTCTATTTTCGATTAAAAAAATCGGATTTATTCTAATTATTGTCAAAAAAATTAAAAAAATTCACAAAAATACCCATGTTTTTTTTTTATTTTTTAGCAACCTAACCTTAAAAAATTTGTCAATTTTAAAAAATCACTACAACTTTATTTCTTAGAATTGAGAAATGATCCTTGTGTTATATGAAAGTCAAAAGATTCTATTTTCGATTTAAAAAGTCGGATTTATTCTAATTATTGTCAAAAAAATTAAAAAAATTCACAAAGATATTCATGTTTTTTTTTTTCTAATCTAACCTTAAAAAATTGGTCAATTTTAAAAAATCACTACGACTTTATTTATTCGAATTGAGAAATGATTCTAGTGTTATATGAAAGTTAAAAGATTCTATTTTCAATTTAAAAAGTTGTATTTATTCTAATTATTACCAAAAAAAATTAAAAAAATTCCGAAAGGTACACATCTTTTTTTTTTCTACCAACCTAACCTTAAAAAATTGGTCAATTTTATAAAATCACTATGACTTTATTTATGAGAATTAAAAAAAGATTTTTATGTTAAATGAGAGCTAAAAGATTCTATTTTCGATTAAAAAAGTCGGATTTATTCTAATTATTGTCCAAAAAATTCACAAAAATACCCATGTTTTTTTTTTTATTTTTTAGCAACCTAACCTTAAAAAATTTGTCAATTTTAAAAAATCACTACGACTTTATTTATTGGAATTGAGAAATGATTCTCATGTTAAATGAAAGTTAAAATATTCCATTTTCGATTAAAAAAGTCGGATTTACTCTAATTATTGTCAAAAAAATTAAAAAAATTCGCAAAGATACTAATGTTTTTTTTCTACAAACCTAACCTTAAAAAATTGGTCAATTTTAAAAAATCACTACGACTTTATTTATTGAACTTAAGAAATGATTTTTATGTTAAATGAAAGCTAAAAGATTCTATTTTCGATTAAATAAATCGGATTTATTCTAATTATTATCAAAAAAATTAAAAAAATTCCCAAAGATATTCATGTTTTTTTTCTACAAACCTACTAACCTTAAAAAATTGGTCAACTTTAAAAAATCACTACAACTTTATTTCTTGGAATTGAGAAATGATTCTTGTGTTAAATGAAAGCTAAAAGATTCTATTTTCGATTAAAAAAGTCGGATTTATTCTAATTATTACCAAAAAATTTAAAAAAATTCCTAAAAGCAAGCATGTTTTCTTCTACAAATTTGACGTTTTGATTACATTAAAATTTAACGTTTGGTAGTTACAATTCTTTTATATATAATTTTTTATATACTTTCTCTTTTTGGTGATTATACAATCAAAGAGAAATTTACTAATATGTAAATGTAACCTAATTTTTAATGTTTAAAAACTGTCTTTAATGAATTAAAGACATTATGTTATATTTTATCTTCCTATAAAAAAACTAAAAGGTTTAGAAAGTCCACCTTTGGTAAAAATAAAGTTTAAGTTTTAATCTAAATCCTCATCAAATTTCAAGTCTCTACAATAAATACTTTTTTAGATATGAATTTTTAAAAATTGACAAATTTTAACCGACATGTTAAATAATTTAGGTTAGAAATTCTCTTCTGTGGAAAAAACTAAAGGTCCTAGAAAATTCATCTTTGGTAAAAATAAAGATTAAGTATTAATGTAAATCACCATGAAATTTTAAGTCTCAATAACAAGTAATTTTTTAGGTATGAATTTTTAAAAATTGGCAAATTTTAATCGACATTAGGTTACATTTTCTCTTCTGAGAAAAAAAACTAAAAGTTGTAGAAAGTCCATCTTTTGCAAAAATAAAGATTAAGTATTAGTCTAAATCCTCATAAAATTTTATGTCTTAATAACAATTAGTTTTTTAGATATGTTTTTTTTTTTTTTTTTTATTGAGTAATTGTAATGGAGATGTACAGTGCCTTACAAAAGTATTTGGAAAGTTTTCACCCAAAAAAATGCAAAATATTATTAAAGTTTTGGTAAATCATTTTTGATTTAATTAAATACGGAGAGTGATGTAAAAAATGGGACGAAAATCAAAAGAAAGTATGTTTGAGAAAAGAAAAATAATATTCAATCTGCGAAGGAAAGGTAAAACGTTGCAAGTAATATCAAACGCAAAAAATAGAAGCATGTCAATTATCCATAGCATATTGCAAAAGAATTCGCTTAAGTTGGGGCAGCGATCGGGAAGGCTTGCAAAACTTAAGGCTCGTGACAAAGCTGTTATTATCAGAAAAATTAAGGAACAGCCACGTATTTTTGCGCCAGAAATTAATGGAAATATCGCCGAGTATAGTGGAATCAATGTCAGTGATGAAACTATGCGACCAACTCTTAGAGCTACTGGTTACAATGGGCGTTCTCGGAGGAAGGAAACATCGGAGGAAGCGTTTGGGGTTTGCAAGAAAATACGTAAACCATGGCACCGAGTTTTGGTCAAAAGTAATTTTTAGCGATGAAACGAAATTTAACATTTTTGGGCCAGATTGTGGTAATAAAGTTTGGCGAAAAGTGAATACCGAAATGCACCATAAAAATACAGTATCTTCGATTAAAAACGGGGGTGGAAATGTAATGTTGTGGGACTGCATGAATGCAAATGGTGTCGGAAACATGCAATTCATTACTGATAAAATGGATCATCGACTTAAAAACAAAGTCAAACATAAAGTCAAAGACATTATGTTATATTTTATCTTCCGATGCAATAAATTAAAAGGTTTAGAAAGTCCATCTTTGACAAAAATAAAGATTAAATGTTTATCTAAATCCTTATAAAATTTTAAGTCTTAATAACAATTACTTTTTTAGATATGAATTTTTTTTTAATTTAATTTTCGATATTAAAATTAGTTTAGAATTTTTTGTCAATAAAATGAAATCGAACAAAAAAAAAACATTCAAAAAGGCTTTATTTAACTAATTTAGGTTTAAAAATCGACTGAAATTTATAAAATAAGCTATATTTTAACGTTTTATTCCTTGACATGAACGGCAGCCGAGGTGTCACCGTTGAAAAAAAGGTTAGTTTGACGTTTAGAAACGTCAAGAAATGTCAAATTATTAACCTTGATACTCAAAGATTATTTTTTTTACTTTTTACAAAGACTTTTTTGAAAAGTAGATATAATAACTTATTCGTTTTACTCAATTTTAATGATTTTGATTTTGAAATATTAAAGTAAAAAGGAAAATGTATTTTAAAATTAGAAAATTATATGATTAATTATTATTTCACAGTTGGCAATACTGACTTTTGACAATTAAAATTTGACATTTCTAAAATGTCAGTTTTCAAACCTCAACGTTTATTTTTACATTATTATAAGATTTGAACGTTTTTTTAATATCTAATGATTATTTTAGTTTCAAAATTTAAGTAAGTATTTATTAAAAATTTGATTTTTATAAAAATTCTTTAAAATTTCTTAATAAAATAAGATTAAATTTTTATTAGATTCTAACCTAAAAAAATTAGATTTTAATTAAAAGTTTTAAGTACTTTAATTTTAATATTTTTAATAATCTTTCTAAAATAAGATACTTACAAAATTTCAGATTAAAATCAATCGGAGATTTAGCCGACCACAACCGTAAAGTATTAACAACGTTATTGTTATAACCCGGAACAGGGTTATCGTAAGGTAAGGCGAAAACAACTTGGGTGTTCACCCATTTCTTAGCATTATTCGGACCGTCTTCAACGTGTCCGTAGAAGTTAACGGGGATCATATATTCAGGTCGGGCTTTCTCCCAAGGATTTCCAAATCGCAACCAATCGTCGGGTTCTTCTTGTTGTTCACCGTTAATAATTTTTTGGGCAAAAATACCGTACTCGTAACGGATACCATATCCGTAAGCGGCCATCCCTAAAGTTGCCATTGAATCCAAAAAACAAGCCGCTAATCTTCCCAAACCTCCGTTACCCAATCCGGCGTCTTCTTCCATCTCTTCTAAATCTTCGATATTGAGTCCTAATTCGTATAAGGCTTCGTCGCAAGCCGTTTGAATGCCGATGTTTATCATTGTGTTTGTTAATGATCTCCCCATATAAAATTCAAGGGAGAGATAATAAACTCTCTATAAAATACAAAATAAAGTTAAAATTTTTTTTTTATTAAAGTTTTTTTTAATTAAAATGTTTTTTAATTAAATTTTTTTTTATTAAAATGTTTTTAATGAAAATTTTTTTTAATAAAATCTTTTTAAAATTAAAGTCTTTTTATAATTACCTTTGGATCTCTTTCATAATAATATTGTTGAGTTCTAATCCATCTAGAAACCAAATGATCCTTGACGGTATGAGCAAGGGCGAAGTAATAATCTCTTGTAGTAGCAACATTCCTATCTTTAACTAAGGTATAATGAAGATGCCGATTAAAAGTCTTCTTGATCTCGTTTACGTCCGCTAATTCGGCGATGCCGCGGACGCTGATTTGCTTTCTACGTTCTTTATCGGTGTGTACACTCGACATCTCGAGAGGGTGCCGGAATTCAAATCAAAAACTCGAATGAAATTCGTATACTTGAGGATGGTTTGAGGGTCACCTTGTGCCGGAGACGTAGCGCCTGCGCGAATTCAATGTTATTGGTGGCCCACGGTGGCCTTAATAAATGGTTCGGCGAATTTTTATCGGGATTATTTCACATAGGCGATAAGAAATGAATTCCTAATTGATTTCATCACCATTTCAGTGGCACAATAATGAAATCGTTGTTGGTAAATCATTGATAAATTGATAAGGGTTTTTTTTAAGAAGGAAGTAAATAAAGCTTTGGTTGTTTTAAATGTTTATATTTTGATTAAAAATAAGTTTTGAGGAGGCGATTGTTGATGGTGTAAATTTAGATATAATTGTTATGAATGTGAGACGTTTATAAATAGGTTTTTTTATATGACCATGAGCTTTATATTTTAAAAATAACTTGTTTTTCGTTTAAATGTTTTTATATAAGTATTTTTTTTAAGATCTTGTGATAAATATTAGTATTAATTTACATGATTTTCTTAATTAATTAATTAAAAATAAAAAATAAATATTATTTTTTAACTTTAAATTAGGCAACTTAATGAAATGTGGTGTTGTTTGTGTTGCCTATCTTGGATTTATTAGTTTTTAAAATTTATGAATTTGACATGAATAATTTGAAATATCTATTTTTAAAAATTTGCTAGTTTGAAATATGTGAGATTTTAGAGATTTATTTTAATTATTTTCTGTATTTAAAATGGTAATTCTTCAAAAAACATTTAATAGTTACAGAATGGGGAGTCGGTAATAAAAATAACTTGTTTTTCGTTTATTTGATTTTATATAAGTGTTTTTTTTGAAATCTTGTGATAAATATTAGTATTAATTTGCATGGTTTTATTAATTAATTAATAAAAAAATAAAAAAAATATTTTTTTAACTTTAAATTAGGCAACTTAACGAAATGTAGTGTTATTTGTGTTGCCTATCTTACATTTTTTAGTTTTTAAAACTTGCCAATTTGACTCGAATAATTTGAAATATTTATTTTTAAAAATTTGCTAGTTTGAAATATGTGAAATTTTAGAGATTTATTTTAATTATTTTCTAGATTTAAAATGGTAATTCTTTAAAAAAACATTTAATAATTACAGTATGTAGAGTCGGTCGGTAAAGTCGTTTTCGTAAAAAAAATCAGATGTCAATCACAATCATCACAATTGAAGAGAAGAGTAAAAGGAACTTTTATGATTAAAAAAGGTAAGAACTTTTATTTATTAATTCAAGTTTATGCTTTAATTATCGAAAAAAATAATTTTTAATGTCTCGTGAATAAAATATTTGATCTAACGATTAAATTTTCAATCGAATTTGAACATTTTTTATATATCTTTTATCCAATTGATCGATCGGGAATTTCCGCAAACCGTCCCCGGTCTTAATCGGGAATTTTCGGCTTTCAAGATCAAGTGTCAACCATATTAAAAAATTAGGAACTTGGTCGGTAAAGTAATTTTCGCAAAAAAAATTAAATGTTAAAACGGGGGTTCCGTTTTAAGCTTATATCTGATATTTCGGGGTCGAAAGAGTCCTGATTCGAAAAGAAAAGTAAGGTAAAAAATTAGGAACTTGGTGGGTAAAATAATTTTCGTAAAAAAATCAAATGTCAAAGCAGGGGTTTCGTTTTAACCTTCCAGTACACGCGCCTTTTAAAACGTCGCGAGTACACGCGCCGGACTCACAGTCCGAAACAAATGGCAATTAGGCGAAAGATGGCGGTAGTAAAAATCGCAAAATTATAATTTTTTTGAAATTTTTATTGGTAATATAAAACATTATTTGAATAAAGATATATAAAAAAAATGATGCACAATACACGTTTAAAAAGATTAACGTATTTACATAAGGTCATTATTAATGTAACATTTTGTTCAAACGAATTACAATGTGTCAAACACAAACTGTCAATTTCTCAAAAATATTTAGGCCCGTTACTACCAGTCACAGTTAAAGTCGTGGATAACTTTATCCTATAGATATAATAAAAATTGGTTCCTACCACTCCATTTATCTTGTAGTTAACGCTATCTTAGAGATAAATTTTAACCCGTACATTGGGTCGCTGTTAAACTTTTATCTTAGGGATAAGTGAGAAACCTAACCTCAAATATCGTGTTGACAGTTTGAAAAGTTTAGAATCTCGTCATAATTTAAACAGTAAGTACACATTTAAAGTTAACTAATTTTGAACTGCCTTAATATCCATTTTATCAGTATTTCAAGAATAAACAATAATATAGATGTGGGTAATAAAGAGCTGCTGTTGGGAGAAATAAACGACCTATTTCCCATAAGAGGGGAAAGAATTATAAGGCAGAGGATTGATCACATTAATATTCACAAATTTCATATGACACGAAATGTTGTAGAAAGACATGGAAGAGAAGGTTTCAATGTTTGCGGCTAGAGTTAAGGTTATCATTACAAAGGTATGTACAATAAAAATTATTTAACTCGCAATCTTTTAAATAAATAACTAATGTTCAATTCTTAGTTTCCAGAATACAACCTATTATTATTGCAACGGCTGTTATACATATGTATAAACATGAATGAACCTTTAACCCCTGATGTTGAAATTCCAACAGAAGACATTAATCTTCTTCCAGAAGAAGGGGGAATCCAGAAAATAAAAGGCAAAATGAAATAACAAATTATTTTTCAACATTAATTTAATATAAAAATAAAGTTTCTATTTTCAAACAAAACAGTATAAATAATTCTCATGCACTTCCTTCAACATTTTCATCTTGTGTTCACACTCCTCCTTATTTTGCTTTATTAGAAGCTCGGTGAATTCTATCCTTTTTTCTGATAGTTTATTGTAACCATAATGGATAGCTTTATTTGGTGTTTCTAAAAACAGATATATAAGTAAAGTTAATTATCATAAAACAAATTTACCTTTAATTTTTTCCTCTATGAGTGTTAAGGAAACCCCTTTTTGGGACCTTCCACCAGTTCCCATTAGGCCTTGCCTCATTTCCACAATTTTTTTTCTAACGCTTTTTTTAAATTGATCATATTTTGCCTTCTGTGTTTTTCCTTCACGTACAATTCCCATATTGGCTGTCATATCTTATGCTATTTCAAGCCATATCTATTAAATTAATTTACATAAACATAATTTTTTTTTAAATCATTCTTACATGACATTGTACCTACTTTTTGCTTTTCTGCCAATTAACGACATCGCTTCTGTTATTTTCAAGAATATTTTTATGCTTTATAACATGTTGTATAAGCAACTCTATCTCTGAATTTGCAAAATTAAAATTTCTACGACGTTTTGCCTGTTCCATTTTTATTTTGGGGTTACAGCACGATTCTTCTTAAAATAAAGGTCAGACAATGGGATTTGAGAACTAGGTCTTACAACAAATATTGAAAACATAGTCACCACTACTTTCACAATAAATTCAATACATAAAATAACTGTTAAATAGACCACTGATGAATGATCAACGTCGGCACAGCACGATTGTTTACGTCTGTTTTCACGTGGTTTTGACAGATAGGTACGTTGAAAATACCTAATTATTAGGTCTTCTGACCGTTTAGTGTTACCATATGAAAACAAGTTCCTAAAATGTCCCTAGATTCCGTTATTATCCTATAGATAGCTTATCCCTTAGATAAATGAACATGGTAGTACCCGGCACACTCCTATCTATCGGTTAAATTATATCTCACAGATAGCCTATCCTTTGGATAGCATTAAATTGGTAGTAACGGGCCTTAGTTGGTCGGCTTTTAATACTGCTGCTATATGCACAACGACTTCGTTATGGTAGATTTTCGTCATTCGATGTTAGTCCAATTTTAACTACACAAACAACTAACTAATGCTATTACTACACTAACACTTCACTATTAGAATTATTGGCTGTCAAGCACATACGTCAAACGTACGTTCATGATAAAATAATTGTACTATTCATTAATATATGGCGCCACAGTCAAATTACAACATTCAAATTTTTCGGACTCACAGTCCGAGCGCGTGTACTGAAAGGTTAAGCTTATATCTGATGTTTAGGGCTCGCAAAAGTCCTGATTCTCAAAGAAAATTAAGGTAAAAAATTAGGAACTTGATCGGTAAAGTAATTTTCGCAAAAAAATCAAATGTCAAAACGGGGGTTTTGTTTTAAACTTATATCTGATGTTTTGGGGTCGCAAGAGTTCTAACTCTCTAACGCTAACTCTCAATGAGGTTAGCTGAAAGAAGGGTCACGAATCCGATCTTTTTTCGGGCGAAAATTGCGTTTCAAAAATAGCATATTTTGACGTTTAGCCGAGAAACGTGCCGTAGAGTCCGTAGCAACGAATATTAGTCGAGAAACGAACCATCGACGAAATTCGGTGACGAACGACAAAACGGGGATTTCGCTTTTAGTTTATATCTGATGTTTCAGGGTCGCGAGAGTCCCGATTCGCAAAGAGAAGTAAGGTATAGGGCGGTCGAAGAGGTAAACCGGAAGGAGAGTCGCGAATCCAACCGTTTTTCGTATGGAAATTGCGTTTCAAAATCGACCAAAATGACAAATGGGCAGGTCAACGATCAGAAGAGGTAGGTGTAGTTGCAATTAATTTTTACTGAATTTTTTTGTAGAATTTTCTGAAAACGCCCAAGAACTTCTCAAAATCGTTGGAGAAGTGAAGGTAAGTGTGGGCGAAATTGATTAAAATCGATTTTTTTCAAAATTAAGGGCAAAAAACGACGCTGTTCGTTTACTATATTATACAGGGTGTAATAAAAGTATCGAACATAGCTAATAAATACGCTTTTTATGATTTTTAAATGAAAAAAGTTTCCCATAAAGGTTTTTTGGTAAATTATGAGACACATTTTGATTATATTATTTTGTTTGTATCGTTTGTTGTTTGGTTACTATGGTAACCAACTTTATCTTAAATGGGATGAGTATATATACAGGGTTTCTCACGCAACTGGTTCGATAGAACTTTATTGGATTCCATTATTAGTAGATTTTTAAATACATAAATAAAAACAACAATAATGTTGTTTGGATTTGTCTGGATGTGTACAATATTCATTCCCTAACTATGAGAGCGGTATGCTTAGGGTCATTGTCTTGCTGAAAATATCAGCCTTGAGGCAAACCCATTTTAGTTGCTGACTGCTTCAAATTTTCTTTCAAAGCATTTCAATACGTGAACCGATCCACGGTACTGTCTATAAATGTTAAATTGTAGAGATGGGACCGAAGCCAAATAATTATTCGGTATTCGGCTTAATTTGCAATATTCGATTTTCGGCCGAATATTGAATTTTTTTACCGAATATTCGGTTGTCTCTGTGACTGTTGTAAATTTTAATAAATTCGAATAATGTATTGAATGAGCATACAAATGATAAGCTATTCAGAGAATAGCTGCTCACTGAAAACTATTTGATGGGGCTGGTAAGTACACTTTTACCAATTTACTCATTCTTGGGTATTTTAAGCTATGTTATTTCCACTAAACAAATGGAACTTGCCTCTCATTAGTAATTCCTCAGACAAGTAACCGTCCAGTTCAGTTGGTACTCTATTTCTAGGACTGCAGTCATTAACGGCCTTAGTAGATGTGGCTATGGCTTTATAGCAACCCCAAAACGAAAAATGACTTCGATTCAAATTTTTACCTGTTGTGGAGGACAGTTGCTGAATATTTGTGTTTATATTCATCTTATCATTTCAATCGCTCTCTGTATCATCTTTACTACTGCTTCCGAAGTTTACATCTATTCCAAGTGCTTCCAAAATATCGGGGATTCAAGAACGTTGCCATAAAATAATTTTTCCCCTCTGTATTGCTTTGAATCTTATCTTCACGCCTTTCAACAAAGACCGAATAGCGAGTAGACCGAAGTTCGGTATTCGGTTGAATTACTATTCGTCACATCACTATTAAATTGCCTACCCCAGCCGCCGAATGCAACCCCAAACCATGACAAAACCAGCGCCGTGTTTCACCGTAGGAATTAAATTTTTTGGCAATAGTTCTTCATTTTTTCTGCGCCACACCTTTTGTTTCCCATTCGAACCGAACAAATTGAACTTACTTTCGTCACTGAATATAACATTACTCCAGAAAGTGTCATCTGCGTCTTTGTATTTCAATGCGAAATCTAGACGTATTTTCATGTTAATATCACTGATATAAGGCTTCTTCCTAGCTACCCGGCTATGAAAATCATTAGTTCTGAGAACACTTCTAACCTTTTCTGGATGGACTGAAACAATATTTTTCGATTCCAGGTTCTTTGCTATTTCTACAGCGCTGGTTCTTGGATTTTGTTTTATTTAATCCAAAATCTGACGTTTATATTTTTTTGACCATATTTTTTCATTTCAAATCCGGGACGGAAACTTGTAGCGAGGGGGGGGGGGGTGTTTAAAAAACTTAACCATCATTTCTTTTAATCAAAATTACAACAAATACTATTTAAGGATATAATAAATCGGTATTACATTTTTCTGAAGTATGGTTTCGGTTCACATTTTGTCAAAATAATTCTACTTCAAATATATTTCAAATAAATATTGAAAATAAGAATCTTTTCAAAAATTCGGGACAATCCGGGACAAAAAACCTAAATCCGGGACAAATATTGCTTCTAGAAAAATCCGGGACGAGAGGTAGAAATCCGGGACTGTCCCGTCAATCCGGGACGTATGGTCACCTTAGTTTTATACGTGATGTTATTTTCACAGGTCGATCGCTTCTTGCCTTACTTTCTAAGGTATTGGATTCCGTATAGTTTTTAATAACTGTTTGAATGCTAGCTTTTGAATATCCAACTATTTTTCCAATTTTCCGAAGAAATTTACCATCTTTTCGATGCTCAATAATAAGTTGACGAATCTCTAAACTTATTTTTTTTACATTTGACACTTGTATTGTTAATCAAAAGGGTTATTTTAGGTATAACAAAAATGCAAATAAATGACCAGTACACCTTCGACAATTGACATTTCAACACACCAACTTATACACAAACTTAAACATACCAACTTAAATAATTCAAAAATTAGCCGTATGTAGACTTCTTTGCGCTTGAAAAAAGGATTTTGTTTATTATTGCTAATAAATATTGTACAAACACGATTCATTCTTTCGTTTCGTTTATTATACAAAGTATTTATTCATATAATAAGTGTTTTATACTTTCAATTTGTACAGGTTGTTCAAAACAGACGTTTATGAAGGGGTATGTAGACTTTTCTGTGCCAGTTTAATTATAATTTGTCAGTTACAACAATTATGGCACAATTAGACGAATTGATATGTATCAAAATTTTGTTTGAAATCGTTTAAAGAATCATAAACACATAAAATAATTTTAACAGCCAGATTTATTAATTAAAATTAAAACTTAATAATACACAATAATAATAATATTAAGTAATTACAGATCTAGATTCGAAAAATTTACTAAAATAATCGAATAAATTCGTAAAGAACGTCACGATTGAGTATTCTCCATTTGAACTATACTTGGCTAATTCCAACTCGATTAAAACGTTTCCTAAACTTATAAGACCTAAAGTAAAACAGAGAAACGTTGCTACTAATAATATTTCAGAAATTGCTCCGGTTTCCGTCAGATTTTTATATTTATCTGTTGAAATTTCGTTGATGTTTTCAAAATATCTCACTACTTTATCCCTAAAAAAATATATATGTTTTAATATTATTAATTTTTAAATTTTTTATTATTTAAGTACAGTGAAATCTCCCTTGGGCGGACACCAACGGGATCCATCAAAATGTCCGTTCAAGAGGGGTGTCTGCGAGAGGGAATTTCACTGTATTTAAAAAAATGAACTTAATAATCAAACCTTAATGATAATTCTGAGTAATCTTGTTCGATTTGACTAGATTCAATTTCCTCTTTTGGCAATTCCACTTCTTTTATGACATTTTCTTTTTGTTCTTCAACTTGAGTAACTTCTAATCCTTCGGTTGTACCTTCTTTAATCTTTACTAAATCAACGCCGAGCCTAAAAAATTAAAATTTAAATTTAAAATACAAATTTTTACAAATTTTTTTTACAATTTTCAAGGTTCATTGTTCAACTTTAGCGTTCTCGTAGTTTAAAACGATTATTTACGTTTTTTAATTAGCCATATTCGACTTGAACGGTGCAATAAAAGTCATAATTACCGTGATTCACGGCCGAATTTAAACGTACGAAGGAAAATTGGAGAATTATGAACCCGACGATTAAAAAAATTGTTTCTAGAAGTAGAACACGAATCTTACTCTAATCTTGAAGGTCGGCTAATTCTAGGCAAAGCGGACGCTCTAAAAGTCATTTCCGATGGTCTTCTCGTTCGGATTTTCGAATCGAAACTTCCAGCTTTTTGACTTATCGTTGCTATACTCGCTCTTCGTTTACTTAATAAAGGTGTTGGGGTTCCTTGTGGTTTTGGTTTTTGACTATCGTCTAATGTGTGAGTATTTTGAAGGACTTTTCTATAAATTAAATTAAAATTAAAATTAAAATAAAGTAACTCAACTCAAAGACCTTTTAATAAAAAGGTTTATTTTCATAAACATGAAAATAAATTTATGACAAAATAAATTAATAATAAAAATATACTTTGTGTATTGTAAATGTTTCCTCGCCGAATCTCTTTGTTGTTTTAATAACGTAACGTGATTTATCATGAGTTGTACGCTTTGAGCGAGTCTGTCCTCGTGTTGAACGGCTCCGAATCGTTCTGCTGAAATGGTAGCGTGCGAAGCGGCTTTCATCACGACGTCTACTTGCGCTAAAAGATCCGTTAATAATTCTGTTGTTTCCGCGTCAACGCATAATTGTTGGAGTTTATGAGCTCGGCCGGTTAGGCGATCGATTTCGACTAGGAGATTTTTTTCGGTTTGATCTCGGTATCTTCTTTGGCGAGTACATCGATCTTGGATGGTTGTTGCGTCTATTCTAAATGCTAGGGCTAGAGCGACGAATTTTTGTTCGAGTTCTTCTTCGTTTAATCTTTCTCTAAAATAAAAAAATAAATAAATTTAGGTTGATTTTTAACAATTTCTGATCTTTTTAACTAATCAAATTGTTTAATTTTGATTATGTGTCAAAAAAACTTAAGGACCATATTCAGAGATGTAAGCGAGGAGCTGTTCAGTGAGATTTTATCCTCAACTGTGTATACCTGCTTTGAGATGGTACTCCGAAGAACGCCAAATAGATAAAATAGGACCGAAAAATAGAAAAACCTTAAAAACTGCACAAAAATGGATGACGATGTCTATTTATGGTTTACTCAGAAACGTAGTTTGAGCGAACTTGTTTCTGGTCTAATCCTACGTGAAAAGGCTCTACTATTAAATGAAAAGTTAAAAGGGTCCTCCGATTTCAAGGCAAATAGTGGATGGCTTGCAAGTTTTAAAACACGCCACGGAATTAGGGAGCTTCAAATTGAAGGAGAAATTTTATCTGGTGACATTGCTGCATCAGAAGCATTTAAAATGAAATTTAACGAGATTGTAAGAACACAAAAATATTCAAGGGTTATTTTAAGAACTTGGTTATTTTGATCGAAAGATCGGTGGATCGTACTTTAAGTATAACCAAGGATACTAGACTAACAGGATAGCTCAATCCCATAAGATGTGTATACGCCGAAATTTGGTGCTCAGCTGTTAGTTTGATATCACTTGTTTCAATCGAGTGTAAAGGTGAGTTCCCATGGAACGTCAAAACTCAAAGAACCTTGTCAATCCTGGAATATAAACCGTTCACACGAATTGCAATATCAATGAAAATGTAATTTAGTTTAAAGCCCACCATAAACTAGCCACTCATCGAGGCTTGTGTTGTGGTAAGTTCAGGTTTTTGAGTTATTTCAGCACAAAGAATCAATTGCTAAAATCGGAAGAGAAACGGAATAAAGAACGATAGTGGGTTAGAAAGTGGATATTTGAGAGGAAATCGGCTGCCTATAGTTTGGCAAACAAGAACCTAAGAAGTCATTACAAAGACGATTTTAAATGTGGCAATTCGGGAATTATTGTGGGATTAGGAAAACTACCATTCACATTAAGGATTCGAGATAGGTAACGTGTTTGGTAGAAAAGTCAAAAATCACATCTGTCGTTTACGACGTCCGGTAAGCAGGGACGGATTTACACTTTTGCCACCTGCAGGCTAAATATGTTCTGCCGTCCCACTATTTACGTTTCAAAGAAGAATATCTGTATTCATGCGAGGCCAAAAGTATCTTGTATTAATTAATTTTTGAGAAGCTTTTACGCCAGGATGGGAAATATGCAAATTATACTAACGTTGAAGAAGGAATATTCAATGCTGTTCTATCTCCTACTACTACATCTTTCCCAACAAACTGCCATAATAGCTGTTTCAAGACGCAGCAATCGATTCCTCAAACCTTTTGCTTCAATTCTTGTTAAGTTTTTCTCATTAACGTCGTCTTCTAAATCTCTTAACGTATTAATAATTTTTTTCCACGACCGGATTAAACTTCGGCAAGCATCATCTCTGGATGACCACCTCATAAGAGATAAATTCTTTAAAGTTAACTTTTTCTCAATGTTTGTGCACAACCGCTGCCATAGACGAGTTGACAGTGCAAAAAAATTGTACAATTCTTGAATC
Organism: Digitonthophagus gazella; assembly: GCA_036711955.1. Classification (NCBI taxonomy): domain Eukaryota; kingdom Metazoa; phylum Arthropoda; class Insecta; order Coleoptera; family Scarabaeidae; genus Digitonthophagus; species Digitonthophagus gazella. The sequence goes on from JASCIT010000002.1 coordinate 30,297,202, forward strand.
AAGGAGAAAAAATATACAGCCTCGCTGCAGCAAGCCGTGCAATTGCCAACTGAATTTAAGGAATGAGCTGCACGTAGTATAAATTCAGCTCATGGGTTAATTTCTTTTATTCGAGCTTGTAGACATGTATAAATTCCAGACATATTGCTGCCATTATCATATGATTGGCCACGACAATTGGATATAGGTATACCCAATTCTAAAAGTGTGTCTAGTATGGCTTTGGTCAATTCCTCCGCTTTATAACCTGTATTTGGCAGGAAAAACAAAAATCCTTCCACCGGATTACCATATGCGCCAAATCCGGTGAATAATCAACAATTATTGAAAAATATTTGGATGTTTTAACTTCATTGTGCCACAAATTCCTCATAAATTGAGGATCTCATGTAGCTTGTTTGATCAGTCCTAGGATTATTATATTTAAGACCCGATTTCGGTGATTATCGGTTTATGGCCTGATCTTCACACGTTAGCTTAAAAGTTTAGCAGATCCTAGCTTCTTTTTCTGAATACAGGCCTTTAATTTTGCCGCCCCTTAAAAACTACCGCTCTAGGCTATAGCCTCATCAGCCTATTGGCAAATACACCCCTACCGGTAAGAACATCTAAACTTGAGGAATTTTAGGAAAGTTATGTATCCTTAATTTTATGAGGTTTCACTCAAGAAAATAACCGTTGAAGATATTAGGTGTTGGCTCACGTAGGGGTTGATAATGGTGCCACAGTCTGGGAATTACATGAGGGATTTCACAATTAGCTAGTTTGGCGCGGTGTTTTTGGTAGGCTCCGTGGCCAAAGTGTTAACGCAAGGTGCGTTAGGGATAGGTTAATTATTATTGTAAAACCACCCACCCAAATCTTGTGGGTTGGCCTCCTGCGAGGGGTTGTCCAGACGTTAGGTTCGCCCAAGTAACTCAGAATTACCACTTCCCTTGAACCGAGGTTACTTGCGAGAGAATCTTTTTATTTGGGTTAATCTCAATCGGACTCTCAATCCGAATCTCAATCGAATTCCCATTCGAGAAGCTCAATCGAACTCTTAAGCCAGGTACACACTTGTTGCATATCCGCGTATCGTGTCACCGTTGCGTATCAGTGTGTACAGGGAAACGTTGCATAGTTGCGTATCAAAACATGATACAAAGATACGCAACGAGCCCGATCGCCTATTTGGCGGTTTTTTCGCCGTCACATCAAAGAAATGATACGATACGGAGTTCAATCGTATTTGGACGGGATATGACACGCGTTCAATCCTGTTCAGCACGTAGGGTAGATACGACGGGTACATTTTTGTCTTGCATCTCGATTTTATGTGTAAAATGGAGTGGAGTCAAGAAAAAGTAATAAACTTAATCGATATTTACTGAAGGCATGAGATTATTTGGGATTCGAAACATTCAAACCATTACAACAAAACTAAAAAACAAGATGCGTGGGAGGAAGTTACAAAACAAGTAGATAGAACCGTTAGCGAAAGTAAAAAGAAAATGGACTACCTCTTGGCAGCCCTCAGAAGGGAGAAAATGAAAATGAAAAACGATCTGGAACGATCCCACTGATTACCTGTTTTGATATTTTAAATAAATGTTGAAGACTGGAATACGAATCACCAGTAGCCAAAAATCGTAAGGTTAGAGCAAGCCTTTCTTGAGCAGGAATTGCATGTCGAAATGTAGTATTTTGTTTAGCTATTTTGTGCTCAATGGATGACAACAAAAATTCAAAATCAGTGGGGTGCATCCGATCAAAATTTTTATACAATCCACTTACAGATTGAAAATTCAAATCGACGAGTAAATATGATGCCCGACACTGCTCCCTGCTTGAGTATAATTTAGTCATACACCAACGTCGTGCATTGTGCTTCTTTTTTAAAGTTAGATGAATAAAAATGTAAGCGACTGCTGCTCTTTGCTGCGGCGCACTCATTGTGCTATGTATAGATATGCTTGATTTTTTTTATTTTGAGCCCTACGTCATCAATTTGAAAGACAACGTCATCACTTTATAGTGACCTCACATCCTACGTTGCCAAGCGTATATTGTTTTGGTTAGGACAGACAAACGTGAACATAACCTCGAAATCAGTAAGAGACTTGACAACAGCGCTTTAGCGAACATAAACAACTTGTATCACGTGAAGTTAGGCAGTAACGTTTATTGCATTTTGTACTTATATTTTTATACGTATCTCTCTGTAATTCAGCTATATTACCTACGGAAACCAACAGTATCGAAATTGCATTTAATTAAATGTTAATTTCTATGTATTAATTTGAGCAGTTCGAATTTGAATATTTGGGCGGTGTTTTCTCATTAATGACGTAGGGCTCAAAATAAAAAAAATCAAGCATAGACACTGAAGCATTTGGAATACTCTTGGGTCGCACCTCGTATCGCAACCCGTTGCACATTTTGTTGAGATAAGCGGTGGCCATACGGGAGAATACATTGACACTGCGTTGCATCGTTGCGTATCATTAAATGATACGTAACGGTGACATGATACGCGGATACGCAATACCCGGCTTACGTGTTTACCCGGCTTTAGCTACAACTTTGTCACGAGTTTTGAATCTTACAATTAGTATTCATCATCGAATCCTATTCGTTTACTTCAGTGCATTCAGACTTTAGGACTTTGGAAATGAGTGTTCTTTGCAAGGAGTTAGATCTTCACGAGCGGCCCAGTTCGAGAAGGCACCAGGGGAATCCAGATCGACGATCTGGATATTTGTAATAGTCAGCCGCAAGTCCAGAGTAAGTCTGTTTGCCAAATTGACCATCTGGACCGAATGTCTGAAAGCGACTTTGATTGCCTACTGCAAGCCGTTTCAGCATCGATTTAAAAATTACAGTATGAACTCCTCAAGTATTTAAATTTTAATGTAACGTCTTTCGGTCCAAATCTAAGGATATTGAGCCCATTAGAAATTCTCTTAACTGTTGCCATTCTCAAATTTCGATTTTCTGTTAAGATTTCTCTAGTCTTTAATAATTGCGTCATAAAACCCTTTTTTGACAGCATACAATTCAAGAAATCACATGATCTCCTTGTCTTGTAATTTAATAATACGACTTTTCATTTTACTACTTGTCATCATTTTTGAAAACCGTCATACCAAAGCAAATTCATGGCAAAAATCAAACATGTTTGATTTGAGGTGTGAGCACAACCTTTCCTGTGACGTCAACAGCTAAGCCACGACACTTCATATGGGGCGTATTCCTCGAACGTGTACCTCACGAAAGCGAATCACGCTCCGTAGGAACGTACCATAAAGGTGGGTCCAGACTTGTGACAAAACTTCAATGGGTTTCATTTACAAGGAAACATATCGAACCCGAACACGCTAATTTTTTTCAAAATCGGTACATTTGTAGACGGTCCCAATCTAAGTAAAACCCTACTTTTCTGCCCAAAAATGGTTTAAAGGTGTGCAAACAACTCCTGAAAATTGAGCAGTTTTTGGAAAATATTTTCTTTCTCCTAAACGATTCATGATATCAAAAAACATTTCAGATAAAAAATGTCCCCGTCATTAACAACATATCCTCTGTCATTTTCCTTCAAATATCGGAGGAGGGTAAATTCAACCCCTTTGTTGTCAAAAAATCACATATAAAACAAATTCGTATCTCCAAAAGTATAAATAAAATTGAAAAATGTTGCAAGAGAGAATTTCAAATGGTGGCATATTTAAAAATTCTTGCTTTTATAAAAAACTTAAAAATAATGGGTTATTCTACAATGAAGAACCTTTAGAAGGAAGAGAAGAAAATGTTTCATATTTCTTTGTTGGAGGTGAACCTTTTGGGCTAAGCGAAACATTGATGAAAAAATTTTCTGACAGTCACCATAAAAGAATATTTAATTGCCGACTATCTCGTACTAGAAGAGTGGTAGAAAACGTATTTGCGATTTTATTCAGTGTTTTTAGAATTATCAAACCTATGCTTCTAGAGTAAGGTGACCAGACGTCCCGCTTTTGGCGGGACAGTCCCGATTTTTCACAATTTGGCCCGCGTCCCGCGACGTTTTTCAAAAGTCCCGACTTTTAGAATTAAGTGGAATTTTATATTTATGAAAATCATTGCTTTGCGTTCTAAGAATCCTACGGGTTACGACGACTAACATATTGCTTTTGCTGAGGAAGTTGAATATCAGAAAATACTTGGATACAGTAAAACGCTTTGGTTAGTTCTTCTGCCAGCTATCGAAAGAATTTTGAAGATGTATGATCCTTTAAAATTCTACTTTCTATCACAGGACAAATGTCCTAGAATTTTAGAAAAGTTTTTTGAAAGAGTATATTCAAAAATTTGGCTAGAGTTTCTACAAAATCAAGCTGCTCTTTTTCAGCACGTTATAAAGCTTACTGAAGATGATGAAATATCAAGAAAGTTTAGAAAATAATTTTCTACCGTTAACTATCCGCAATAGTATAAATCAGCTCGAAGAGCAGGGTACAATAAATTATTTTATAGTTTTATAGTAACTGCAAAGATTATTTAGAAGACCGGACCACATTAAGGTGTTTTTACATTTTAAGGTTTCAAAAATCTGACAAAGTTCTTTGGAAAAATCGGAGCTTTAGTACTTCTAAACTTGGTTTTTTCCTTACAACTTGATAAATTATTCCAGAAAACCAAAAAAGTGATTTTCTAGAGTATCATCTTGTATATTATAAATCCAATCTATTGAAAATCTATTTTTTGAATCTTAAGATTTTAAAAATCTAACAACATCCTTTGAAGAAATCGTCTTTTGTAATTTTTTAGGTTGCATTTTTCCTTACAATCAGGTAAATTTTTCCAAAAAACCAGAATAGTAAAATTGAATATTATTTTTAGATGGTGAATCCAAATTAGAAATATGGAAACCCTACATTTCTAAAAAAAACCTAAATCTCTAAGAAAATCCTTCGTAAGACTTGAGAATTCATCGTAATCTACCAAAAACAAGAATTCAAAAGCTTGAAATTTTGTTATTTTTGGTTTACGATGAAGTCATAAAGACAAGATGTTAATTGAAATACGAATTTGGATCCAGCGATAAAAGCAATATTCAATTTTACAACTTTAACTTTCTGAAATAACATCTTGTACTTTAAAAATCAAGTCTAATATCCAATATATCAAAAAACTATTTTTCGAACCTTAAGATTTTAAAAATCTAGCAACATCCTTTTGAGAAATCGTCTTTTGCAATTTTTTAGTTTGGATTTCTTCCTTACAATTAGATAAATTTTTCCTTACAATCAGATAAATTTTTCCAAAAAGCCAGAATAGTAAAATTGAATATTATTTTAGATGACCAGAACTTAATTGAAGCGATGTGCAAAAATCATTTGATTGTGTTTCTCAAAAATTCCCAAATAATAATATTTCCGAAAATGATCTTTTTAATGAAGTGTCATTAGTAAAAAAAATATATTGATAAGGAAAAGCTTAAATATTGGGCATCACAAAAAATCACAGTAGGAAACAAAGTAGGAAATAAAATCTTAGTTGTCCCGCTTTGCCCACCTAAAAATCTGGTCACCTTATTCTAGAGTCAAATAAATCAGCATTGGTGGTAGCGACATTAACGCATTTACATAATTTTTTAAGGCGTAATAGCGTTTCTCGTTCATTGTACACACCTTTTGAAACGTACGGTGAAACTGAGCCAAAAGGCAAAACGGCGTTTAACACCATCACACCAAATGAACCAGAAATATTCCTCAAATTCAGGTTGTTCCGATTAGATCATCTATAAAAACGCAAGAAATGCGGAAAAAACTCGCTAACTATTTTCAAAATGAAAGACGTGTTGAAAGACCAGCACGCTTTTTTTCATTTTAAGTTCTTCCCTTCTGAGAGAGAATAAGAAATTTATCATTTTTTTCAATCAATATCAATTTTCCCCCATGCATCGATTTTTTTTTTTAATTTTTTTATAATAATTTGTATTTTTTGCATCCCACAATACTTATTCTTCTCTATACAATTGAATAAACGTTAATGTTTGTTCTTGTGTCCACTCCACGCGGTTTTGTCACAAGTCTGGACGCACCTTAAGACAGAGAGTCATGTGTAAGACAGAGACGCTAAGTTTGGCAGTGACATTAAAGGGTGGCGGGCGATTATCGCAAATTGAGCCATCCTGTTAGTCCAGTGTCCTTGAAGTACAACCGGGTTCTCATTTAACTTCGTTTATGTATTTTGTATTAACGGTTGTTTCGAGAAATAGCGCCCTCTCAAATCAGGTAAACACAGTTGAGTATAAAATCTTGCTTTCGTCGTTAAATATGAGCCTTTCATCCAATTTTAATTGGATAAAAAGTCAGAAACTATTGGAAAACGTCTGTATGAACAAAGTTATAGTAAATTTTTTTATGACTTACTTTGGACTATCAGCTAAAAGACCCATCTTCTCCAAAACCGGATCTGGAAGACTCGGAAAGACCTCGAAAGGTTCATCTTGTCCGCCGATGGTCGGTGAGCCGTCAGACATAGACCGAAACCTCCTTTTGTCCGAAATCTGCAATGCAAATTTTTTTAACTTTCACCAATAAAACACACCGTATTTATTTTTTTTACTAAATCTCAATGCAAATGGTTTGGGTCACCGTCTGGTTGACATGTAAGTACATTGAGGATGGCATTGAATGCCCACGTTTATGGCATTTACACGGATTTTCAACAAATGACACCGCTTTGTTATCTTTAATTACACCTGATAAATACCACTATTCTAACATTATTTACTCATTAGAAAACATGTTAGAATTGAAATACTAGTATTTAAACGAATTTAAGAAACTTAGAAATTAACTGTTATCAAAGTGAACAACTTATACCAACAAATAAATTTTCATTCGTCGAGATATCTATATTTATAGATGTATACTTAAAAGTAATGAAGTAGAGGTTAATATGTTATCAAATTTGCGGTGTTCTGGATAAATAATTTAATTTAATCATTTTAAAAAATTAATTATTATTTTTTTTAATTAAAATAAAAAATTAAAATTAAAAAATAAGATTTTTTAAGGTGTTTTTCTATTAGGTGTTTATTACATAAATGAGATATTAATTTATTTATGTTTTTATTATAACCACTTCCTAGTTGAAACTAACCTTAAAGATAAGATATGTGTAACCGCGGGAATTTAACTTTAATATTTTACAATTTGTAAATACGGTCGAGGCGAACGTGACATTTAGTTTACTAAATTTCCGCAACGTTTATTTTCCCACCAGCTGGTAGGAAAAAAAGGACGAGACGTATCCTGCACGTTGGAAATTTATTTATTCGGGAGAGTTTTGATGTAGAGTAGTTTGGTGTATTTATAGATATTTCGTACTCTCAGATTTAAATGAATTATACTTCAATTTCTTTCTTAATTTATGTCGAACGAACTGTTTGTTGTTAATACTTGAAATTTTATGAGGATTTAGATTTAGTTGAAACTTAATCTTTATTCTTACCAAAAATAAACTTTTTACGACTTTTAGTTTTTCCCTCAAAAGAAAAAATATAACTTAATGTCGTTAATTGAAAGTTTTAAACATTCTAATGATCAGATTTAAGTTCTAAAAGTGGAATTTTCCTTGGATTATGTTAAAATTTAACGTTTAAACGTTAAAACTTTATTATACATATCCAAGGAATGTTTATACGATTCTAGTTCCTAGGAAAAACATTTATTTTTAATACTGTTAATTTGTTTACTCGTTTGCACTCAGAATTAGTAAATCATACTTATAAAAATTGGAAAAAAAATAAAATTATAATTAAATAAAATACAGGTTTGATGAAATGTCAAAACGATCGGTTTATTAATAATTATCAAATATTTAATTTGTGCAGAGCAGAAATCTGAATAAATTTCACTAAAAACTAATTAAATTCTTGAAAATATCACCAAAAATTTAAGTAAATTTGTAAAAATTCCACCAAAGCTACTAAAATTTTTAATAATCCCACCAAAAACAAATTTTTTAAAAAATATACTAAAATTAAGATTAATTTCGTCAAGAATTGATTAGATTCTTAAAAATTTCACAAAAATAAAAAAGTAACAATAAAAATTACACAAAAGTTAGTTAAATTGAATATAATTTTACCAAAAATTACTAAATTTGGAGACAATTCTACTAAAAACTTGGTGAATTTTTTAAAATTTCACCCAAAATCAATAAAATTGGTAAAAATTCCACGAAAAGCATACTATATACGTAAAAATTCCACCAAAGTTACCAATATTTTTAACAATTCCACCAAAAACGTACTAAATTTTTTCAATTTTTCACCAAAGCTACAAAAATGTTGAATAATTCCACCAAAAGCTTACTGATTTTTAAAAAATACCACCAAAAACTTACCAAATTCATAAAAACTCTACTAAAATTACCCATATTTTTAACAATTCCACCAAAAATGATTAAAGTTAATAAAAATTCCACCAAAGCTATCAACTTTTTTAACAATTCCATCAAAAACATACTGAATTTTATAAAAATTCCACCAAAAATTAATAAAATTGGAAAAATTTCACTAAAAACTTACTAAATTCGTAAAAATTCCGTAAGAAAACACAGAATTTTTTAAAAATTCCATCAAAAATGAATAAAATTCGCAAAAATTCCACCAGTGTTGTCAAAATTTTTGATAATTCCACCAAAAATATACTGAATTTTTTAAAAATTCCACCAAAAATTAATACAATTTGCAAAAATTCCACCAAAAACTTACTAAATTCATAAGAATTTTACCAAAAACACTGATTTTTTTTATTCCACCAGAAATTAATAAAATTCACAAAAATTCTACCAATGTTATCAAAATTTTTGATAATTCCACCAGAAACATACTGAATTTTTTAAAAATTCCACCAAAAATTAATACAATTTGCAAAAATTCCACCAAAAACTTACTAAATTCATAAGAATTTGACCAAAAACACTGATTTTCTTTTATTCCACCAGAAATGAATAAAATTCGTAAGAATTCCACCAATGTTATCAAAATGTTTGATAATTCGACCAAAAACATACTGAATTTTTTAAAAATTCCACCAAAAACTTACTAAATTCATAAGAATTTTACCAAAAACACTGAATTTTTTTAAATTCCACTAGAAATGAATAAAATTCGCAAAAATTCCACAAAGCTATTAAAATATTTAACAACTGCACCCAAAACTTACTGAATTTTTTCTATTCCACCAAAAACTTACAAAAATCCTAAAAATTACACCGAAATTGGCAACATTTTTAACAATTCTACCAAAAACTTACCAAATTTTTTAAAGATTCCACCAAAATGTCCAAATTCTTTTAAAATTCCACCAAAAATCAATCAAATTAGAAACAATTTCATTAAAAATTAACTAAAATCTTGAAAATTCCATCAAAAACTTAGTAGATTCATAAAAATTCCAGCAAAGTTACTAAAATTTTTAATAATTCTATCAAAAATAAAGAATTTTTTAGAAATTCCACCAAAAATTAATAAAATTGGAAAAATTTCACTAAAAACTTACTAAATTCGTAAAAATTCCGTAAAAAAACACTGAATTTTTTAAAAATTCCATCAAAAATGAACAAAATTCGCAAAAATTCCACCAGTGTTATCAAAATTTTTGATAATTCTACCAAAAATATACTGAATTTTTTTAGAATTCCACCAAAAATTAATACAATTTGCAAGAATTCCACCAAAAACTTACTATATTCATAAGAATTTGACCAAAAACACTGATTTTCTTTTATTCCACCAGAAATGAATAAAATTCGTAAGAATTCCACCAATGTTATCAAAGTGTTTGATAATTCGACCAAAAACATACTGAATTTTTTAAAAATTCCACCAAAAACTTACTAAATTCATAAGAATTTTACCAAAAACACTAAATTTTTTTAAAATTCCACCAGAAATGAATAAAATTCGCAAACATTCCACAAAGCTATTAAAATATTTAACAACTACACCCAAAACTTACTGAATTTTTTTTTATTCCACCAAAAACTTATAAAAATCCTAAAAATTACACCGAAATTGTCAACATTTTTAACAATTCTACCAAAAACTTACCAAATTTTTTAGAAATTTCACCAAAGTGTCCAAATTCTTTTAACATTCCACCAAAAATCAATCAAACTAGAAACAATTTCATTAAAAATTAACTAAAACGTTGAAAATTCCATCAAAAATTTAGTAGATTCATAAAAATTCCACCAAAGTTACTAAAATTTTTAATAATTCTATCAAAACTAATGAATTTTTTAAAATTTCCACTAAAAAACTTACAAAATTTGTAAAAATTCCACCAATAACTTACCAAATTCATAAGAATTTTACCAAAAACACTGATTTTTTTTAAATTCCACCGGAAATGAATAAAATTCGCAAAAATTCGCCCAATGTTATCAAAATTTTTAATAATTCCACCAAAAACATACTGAATTTTTTAAAAATTCCACCAAAAACTTACTAAATTCATAAGAATTTTACCAAAAACACTGAATCTTTTTAAAATTCCACCAGAAATGAATAAAATTCGCAAAAATTCCACAAAGCTATTAAAATATTTAACAACTACACCCAAAACTTACTGAATTTTTTTTATTCCACCAAAAACTTATAAAAATCCTAAGAATTACACCGAAATTGTCAACATTTTTAACAATTCTACCAAGAACTTACCAAATTTTCTAAAAATTCCACCAAAATGTCCAAACTCTTTTAATATTCTACCAAAAATCAATCAAATTAGAAACAATTTCATTAAAAATTAACTAAAACCTTGAAAATTCCATCAAAAACTTAGTAGATTCATAAAAATTCCACCAAAGTTACTAAAATTTTTAATAATTCTACCAAAAATAATGAATTTTTTAAAAATTCCACCAAAGAACTTACAAAATTTGTAAAAATTCCACCAAAAACTTACCAAATTCATAAGAATTTTACCAAAAACACTGATTTTTTTTAATTCCACCGGAAATGAATAAAATTCGCAAAGATTCCAACAATGCTATCAACATTTTTGATAATTCCACCAAAAACATACTGAATTTTTTAAAAATTCCACCAAAAACTTACTAAATTCATAAGAATTTTACCAAAAACACTGAATTTTTTTAAAATTCCACCAGAAATGAATAGAATTCGCAAAAATTCCACAAAGCTATTAGAATATTTAACAACTACACCCAAAACTTTTATTCCATCAAAAACTTACAAAAATCCTAAAAATTACACCGAAATTGTCAACATTTTTAACAATTCTACCAAAAACTTACCAAATTTTTTAAAAATTCCACCAAAATGTCCAAATTCTTTTAAAATTCCACCAAAAATCAATCAAATTAGAAACAATTTCATTAAAAATTAACTAAAACCTTGAAAATTCCATCAAAAACTTAGTAGGTTCATAAAAATTCCACCAAAGTTACTAAAATTTTTAATAATTCTATCAAAAATAATGAATTTTTTAAAAATTCCACCAAAAAAACTTACAAAATTTGTAAAAATTCCACCAAAAATTTACCAATTTTTTTGTTAAATTGCACCAAAAATCAATCAAATTAGAAACAATTTCATTAAAAATTAACTAAAACCTTGAAAATTCCATCAAAGACTTAGTAAATTCATTAAAATTCCACCAAAGTTATTAAAATTTTTAATAATTCTACCAAAAATGATTAATGTTTTTAAAATTCCACCAAAAAACTTACAAAATTTGTAAAAATTCCACCAAAAAACTTACGAAATTTGTAAAAATTCCACCAAGAATTTACTAAATTCGTAAAGCTTCCACCAAAGTTACCAAAATGTTGATCAATTCAACTAAAAACAATAAATTTTTTTTGGAAAAATACTAAAAATAAAACTAAACTATTAATTATAAAAATTGAAAAAAAATAAAATTATAATTAAATAAAGTACAGGTTTGAAAAAGCTAAAAATGAAAATTTTAAATAAATAAAAAAAAATTCAGGGTTGGAGACTTTAAGTTTAATTAACAGATGGTATTTTTTTTCTATTAAAGTCAAGTGGTGTTTTTCTAACTTAAATCACTTTTAAACGATCTCCTTTTATTTATTGGGTTGTTAACAAAATTAGTCTCGGTGCTAATTAGCTTTATTATCTTTTGAAATGTGTAATAACCAAGTGTTGTTTTTCACTCACAATCAGTTATTACTCCTTGTGAATCATATTTATTTTAACAATTCTCTTAAATTTGGATTATCTAACATAAGTAATTATATATAATAAATTTTGTTTTGTTATTTTATTTTCTTATGTTAACACTTTTAATTTTCAAGTTGTTAATTAACTTGTTGATAAAATAAAACTATAAGCAAAAAATAAAATATACAGAGTGAGTTATTAGTTCATTATTGAGGTGAAATATCACTAATTTTGAAGTGAAATTTATGATTTATTTTAACATTAATTGTAAAATTGATGTTTGATAAGCAGGACCGTACTTAGGTTCTGAAAAAAACTTTTTCAACGTTTCTCGGATTATAATTACTTTTTTATCGAACAATTTTAGCCTACAATTCACTAAAAAATATCTTTTTAGTTCCTAAAAACCAAATATGGACGACTTTTTAAAGTTCCTTAATGTTATGAAAATATAGCAGTTTTTAAGCTTTGCACAATTGAGTTGTTTGGTTTCAAATCCCCCTAAGTTCAAATTTTTCGATTTTGAGAAAACGGCAAAAAAGTATTTTGGGATGATTTTTGCGTTATTAATTCAAACGTAATTTATTTGTTATTAAAATATTTATTGAAGTTTCAAAAATTCTATAACCACGTCTTTTGAAATAGATATAAAAATCACAAAGTGGATTTAAAAATGGTGTTTGATTGCGTTTGCTACCAAACTGTGGATTAAGGCTCATTTGAATCTGAACAAAATGGATTAGACACGAATTGAAAGTGAATCAAATCTCTTTGTAGCTAATAACAGGAAACTTTATTTTTTGAAATATATGTTATTTAAAAACTGTACTTAAAAAAACTCTTAAATATCAGATATATTTTCGATTGATTCGCATAAACTAGGCTCTTCGTCCCCTCTTCTCGGGAATCGCCAGGAATATTATTGTTTTGAAATTTTTTCAATACATCTCTAATAAGCCAAATTTTCTACTTTTCTCCAGTTCTTTCCATAATGTTTGCTTAAAAAGATATTTACATCTCTCATTTTCAGATCTTTTGGTTTCACTCCGGTAGGAATTTCTTTTGGCTGGATATTCATGGCGGTTTGGTTTTTCCTAAAAACTTCTTTGAATAGGTACAGTTTTTGTAACTACGCATCTATTGAAAATGGGATTTCAATCTAAAGGCCGTCTATTTGATTTGAATTTTTAAGGGATTCGCGCGTTTTTTAATACAAATCATTGAGTATTTTATAGAAAACAACTTTTTCTAACAGATATATACCTCATTTTTGCTCAAAAATGGATTTAGGAGATATTGAAACCAGTCAACTCAATTAACTTATAATTTTCATGTGTTATATTAAAGAAAACATTTTAGATTGTAATTCCCCAAAAAATCTTTTCTTTATTAATAGAAATGAAACCTGGACGATTTTTTAAAATTAAAAAGCAATGATTAGATGAAAATATAGATGTATAAAAAATTTTTTCCCTCAAAATTTTTATAACTTAGCAGATTTTTATACGCTGCGTTATAGAAAACATTCTGGCTCATAGTTTTCCAAAAAATCTTTTCTCGATTCTTAAAAATCAAATTTAGAAAACATTTTTTCAGACGAATTTCAGGCTAATATACCAGGTGTGTAAGTATGAAACTGGAATTCGCCCATAAGTGATGAGCATGCTCTCGGTAAAACACAGTGTTTCGAGTGATTCAAACGGTTCAAAGGTGGCAATTTTGACGTGAAGAACGAAAAACGTGGAAGACCACCGAAAAAGTTTGAAGACGCTGACCTGCAAGCCTTGTTGGACGAAGACGACGCTCAAACACAACAACAACTGGCGGATCAGTTAAAGGTAACCCGAGAAGCCATCTCCCTTTGGTTGAAAGCCATGGAGAAGATACAAAAAGAAAATAGGTTCCACATGAATTCAACGAGAGACGAAAACCACAAAACATTATGCGAACTGCTGCTCGCCAGGTTCAAAAGAAAGTCATTTCTCCATCGAATTGTGACTGGCGAAGAAAAGTGGATATATTTCGCAAATCCTAAGCGCAAAAAGTCATGGGTTACTCCGGGTGAACCATCAACATTTCAAAGACCAGACCGCTACGGATGAAAGACAATGCTGTTTGGTGGGATCAGAAGGGCGAAATCTACTACGAGCTGCTGAAACCTGGGGAAGCTGTCAATGCTCAACGCTACCGACAACAAATGACCGATTTGGATCGAGTTTTAAGTGAAAAACGACCAGAATACCAACAAAAACAACACATGGTGATTTTGCTGCATGATTATGCATCAGCACACAAAGCAAAACAGGTCCAGGAAACGATAGAGTCGTTCGGTTGGGGGATTCTTCAGTAAGCACCTTATTCACCGAACCTTGCCCCATCCGATTACTACTTGTTTGCAGTTTGCATCGATGGGACACGCGCTTGCTGAGCAGCGCTTTACTTCTTACGAAGATGTACGAAAATGGTTCGATGACTGGTTTGCCTCAAAAGAGCAACAGTTTTTTTGGCGCGGAATCCACAAATTGCCAGAAAGATGGGAAAAATGTATAGATAGCCACTGACAATATTTTGAATAAGTTGTTTTGTATCATATCATTACAATAAACGTGTTTTTTTTCTGTACAAAAATTCCGGTTTCATACTTACATACCTGGTACAGCTGTCCCGTTTTGATTATCCGATCCTTTACGGGTATACTCCTTGGTTGTTTGTTTTCAGGGAATACGTCAGTAAAGAATCGGACATTTAAAACGGGACACTCTGTATATTAAGGTAACATTCGATCATTTACTATGGATACACCTATTTCAAGTAATTACATTTCCTAAAATAGCTGTATTCATTGTAAATAATCAGATGTTAACTGACGCCTAGTTTTATAAAGCTCAAATCTGTACCTTAGAGCTAAAGGGACTTAAGTCCAAAATGACATAATTGTGAAATAACGAAAAATATACTATTTTTAATTTGAAATAACAATTTTCATATTCTCAGCTCTCAAACAATTTAGCTCATAATCGCGGAAATATTGTTATTTAATACTAATAGTCTGTCTTTATTCATTAACAAAACATTTTTATGAAAACTTTTTATTTTTACGAACTTATTGGACTTACTACATTTTGGCTTAAAAAAATTATTTCTGAATGACTGTATGGACTTCAACAAAACAATAATTTGGGACAATAATAACATGTATGAACTTATTACAACAAAGAATAAATTTTAAAATATATTAACTCATAAACTCATTCATCATCGGGGAAATCTGATGCTTCTTCAGTATGGGGTAAGTTTCTGAAATAATCCTGATATTCTTCAGGGACCCACTTAAGGAGAGTTACAAGATTGTCGTACTTTGCTTTACTTATAGATTTTCTAAAAAATCTTAATTTGGTCAAAGTTTTTGGTATATTTGACGGTTTTCGAATATTTCTATACAAATTAATGGAACAAAAATTGTCATTAAATGATGTTTTATAAAAAAGAGTTCCATATACTTCGCGCCGAAGTTGAAGCCAAACAATGTTGGACAATTTAAACTCTAGGCCATCATTGCTTTTCTTTCTAGATATAAATGGCGCTGTTGATAAGGAGTACAATGTACTAAAATTTTTTAAATCTTCTATGGCCATGGAGTACACATTAAATCTAGGCTTTTTACAATTGCGAATAAAATTTAGCAAAAAAAAATAAAATAAGTTAAAATAAAATAAGTTAAAATAAAGAAATAAAAGGTTAAAATAAGTTTTAACCTTGATAATTAGATCTTTTGTGGACTTACGACTATTTGGCGCTAAAACGGTAAGGATTTACTTCTTTATAACCCAAAAAATTTTTTTCGTGATCAATTTTTTTAGATAATGTTGTAAAAAATGAAATGTTGTGTTTAACGAGATACTTATTTTAAGCATATCTCATTTTCATAAAATTTGGACTTACGTCCCTTTAGCTCTCAGGTACAGAAATAAGTTTACATTTAATTATTTATCTTGGATACCCTTATTTCAACCAATCACATTTCTTAAAATAGACCATAGCAAAGTAATCAAAATAAATAATTGAGTGTTAATTAAGTTTTATAAAATTGAGTTTCTTGAATTTTATAAAAGTGAACTTTAACATTTTTGCTTTTATGAAAATGCTTATAAAATCTTTTATTACTCACAATAAATAAACTTAAGAATTAAAAAAACGTTCGATCATGTGGGTTATAATAAAATATAAAATTAAAAAGAAGTCAAATTCTAAACACTTTTTATATCAGCTTTACCTCAACTAAAAATAAGATTATAATCATTTGTGTCAATAACTTTGCAAGGATATAAAAATAATTTACTATGCAGGTAATTTAATGAAGGTATTATTTTTTTCTTCAATAACATGTATGTTCTCCAGAATGAATTCTAGGTAGAGATATTATTTTTGATGTGATATCATAGTAATTTGTTTACGAGTAGTAAAAAAATGCGTGAGTAACGTGTCTCTTTTAATTAGTAGTAACGTTAAAATGAAATTTCGCACGGTTTTCAATTACAAATTCCGGCGGTTCGGCTATTTTCAAACCCGGTCCTTTGATGTATACGCCACAATTCGACGTTTCGGTAAACAATAGGGACGTTTGTTTGAAGACTTTTCCAAAGAACTCAACTCCAACCTTTTTAAAAATCCACCCACGCGGTTACGTTTGTTTAAATATTTTAAAAAACTTCCACGCAACCTTCCTTTTCTTTATTATCGGCGGCTAATTTTAAAATTTCTAAATTTACACCTTGTCCCACTTAATAAACTTTTCTTTTTTTTTCTTTACTTTATAATTTTTATTATTACATAAAACCTTCTTCTCAATCTCAAACCTTTTAATTTTTTTTAATGGAATATCATTTTTCGAGGTAAACATGCGATGATGTAATTATTTATATGTAATTATTTAACATTTTAACTCTTAATCAGGATTATAAGACAAAAAATATTAAAAAGAAGGAAAATGAAAAAATCGATTTACACGTTGTTTAAATTAAAAGATAAAAACATACACAATTAATACAAAACGAGCGTTGGCGACATGTGTACGATAGCGATATCTTTACAAAAGTCTATACACGCAACGTTATTTAAAAGCAAAACATTATAATGAGGTAACGCACTGATATCCTGTCGTGTGCGTGTTCATTAAGTACTCATTAACGTCGAAAACATGCGATAATCAGTTTATTTTAGTTTTATTTATAAAAACTTTTTTAATTGGAAAATAAATTTATTTGAAATTGCTTAATTTCAATGAACGTTTTGATTCAATAGGAATTCTAAGTAATTCAAGTTTGTATTTTACATAAGAATAATATTTTACATAAGAATTGTATTTTACATATTAGTATGTTACATGTCAGTATTTTACATAAAAGTCTTTTAAAAGTATGTGGTGATTAGATTCATGATTGTGTAATACTTATTCATAGAAGATTAATTATGTTGTAAATTTGTGATTAATCGAATTGTCGGTTTGTTAATGGTTGTGTTTGATAAATATTTTTAGTAAGTGCTTATTGACTTTAATGAAAATATGTGATAATTATTTTTTTATTTTCTTATTAAAAATAGTACTAGAAAATAATATTAAAGTTTTGCGTTGATTATTAATGTTATTTTTATTATTAATGTTGTTATTTCAAAGTTGTACGATCAATACTTTGAAAGATATATTTTTGTATATGTACTGGATGTTTTTATTTAACCACCTGAATTTAAAAAAATACTTATGTAATTTATTGGAATAAGTATCGAAATTATTACTTTTACAATATTTTTAAATGGAAAATTAAATTATTTTAATTAATTTCGTTTTGTCGTGGTGCGTGGTTTGATAATTCTTATCGAATGTCGGTAAATTTGTAAAGATCAAAGAAGTGTTTTTTCAAGGTTCTTAATGATTTGTGTAGATTCGTGTTGGCTGATCTTATAGCAGACGAATTTCGTTGCAGAATATTGCAGGTTATATTTAATTCTTCGAGATATGTACTATAGGTTGATCCTGTCTCACTATGGAAAGAAGGATGTAAGAGTGAGGTTCCTCCACGTAACTTTACCGAATAGACCCGACTGGAGTACAGTGAATGGAGCTTCTCTATCTCTCAACCTCTAAAGCCCGGTTCACATTATTCCAGTACAGTGATCGAAATCAGTGCTGGAATGCTACTGGAATAATGTGAACCCTCACTGGAATTAACTGGAATGCACTCATTCCAGTTAGCAATCCAGTCCAGTGACTGGACTGACGGTCTACTTTTTCAATCCAGCTCGCCCATTCTAGCACCACTGGAATAGTGTAGACAGCTAATCCAGTGCTGGAATCCATGCGTGAACATGTATACGATCCAGCCTAGCACTGGACTGGATTGACTAGCTGGATTACTAGACTGGAATAATGTGAACGATATGATCCAGTCTAGCACTGGACTCGATTGACTAGCTGGATTACTGGACTGGAATAATGTAAACCAGTCTTAATGCAAAGATCTTGCAATCCAAAATACCGTCGCGTAGAGGGTCACCGCACCTCGATGCTTTAACTCTTTCGTTCAGATTTTAGTCCTTTTTCAAGTTTTGTAGCAGAGGGGAAAAGAGTTAAGTCACAAAATGGACTTTGCATTATAATCCTTGATTTCGACGGTGTTTCGGTCTGGAAGACTTTCGCATTAACACTTTCACAACCGCTGACACCAACGTGGTGCCATAGATAGGCCCAACGTTGTAAGCCGTGACACTCATGTGGCGTCATTGGTAGGCCAGTCGTTATTCATTATTATCCAAAATATTGCTGGCTATTGGCGACGTTTCATTGTACAAACATGCGGTTGTGAAATTGTTAAGAAGGGCCCGACAAAACGGTTCACCTTTCCTTTGTACTTAAGTTGGGTTTACTCGGTAAAATTACAGGGAGGAACCTCGCTCTTTCATCCTTCTTTCGATAATGAGGTTTAGAATCAATTTATAGTACGTTTGGTTTAAAAAAGTAAAATCTTCCTAAAAAGGAACATAGAATTTGTTCTCTTATGACATGTACTATTAAAGAAAAAAGTAAATTGCACAACGACGGAGAAAATCCTTTAGTGATCTATTGATAAAACGAATTTGTCGAATATCTTGAATTACTTTAAACGATATGAAACCCGAAGCATATAGACACAAACGTAGACCATTGTGTATGAACTAGATTGGAAATAAAATATTCTAGTTAATCCTGAGTTAATAATAAATAAGGACGTAGTTATAATTTTCTGTCTATTATTTATATTTTGTAAATGAAGACAGACAAAACTTTCGATGAACCAAGTAAGGGTGATTATTTTTCTACTAACAGGATTAAATCGACTGGAAGGCAAACAATAAGTCTAAACTCTTGACCTCTCGAAGATCAGCTGACTCTTCTTTTTGTTGGAAGGGAGATTTTCCTTCTTGTTAGGCCGGAAACACACACAACGGTTTTTCGCCGTCCGGCAAAATGCCGTCCGATAGTGGAGCGAAGAAATGATTGACACCTTTCACACTAGCATGTGTGAAAGGTCTCATTTACTTATTCGCTCCACTATTGGACGGCATTTTGTCGTACGGCGAAAAACCGTTGCGTGTGTCTCCGACTTAAGTCTGATCGTGTATGAACTTAGCAAGCTAACAAATCGAGAATTTATCAGGCAAGTTTTCGGATAAGTAAATCCTCTATTCTCAAGCTTCTATTCTCACGGTATCCACAGATGATCAGGTTTGGTGGAACCCAAAGTTTCCGGCGAATAAATCTAAAGACAAAACTGTATCTTCACGGAGTGCAAAGTATAAAGTCGGTTCCACACACCCGGCGGACTGTTCGTTGTCAATCAGAGTGTGGAGGAGTTATTTTTTGCCGAGGCAAATCTTAGCGAAAGCCCTCTGATTCGGACCAAAATACTGACATAGAGCGAAGATATAGCGCGGCGAAGCGAGAAGATGATGAGATGACGAACTTAGGGTTGTCCACATACTTGGTCTCAGAAACCCTCGCCATGTCTCGTCGAGCGTGTGGAACCGGCTTAACGCATCCATGTGTATTATCATGGAAGGTTGCTTCTTACCAGTTGGGATGTTATGTGAGCCCAGATGCTCTTTGTTTGGAAGTGACTAATTGTAAGAACTAGCTGTGGCGTAACGATCCAGTTTATTTTTATGATAAAATCTAGCTCAAAGTGAATCAGTTGTACTATAACCCGAAATACAGCTGCACCATGAAGAAAAAGATGAAAGAGCACTGGGCGATGTTACGGAGAGGAGACTTACTTTTTCATCTTTCTCTTCATAGTGCAGCTTCATTTCGGGTTATTGTACCTTGTAGCTTGCGAGATGCGGTCGAATATAATTCCTGGTTGACGTCAGAGTTGGTTCTATTTCACTTGCAAAACTCTAAAGCTAACATGTATTGATAAATTCTGGACCTGTACACCTATTAGGCCTATACGCGTTCAGGCTTGCAAGTGGTAAAATCCACCTTTCGACCAGAGTTCAAGAGTCCATAGATCTTCGAAAGACAATGAACTCAAATCTAGCTTTCCAGTCGATTTGTCTAGTAGAGTATTTCCAATTTAGGTTTATGTATCGCGCAGTGATAGAATAGGTTGGGTCAAACAGTAATAAATTAACACTTTATTTATGTTGACTTCAAAATTTCTCCTTAGGCTAGGTTCACATGGCAAATTTTTTGACGCGCGGTTTGTAAGTAATCATTTATATGAGTGCTGCGTTAACGCAATCTGATGACCACGTGCATTCATATGAATGATAGTAGAGTAAACTTACCAAATCTCGACCATGTGCCTAAAGTCGACCCTCCAGTTTTTTCTATATGGCCTTTCAATAGAAAGGTCATATTCCATAAAAATCTATAGAAAGCAAGCATTTTTAGGGGGCCGACATTTTGGCAGTTTACCCTATTTATAATACCGTGACCTCTAAGCGCACACTTACAAATCCCGTGAATTATAATCCCCAGTCCAGTAGCTTTATTGATGAATAAACAAGATTTATAGAAAGTAGTGTTAAATCATCTTTGTTAAATATTTGTGATTCTCAAATAAATAAGTTAATTCTTTTTAAAAATCGGCTAGTGATTTGCAAGCAGTTAATTCACGCGAAGTTTTTTCCATGTGAACCTAGCCTTATCAATAACAGGTAGAGATTGACTCGGTCGACATAAATTGCTCGAAAAAAAGGATATTTTCTTTCAAAATTCTTTTTGCCTTTTATAGATATTTGAGCAAAATATTTATCTCGAATGTAGCAAGCAGCCGATCACTCTGTTTTGTGACACTTTTTTTTCCTTTCTTACATTTGTTATTTATATCTTTTTACGCATCTCACACGTAAATTTATTTTAGACGATCTCTAACAGTATGATTTACCAAAAGATTTAACAGAAATCGACAAGATTCTCTTTAAAATTGTCACAAACTCTCTTATTTGTTAACTGTTTCTTGTTAAATGGTAAAGCAAATGTAATAAATCGTCTAAAATAATCAAAAAAATATCTAAATTGGCCATAAATTGTTATAAATGATCTAAAATTGTTAAAAAATCATCTATAAAATTATACCAAATTGTCAAAATTTATCAAAAAGGTCATTAAAAATGGTCTTTAATAGTAAAAAATTGAGTCAAATCCTCTAACATAATAAATAAGTATAATAGTCAAAGTACAACAATATACAAAAAAATGTATATTAAAAATTCTGTGAAATCGGTGAAATGTTATCCAAAATTATCACAAATTCTAATAAATGATCTAAAATCGTTCGAAAATCCTTTAAAAATTACCTCAAATTGTCCAAATTTTACAAAAGAATTATTAAAATTTGTCTTAAATAGTAAGCAACTGAATTATATCCTCAAACATAGTAAATAAGTATAATAGTCAAAGTACAGTAAAGTACAAAAAAAATGTATATTAAAAATTCTGTCAAATCGATAAATTATCATCTAAAATGACCACAAATTCTAATAAATTGTTTAAAATCGTTTGAAAATCCTTTAAAAATTTCCTCAAATTATCCAAATTTTACAAAAGAATTATTAAACGACAAATTTTAATAATTAAATTTGTCTTAAATGGTAAGAAACTGATTTAAATCTTCAAACATAATAAATAAGTATAATAGTCAAAGTACAGTAAAGTACAAAAAAATTGTACATTAAAAATTCTATCAAATTGATAAATTGCCATCCAAAATGACCACAAATTCTAATAAATTGTTTAAAATCGTTTGAAAATCCTCTAAAAATTTCCTCAAATTATCCAAATTTTACAAAAGAATTATTAAAATTTGTCTTAAATGGTAAGAAACTGATTTAAATCTTCAAACATAATAAATAAGTATAATAGTCAAAGTACAGTAAAGTACAAAAAAATTGTACATTAAAAATTCTGTCAAATCGATAAATTGTCATCCAAAATGACCACAAATTCTAACAAATTGTTTAAAATTGTTTGAAAATCCTTTAAAAATTTCCTCAAATTATCCAAATTTTACAAAAGAATTATTAAAATTTGTCTTAAATGGTAAGAAACTGATTTAAATCTTCAAACATAATAAATAAGTATAATAGTCAAAGTACAGTAAAGTACAAAAAAATTGTACATTAAAAATTCTATCAAATTGACAAATTATCACCCAAAATAATCACAAATTCTAATAAATTGTTTAAAATCGTTTGAAAATCCTCTAAAAATTACCTCAAATTGTCCAAATTTCATTAAAAAAACATAAAAAATGGTAATAATTTGAAAAATATTTAAAAAA
Source organism: Digitonthophagus gazella (assembly GCA_036711955.1). Classification (NCBI taxonomy): domain Eukaryota; kingdom Metazoa; phylum Arthropoda; class Insecta; order Coleoptera; family Scarabaeidae; genus Digitonthophagus; species Digitonthophagus gazella. The sequence continues at coordinate 30,320,215 of JASCIT010000002.1, forward strand.
ATGTTTCAAAAGATGCATTCAGTACGAAAATATCTGAGAAATACTTTCTTTTAATTTGACTTGTAAAAATATCTCCTCACCGTTAAATAAGAAAGCGAGATTGTAAGTCATTTAAAACCAGTTAGTTTAACATTTTAAAAGCAATAAAAATTTTAATCACCAAACACTAATTTTTTTCTTAACAAGAATTTTTCAAAAGCACTTAACATTTAAACATGATACACGATCGTTAAAAAAATCCGTTACGATTAAACTTATCGTTATGTAATATTTATTCATAGAGTTATTAGGTGTATATAGCATTATTAGGTTATAAATATGATTTATGATTTATCGGTTTGTAGTTACTATTAAATTAATTTTGTTTGTAAAGAATTATTTAAACTAATCAAATTGAAATGGTTTGGTAATTAAGATTATTTTAAGTTGTATTTGTATATGTATAAAAAAAATTATCTATTATTACCAATGTTTAAGATTTCTAAGTAAACATCTTTCTTAAAACAGATTTCTTGAAAATAACACTTAAATTTTACGGTTGGTTTAGATAGAAGTAAAACGTTTTGTGTATAGGAAGTATCACGTTTGGAAATTAAATATTTAGCATAGTGTGTCCAAGTATACGTATTCTTTTTAGCGCAGTCACTATCCGTTTAAAAACCAAGGTTACATTTCACACTCCGTCTATTTTATACGTTTAAAATTTTGCCCAAACGAAAAAGTAGGAAAGAAATTCGATACAAATCACTGCTACGACAGCACAAAAAAGAACAACACAATAAACAAAGAATTAATTAATGAATTTTGATTGGTTTTAACTCGTAAGGTCGACTCTGTTGGTTCAATTTGATTCTAATCGAATATCTCCAGATGCAAATTAACAATGAAGATACAATCAAAACTTAAATAATCAAAATTTAAAAAAATAAAACTTAAATAATCAAAATTTAAAAAAATAAAATTTAAATAATCGAAATTTAAAAAATCAAAATTAAAAAAAATTACCTCTTGTCCATTTTCTTTAGAAATATCACTCGGAATTGAAGCTTCTAAAGGTCCTAATTCTTCACTTGTATCGTTACTAGAAGCACTGGAAACTGATGAAGTTCTAGAATCGCTTCTCGAACGGTAAATCGAAGAGATATGATCGGAATTGTTGTTCATTTCGATGGCTGTAGGCATCTTGAGTTTCTCGGGAACGTTTAAAAGTTCATTTAGAGGAGGATTTAAATCGCGTTCGAGATGTGAATGATGCGCGCGCGCGTTTCTTAAGTCGATTCTCGTTCGCTTACGTTTGATCAACTGACACTTAAAAATGAGTTGCAAATTACTATAGAACACGAGTTTTCCCCTACTACTTTCCGTAAAGTTGTTTGGGCACGATTCGTACGATCGAGGAACGAAATAATAACGAGGTTTGATAAGGAAGTTATTAAAAGAAAGTTGGTATTTGTGTGGACAGTGGTGTAGTGTGGATTTTTGCTAAAAAGTTTTTGACCAAGTTTAAAAAATCGTGGAGACTTTATTTCTTAAAATTAAGAAATGAAATTTGGATTAATTGAAAGCTAAAATATTCTATTTTGTAATAAAAAAATTAAATTTGTTCTAATTATTACCCAAAAAATTAAAAAAGTTCTTAAAGATGACTAGAATTTTTGACAGTTCATAACCCCACTTTTTTAAAAAATTGATCCAACTTTAAAAAATCGTGGAGACTTTATTTTTTACAATTAAGAAATGGAATTTGTATAAATTGAAAGTTAAAATATTGTATTTTGTAATAAAAAAATCAAATTTTCTCTAAATATTACCCAAAAAATTAAAAAAATTCGCAAAGATGATCAAAATTTTTGACAGTTCATAACCCCACTTTTTTAAAAAATTTATCCAACTTTAAAAAATCGTGGAGACTTTATTTTTTACAATTAAGAAATGGAATTTGTATAAATTGAAAGTTAAAATATTGTATTTTGTAATAAAAAAATCAAATTTTCTCTAAATATTACCCAAAAAATTAAAAAAATTCGCAAAGATGATCAAAATTTTTGACAGTTCATAACCCCACTTTTTTAAAAAATTTATCCAACTTTAAAAAATCGTGGAGACTTTATTTTTTACAATTAAGAAATGGAATTTGTATAAATTGAAAGTTAAAATATTGTATTTTGTAATCAAAGAATCAAATTTTCTCTAAATATTACCCAAAAAATTAAAAAAATTCGCAAAGATGATCAAAATTTTTGACAGTTCATAATCTAGCTTCTTTTAAAATTTTGTTCAACTGTAAAAAGTTGTGGTGACTTTATTTTTTTAAATTAAGAAATAAAAGTTGTATTAATTGAAAGCTAAAATATTATGTTTTGCAATAAAAAAGTCATTTTTGTTCTAATTATTACCAAAAAAATTAAAAAAATTCTTAAAAGTGATTAAATTTTTTTTTAACCTAATTTTTAAAAATTTTGATCAATTTTAAAAAATCGTGGAGACTTTATTTTTTTAAATTAAGAAATGAAATTTGTATTAATTGAAAGTTAAAACATTCTATTTTGTAATAAAAAAGTCAATTTTGTTCCAATTATTACCCAAAAAATGAAAAAAAATTCATAAAGTTGACTAAAATTTTTTATAACCTAAAAAAAGATTAAAAAGGATGAAAAAAATAGAAAATTATTTAAGAATTAAAGTTAATGTAACTTAATTTATATTAAAATTGTTAAAAAATGACTTAATTTAGTCTAAAATTGTAATATTTCACTTAAAATTTTTTAAAATCATCGATTTTTTTCCAAAATTTCACGAAATTTGCTGCAAAATTGTTGAATTTCATTTAAAAGTCACTAAATTGAGCCTTAAATTTTGAAATTTCGTCTAAAATTTACTAAAAACCATCTGATTTTGTCTAAAATTTCATCCAATTTCGTATAAAATTGTCTAAAATTGTTAAATTTCATCTAAAATTGTCGAATTTCATTTAAAAGTCAGTTAATTTGCCTTAAAATTGTGAAATTTCATCTAAAATGCTCTAAAATTGTCGAATTTCGTCCAAAATGTCTTCCAATTTCGTATGAAATTGTCTAAAATTGTTGAATGTCATCTAAAATTTTTTAAAACCGTCTGATTTTGTCTAAAATTTCATCCAATTTCGTATGAAATTGTCTGAAATTGTGAAATTTGGTCTAAAATTGTCGAATTTCATTTAAAAGTCAGTTAATTTGCTTTAAAATTGTGAAATTTCATCTAAAATGCTCTAAAATTGTCGAATTTCGTCCAAAATGTCTTCCAATTTCGTATGAAATTGTCTAAAATTGTTGAATATCATCTAAAATTTTTTAAAACCGTCTGATTTTGTCTAAAATTTCATCCAATTTCGTATAAAATTGTCTAAAATTGTTAAATTTCATCTAAAATTGTCGAATTTCATTTAAAAGTCAGTTAATTTGCCTTAAAATTGTGAAATTTCATCTAAAATGCTCTAAAATTGTCGAATTTCGTCCAAAATGTCTTCCAATTTCGTATGAAATTGTCTAAAATTGTTGAATATCATCTAAAATTTTTTAAAACCGTCTGATTTTGTGTAAAATTTCATCCAATTTCGTATGAAATTGTCTAAAATTGTTAAATTTGGTCTAAAATTGTCGAATTTTAATTAAAAGTCAGTTAATTTGTTTAAAAATTGTAAAATTTCATTTAATTTGTTCTAAAACCATCGAATTTCGTCTAAAATTTCTTCCAATTTCGTATAAAATTGTCTTTAATTATTGACTTGCATCTAATTTCGTGTAAAATCGTTGACTAAAGATTAAAAAAGATGAAAAAAATAGAAAATTATTTAAGAATTGAAGTTAATGTAACTTAATTTATATTAAAATTGTTAAAAAATGACTTAATTTAGTCTAAAATTGTAATATTTCATTTAAAATTTTTTAAAATCATCGATCTTTTTTCCAAAATTTCACGAAATTTGCTGCAAAATTGTTGAATTTCGTTTAATTTCATCAAAAATTTTTCGAATTCCATTAAAAAATAACTTAATTTAGCTTGAAATTGCGAAATTTCGACCAAAATTTTTCTAAATTCGTCCAATTTCGTTTGAAAATTCACGAAATTTCGCCTAAATTTGTCCAATTTCAATGAAAAATAATTTTATTTATCTTAAAATTGTGAAATTTCATCTAAAATCGTTGAATTTCATCTAAAATTTTCTAAGTTATCAAATTTTATTTAAAATTTCACAAAATTTCATCAAATTTTTTTCCAATTTCATTAAAATAGAACTTAATTTTAAAAATTATGAAATTTAAACCAAAATTATCAAAATTCGTCGAACTTCGTCTAAAATTTCACGAAATTTCGCCTAAATTTGTCAAATTTTATTGAAAAATAACTTAATTTAACTAAAAATTGTGAAATTTTATCTCAAATTTCTTAAAATTGTCGAATTTCGTTTGCAATTTCACGAAATTTCGTTTAAAATTGTCGAATTTCATTGAAAAAAAACTTTATTTAGCTTAAAATTGTTCAATTTTATCTAAAATTTTCTAAAATCCGGTTTTTTTTTAATTTCGCCAACTTTGGTGTAAAATTATCTAAAATTGTTGAATTTCGTTTAATTTCACCTAAACTTTTTCAAATTTCATTGAAAGATAGCTTAATTTAACTTGAAATTGTGAAATTTCGACAAAAATTTTCTAAATTCGTCCAATTTCGTTTGAAAATTCACGAAATTTCGCCTAAATTTGTCGAATTTCAATGAAAAATAACTTTATTTATCTTAAAATTGTTAAATTTCATCTAAAATGCTCTAAAATTGTCGAATTTCGTCCAAAATGTCTTCCAATTTCGTATGAAATTGTCTAAAATTGTTGAATATCATCTAAAATTTTTTAAAACCGTCTGATTTTGTCTAAAATTTCATCCAATTTCGTATGAAATTGTCTAAAATTGTTAAATGTGGTCTAAAATTGTCGAATTTTAATTAAAAGTCAGTTAATTTGCCTTAAAATTGTGAAATTTCATATAGAATGCTCTAAAATTGTCGAATTTCGTTCAAAATTTTTTCCAACTTCGTATGAAATTGTCTAAAATTGTCGAATTTCATTTAAAAATCAGTTAATTTGCCTTAAAATTATGAAATCTCATCTAAAATGCTCTAAAATTGTCGAATTTCGTCCAAAATTTCTTCCAATTTTGTATGAAATTGTCTAAAATTGTTAAATTTCGTCTAAAATTGTCGAATTTCATTTAAAAGTCACTTAATTTGTTTAAAAATTGTAAAATTTCATTTAAATTGTTCTAAAACCATCGAATTTCGTCTAAAATTTCTTCCAATTTCGTATAAAATTTTCTTTAATTATTGACTTGCATCTAATTTCGTGTAGAATCGCTGATTAAAGATTAAAAAAAATGAAAAAAATAGAAAATTCTTTAAGAATTAAAGTTAATGTAACTTAATTTATATTAAAATTGTTAAAAAATGACTTAATTTTGTCTAAAATTGTAATATTTCACTTAAAATTTTTTAAAATCATCGATTTCTTTCCAAAATTTCACGAAATTTGCTGCAAAATTGTTGAATTTCGTTTAATTTCATCAAAAATTGTTTGAATTCCATTAAAAAATAACTTAATTTAGCTTGAAATTGTGAAATTTCGACCAAAATTTTCTAAATTCGTCCAATTTCGTTTGAAAATTCACGAAATTTCGCCTAAATTTGTCAAATTTCAATGAAAAATAACTTTATTTATCTTAAAATTGTGAAATTTCATCTAAAATCGTTGAATTTCATCTAAAATTTTCTAAAGTTATCAAATTTTATTTAAAATTTCACAAAATTTCATCAATTTTTTTTCCAATTTCATTAGAATAAAACTTAATTTAGCTTGAAATTATGAAATTTAAACCAAAATTTTAAAAATTCGTCGAATTTCGTCTAAAATTTCACGAAATTTCGCCTAAATGTGTCGAATTTAATTGAAAAATAACTTAATTTAGCTAAAAATTGTGAAATTTTATCTCAAATTTCTTAAAATTGTCGAATTTCGTTTGAAATTTCACGAAATTTCGTTTAAAATTGTCGAATATCATTGAAAAAAAAAATTATTTATCTTAAAATTGTGCAATTTCATCTAAAATTTTCTAAAACCCGATTTTTTTCCAAAATTTCACGAAATTTGGTGTAAAATTATCTAAAATTGTTGAATTTCGTTTAATTTCACCTAAACTTTTTCGAATTTCATTGAAAGATAACTTAATTTAGCTTGAAATTGTGAAATTTCGACAAAAATTTTCAAAATTTAAATTTCGTTTGAAATTTCACTAAATTTCGTTTAAAATTGTTGAATTTTATTGAAAAATAACTTTATTTAGATTCAAATTGTGAAATTTCATCTAAAATTTCTTAAAATTGTCAAATTTCTTTTAAGGTTTCGCCAAATTTTGTATAAAATTGCCTAAAATGATTGAATTTCGTCTAATTTTATTTAAAATTTCCTTAAGTCATCGAATTTCGTTTGAAATTTCACGAGATTTCGATAAAAGTTATCAAATTTCATTGAAAAATAACTTTATTTAGATTAAAATTGTAAAATTTTATCTAAAATTTGCTAAAATCGTCAAATTTGGTGATGAAAATTTTGACCAATTTTAAAAAATCGTGGAAACTTTATTTTTTTTTAATTAAGAAATGAAATTTGTATTAATTGAAAGCTAAAATATTTTATTTTTTAATAAAAAAGTCAATTTTGTTCTAATTATTACCCAAAAAATTTAAAAAAATTCTTAAAGGTGACTAAATTTTTTTTAACCTAACTTTTAAAAATTTTGATCAATTTTAAAAAATCGTGGAGACTTTATTTTTTAAAACTAAGAAATGAAATTTGTATTATTTGAAAGCTAAAATATTCTATTTTGTTATAAAAAAATTAATTTTGTTCTAATTATTACCTAAAAAATTAAAAAAAAACATAAAGTTGACTAAATTTTTTTTAACCTAACTTTTAAAAATTTTGATCAATTTTAAAAAATCGTGGAGACTTTATTTTTTAAAACTAAGAAATGAAATTTGTATTATTTGAAAGCTAAAATATTCTATTTTGTTATAAAAAAATTAATTTTGTTCTAATTATTACCTAAAAAATTAAAAAAAAAACATAAAGTTGACTAAAATTTTTTTAACCTAACTTTTTTAAAAATTTTGATCAAATTTAAAAAATCGTGGAGACTTTATTTTTTTTTAATAAAGAAATGAAATTTGTATTAATTGAAAGTTAGAATAATCTGTTTTGCAATAAAAAAGTCAATTTTGTTCTAATTATTACCAAAAAAATTAAAAAAATTCATAAAGTTGACTAAAATCTTTTTAACCTAACTTTTTTAAAAATTTTGATCAAATTTAAAAAATCGTGGAGACTTTATTTTTTGAAATTAAGAAATGAAATTTGTATTAATTGAAAGCTAAAATATTCTATTTTGTAATAAAAAAGTCAATTTTGTTTTAATTATTACCCAAAAAATTAAAAAAATTCATAAAGTTTACTAAAATTTTTTTAACCTAACTTTTTTAAAAATTTTGATCAAATTTAAAAAATCGTGGAGACTTTATTTCTTTTAATTAAGAAATGAAATTTGTATTAATTGAAAGCTAAAATATTCTATTTTGTAATAAAAAAGTCAATTTTGTTCTAATTATTACCCAAAGAATTAAAAAAAAATCATAAACTTCACTAAAATTTTTGATAGTTAACTTAACTTTTTTTGAAAATAATCACGCTACGCCACTGATTTATGCAAACGAATGGAAATTAAAAAACTGTTTTTTTATTATTATTATTATGAAAACATACGTTTTGGTATTAGTGATTAATTTATCAATTGAAGAACTCACAAAACTTGTTTGTTTAAGATTTATTTGAGTCGTAGTCATGAAGTGTCGTAACTATTTATTTACTCCTTTTTTTATAATTTTAAAATTATACACAACACATTCCCAAGATTTATTTTTGCATGAATTCTCGAGTAAGTTCCGGGAATATTTTCTATGTACTTTTTTTCTAAATGCGTGTGCACGTGTTTATTTTTTATGATAGATCGTGTTATCATATTATCATAGTTATGATTAAATGATTTCTAGAAATTAAAAATTAAATAAAATAAAATTTTAAGAAATGTAAAAATAAAAATAAACTTTGTCTTCTTTACGGATGTGACTTGTCTTCTTTTCTCATTTTTTTTTTTCTTTTGATGTTATAGGTCAAAAAATATTTATCCGCGTTTAACGAGGTTCAAAGATCATCTGAAAAAAGGAGAAAAAAAAAATTACGTGTATGTACAGATTGCCGATAAGAAAATTCTTGTGCGGTCCTTGAATAATAATAAATAAGGTAAAAGCGAAGTTTATTTGTTGAATTGTTAGTAGTTAATCATTAGTTTAGAGATTTTTGTTTGGTTTTCTTTTTAGCGCTTGATCAAAAACCTTTTTACTTGACAAACATGCAAATGAAAATGGTATCTACTTATGCTAACAATAAGTAGTTGTAAATTATGTTATGTACATGGTATTTATAATTTTAAATTCCTTATAATTTATAAGGTTTCTAAGGTCAAATAAAAAAGTATACAATTTAAAAATTATTAGATATTTATCAAATTGTTTTAATGATACGGAGAACGAACTTTGCTAATTATTTTTATAGAAACAAGAAAAATATTGGATGTAATCCGATGCATTTAGTAAGAACATAGACTTTCATTATCCTACTTCAGGTGGTAGTAAGCTTGGCGAATTTTCTACGTTCAACAATGTTTAAGAATTAATTAATTAAAGATGTGTTGTGAATGCGGTGCTGGACCTTCACAATTGACAAGGAACCACTTTACTTAGAATAGGTGTTTTTATTAACGTCTTACTTCATGTAGTTAACAAACATATGTTATGATAAAGGGTTATGTACTACTTTTAAATACATACCATGTGGTTATCTTTGTTGGTTTTCATAATAATTATATGGCCGACTTAAGGTAGAACGTTTTTAAGAAAAATCTAATCTCGGCCGGGGATGCCGACTTTAGGAATTATACTACATTTCATTGTGTCTTAAACTCGGCCATTTAAGATTATTTTAGATCTGCCCCAACACCGTCCCAAAACTGCTTTTTGCAACCAAACCAGGTAGATACATTGTAATATAACAGTCATGAGTAGTCATCCGTAAAGTAGTCTGTTGTTGTAATTCAACGATTTTGAATCGATTTTCTTGGTGAGTGATAACCTTAGTTAACAAAAGTGCATTTATTTAAAGATTTTTGTTATTAAATCAATATTAATTTTTACTTTTCAATAACAAGTTGTTATTAGTAATAACCATTAACCTAATTTTAATGAGAAAAATCGCTACAGATTTCTGCCGTCCCAGTAGTTACCTATTTATTTATGACTTCTTTACTAGATCACCATCGAAAATCGGATCAAAACTATTTTAAAGGCTGTTATATTGCGGTATCATAATTCCGAACCTCGATGTGGATAACTATAGTTCGTTCTACCTATTTATTTCATTTTGTAATAACTATGCCGACTTTAGGTAAACATGCGGCTGGGCAAAGGGTGATAGTGGCCGACTTTTGGAAAATGTGCTGTTCTAAAATAACTTGACTTTATTTTATTCTTCCATGAATTTTACTTACTTTTACAAAATATAATCGTTTAAAAAATAAATGTCGCAAGCAGAAAACAGGTAGAATCGTACTCAACGGTTACTGATTTAAAAACTATAAAGATTGTAATGTGAAAAAATCGTTAAAAGGCCGACATTTGGAGAATTTACCCTATGTGAATAGATAGTCTTGGATGAATTAGAAGACCTTTGAGAGTCATCCAAGATAATATTGAAATTGGTTGTTATTTTGACAACTTCCGGTATTTCCCCCAAAGCGATAATGAGTAACTAATTTTTAACGAATGATTTTTTTTATTTTTCAGGTCCAAACGCCAAGAATTCTGCTTTTGTAATGTTGATTTTTTTAAAGCCAGATTGGGAAGATAAAGAGAAGAGAGAACGTAAATCTTCATTGAAGAGATCAACTTTGGACAGAAAACGACACTCAATAAAGGATGAGTATGTTAACTTTCAGGGTTTCAAAAATGAAATAAAATCAACTCTGACCTCAACTAGGAATTATATTCAACTCACTCTTGCAAGCTACATGGTACAACTGATTCACTTTTAGCTAGATTTTATTATAAAAATAAACCGGAGCGTTACACAACAACCAGTTTTTATAATTAGTCACTCCCGAAGAAAGAGCATTCATCACATGACATCTCAATTGGTAAGAAACAAACTCCCATGATAGCATGTATGCCTTTGATAACATACAATGTGCTATTAACCCGAAATGCAGCTGCACCATGAAGAGAAAGATGAAAAAAGTAAACCTGCTTTCCGTAACATTGGCAAGTATTCTTTCATCTTTCTTGTCATGGTGCAGCTCTATTTTGGGTAATAGTACAATAAGCCGAAATGGAGCTGCACTATGAAGAGAAAGATGAAAGAGTACTCAGCAATGTTACGGAGAGGTGACTTATTTTTTCATCCTTCTCTTCATGGTGCAACTCCATTTCGGGTTATGGTACACAGTCAGAAAATTTTAAAGAATCGCCTAAGATAAGACCGAGATTTTTTTTGCTTTTTTTGGTAAGTTACACAGATTTTTCCAAAATGATAATGACGAAGTAGTCGTTAGCGAAATGTTGCTTTATTTTTTGGGTTGGACCTAAACACAATGAATTCTGTTATAGGAACGTCACTTTTTAAACCAAACTCAGAAGATAGTAAGATGAGAGAACGTAAATCTTCATTGAAGAGATCCACATTGAACCAAAAACGACTTTCAAGAATCGATTCCGTTTCTGGCTTTGGTCGGAAACGGATGAAGTGTTTGTGTCTGTCCCCAAAATCAAAAAAATTCTTTATTAATCAAGTTTATTATAATCCATCAGTGATCTATTATTAATACATATTTTGTCTATTTAATTTATTTGTGAATCTAGTAGTGCCGCTATTTTCAATATTTTAGTGAAGCTTATTCTGTATTTTCTTGGAAATTTTTTAGAGTTCAAATTTAACTTTGACGATTTTATGTTTGTGTGACGAATTTTATTTCTCAAAGTTTTTACAATTTAACCTACAAATTACTCTATGTTACATTAAAGAAGTCGTTTTAAATATTTCCTAATATTTTTCCTTAATTCTTAGAAGTTGAGTCTTATTGTACGTGTCTTCTTGTTCCATTGAAGAAACCCACTGTAATTGATTTTTGTGCCTGGTGTCAGATAAGGACCTGTTATGGTTCAAACGCCAAATACCCCTTATTGAATTAAAAACTAAATTAAATTGACTTTGAGGAAAGGAGATGTGTACCTTTTATAACATACAATTTACATGCTCAAAAAATTTTATAAAATCGTCTAATAAGTTAAATTATTTACTGGAGATTTTTTACTTTTTTGGTAAGTCGTGTAAGTTTTCCCAAAATAATAATGAGGAAGTAGTCTTTAGCAAAAGATTGATTTAATTCTTTTAGTCTGAATATTATGAGTTCTTTTAATTTTAGGAACATGAATTTTTAAACCAGACTCACAATCAGAAGATGATGAAATGAGAAAACATAAATCTTCATTGAAGAGATCCATTTTGGACCGAAAACGAGTTTCAGAAAAGACGTACATATTTGGATATCATCAGCATATTGATATCAGTGGAACGGAGTGATGGTTGTTATATGTTAGGCACGAGAATGAAGTTTTTAATAATTAGAATAAACAAAGACGAGGGGAATTAAAGTAGCATTTCCTTTTTTCAAGGTAAGCTTTTGGAACAATTTATTCCTTCTTCAGAGTAGACTACAAGTTGTCTTTAACTTGAACCCTGACTCTACTCTGATGAAGGAATAAATTTTTTCCGAAACCTTGGCTTGAAAAAAAGGAATATTCTTTCATCATCACCATCAGAGTAGACTACAAGTTAAAGACAACTTGTAGCCTGATGAAGGAATAAATTATTCCGAAACCTTTGTTGTGAAAAAGGAAAATGCTATTTTCTTCACCATCAAGGAAAATTACAAGCATAGGCGCCAAATCCGTGGGTGCTCTGGGTGCCTGAGCACCCATAGAAATTTTTTAAAGGGTGCCGAGCACCCATACGATTTACCGAAAATTAATGCACTCCGCATCAAAATTAACGCACTACAAAAAAATCCCAAAATTCAAAGTTCATTTTCTCTCAAGTCACTAGTCTAATTTAATTTAAGTTTTCTTTGTAATGTAGATTTTTTTCTTCAGTAACAACCCATAGTATAACATTTTTATTTAAACTTTTGTTTAAGACATGTGCAGAGTGTGTAAGAAAGACATCGTTTTTTCATCGACCTTTGGAACACCTGTGGGCCGTTTCAAATGCACCATCTGATGACTACCATAATCAAAAGGTATTCCAGTCTTTTCTTAACTATTTGTTTTTTGAATCATGTGTTTATCTGTTTATTCAAAGAAACAGTGGTCTGTTAAAGATTAGAGATAAAGATATGTAAATATATTTTTTATTTCACATTTTGATTTTTAGTTAACCTACCTATTACTTGATTCCATCTTTGAGATCATCCAGCACCCATACATATTTTCAAAAACCGGCGTCTATGATTACAAGTTAAAGACAACTTGAACTCTGCCTTTAACAAGTCTGTCAACAAGTTGTCTGTAAGTAAAGAAGGAATATGTTACCACCCCAGCCCCTGAGTGGACAAAAGATCTACGTGGCCATATTCCGGGTAGTTTTCACCACCCTCCGGTCCACCCGCGCAAACCTGATAGCGTGTTAAACGGGAAGAAAGGAAAAATCAAATTTTTAGAACTAATCTAATTTAATTGTAAAATAAAATAAAACAAACAAAAACAAAAACGAACCCTAAATATAGGGGAGACCGGGGTTGGTTGGCACATGGGGCTAATTGACACAGCGTCAAATAAGGGCCATCTATTTTACCTACGATTTTAGTCATATCGATGATGCAACTCTGTGAGTGTAGAGTCGTTGACACCCGATCGAGAAAGTGCCAGTGAAGTAAAAAGTACGATTAGGTAAGTGAAATAAATGGCCCATAGTTGACGCTGTGTCAATTAGCCCCATGTGCCAACCAACCCCGGTCTCCCCTACTAATTTAAAACCATTCGAAATTTATGGAATGACCTTATACCTATCTACAAAAATGATCTTAATTCTACTTACAGTTGTTGTCTCTTAAATACCCCTTTTTATTTCTTTTTTGTTGTTATTTACGATATCCCAATCTTCCACTTTTCTCTATTTACTTCGCACAAACCTGCTTTCAATCACTTACTTTTCTCACCACTCTCTAATTAATTCTTCGTCCTTTCTTTTCTCGTTCCTCACCATCGACTCTCCGAGGTCTTCCCTTTTCCCCATCTTTATATTGCTCTCGCGCTTTGTTTATAGTGGTTCGCGACGTACTCACAAAAATAATAGCCCAGATTGTTACAAATATATTATTCCGAAACCTTGGCATGAAAAAGAAAATAATCTTTCATCACCATCAGGGTAGATTACAAGTTAAAGACAACTTGATAATGACGATGAAAACAGCATTTCTTTTTTTCAAGCCAAGGTTTCGGAATAATTTATTCCTTTACTAGGGTAGACTACAAGTTGTCTTTAAGTTGAAGATGATGAAAGGAATATTTCCTTTTTTCTAGCCAAGTTAAAGACAACTTGCAGTCTACCCTGATCAAGGAATAAATTACTCTGAATGTTTAGCTTGCAAAAAGAAAATTTTGCTTCAATTCTCCTGGATGCTGTTGGTTGTAATTCCCAAGAATTTAATTCTCGTTAATATTGATGCACTATTAACGAAAAGACAAATCGCCCTATGAAGAGAAAGATGCAAAATTTTAAGAACTAATCTATTTATTGATAACACAGTACAGTGCTTAATACAGCTAAGGAAGAAAGCTGTGAAGAATGAATACAACGTACGGCTCAAGTTAGATCCTTATGGAACACCAAAAAAACACTCTCAATGGACTCAATGAGTGCCATCAATTTTGACTATTTAGGTTCGGTTGTTTAGATAATTAGTAAAAAAATTACAATCTGCTGTTCACAACCCATATGTTTTTAAAAAGTAACAGTTTATGATTCATTGTGTTAAATGCATTAGAGACTTCAATTTAAATCAAAACCAAAAGTTATTAACATGCGAATCAGTAACACACTATATCATCAACGATACAGATTAACGCGGTTTAACCACTATATCTACTCTTGAAACCAGACTGATCAGCTAGAAGTACATCATTCTATCCAAAAAATTGAACGGTTTGTTGTTTCTTGACAATCTTTTCAAGTACGTTAAATATGATTGATAGAATAGTAAAGAAGCAAATAATGGGACAAAGAGAATTTATTGTTGGACAGTTGATTTTAGATAGTGATAGATTTATTAAGAAGTTGCCGAATATTATAGCAAAATGAAATTAACTTTTTTGAGAAATTCTAATAAACTTATTTTACTAATAAATTTATTAGTAACTTCATAAAACCGCAATGAAATAAAAATACAAAAAAAACATTCAATAAACTTTATTTTCTTTAAAAAATGAGGTGTGAAAGAGATCACTAATTAACCCATATAAAGAAAAAAATAATGTATAAAAAAAATTAAAATAAAAATTTTTCTATTTACATTAAAACGTATTAAATTAAAAAAATCTTTATTTAAGATATATGTTTTAAAATAGCATGAATAACATGCATAGTTTGATCGTCGATCAAAACTATATCAAAGTGTTTCATATAATTCTCTAAATTATCTTCAGCCTGAAAATAAAAAAAAAATAAAATCATATAAAAAGTTCTTAATTTTTAGATTAAGATTTTAAGATTTTTAATAATTTTTTAGTTATTTTTTTAGTACATACATGATCATATAAAAATCCAATTTTTAACACATTAGAACCAGTGTCTTTACCGGTAAACATCTTAGAGTCTCCGATAGAATCTCCAACGACTATAGCGTTAACTCTGTCGTGTAATTTTTCATAATAATCGGTTCCTTTAAGGACGGATTCGTTTTTATTAAAAACATTTATGATAGTTTCATCTCTAAATCCTTGAATGACGCCTTGTTCGTCGTATTTTAAAAAATTAGCGACGACTTTTACGTTTGGATGTAAGATGTTGTAGTAATTAAGTACGGCAACTACGGTTTGTCCCAAACCGGCTGAGAAAACTAAAACTGGGATGTTGTCTTTTTTAAGTAAATCGAACAATTCTATGCATGATTCTCTTAGAGATGGTTTTAATTCTTTTACTACTTCTTCTATTTCTTTATAAGAGACAGATAATCCCCTAGAAAAAAAGTTATCAGTCAAAAATTTTAATCACCTTTATGATTTTTTTTAATTTTTTGGATAATAATTAGAACAAAATTGACTTTTTTTATTATAAAATAGAATATTTTTAAATACTAACTTAACATTTTGTCCAGATAATCTCCACCAATCTTCCATATGTTTTCTTTTTTCGGCAACTGGTACTTTAGGATCAAACTCAATAGGTTTGTATTTTTTATTTAAAGCTTCTACCACCATTCTGTATGTTTCAGGTAGTGAAGGACATTTTTCAAAAATGGCTAAAATAAATCCCAATTTAATTCTTTGATGTGGCTTTTAAGTTATTTTAAACTTACCAAAGCTACTAACCTGGGGTACACCATCATCATGCTGCTTTGTAATCGTCCTGTCGAAATCCAAGATGACCTGCAGTTTGTCCTGACCGCCATTTACCAACTCGTTGATAATCAAATTTAGCTTCCCCTTATCTTTTATGTAAACATTTTGGCTGTTTAATTCAGGTATGGAACTTATGTAATCTTTAGTCATAATTACCATGTTTCTGTAACCTAGAATTTTGCTTTTGTGGACTACGAACCTTATCATTAAGAATGGACGCTGTGGCGTCATCTGTGGAAAAGTGGATCAACTTACCGAAAGGTTTTTCTTTGGATTTTCCTGTATTTTCCGATATTTATTCAAATTTGGGTTTGTTAATATGTTAAAAATGATATTTTTTGGATTTTTATGGGTGTTTCTTTTATTTATTTGTGAATATTTTTACGGTAGGTATAATTTAGAAGGTAATGTCAAAAGTTATGATGATTAAAATAAAATTGAAAAATAATACCTTATTTTCCTATGTACTTTTTTATAGTTTTAATTTGGGTGTTTAATTTATAAAATACTGGCAATTAAAATCTTAGTGTAAAGTTGTTAACTTGCCTTATTTTTGAATAATCATTATATTTATGGATTATTTTGGATATTAATTGTCAAATTTGATGATTTTTATTGTCAATTTGATAGTTTAGGTGAAATGTTAATGTTTTTCAGGTTGATATAATTTTTTCTAAAACGATTTTTTGGATAATTCGATGATTTACGTCGATTTTAAAATCAATTTGAATAAGAGAAAACCAAATGGAATAATCCTATAGAAATGATTGAAGCAGGTATGATTTAGAGTTTATCATCTAATTAGATTAGTATTAGTGATGTAAAATGTAAATATTTTTATTAATTTTAGTTTGATACAAAATAAAAATAATTAAAAGAAGACTAGAACAAGAAGTTACAAGAAACTAAGAACGCTACCAAGATTGGAGAAACCCTATATTTGGAGTATAATATGAACTAAGGGTTTGAACTTCAAAACTTAACTGGAAGAAGAATTAATTAACTAACTGCAGTTTGAAATGTGGATTTAATGAGATAATTTGTAGATACGTCTTTAGAATTTATTAATTTTCATCAGTACGGTATAGCCAAGGAGTAAGATGGAATCTCAGAAAGGAAGACACAAAAAGGGAACACAGTCAGAGGACTAATCACCAATTTGGTGCTTCGGCTGCAAGATTCTCAATTTGAGGACAACAAGGAACTTTGCTACCGGACGCAACAACGTCACTCCTCGTGTTTGGTGCAGCCGAAGCACCAAATTGGTGACTAATCCTTTGACTGTGATCCCTGTTTGTATTTTCCTCATTGAGCTTCCATCTTGCTCTTTGGCTATACCATACTGATGAGAATAAGTTTGAAACACCTGTCTACGGTTGCATCTTTGGGGCGGAATTGCCCTTAATTTAATTTCTTTCTTATTATTTCAACCGCCGATTTTTGTCTAAAAAACGTACAAAATCGGCTCGATGCAGGTGATTTGGTGTAGAATCTATATCTATTTTACAGATTAACGGTGGGCAACCTCCGGCCCTCGTGATGGTTTAATCCGGCCCGCGAGACCTTTTGAAAGAAGAATAAATAATTTTTGTTTTAAATCAAAAATGTAATAGAAAGAAATGATGAAAGAGAGGTTTTTACCACTATTCCGTTAGAGAAGAAAATATCTCATTACGGCAGTAGACTTCGAACCCAGATCTCATGTTTTTTTAGTCTTACAAGTAAAAGTTTAACAAATTTTTCAGTTTTTTACTCCGGCCCGCGTACGAAGAGTAAACCGTAATGTGGCCCCCACTATACAAAAGGTTGCCCACTCCTGTTATAGACCATAGCGTTTGCCGTCATAACTCGAGTTAGTTAAAAAAATTTCTTCGAATAACGTCAATCCTTAGGTTCGTCCGTCTTCACGAACCTAATATTTTGACTCAATTTAGATTTTTAATCTCTTAATTTAGATTTTTATTTCTTGAATAAATCCGTTTAATAACATATTCAACGTTCCAACAGAAGAACCAGTGAGCAAAAGCTAATTACCTTAGCATTGCAAGTTTTAGTCTTTGTATGCGTTCGAATTTTTGCAATTACACATTGGAAGCTTGACTCTTTATTTAGAGTGACCCAATTTCTCAACAGTCAATCCTGTGCACATGCAACGCATGTACTATAACCCGAAATGGAGCTGCACCATTACTCTTACATCTTCCGCTTCATGGTGCAGCTTTATTTTGGGTTATAATACAAGTGGGCAAAATTGAACACCTTTAAAGGGAGACTCCTGTTTCTGTAAGAGACAGAAAAAATTTAATATTGGTGTCTGATGTAAGATTTTTATAAGGAATTGAATTTTCAAAACCAAATATTTCTTACGATTCTAGAGATACAGGCTGTTGCTCGAAAAAGTGCATTTTAGAAAACTCTTTATTTATAATGAAAAATTTGATAGTGTAGGTTAGAATTTTCTGTAAGCAATAATTGAATAGTTATAGACACAAAAATGATTTTTCAAATGGAACAGCCTGTATATTTTTACATATTCGATGAGGGCTTAAATTTTCCTTTTCAAAAATATGACCCATGATATTTTGCTCGAGTCAAATTTATTATAAAGAAATGCTTTAACCGAAGAAATACCTGCCCTTAAAAAATTTCTTCAAATAATGTCAATCCTTAGGTTCGTCCGTCTTCACGAACCTAATATTTTGACTCAATTTAGATTTTTAATCTCTTAATTTAGATTTTTATTTCTTGAATGAAGCCGTTCAATAACATATCCATCGCTCATACAGAAGAAAGAGCGATTCAAAGCTAATAGATAGATAGCTAAGATAGATAATGCTAAGTAGTTGCTTTTCGTTTATCTAAAGTCTTTTTAGGATCTTTCTTTTTTCCTGGTTTCCTCGTAATGACGATTATATCCCGTTCGTGATTTATAATCTCGTTTTTCGTACTCATGTTTATTATATTTTGGTTTTGGTTTAGTGTTAACTTTGTAATCTTTAGATTTATGTGGGGATTTTTTGACTTTTTCAATTTTTTTAATTTTTTTCAAAATTTTCAACCTTTTTCTGTTTTTCTCCATTTTTAATTTTTTTTTCTTCGGGAATTTTTTCCAAAACACTTTTACTTTGCTTAATGGTTACAGTTTTAGTCGGGGAGTTTTCTTCAAATTGTTTTGGGTTCTCTTCTTCGCGAAGTTTTTTCCTTTCCATTTCCTTTCGACGAGGTTTTTTTTGCGTTTTTCTTCTCTCGATTTTAAACGATCTAATTTTCTCTATTTGATATAATCTAATAAAGGTGTACTTACAAAATTTTTATTTTCTGTAGACGGTTGATAGAAAAATTCAACTTTCTCATCTTGATTTGACTGTCGTTTTAAAGACTCAATTCAATGAAAGTAAGATCTAATTTAATCGTTCCTAACTTAGGATCCCGTCTTGGTTTGCTTCGTTTCTTAGGTATTTTTTTGAAAAAAAAGCAAATTTTACAACTGCCACATATTCATAACCCCTTTCATCAATAAAAACTTCTAATTATCAAACTTCTTTTTAAACATAAAAATATCCTCGGTGTTACAAAAATTAATACAAACCCTTGAAAAATCGTTTTCACCCAAAAACATATCCCCTTTTATCGCGTACTATAACCCAAAATGGAGCTACACCATGAAGAGAAAGATGAAAGAGTACTCGGCAGTGTTACTTACTTTTTCTTCCTTCTCTTCATGGTGCAGGTTCATTTCGAATTATAGTACATAAAATAATAATCGGAAAGGATACTTGCGTTTGAAACTCTTCCAAAGTCATCAAAGGGGGTAATCTTCCAACAATTACTTTCACGAAAGGTTTTTTAAGTTTTTCGTGCATATGTCCTTCGTTAGGAAGCTTTTCTTGAGGGGGATTTTCCGGAAGGCCTATAGTTTTGAGCTATTTACCTGAAATTATGTTTTAACGTTTTTAATAATACATTCAAATCACTTATAATGTATAATAATAGATAGATAGATTTGCAAGTTTTAATTTTCGTATGGGTTCGAATCTTTGCAATTGTACATTGGAAGCTTGACTCTTTATTAATGCTCAAGACTGAGGTTAAAAGTAGTGAATATTTAACAGCTTTCAGAAATCAAAATCTATTTGAAATAGATGCTAGTATGTATTGCTTTATTTGATTGTGGACTGTTAATGTGTAAAAGTTAGCTGATTATTTATTTATTTTATTTTAGATATCTTTTCTGGATAAGCCTCACATAGACGTATAATTGAAAAAAAAAAAACAGAAGATACCTGAAATGAAATAAATAAATAATCCTGTTTTTTAAGTTATAGGTTTACATAAGCAAGCCTCACATAGACTTGGAAATTTAAAAAAAAACCAGAAAAGATGTCTAAAATGAACTGAGAGAATCTAAAATGAATGAACATTAATAGAAAGTATACTGAAATTTTAAACAAAATGGAATGGAAAATGCCATATAAAGAGTGTAACTTGACTGACATTATTTTAAATATTGATATCATAAAACTTAAAGGTACGTTGTTGTTGTTGTTTTATACCCAGAAAATCAATCCTAATTTATTTATTATAATGCGTAAATTTGTTTGTATAAATTCGTTTCTTATAAAAATAAGTCAAAACGAAAAATTTATAATTACCAATAAATAACTTTAAATGGAAAGAGTATTGATTGTCTTTGTGGAAATCCAATTGAAATTGATTGTTTAAACCCGAACCTGTTGGTCAAAGATAGTAGCATCACCTACGGGATCCCTAATTATATTTGCGAGGAAATCGCGTACGACCGTCACGTTCCGTCGAAATGTCCCGCAATCATTGGACGGGACGCTCGTATTACTTTACATCTGCAATGGGCGGAAACGGGATTAGGTTCCTGCCGGAGGCGGGCGCCAGATGTACCTGCGCCACCTCGTATCGTCGATTAGCAGCTATTACGCGGCGCGGGGTTAACTCCCCTTTTTATCGCGCGATAATCGAACGTGATAACAGTAAATACGTGACCCGGATGTAGAAAAAAACACGAAGGAATTTAGTCGCGTCGTCATTGCGGTGTCTCGGAGACGTTTTAATAACCGTATAAATAATCAGTCTGCGGCAATCCGGCGTGGGAAAATGGCGGCTTAACCACGTGTATACATGCCAATGCATTCGGGCTCTTGTAAGACCTGAAACTGGGCGTGCTCCGCACAATCGTGTCGGTGTAATCCGTGGAAGCTCGATCCGCAGAGAGCGCCAGCCACTTGCCATTTCTCAGTTTTAACGCGACCCCAATTCCGAGGGGCCAGCACGTGCGTGATGGGCGACCCTACACCCCCCGCGAACGCCGAATTGCGTCTCGAATGAATTTATTTATTCCGACGTGTGAATTATGCAGTAATGGGAAGAGCGCTGGAGATTAAATTCTCTTCCACCGAGCGGCGAATGTTTAGTATTATTTATTTATGCCGTTCGTTGGATTAAATGTGCTCCATTTCGTGGTCTATGCGACCGAGTTTCATTGTCATGCGGATTTAACCGTAAATCATAATAATTTTAATAGAATTATTGTATGTATTCAAATTGAAATTGGATTCATACAATTGAGATGGACAAACGTACATCTTAATCATCCTGAAAGAAAATATTAAGAAAGGTGTCATATTGTAAGTGTTGTATTGTATTGAAAGTGTTACTACCAATTAAATTAGAAAATTAGTTGAACATGCTATGTTGATGGACTATTACTATGTTGGTATTACAGTAAGTATGTTACCAATTAGAAAATAATAACTTTGATATCTATTCTTTTTAGTGATGGTCAAAACCTCTCTAATTCTTTGATGACCATTGTAGAAAAGAAAAATCTCCTACTATCTTAACACGTTGACGGACACTTACGTCTATAGCCGTCAAAGCGAAGTTCACTATACTTCATTTAATAACTAGGAGGAGTGATTTGAATTTTGCGCGCCAAAATAGTGAACTATTATTGGTCGTTCCGCAGTCAAGTTTACAAAGACGAAAAAATTGATTTTTGTCGTTTATTGTTTTTAACGTTTGAGGTTAGGTGCTTTACCTAATTTGTCAACTTGTTTCTCGCTTTTTCGTTGTGCTCAAATGGTTGCGATCAAAAAATATTAGGTTCGAAGGAGGTATGGTACGATGTCATCTGTTGGATATAATACGTCAACATAAAGAACGTCTTTTGGATAAATTTTGAACAATGTACCTATAGATAAACGGCCATAGAGATATTTGGTATGTTCTAGAATACTACGCTCAAACGCTTGGTGTTTTGTTGGTTGCATAAATGTGACTGGTTTGAAGTTTAGAATTCAAATTTGCCGCTAAAAATGTTTAGTGTATTTTTTAGTTACTTTTTCCTATGTAAATGGAGTTTTGAGATTCACTCCTCCTAGTTATTAAATGAAGTATATGTGGCATGACGGCAATAGCCGTTCAAAACGAAACAGTTGTCTTTAATCTGGTGTCATGTTTTGGAAACAATTTTTTAGGTTGATTTACGTTTTCCACCTGTTTACAGCACTTGCAGTTTTAGTAAAAAGATGGAAATTAGTAGTGAGGCAAGCAATGGTGAATCTGAAACTGATGCTGACAGTACTGAAAATAACAGTTCGAGTAATGAAGATAATTAATCAATTACAGATGAGGAATATGAAGCACCAGAAGAATCAAAAAATGATGAGACTTGGAGGAAGAAACTTCTCTTTTGATGCAGATGCTGCTGGGATTTTTTTGCATATAGATGAAAATGTTTCTCCAATTCAGGTTTTTGAAAAGATTATTGACCAAGTAGTAGACATGATTATAAAATCTACGAATGATTGCGGCATAAAACTTTGCAATCAAACACGGCCACATAGAAGGCATATTGAACCAATATACAAGGCATAGGAAAGCAAATTTCAGAAATACTGATAAGATTGAAATGAGAAAGTTTTTAGGTTTGTTTTTGCTTCAATCCCAGCTAAAATTCTCCAGCATTAGAAAGCTCTTTTCCATTGACGCATTACATTATCACCCAGGATTTCCCTCACAAATGTCTGGAAGGAGGTTTGAGCAAATATTGAGATGCTTTTGTGTAGAAGAAGAAAATTCAAACGACCCTTTAAGGAAAATAAAGATATTTCTGTATTTGCTCATACAAAAGTTTGCGAATGCATATGCACCAAATGAAGTATTATCATTAGACGAATCTTTGTTATTATTTCGAGGAAGGCTTTATCTTCGCACGTGCATGAAAGGCAAAAAGGCGAAATACGGAATTAAATTCTAGGAACTTTGTTCAGCCCAAGGCTATGTTTTGAATATACAGGGTGTTTAAAAAATACGTTCGAATATTTGGCCCACTTATAGATCTCATCAGTACAAACAAAAAAGTCAAAATAAACATAAGTCCAAAAATCAGCCGTTTCCTAATTACAGCCTGTTTTTCAAATTAAAATAATTTACACTCAGTAGGAGTGATTCGCGTATTTATGAAGTCATTCATGGAAATAACAAAACAAATTTGGTTCGTTTCTGTTAGTGTAGTTGCCACATTTGTTGTAATTATTGTGTGTCCGTTATTGTCAGTGTTTATTGAAGTAGTTGTTGCTGTAACCCATTGTTGAAATTTTCGAATATGCCTTATACCAACGCAGAAATGGCAGACATGCATTTTATGTATGGTAAAGCCGATGGAAATGCTTGTGAGGCACGTCGCCTTTATGCCGAAGCATTCCCAAACCGGGTACTTCCGTGTGACAAACTTTTTACAAATTTACATCAACGTTTATCCGAAGTTGGATCGTTTAAATCAAGGAACGGTGATGGTGGTCGGCCTAGATCAGTTTGTACTCCCGACGCAGAGCTTAACATTTTAAGACGAATTGAAGAAAATCCTGGTACTAGTACTAGAAGACTCTCTACTGAAACAAATATTAATTTTTCCCTAATTTGGAGAATTTTACGGGAGCAGCAATTGCACCCATACCATATTCAAAGGGTACAGGCTCTAGCTGTGCCTGATTATGCCGCACGACTGGTGTTTTGTCGAAGCATGTTGACAAAAGTCGCGGAGAACCCAAATTTTGTTACGAAAATTTTAAAATTTACAGACGAAGCTGGTTTCACGAGAAATGGCATTTTTAATTTTCATAATAGCCATGTTTGGGCCGACGAGAATCCGCATGCCGTTGTTGAATCGAATCATCAACACAGATTTGCAATCAACGTTTGGCTTGGTGTGTTAGGAGACCATCTGATAGGACCTTGTTTCCTGCCTTACCGTTTGACTAGTCAATTGTACCTTGACTTTTTGCGGAATACATTACCACTGCTGTTAGAAGATGTGCCCCTCAACCACAGAATTAATATGTGGTTGATGCACGATGGAGCTCCTGCGCATTACGGAGTCTTGGTCAGAAATTATCTAAACGAAAATTACAATGGCAGGTGGATAGGGCGAGGAGGTCCAATTGCATGGCCCCCTAGATCTCCCGACCTCACTCCACTCGATTTTTGCATTTGGGGGTATTTAAAGACATTAGTTTATTCAAGTCCTGTGAATAATTTAGATGAGTTGCGAGAACGAATTGAACATGCCTGCCAGACTGTTCGTATAAATCCGGGACTCTTTGAGAGAGTGCGGCGTTCACTTTTACGGAGATGTGAAATGTGTATACAAATGGAAGGAGGACATTTTGAACATCTTCTTTAAGAATCATTAATTTGTAATAATTAAAATGTATTTATACTGATATTTGAGTGTAAATTATTTTAATTTGAAAAACAGGCTGTAATTAGGAAACGGCTGATTTTTGGACTTATGTTTATTTTGATTTTTTTTTTGTACTGATGAGATCTATAAGTGGGCCAAATATTCGAACGTATTTTTTAAACACCCTGTAGAAATATACAAAGGCCGTTGAAAAAACATGTCAACTATTGAAAGTCTTATGATGCGACTTCGGTTATTCCTACTGTCCGTCAATGTATTAATATCGGCTGATGTAATGATGGTTAAAAGTAAACCAATTTAGAAATCATGAGGTGAGATTTTAAAGATCGTAGATCTTTAAAAAGATTTTTAGGAGTTTAATGGAAAATGGTTAATTATCTTTTGTGATAAATTTATTGAATGTTCATTCGATTGTTGCATACTTGGATGATCCAGAAGAAAGATTCTAAGGATTTGGGGGTCTTATATTGTTAATAGAATCGTAGACGTGAAGAACATTCGAGTCGAAGGAAAATCACGAGGAAGAGGGGAAAGGAACCGAAGCGTTGTTTTCCGAGGAGGAAATCGTGAATTCTTCGGGTCGCTTCAATGTTTCCAGGAGCGGGTTTTAGTATTCCTGCGGCGGCGTCCGGCCATCGGGCGGCATCGGGACGAGGCCGGTCCATCAGGACGCTTCTTGTTATGTGGCGGATGATGAGCCCCGGTTCTGGGGCACTCGTGCGTGCGTCGGGGCGACGGCGGCGGCGGCGACGGCGGGGGCGGAGGCGCTGGGAGCCGAGGAGCCGTGCCAGAAATCTAAATATAAATTGCCGGCGGCCCGGTCAAATATTTGCCCTTTTGTACGGGGCTCTCTCGTAGCGCGGGGCCCCGAGATGCACTTTACATGTACCGGAAGCGCGCCGTCGAATTGCAAATTTCGTGCCGCCGTCGTATTACGCTCGGATCCTAATGCTAATCCTCGCGCATTTCCGCCCGCGACTCCTTCGCACGACTCGGATCCGGCCCCAGAATTTTCCGACTACTCGTGTACGGATTTGTAGCTTTTTTTTTGTTGGGGGGGTTTTGCAACCTTAAGTCCTTGTGACACGTTCCCGTGGGGTGTTTTTCTTCTTCCGGGGACGACATCCTTAAAGAAATACTGGTACAAAGTTTTACTTTCGTTACTTTAACTTTTAGGATTTGAAACTGTTGAAAAGATTTCTACAAAAGAAATCGTAAATTCTTTTTATATGTATCTTTTTATAGAACACTAGTTTAGTTTTATTTTTAGTATTTTTCTAAAAAAAAATTATTGTTTTTGGTTGAATTGATCAAAATTTTAGTAACTTTGGTGGAAGCTTTACAAATTTAGTAAATTTTTGGTGGAATTTAAAAAAAAATTGGTAAATTCTTGGTGGAATTTTTACAAATTTTGTAAGTTTTTGGTGGAATTTAAAAAAAATTCATTATTTTTGGTAGAATTATTAAAAATTTTAATAACTTTGGTGGAATTTTTATGAATCTACTAAGTTTTGAATTTTCAAGGTTTCAGTTAATTTTTAATTAAATTGTTTCTAATTTGATTGATTTTTGGTGGAATTTTAAAAGAATTTGGACATTTTGGTGGAATTTTTAAAAAAATTGGTAAGTTTTTGGTAGAATTGTTAAAAATGTTGACAATTTCGGTGTAATTTTTAGGATTTTTGTTAAGTTTTTGGTGGAATAAAAAAAATTCAGTAAGTTTTAGGTGTAGTTGTTAAATATTTTAATAGCCTTGGTGGAATTTTTGCGAATTTTATTCATTTTTGGTGGAATTTTAAAAGAATTTGGACATTTTGGTGGAATTTTTTAAAAATTTGGTAAGTTTTTGGTAGAACTGCTAAAAATGTTGACAATTTCGGTGTAATTTTAAGGATTTTTGTTAAGTTTTTGGTGGAATAAAAAAAATTCAGTAAGTTTTGGGTGTAGTTGTTAAATATTTTAATAGCTTTGGTGGAATTTTTGCGAATTTTATTCATTTTTGGTGGAATTTTAAAAGAACTTGGACATTTTGGTGGAATTTTTAAAAAATTTGGTAAGTTTTTGGTAGAATTGTTAAAAATGTTGACAATTTCGGTGTAATTTTTAGGATTTTTCTAAGTTTTTGGTGGAATAAAAAAATTCAGTAAGTTTTAGGTGTAGTTGTTAAATATTTTAATAGCTTTGGTGGAATTTTTGCGAATTTTATTCATTTCTGGTGGAATTTAAAAAAAATTCAGTGTTTTTGGTAAAATTTTTATGTATTTAGGAAGTTTTTGGTGGAATTTTAAAAAAATTCAGTATGTTTTTTGTGGAATTATCAAAAATTTTGATAACATTGGTGGAATTTTTGCGAATTTTATTCATTTCTGGTGGAATAAAAAAAATCAGTGTTTTTGGTAAAATTCTTATGAATTTAGTAAGTTTTTGGTGGAATTCTTGCAAATTGTATTAATTTTTGGTGGAATTTTTAAAAAATTCAGTATATTCTTGGTGGAATTATCAAAAATTTTGATATCGCTGGTGGAATTTTTGCGAATTTTACTCATTTTTGATGGAATTTTTAAAAAATTTAGTGTTTTTTATGGAATTTTTAGGAATTTAGTAAGTTTTTAGTGAAATTTTTTCAATTTTGTTAATTTTTGATGGAATTTTTATAAAATTCAGTATGTTTTTGATGGAAGTGTTAAAAAAGTTGATAACCTTGGTGGAATTTTTATTAACTTTAATCATTTTTGGTGGAATTGTTAAAAATATTGGTAATTTTAGTAGAATTTTTATGAATTTGGTAAGTTTTTGGTGGTATTTTTTAAAAATCAGTAAGTTTTTGGTGGAATTATTCAACATTTTTGTAGCTTTGGTGGAAAATTGAAAAAATTTAGTACGTTTTTGGTGGAATTGTTAAAAATGTTGGTAACTTTGAATTTTTACGAATATAGTAAGTTTTTCGTGGAATTTTTACCAATTTTATTGATTTTGGGTGGAATGTTTAAAAAATTCACTAAGTTTTTAGTAGAATTGTCTCCAAATTTAATAATTTTTGGTGAAATTATATTCAATTTAACTAAATTTTGTGGAATTTTTATTATTACTTTTTTATTTTTGTGAAATTTTTAAGAATCTAATCAATTCTTGATGAAATTAATCTTAATTTTAGTATATTTTTTAAAAATTTTGTTTTTGGTGGAATTTTTACAAATTTTATAAGCTTTTGGTGGAATTATTAAAAATTTTAGTAACTTTGGGGAAATTTTTACAAATTTAATTTTTGGTGATATTTTCAAGAATTTAATTAGTTTTTAGTGAAATTTATTCGAATTTTTGCTCTGCATAAATTAAATATTTGATGATTATTAATAAACCGATCGTTTTGACATTTCATGTGGCATTAGCGTGGTTAGAATAATAAATAACGTTTATGAAAATTGAACCAAGTGTTTTATCGACCCAAATCGAAAATGACGGAAAACGGGGACTTCGTTTAGGGCTTAAATCGGCCGTTTCGGGTCCAAAGGAGCCCCGATTCGCATATAACGTTGCGTTATAAAGCCGTTCAGAAGGTTAGCCGGAAGCAGAGTCGCGGAGCCGGTGGCTTTTTGGACGAAAGGTGCGTTCGAAAATTTACGAAAATGACAGGCGGACGATCGAGAATTTTAATTTCAATTAGGGCTACCGCAACGTCTTTCGATTTTCAGGGCCGTTTTTCCGAAATCGGTCACGGACTCCCCAAAATCGTCGGGGAGGTGAAGATAATGGTCGGCAGAATGACGTAAAACCATTGAATCGTCTGCAAAGTGATTTCCAAAAAAACTATTAAAAAAAGAGCTAGGCGCCTGCGGCTCCCTCTTTTAAAGAGGCGCTGTTTGCTTACTACTTTAATATATTATAATATTTTATTACTAACATTTTTTTATATAAAAAACTCATTAATGAGTTGTTTTGTATTGGTTTCAAATGGGCTATATTTGAATGAAAGAACGAAAAACAGTTCTATCAGAATACCCTCGAATGGAAGCATGAGGGATTTTATTTTCGCATCAATTGACGAGACTACCGAACGCCACGCGAGAATACAAATCACGGCATATCTGGCGAGCTTTGCAAAGCTAATGAATGACAAGGTTCAAAAGCCTTGTAACTTTTAGAGCGGCGCGTTCCCTTTTCGGGCAAAAAATCGGAAACGCATTCACACTTTTGCCAATTCTAAACGCACCCGGTTCCCCTTTATTCAAACAATTTTTTATTCGAACCCTTTCATTTATTGGGTCGTAAATGTGTCCTTTCATGCCTTCGACGGGGAGGTGCGTCAATTTTATCAAATTATTAGGAGGCTTAATCAAATTATCAAAGTGGAAGCGTTAGGCCAAAAATTAAATTTACGGATGGCGACGCGAGACAAATTTTTCAGATTACTCTGTTCTCTTGCTTCTGCCCGGTTAGTACTAATAAATTAAACAACCCCCGGGCGCCGTTCCCACCTTCGCCCCTCTTAAGAAATTAATTGCAGCGCCTTAATGCGAGTAAATTTCGTCTAAGTACGTAATATAATCTCACAAGTGGTTTGCAGTCCTGCCTGGTACGGCGAGAGGTTCAGAAGCCCCTCTTCCTCTATCAGACGTTACCCAACCCCTCTTTAAAGTTCGATACGCGATTCAAGTTCATACCCCAAGTTCAAACATTCCAAATTTGAATAGAAAAAGAGGTTTTGTATTTGTACTTTCAATATCTTAATTCACTACTCTCAAAAGGGATTGTAATATTTTCTTTTACCTTTAAAAGAAGTAAAATAAAAGGTAGAAAGACGGAAAATTTTTCCTAATACATCGTTGCCAAATCGGATTTTTCCATTCACTGCCTCTCTTGATACATTGTGGCAAATTCGCCGGGGATGCCGCAAGAACCGGAAACCGGCGTTTCGTACGATCGGGCGCTAAGCGTCGTCCTATTCAAATTTTATGTTGGCGGCACGGCACGGCATCCCCCGGAAGGGAGGCAAAGCGCGAGGGGGCGTTCTGTGGCGCCCGCGTTCCGGAAACTAGAAATATAACTTCTTTCCGTTTAGTTTTCGGCTTCCCCCGCATTTGAATAATAATTTAATTCAAAACTTGGACCGTCGGATCCCGCCTTCGGGGGCGGCGCAAAGGGCGGGGGACGCGGCCCTCTTCCCTTTGTACCCGGCCATCGCATAAAAGTATAATTTTATCGGTTCCTCCTTCGGAATGCTGATATTAAACGGGGAAATTCTCACCTCCGACGAGCGATTTATGGTCTCTCACGCGTACCGAGTTCGCGAAATTAAAGCGTGTTGTTGGAATGAGTCTGGAAAGGTTACAAGCTCCAAATAATTGGATACTAAATTTTCTTAAAAATATCTTTTTTTACAACAAAAACATAATCAAGAGGTTTTGTGATAATCTGCAATTTTGATTATTTTTTTGTCGGTTTATATTATTTTTTAACTTAACTATCACTCACCATATATTTTTACTTATTTTTAAAGATCCCCAATAAATATCAGTTAACCCCTTAAGTACATTTGTCGTTTGACCTCGTCATAAGTTTCATTCCGTTTGAAATAAATTTGTACCCAAGGGGTTAATAAGAACAAAGAATTCAATTTTTACTGTTTTTAGAGGAACACCAAAAAACGTATAATTTTAGGAGAGGGAGTAATTTGGGATTAAATTTAAATAATTAAAACTGCCGATATATGTCGCCGGGTGTAAGCCTGATGTACGACGTTTGGAAATATGGTTTGTATTCAATTATGAAGACGAAATAAACAATAATCTCAATTCCAGAATTTTTTGAGTTACGAGGTTTTAAAATTAGGCCGACGATTTGTATAAGAACAGCGTTAATTATTATTAGAAATGATTTAAAAAATTCAGAATTTCTCAAATTTTGAGATTAGACTTCTTTATTTTTATAATTTTTAGATTTAAATTTCAAGAATTTCACAACTTAGGTTAGCTTTCAAGTATTTCTAAAACTTTGAGTTTATATCTTCAATATTTCATCAATTTTTAGGTTAAAGCTTTAATATTTTATTCATTTCTAAAATTGGAATTGTAATGCCTTAAGTTAATGTTCTATATCTGGGACGTTGAGATTGAACCTTCAATATTTCCAGAATTTTGAGATTTAATTTCCATATTGTTGGAGTTTTGGGGTAGTATCTTGCTGTAGTGTGTAATGCTTCAGGGATATTGAAGTTAGATATTAATTTAGAATTTTAATGGTAGAACTCTAATATTTCTGGAATGTTGAAGTCAAATTCTCAAGTATCAAGTCTCAAAATATCAAATATATTTTGGGACTTTCGTGTAGAAATTTTGAGATTAGAATTTTGATGCTTCTGGAACATTAACATTCGAATTTCAATATTTCATTCATTTGGAGATTAAAACTTCAGTATTATTGAAATTTTAAGATTTAGTTTTTATATTTTTGAAAATTTGCACTCAGTTCATCAATATTTCTGGGATTTGAAGTTGGAACTTTAATGATTTTTGGAATATTGCAGCTTGTCTTCAACATTTCAGAAATTTTCTTTTTCAAATTTAAACATTTCAGGGATTTTCTAAGATTTCAGGTCAATAATAATATTTTTGAAATATTGACGTTAAACTTCATGGTTTCGAGAATATTGGATTTGACGTATATGGGATTTTTCAAACCTAGAACTGCATTTTGAGGTTGGAACTTCAATGCTTCTGGAATATTGCAGTTTGATTTCAACATTTCAGAAATTTTCTTTTTCAAATTTTACAATTTCAGGGGTTTTTTAAGATTTTAAGTCAAAACTGTAATATTTTTGGAATTATGAGGTTGAAACTTCATGATGTCGGGAATATTGGATTTTTCAAATCTACAAGTGCAATATTTCCGGAATTTTGATGTTGGAACTATATAATGCCTTTGGAACAGCAAAATTAGACTTCCATGTTTACGGGATTTTGAGATTAAATGTTCAATACTTCCGGAATGTTGATTTTTGACTCCGACATTATCGGAATTTTGAGTTTGGAGCTTTAATTGTTCAAGAATGTTAAAATTAGAGTTCCACTTTTCAGGAATTTTGATGTCAAGGCTCCAATATCTCTGAAAAATTGAACTTATACTTCCACTTTTCTTTTACTTTGATTAGAATTTCATGTTTCTAGGATTGTGAGATTAGAATTTGAATGCTTTTAGAATATTTAAGTTAGAGTTACATATCTCCGGAATTTTTAAGTTATTTACAGATGTCTTGTATTGATAGTCCTATCTTTTACTGGCGCATTTCTTGCCTAAACATAAGTAAATAAGTCTTAATGTTTATAATTATGTTAAAGATCATCTTTTGAAATTAAAATCTTGAACATCTCAAAAACGAATCAGTTTTGGAACTAGGTTCGTTTAGTCCTTTTTGCTTGTTTTCCATCAAGGAATACGCCAGTAAAGGATTAAACAAAACGGGGCGCTATATTTTGAAATTACAATATCAACATTTTTGTGATATTACAGACATTCCCATTAATATGACATTACTCTCAATAGATGTAAGTGATGTAGAAACCTAGTGATGGAAAATTGAAATCTAATGGTAGTCGGAGTAAAGCCGTCGTTGGTCACGGCAATTAAACGGGCGTTTTGATGAAAAAAAGAGGCCGTGGGCGCCGCGCCGCGCCCTTTGATGTTGAGCAATTTCCATATCAGGCGCGAGACCGGCGCGATTTTTCCTGCACGGCAAATTAAATTTTCATTACGACGTCAATACGGCCGAGGCATTTTAATAAAATTAGCGAGTCCTGCCTCGCCGACGCTGCGCGACGCTCGTACGGCTACCGGAGGCCAGTTATTGCGTTATCCGACCTGTTGGTCCAATGGCGTCGCTGCCTTCTCTAATTATATTTGCCAGAAAACGGTCCGCGAACGTCACGTACCCACCCAATGTCCAAAATCGTTGGACGTGAAACCTACCGAAACGCCTGCTTTCTTTTGCATACTGTAATATAAAGGAAATAATTATGCTTCGTTGGCAGAACTTTAATTTTCAAGTAAACTTTTAGAAATTTATAAATTAAATTAACATGAAATAGTTTTCGATTATTATAATCGCAACACGTATCCCGGAATACAATAACTATCAAATATCAAAGTCCGGGTTTGGAAATGTCCTGTCACGTCCGACTGACCGTTAATTATTTTTAATATTTAATTAACATGACGCAAAAGCCGCTATTGTTACGTCGGGACATTAGAGGCTTTATCTGCGCGGTGAAGAGACGGCGGTCACGGCTCGTTTGACGCCATTTCATAAGGCGTTAATTTTCGGAGTCATTTGTCACGTGGTTGGCGCCGAAATCGGCGCAATTACGCGGCATTGTGCGGGCGTCGGCCGCGTCGGGGCGCGTCGCCGCCCGGGGCGCATTAGCCCCATTGTGGGGCGTCGCTAACTGCGCCCGGAACGGCCGGCGCCCGGACAATCGCCGCCGCGGCGGCGTTTCAAAAAACCTAACGCAATTACGGGGCGAATTGCTTGACGAGGCGACTATGATGTTCCGAGTGTTTAAATGGGACAGAAAATGCATTTCCGTGTGTTAAGAGGTGTTTTGTTAAAGAAGATACGAGTTTTTACACTAAACGTTTCACGTATTTTTCGATAGGAATTTTC
Source organism: Digitonthophagus gazella (assembly GCA_036711955.1). Classification (NCBI taxonomy): domain Eukaryota; kingdom Metazoa; phylum Arthropoda; class Insecta; order Coleoptera; family Scarabaeidae; genus Digitonthophagus; species Digitonthophagus gazella. The sequence continues at coordinate 30,353,410 of JASCIT010000002.1, forward strand.
TACATACATGTAAAGATGATTTAAAAAATGTTACTGATAAAAAATATTATAATTTACTATTGTAGATGCAAGGAGAACGAATTCAAACCAAATACAAATAAGTCTCCCTAAACTAGTTTTTCAAGTAAAAGAATCAACAAATGCTCACTTATAACAAATAAAATCCCCGATTAAGCTATTGATAAATGTTAATAAACTGTGAATACCAACTGAAGATGAAATAAAATATGTAATTCGAAACACCTAATTAGTCACTACGAGTAAAATTAATATTAAGCAAAAGAAAATCGAAATGTTGGTCATTCGCATTCGAGAATAGTAATAATACTGGATAAATTTTATCGTCACAATGGTATATTGTATGTTCAATATAAAAACCTCTACAATTCCATAGATAATTCTATAGGTTGGCGTTCTAAAATTCTGAAGTTCAAGCAATTGAATTTTCTATCTTTATGTCATTTCACTAGATTTACAAGGAAAGTGTAAAGTCTTGGGGTCTTAGATTTAATGCAAATTTTGTAGGGTGGTAGATTTAGTTTCCTTATTCATGAAAATATGTGGATGTAGGGGCCTCTACTATATTCAATCGCCCTACAATCATTTATGAACGCTCGGTATGACCTGACATATGTGTCCATAATTATGAAAGTGGTCTAAGTCATATATTTTTTGTTTCGAGATATTTAATGAATTGTATTTGAACGAATTAAAAAATATTTTCACGTTATACGACATATTAATTTATAATTTTATTAGTCTTGATTAATGGAAATTTATTATGAACATGAAATTTTGTGTGAATTTCATACTAAAATGTTATTTTTAAAGCTTGAATTGACCTACAATTAGACCATTTTCAAAATTAACTGAATGTCCAATAAATGACTTAGAGCAGTAAAGAACTATAAGTTTCATTTAAAACAATAACTTTAATAAAATAATTTATGAATATTTATTAATTAAAAAGTAATTCATTTTTATCATTCCGAGGTTTTAAGATTTTTAAAATGCTCTTGAAAAACTGGAGGGGTGTATGGTAGTAAACATATAATATCTTTATGTTTTTCTTTTGTTGCTGGTCTAATGGAGGTCTATAATGGTAGTAAAGTAATATTTCCGTATATTTTTGGTCTTCCTCTTTTAGGTGAAAGATCCAAAACGTGGAATTCAGAATAATCTAAAGAAGTTTTATAAAACATTTTATAAAGTTCATTTTTCAAGAATCCTATCCACTGAATTTACAGCCAAGAGACAGATTCGCCTGAGGTATTTTTTATTCTTCTTGTTGATGATACTTCTAGTGATTTCATTGAAATAACATCCGACTGTGACATTCGTTTTATCGAAAGTGTATTTCTTCTTCTACACCTTTCTATCAATTTATAATGCTCAGGGTGGTATAAGAAATTTGCATTTTTTATTTTCGTTTCTATTAAACCAAAATCACGGTCATTTGGTAGAAAGGAATGACCCGATACCAAAAATTTATGGTCTAGCGTTTCAATATTATTTTTCAATATATAAATTTGATAATTTTTGACTTAGATCACTTTCATAATTAACACTAAATGAATTCCGTATAACGTTGAAATTACAACCACTACCTAAAGGTTCATTTTTGTCGATATCGCAAAAATTACATTAAATAAATTTAGTTTAGAATAATGTGGTGTGAAATGAGTGATAAACTCATTTTTTAAAAATTTTGACTTAGACCACTTTCATAATTATATGGAACATATAACCTTTCTTCAAAAAGTCTGACTTAATCGGTATCAATTCGAATATTTTTGACATCATCCAATTTCGCCCTTGTCCTAATGAGTGAATTGCATCTTCAATTGTAAAAATTAAAAAAAAAAAAAATTGAATAGTGGTCCCTATAACTATATATCTTCATCAACAAGAAAACTAAATCTACCGTTCTATAAGATTTGAACTAAATTCACGATCCTAAAACCTTGTACTCTGTTAGTAAAATCTCAGGATGATACATAGGTTAATTTTAGCCATAATACTGTCGCGTACCGGTGAATTACTCGCTGTTTACTGGGTTACTCGAGGGAAAAATAACTAACAGGGTACTTAGTACTTATTGCTAGTTTTATGTCTTTCACTGGCACTGGTAATTGGGGTTGAGGGATGTTACAGCAAACCACCTACTATCGGTGCTTTAGTCAAGTCAGTAAATTTTCGAAAGCTCACACTCCGAAAGATTTCTTAGAAAAAAATCTCAAAGTTTGCGTTTTCCGTAAACTGGTCAAAAAATCGGTTCTTTTTACATTTAACTCGTGATATTTTCTAATCCGCATGTCCTACGATTTTGAATTTTTGCTATGTTGCAGAAAATGATCACCGATCATAACGGTCTTTACCCTTATTTTTTTTTCAATGAAAACTTTTGGAGTATAAGCATCTGAAAGTTCACTGACTTAACTTTTGGCACCGATAGTAGTCGACTTAGGCCCTCCGCACATAAGTCGACTGATTCGCAATCCGAGTTTCAAATCAGTTGGAGATGCAAGCGTTTGGCGACTTTGCTCAAATGCAAGAAGGGTGATCCACATATTATGAACGAAAAAATAAGACCATTTTACAATCAATATCCAACTGATTTGAAACTGGGGTTGCTAATCGCTCGACCGTATGCGGAGAGCTTTAAACAACAATGTATTCTTTGTATTACGAAGCTAGCACCTCGATCTCTCCAAACTGCGTCCTCTAACCAAGTTTTCAATTTTTTTTGTTAAATTTCGTTCGATTAAGCTTTGATGCTAACTTCGTATTTACAATAACTTCCATTTAAGGTATCAACCTAGTTGTGATAATACTGACCAATTAATACCAATTAATGGGTCATCACCACATATGTAATCTTTGCTGAAGTCTAAATAGAACATCTTTAGAGTCATATTATAGCTAGTTATTCCATTTTGTACATTTTAGAAGTTAAAGTTAATAAGAAAATATCAGATTTTTTGAAAATAAGAACACCTTCATATTCGAGATTATTGAATTATATTTAAATTCCCTAGTAGAGGCTACCTATGGTCTTACATAGTAACTAAGATGTTGCCTCAATATGGTAATTTCCGTTATACATTGTGGTACAGCTACTTAAGCGGATTGCTCTTTCCTAAGATTTTATTTTCTATACATAAAATCTAAAGATAAACCCAATAATCGCTTTGTTCCTAAAAGTGATTTTTATCAGTTTGGGATTTTTCAACAAATCAAATTACTCCCTCTGTCCCATAATAAGTGTCCGATTTTGGTATTTCCTGAATCTTAACGTTATTTCGAAATGTCGGTTGCAATCTTGTATTCCATCATTACTTAACTTTTGAGTAGTGATTTATAAATCATACGTCGTCTTGTTATTTCTAAAAGTACCGGAGTGGTCACATAATGGACCGTCGAGGAGTTTTTGAAGTTGTGCCTCAACCAAAAAGGCCTAACCTAAACCAGGAAGCGCGTTAAAGTGTGTATCATTATTTACAAAGTGTGTACCATTATTCAGGCAAAGATTAGTAGCAGTAATTAAGTAGTATTATTATTACTCTTACACAGTTTTGTAAAGTTATAAACATATTTCTTAACAATTTTGGACGTTTGATATTAAAACAATCTGAAAAAAATTATAAGCTTTTTTATTTTAAAATGGACACTTATTTTGGGACTTAAATTTCCACCATATCGGTCACTTATTATTGGACAGAGGTAGTATGTTTTTGTGACCATATGAAAAAATCCTTATTAGTTGAAAAAAATTAGAAATTGTTTTAAAATATTTTACTCTAGTCCAAAATAATTCTCATTTATAAATTTTCTTCATGTACTTATATTTACATAAGTTATCGACTCTAATTGTAAGTACGTATAGATGGAGAGTATAGAGGACGTTAATTATAAAACGTATTGTAAGCGATCCGAGAATTAGTAGTTTTTTGTACCTAGATAATGAACCGCCAATTAGAGGAGCAAACCGTTGGAGTCGCGTAACAGAGACGCGCTTCCATAATCGGCGGATTAATTAATAATTAATGCGCAGCGATCCGTTGACGGCGTTGGCGTCGCGGCACAACCGCAACCGGATCGGAGGGTTCCCGATGACCTCGAAGACGACGCCCTTCGCCGGGCCCTTAATGAAATTTCGAGGGCGATATTGCAGCTCCGTTTTGATTGAAATTTCGGCGTTTCCGAAATTAGTTAGTGCGAAGCGCTGTACCAGCGGCCGCTTGTTTGCTCGCCCATCAAAACTGCCCGGCGACTACGGTCGTTTACACAATAAAGCCCCGCGGTCCCCGTTTGGTCCCCGCGGTCCCCGTTTGGTCCCCGTTCGGCCCCCGTTCGTCCCCCGCGGCGTCCCCGCTCCCGGTCCTGTTTGTTGATTCAGGTATATGCTACGTCGAGGACACTTTGACTTTGCTGACAAGCCCTGGCCCCGGTCCTCGAGAGTCAAGGACTTGCCCCTTGACCCCTCCGCGTTGACCGCCAGTGTCGATTTTGTTATTACGAGGCCCCGCGTTGAAGTTTCTAGTGTTTCGCTGCCATCCGCCGCCGACCCCCTTTTCGTATATAATATTTAACTCGGCCGCTCGGCGAAGGGCCTTTTGTGGCACGACGCGGTAATTAATTAAAAACGCGGCGAATATTTTGTTTCCGGGAGGTAAATAGGGCGGGAAGAATCGGGGCGAAAAGCGGTTTTGCGAGAGGAAACGACGCCGTTGCTTTTTTGCATTTCGAGTTTTAACCTGCTTCCGCCTTTTGTTCCGATTTGTGTAAAATTCTCGCGTGTTCGTTTTTATTAAAGCGCACATTGCAGCGTTTTTTGTTGTGAGGGGGTTTCTCGTTTTGCAACGTTTTCTTTTGTACTTTTTTTTGTAACAGTAAAAGTATTAAATTAGCAGCGACATGTAAAATATGAAATATTTATGGTAATATTACAATTATTGTTTGAAATTTAAATTATGTTTGTACTTGGTAAAAAACTCATTTCAATTTTCGGTATATTGAGTAGTTTGACACGTACATAATCCATACGTATAGAGACGCGGAAGTGATAGCTCAATAGTGACGACTTAGTTCTGCCAGTGAATGCAGCGCGATGTATTAATTTATGGCGGCGGCGCCGGTGTGCATGGCACCATCGAACTTAGATTGCATTTCAGAGGCAGAATGTTTATTATAGTAGCCTGCCCACTGTTCGATGAACGCGGCCCCCTTTTCCCACCCGCGGCCATCCACGTTGGCTCGTCTTATTTATCTGCCATTTGGCGGTTACATGATGATGTAATTAACGCCGAGCCGGACGACGCGTCGCCCGTCGAACTTCACTTGATTTCTCCTGAGGCCACAATCGATCGACAAGAACCTCAATTCAATATTAATTGTCATTATACTTGTTGAACTATACAAGTCAAGTTAATCAAAATATGAAAAAGTATCGATTAACAATTAAGTAAAACGAGAATTTCTAAATGTGTTGGATGGAAATTTTTAAGAGTGTAAAATGAAATATTATGGATATCTAATGAGGATGGAGGATAGATATAATACTTGTTATAAGGACTAAATAAATTTGATGAAAAGATGAGATAATTTAAAAAATACTTTTGTAGTTGAGGTAAGAATTGTATTCTCTGCCGTATCTGCATTATATGTAGTATATTTTTTATTGTTGTAGGATGTTTCGTAGAGACAATAAACGGAAGAAGTTGGTTCTCATCAGAAATTCTCGGCTGCTCTTTAGTTTTAAGTGCGCAGACGATGCCATTTTTATGCAGATATCGAGCTCACTAAAAGCGGTACGCCGTGAAAATAAACGAGCGTCACCTCGAAAAACAAAAGCTAAGAAAGAAGGAGGAAGAAGACAAAGAAAAAGAAGACGTAAGAAAGCGGCGAGGGAAGTTCTTCGGCGAGGCTCCCGCGCAAATAACAACACGGTCGCGTTTTTCGCTTTTGCACCGATGGAGGATCGCACGGCCAAAGCCGGCTCCGGCTGAAAGCACTGGGACGAGACGGACTAATGAATTTTTAAATAATGGCAAACCTATTTTCCCGGGACGGCGTATCGGCGGAAGCCGGGGCATTGTAATGCATACCTATTGATGGGAACTTCAGTGCGTCCTAAGATTTAATTACGGCTCCGGAGCGCGACGCCGGGACTTTTTCATCGAATTTCCGCGCACAAAGAAGCGACGCTCCTCGAATGAAGCTCCAATTAACATACTGGATCAGGCGGACGGGGAAATTGCAATTCCGGCGCGGTTTTTAATGAATATCGCCTTCGGCGGCGCGGCGCGGCGCCTCGATCGATTGGCCCGCAGGATTGCCCGATCGGAATCGTTTAAAATCGAAACAAATTAATTTTCCGGCCGGGAAAAAGCGGAAAGTACGCCGCGAACTATGCCGGAATATCGGATATAAGTTTAATAAGCCCCGGGGGCGTTCTTAAGGGACGAGCGATAAAATTTAATGAGACCGAGTCCCGGACGAGACGATTGCGCTCCCGCCCGGGTTAGAATTTTCTTAATCGGTTTAAAATTGGGTATAAGAGGCATTAACGCTGCAGTATACCTCTTTCTTACCTTTCCCGCGCCCTTCCGGCCCTTATTCCGCGGCTAGAGCCGTTCTTCTCCTTCGAAGTTTAATTAAATTTTAGCTCTCGCTGATTATATGCGAGCGGGAAGGGAACGAGCCGCGCGCCTCCCCGATTACGAACAAATATTACTTGATTAAATCCAATCTGCTTTATTTTTCGATCTTCTCTTAATCTTCTCCGATAAAGGAACGCTCCGGATTCCTATTCACTCCAAAGATATTCACTGCAAAGATATTCGCGAAAATACGAAACTTGTTCGAAATCCATTTCAAAAAGATTTTTCGTATGTTATTCACCAAAAAGAAGAAGTTCGTTAACTATTCTTTAAATTTGCTTTATTTTTTGATCTCTTAATCTTCTCCCATAAAAGAGAACTTTGGATTCCTATTCAATTCAGAGGTATTCGTGAAAATGCAGAACTTATTTGCGTTTCAAAATGGGTTTTGGTGTGATATTAGTCAAAGAAAAAGAAGCTCATTAACAAGTCTTTAAATTTGCTTTATTTTTGGACCTCTATTGAGACTCCAAAGATATTCAAAAAAATGCGAAACTTGTTTGCGTTTCAAAAAGGATTTTTTCGTATATTACTCACCAAAAAGAAGAAGTTCGTTAACTATTCTTTAAATTTGCTTTATTTTTTGACCTCTTAATCTTCTCCGATAAAAGAGAACTTTGTATTCCTATTCAATTCAAAGGTATTCGTCAAAATCCAGAACTTATTTACGTTTCAAAATGGGTTTTGGTATGATATTAGTCAAAGAAAAAGAAGCTCATTAACAAGTTTTTAAATTTGCTTTATTTTTGGATCTCTATTGAGGCTCCAAAGATATTCAAGAAAATGCGAAACTTGTTTGCGTTTCAAAAAGGATCTTTTTGTATGTTATTCACCAAAAGGAGAAGGTCATTAACAGTTCTTTAAGTCTGGTTTATTTTCCAATCTCTTCTTAATGCCTTCAGAAAAACGAATACATTGGATATCTATTGAATCTAAAGATATTCGCAAAAATGTAAAACTTTGGGTTTCAAAAAAGATTTCAGATTTGGAATTCAAAAAAGCATATGTTGTTAATCAAAAAAAGAATCTCATTAACAATTCTTTAAATTCAGTCTACGAAACCGTGCAATCCGACTCTCCGTTTTGATTGGACACCTTAAACAGGCCCCCAGAAGATTAGAAAAGACCGGATGGATCTATATTCCTTCCGGGCTACCTCTCAGAAAGCAAATAAGGGCCCGGTCGTAAGGGGGCGCTCCTCCCGGCGCTTCCTCACGTTCCGCAATTCTCCAGACCGCCTTCACGGTCTGGCGAGCATCCCGTTTTTTCCGAAATTATATTTGTTTAATCTGAATTGTAAATCCGCCGATCGTCCCGATCCGTTATATAACCGGGCCGCTTATATCTTAATGTGCCGTTTGCGTAACCGTGATGGACCGACGCCACTTCCATGCTGATTGCGCTCCTCTGCGGATAGGTAAATCTGCGTGCGGCCGCCGCCTGACAATGTTTGTACCGGTGCCGTGTGTATCTGTGTGCCTCATCGCACCAAATATTGATTTATACCGTGTGATATATACCTTGGGTCGAACCCTTTTCGACCCCGAATGTATGTGATCCGCGTTTTGCGCCGTGTGGCTAGGGTTGCGTTTTGCTTTCTACCCCGACGTGTCAACATATTTTCCTGACACCTATAAATCCAATACTAACTGGTGGTAATGAATAGAGGTGTTAATTTGCAACCCCAATGTAAATGAAATTGGATATAAATTCTATGTAATCTTGGAATAACAATGATGTGGATAATTTTCAAAAAATTCAATGCACATTTGTTGGAAAAAAAAGAGCAATATATTGTACAAATTTTATTCGGTGAAAGCCCCCCTTACTTTTCTTGCTGACAAGCTGTTATTACCTACCATGAGTTTTAATCCTCATTTTTGTCGTCGTAACGACGTCAAACAAACGTAGAATACACTGCGTCGTCATATTACAGGCGGACGTAAAGAAAATGAAAACAAAGGTAAAGGACGGGTCGTGTAGAATATATACTGAAGCCGGGAGCGGTGTTAATGTCGTCGCCACTTCTCCGACTAGATAAATGCGTCATAATTACATTCATAAGGTACATAAAAAGTATTTTATACGGCCGGGCGTCGTCGGGAAATTACATTTCCAATTCATGAAAGGGCGGCGAAGGTGCGAAAGGGAATTTTTACGATCGCCTGCGCGTCGCGACGCCAATCTTTACCCGCGCACTTCGACAAGTTCATTTTAACTCCGGCTCATTTCGATTCGCAAGCCTTTTTGTTTATCCGGGGGATTTATTCGGGTGCAATTTTGAGTGCTCCCCTTTGCAACCCTTTATTTGCGTTCGCCTTCTTCCGCTCTCGGTTGAGGATATTGTGCTTTACTTGTACTCTTGTTAAAGGATGCGCTAGGTATCGAGATCACTCAAATTGGAAGTAAAGAGTGCTTGTGCCGTATGACGGTATGTTTTCAAGTTGTGTGGGATGGGAAATCTGGATTGGGGATTTTAATTAGATATTCTCCACTTATTCATCCTGGTAAAGTATCGTAAGTAAGCGTAAACGTCTTTGTAAGGGGAGGACAAAGCGCGAGTTCGGAGGACCGCTTTAACGAGGAAGTTGACGGGGCGCGTCGCGATTAATTACCAGTTTAAGGGATGAAGAGAGCGCGTCGCTAGTAATTACATAGCTTATATAAACACGTTATAAATAATAATTTATGTGGATGGCGGGGGCAGAATACCGAACCGTTCACGCATAATTTATCACCCCCCGGGGGGAGGAACGGGGGTCGAGTCTTCGCTCGGAAGGGGCTGTCGCGACCGGGAGCGAAACGGGGCGGCGGCGCTGAACAGACAACTTCACAATTACGGCGCTGTCACTTGAAAGTTTTCGCCGAAAACTTAATTTACCGACTTTAAATTGTCCACGTTCGGATACACAAGGATCGATCCGACGACGCCCCCGAAAGAAAAAAATTCCTAGTATCTCGCTATTGATTCTAACCTCTCTTTGCGGCCCTTCCAATTAGCGGTATCGGTCTTCTGGGGCGGTATTCCAGCCATCTTCGATCAGATAGCGCTTCCCCTCGAAATTTTAAAGTCGCTGCCAGCCAGCCACCATAATATGTATAAACTTGGCCGATGTAATTACGCGAGTTTGTGATTAATGATTCTCCGGGGGTGTAATTAGACCCCCACCTTCGCCCCCGTTTACCGGAGGCAGTATTTCACCTGCCCGAGTTGCTATTCTGGCTGCAGCCGGCTACGGAATCCACCGTCGACGTTGTCTTCGCTCTCCGCAGCAATTCACCGAGAAGCACGGGTTCTTGCATCCAGACTGACGTCGATTTAATTGATAATAAGTGTGAACGTGATATTACTTTATTACAAAAATATTTCAAAGTTTCCAACTAAAACAACTTTTCTTTCTTGTTTTAAATTTACAAAATGTTAACAGATCTGCATCTAATATTTTCATGATTGGATTTGTAGTTTTTTTGAATTCTACTATAATAAATTCACAATTCAATTATTAGAAAAAAAATACATCTGTTAATTAAACTAAAGTCTCCAACCCTGAATTTTTTTTTAATTTAAAATTTTCATTTTTAGCTTTTTCAAACCTGTAATTATTTTATTTAACTATAATTCTATTTTTTTCCAATTTTCATAAGTACTAGTTTGGTTTTATTTTTAGTATTTTTCTAAAAAAAAAATTATTGTTTTTGGTTGAATTGATCAACATTTTGGTAACTTTGGTGGAAGCTTTACGAATTTATTAAGTTTTTGGTGGAATTAAAAAAAACATTGGTAAATTTATGGTGGAATTTTTACAAATTTTGTAAGTTTTTTGATGGAATTTTTAAAAAATTCATTATTTTTGGTAGAATTATTAAAAATTTTAGCAACTTTGGTGGAATTTTTATGAATTTACTAAATTTTTGATGGAATTTTCAAGGTTTTAGATAATTTTTAATGATATTGTTTCTAATTTGATTGATTTTTGGTGGAATTTTAAAAGAATTTGGACATTTTGGTGGAATTTTAAAAAAAATTCGTAAGTTATTGGTAGAATTATTAAAAATGTTGACAATTTCGGTGTAATTTTTAGGATTTTTGTAAGTTTGTGGTGGAATAAAAAAAAATTCAGTAAGTTTTGGGTGTAGTTGTTAAATATTTTAATAGCTTTGGTGGATTTTTTGCGAATTTTATTCATTTCTGGTGGAATTTTAAAAAAATTCAGTGTTTTTGGTAAAATTCTTATGAATTTAGTAAGTTTTTAGTGGAATTTTTAAAAAAATCAATATGTTTTTGGTGAAATTATCAAGAATTTTAATAACATTGGTGGAATTTTTGCGAATTTTATTCATTTCTAGTGGAATAAAAAAAATCAGTGTTTTTGGTAAAATTCTTATGAATTTAGTAAGTTTTTGGTGGAATTTTTGCAAATTGTATTAATTTTTGGTGGAGTTTTTAAAAAATTCAGTATGTTTTTGGTGGAATTATCAAAAATGTTGATAACACTGGTGGAAATTTTGCGAATTTTGTTAATTTTTTATGGAATTTTTAAAAAATTCAGTGTTTTCTTTCGGAATTTTTACGAATTTAGTAAGTTTTTAGTGAAATTTTTCCAATTTTATTAATTTTTGGTGGAATTTTAAAAAAATTCATTATTTTTGGGTGTAGTTGTTAAATATTTTAATAGCTTTGGTGCAATTTTTGCGAATTTTATTCATTTCTGGTGGAATTTAAAAAAAATTCAGTATTTTTGGTAAAATTCTTGTAAATTCAGTAAGTTCTTAGTGGAATTTTTAAAAAATTCAGTATGTTTTGGTGGAATTATCAAGAATTTTGATAACATTGGTGGAATTTTTGCGAATTTTATTCATTTCTAGTGGAATAAAAAAATCAGTGTTTTTGGTAAAATTCTTATGAATTTAGTAAGTTTTTGGTGGAATTTTTGCAAATTGTATTAATTTTTGGTGGAATTTTTAAAAAATTCACTATATTTTTGGTGGAATTATCGAAAATGTTGATAACATTGGTGGAATTTTTGCAAATTTTATTCATTTTTGATGGAATTTTTAAAAAATTTAGTGTTTTTTTATGGAATTTTTACGTTTTTTTTTTAAGTTTTTAGTGAAATTTTTCCAATTTTATTAATTTTTGGTGGAATCTTTATAAAATTCTGTATGTTTTTGATGGAATGGTTAAAAATATTGGTAATTTTAGTAGAATTTTTATGAATTTGGTAAGCTTTTGATGGTATTTTTTTAAAATCAGTAAGTTTTTGGTGGAATTATTCAGCATTTTTGTAGCTTTGGTGGAAAATTGAAAAAAATTAGTAGGTTTTTGGAGGAATTTTTAAAAATTGTATTAATTGTTGGTGGAATTTTTAAAAAATTCAGTATGTTTTTGGTGGAATTATCAAAAATTTTGATAACTTTGGTCGAATTTTTGCGAATTTTATTCATTTTTGATGGAATTTTTAAAAAATTTGGTGTTTTTTTATGGAATCTTTACGAATTTAGTAAGTTTTTAGTGAAATTTTTCCAATTTTATTAATTCTTGATGGAATTTTTATAAAATTCAGTATGTTTTTGATGGAAGTGTTAAAAAAGTTGATAACCTTGGTAGAATTTTTATTAACTTTAATCATTTTTGGTGGAATTGTTAAAAGTATTGGTAATTTTAGTAGAATTTTTATGAATTTGGTAAGTTTTTGATGGTATTTTTTAAAAATCAGTAAGCTTTTGATGCAATTATTCAACATTTTTGTAGCTTTGGTGGAAAATTGAAAAAATTTAGTACGTTTTTGGTGGAATTGTTAAAAATGTTGGTAACTTTGGTGTAATTTTTACGATCATAGTCAGTTTTTCGTGGAATTTTTACCAATTTTATTGATTTTGGGTGGAATTTTTAAAAAAATTTGTTTTTAGTGGAGTTGTCTCCAGATTTAATAGTTTTTGGTGAAATTATATTCAATTTCACTAATTTTTGGGGCATTTTTATTATTACTTTTTTATTTTTGTGAAATTTTTACGAATCTAATCAATTCTTGACAAAATTAATCTTAATTTTAGTATATTTTTTAAAAATTCAGTTTTTGGTGGAATTGTTAAAAATTTCGATAGCTTTGGTGGAGGTTTTACAAATTTTATAAGTTTTTGGTGGAATTATAAAAAATTTTAGTAGCTTTGGTGGAATTTTTACAAATTTATTTAAATTTTTGGTGATATTTGGTGATATAAAATCCTCGTCAAGACTCCAAATTTTGCAGGGAAATTTTGTAAATCTCAATTTCGGACGAGCTCTCAAATTTGTAGGATTTTGGCTGTGTCTAGTGATATAATAAATCCATATTAATCCAGATAGACGCAAAAAATGAAGAAAATTTCATAAATTTGTTTTTAGAAAATTTTTCAAGTTTAGTTGTGTTTTGAAAATCTGACATTTCAGATGCCATGTTACAGCTGTAGGATTTTGCACTTCTCAATCCTCGTCAAGACTCCAAATTTTGCAGGGACATTTTGCAAATCCCAATTCTGGACGAGCCCTCAAATTTGGAGGATTTTAGCTGTGTCTAGTGATATAATAAATCCATATTAATCCAGATAGAGGCAAAAAATGAAGAAAATTTCATAAATTTGTTTTTAGAAAATTTTTCAAGTTTAGTTGTGTTTTGAAAAACTGACTTTTCAGATGCCATGTTACAACTGTAGGATTTTGCACTTCTCAATCCTCGTCAAGACTCCAAATTTTGCAGGGAAATTTTGCAAATCTCAATTCCGGAGGAGCCCTCAAATTTGTAGGATTTTGGCTGTGTCTAGTGATATAATAAATCCATATTAATTCAGATAGTGGCAAAAAATGAAGCAAATTTCATAAATTTGTTTTTAGAAAATTTTTCAAGTTTAGTTGTGTTTTGAAAAACTGACTTTTCAGATGCCATTCTACAACTGTAGGATTTTGCACTTCTCAATCCTCGTTAAGATTCCAAATTTTGCAGGGAAATTTTGAAAATCTCAATTCCGGACGAGCCCTCAAATTTGTAGGATTTTTCCTGTGTCTAGGGGTTTGATTTTAAGTAAAAGGGTCTGCTTTAAATAAAAACAACTTATCCGCCTAATGTCGTCTTTTACAACTAGCGTCTTTGCTGAACTCACGTCTGCATCTTATTTTCGTCTTTAATCAACTGATTCCCCTCGCCTCGGGTTTTTCAAATTACCCAAACCCAAGGATACTGGACTAACAGGATGGCTCAATCCTATAAGATGTGTATACGCCGAAATTTAGTTCGCAGCTGCTAGTTTGACGTCACTGCTGACAGTTTTGTTGTGGTTTCAGTCGACTTTCCTAGTTTAAAAAAAAAAATTGTTTAAGAAACAAATTTATTTTATTTATCCCTAAAGAATAATCCCCAGTCTTTAAGAAACAAATAATCTTATTTATATCTACCATCCTCATTTTCCTTTTAAATCCCTCAGGTGTGATTTATCTGATTGTGAGATAGTACTATATCCAAATAGAGTATATCTCGATCTGGAAAACTTTTGTAAGGGAAAACTTTTTCCAAGATAGTGAAGTAAGGGGTGGCAATGCTTTAAATGGGGAAAGAATGATCCGGGGCCTTAAGGCAGATTTAAAAATTAGCTGGCGCCGTTATCGGGCTCTCCGTTTCGATGCAATCCAAATTCGAGGCCGTTATGGGAACTTTTCCAGTTTAATTCTTGTTTATCGCGTCCCAAGGCGCGTACAATTCTCACTTCGGGCTTCAGGTGGGTTGATAAAAACTAACGGGGACGTTTTTACGGTCCGCGAAAATTGAAATCGCCCTCCGCCCGCATTTTCCCCGACTCTTCCCTCCCCATCTTTATTGCCGCGTCCGCGAAACAAAGAAAGTTATAATTAATACTTTCCTCTTAGCGCGGAGGGAAAAACAAATCTAAATTCGTGATTTATTAAAATTACTCCGCGGGCGACTTTCTCGCTGACGTTTCACTTTCCTTTTTCCCCTTAATTTATATGCATTTGAAAATTGATGGGTCCATTAAGACGTCTTATTAATTCGTCTGTAATCGTAATAATACGGACTGTGGGTTTCTCTTTGGTTCCACCAATAATACGCCACGCTATAAATCATTAATCCAGTGTAATCCACACGCAGTCTAACGTTGTGTGATAGATTTATGATTGGAATTGTAAGATATATGTAGCAGATAGAGATGAGGAAGCGCGCACGCCACCTCCAATCACGGGCTTGGGCTTAGTTATGTCACATTGTAACTGGATTAGGAGCAGTTTGCAAGTTCGGGCCGGCGCGTCGAATTTATGGATAGATTATGGCACTTGGCGCGACTGTTTAATACCCCTGGTTAGCCGCACAATCGACAGATGGCACGGTGCGCCGCGACGCCCCATACCTACCGTAAAGTTACTCCGTAACAAAACTAATTTGGTTAATAGTGTTTCTTAAAAATTTGACGGATCGTATATAACTGTATAAAAGAAGTG
Organism: Digitonthophagus gazella; assembly: GCA_036711955.1. NCBI lineage: Eukaryota > Metazoa > Arthropoda > Insecta > Coleoptera > Scarabaeidae > Digitonthophagus > Digitonthophagus gazella. Next base: position 30,368,557 of record JASCIT010000002.1, read on the forward strand.
TTCATTTATCTTTCCGTACGTTTACGTCTTCCTCTTTGCAACAATTTAGGTGTCGCGGAGGAAGAAGCAACGCCAACGGTGAGATCCCATTGAAAAGACGTTGTTTCGTCGGTATCGCGCCGCTCGAGGACAACATAAGCCTCATAACTTATGGAGTTCTCTTTGCGCCATCAATCCCGGAGCTCGAGAAATAAGAACTAGAGGAGCGGAGATAATGCACGCCGGCTTCGCAGCCGTCCGTGGTCTACGAGACGGCATCGCGAACGTTTTTCTATGGCTCGTCGGCAGCTTGATGACGCCGAAGCCGTTCGAGATAGATTGCTGCGGTATCTTCTAGGTTCTGGTCGTTTTGTCTTTGCTCCGGGTCGAGATGGCCGATACGAGGTAGGTGTCTGGAAAAATGAGCGGATCTTCGGAGAGAAGTGTGACTGACTGCTAACCAAAGTAATCTTGGAAGTCCGGAGATGTGGGAATTCTTGATTGTGGACTTGTGCTGAAAGAAAATCCTTTTTATTCTTTTTAAAGATGTAAAATCTTTTTTGCTTTTTATAGTTACGTTATTTTTTAAAATCACCGAAATTTAAATTTGGTTTCTTTACCAACATTGTAAAATATGTCCAATGAAACTAAATTAAAATGAAAGAAACTGTACCAATCTTAAATTGAATATTCATGTATTTTGAATGTTTGAAAACCACCTAACTTCAGGAATACAACTGATTATAGCGTTGGCATAAAATCGTTTTAACCCAAACATTAAAAATTATGCTCTATTCATAGCATTTTTTAAAGCAGAGGATGAATGATGCAAATGCGCTTTTGTGTCAGCTGGAAAATTTATAATTTGAATCATTTAACCATAAGTTATACCCTAATTTTCTTAATCTGTAACTCTAGTAATTAAAAGGAAGTTAAATTTTTCTTGCTACTTGCATAACACACTGAAAATATTGCAATGTTTAGCACAGCAATATTTAGGTTGCAAAATATTTCCCCAGAATTGCAATAAAGAAGATTTTTGATGCTAAATAGCTTTCTATGCATTCAACACATTTAATAAGAATGACCAACGTACTCAAGTAATTAAACAGAAGTTAAATTTTTCTGGCTACTTGCATAACACACTGAAAATATTGCAATGTTTAGCACAGCGATGTTTAGGTTGTAAAATATTTCCCCAGAATTGCAATAAAGAAGATTTTTGATGCTAAATAGCTTTCTTGGCATTCAACACATTTAATAAGAATGACCAACGTACTCAAGTAATTAAACAGAAGTTAAATTTTTCTGGCTACTTGCATAACACACTGAAAATATTGCAACGTTTAGCACAGCGATGTTTAGGTTGCAAAATATTTCCTCAGAATTGCAATAAAGAAGATTTTTGATGCTAAATAGCTTTCTTGGCATTCAACACATTTAATAAGGATGACCAACGTAGTTAAGTAATTAAACAGAAGTTAAATTTTTCTGGCTACTTGCATAACACCCTGAAAATATTGCAATGTTTAGCAGAGCAATGTTTAGGTTGCAAAATATTTCCCCAGGATTGCAATAAAGAAGATTTTTGATGCTAAATAGCTTTCTTTGCATTCAACACATTTAATAAGAATGACCACGAAAACAAATTATTAGTTATTCTTGATGGTAGTTTTGTTAAACTTGCATCTAGAAATATAAGGAAGAGCTATATCGGCGCAAGGTGGAAATTCATTGGGGAAGACACAAAAAGGGAACACAGTCAGAGGATTAATCACCAATTTGGTGCTTCGGCTGTAAGATCCTGAATTTGAGAAAAAGAAACAAGCTTCGCATCAGAGGCAACAACGTCACTCCCGGTGAATCCAAGCCCAAAAATATAAGGAAGATCTTTTCTTCCTGTTTGTTGTCCTCAAATTGAACATCTTGCAGCCGAAGCACAAAATTGGTGATTAGTCCTCTGACTTTGTTCTCTTTTTGTGTCTTCCCCAATGAGTTTCTACCTTGCTCCTTGGCTATACCGCACTGATGAAAACTAATAAGTTCGAAACACGTATCTACGATTGCATATTTGTGGCATTTCTGCCCTTAATTTCGATTCCTTGCATCTAGAGTTTTGCACATGCGTACTATTCATCCAATATGGAGATTATAAGAACCTCTGTTATTGGGTAGTTAGGATGCATTGGAGCTCTCCCACTTTAAGATTTTTATGGGTTATGTTCTATATGTGTTCAAAACATTAAATGTTGACAACAGTGCCATCATATCAAGTGATGTACCATTTTGACCATTAATTTTTAACCACCAGATTGTTTGACATCAAAAAATGATGTGATTTAGCCTTTATTTGTTAAGGTGAGTGACGTTAAAAACCATTTGTTGTCAATGGGTGCGTTTAATGTACTCAGTTAATGCAAGAAAGCAGCTTTTATGATGACAGTAAGGCTGGGCGCACATAAACACCCAGGTGACACAGGCAGCGCAGCGCAGTATAGGGTAGAAATCTGTGTACAGTACATTTTGACGTGAATTCGCATATTACAACGCAGTACAGGGTAGCACAGTAATTTGCGAGACAGAAACGTGTGGCACAGTAAACGATACACAGATTTTAACGGTACGTGAGGCATTTGTAATGTTTATGATCTTAATATTTAAGATTAGGTAAGCAGTGGTCTATAGTAAAAATGTTATGTAAGAAATATCAAAAACAGATGGAATTTTTGTTTTCTCACATGCAAAATAGATCACGAGAAACCGATGTAACGGAAAATAAAATTGAAAATGAATAGGCTAAAGAAGAAGAAGTTGAAATTGAAGACATAGAAGAAAAAGGAGATGATGACGAGGACTAAGCAGAAGTGCACAGAACACTCACAACTGCACCTAAACCTAAGCAATGTTGTGATGTTGTTGATATAATTAAATCTTCTTTAGCACGTCAAGAGCATCGAAGTATGGAAAGGGATATGCAGAGAAAGCGAAGAGCTGAAATCGAAAAAAAAATGACGAACTACCATTTTTTTATGAGTATGTACGAAACAACCAAGCGATTCTCAATTCATTTACAACATTTTGTAAAAAAGCAATATATTTGGTATTGTACCTGCCTCGAAAGCAGAAAATTTAAATTTACCATTTATTCCTTGTGCGTTATCCCAACCTGAACCCGTCGCCTCCTTACCCGCTACAGTACCTACACCACAAACTTCATCTTCAACTCAATTTTCCTTTGAATCGTTTGACTATCCTTCAATTGAAATTATACCTAGGTCAGCCCTTCGACAAGAAACCTCCGATTTACATGATAGTGCCTCAGAACAAGTATAGCAACAGTTTAAATAAAAAAAAATATTTGAATTTTTTGTTTAATATAGAGATAACTCTAGTAAAATATTTTCACTAATAAAAAGTTATCTCCATTAACCTCCAAAGTTACTTCCAAAAGTTACCTTCCATTGCACAGATAGTAAAATACTGCATTATAATATGCGCTCTCTACTGCGTAACTACACGCACGTTCAGTTTTTTTGTGCTGTACCTGCCCTGCGTCTGTCTGCTTATGTGCGCCTAGCCTAATGGTAGACAGAAGATTTCAGGTCGTTGAACGGTAATTCTAATCATCATATTTTTGGCATATTTAAGTATGTACTGAATTTCTGACCTATTTTGAATAGTTGATGTATTAGGCGGGTCTCACACTAGGGCAACCAGCAGTAAGCAACTAGCATCTAGCAACTAGCAACCAGCAACAAGCAACAAGCGATATTGCAACTTGATAACATTTCACATAGAATTAAATGATACCTCTCACATTGGAGCAATTCGATATCGCAAATTCAGAAGCGATATCTACCTGCTGGTTGCTAGTTGTTTGTTGCTGGTTGCCTTAGTGTGAGACGTATCTTAGATTGGATTAGAAAATATATAGAAATCATAAACATTTCATATTGTTCTTACTCCAACCTTACTTTTGTTGAAACGTCAAATCAAAGCGCGGTTCAAAATTGACATCATTGAACTTCAGCTTAAAGGTTACAGAACAGGGATGCCATTCAGAAATATGATGACATTCAACTACTCAGCTGCTGTGTGCGCTGAATGCACCTAATGTGATATATTGACATTTAAAATATTTTTTGATCTCTATTTTCTAACTTCTGTGGTTAAAAAACTCTAAAGCCTGTTTTACACGTACGTTTGTTGATTGACAGAAGATGAAAGATGCATTGGAATTCTTCCTCCTTAAAATTTCTGTGGGTTGTGCTCTATTTGAGTTCAAAACATTAAACGTTGACAACAGTGCCATCAAATGACGTGATATACCATTTCCACCATCAATTTTTGATCACCAAGTTTCTTGACATCAAAAAATCATCTAATTCACCCTTTATTTGTTAAAATATATGTCATTAAAATCCATTTATTGTAAATGTGATTTAAATATTGACATTTAAAACACTTGTTGACGAGGATTTTCTAACTTCTATAGTTAAAAAACTCTAAAGCCTGTTTTACACGTACATTTGTAAATTGATAGAAAGTGAATTATAAAAAGAAAAAAAATAGTTTTTCTTGTGGTTTAATTTACTTTTATTTCTTAATTAAAAAGAGGTAAGTACTAAAAGTGTAAGTACTATAAATAATTTGTGATTATTATCAAGCTTTTAAGCTAGAAAAGGGTGCCTGATAGTATTGTACTTAAAACCATTTTTATTAATGTAGTAGCTTATCAAACGTAGTCTAAACGTCAGTTATTTCAATGCAAACCCACATATAGAGATTATAAACGTACATAATTGCAAACTTGGCATTTACAAATCCGTTTTTAACTGCGTGCGTTTTCTTATCAGAGAAGTAATAAATAATTCTATTTTTCCAAGAATATTTCTATTTTTATTCATACCACCACTTTCGAGATTTCATTGCATTAAAGCCTTTCTTCTTTTTTAGTAAACTTTTTGCCTGGAAGGTTGTTTGAGTTATTAGCGGGGTTTATGTGTAGAAAAAGAAGTTTTAGGAAGGAAAGCCGAACAATCTCTCCTAACTTATAATAAGAAAGAAATCCTCTCGGAGTGAAAAAGGAACAGGACGTCGGGCGGCGTTAACAGGTGCCAATAAATCATGTCTGGGGACGGTGACACCGTGAGACCCTCCTACGTCACCGGTTTTGATGGATGAAGACTGCCGTAATCGGGGAATATTTTCTCCGGGAGAGATCCGTTCGATTATCTAATATTATCCCCGCGTCAAAAACAGCGATCCGGACAGATTTTGTAATCGTAATCGGATGATTTTTATTTTTATCGTTTTTCTTTTTTATTTTAATAAATATTTGCATTTAATAACCGAGCGATCAGAAGGTATCAATTTTGGGTTAGTTCAACTGGTAGTAAAGGGATATGTGACGTGGAAAATGCACGTGCACGGCCGGGCCGGTTTTAATATTTAAAACCCGGATGGGGCAAATTGAGTACACGTGATTGCAACTATTGTTGGGGTTAATTAATTTTAAATTTTGCACGTTGTGCCCACCGCGTCTTCGTAATTAATAGCCGACGCGACCAATTAAAATTTGCAACCAAATTGAGTTAGACAAACGAGATCGCGGGCGCAATTAGGCATTAAATTGCAATTTCGATCCCCGCTGCGTCCTTTTCTGTAGTTAATTAATGGAATGGAAAATGAAGGAAACCATAGGAATGTGTGACGTTTATCTTTGGTTTTACGTTTATACCTTTGGTTTATATGTTTTGATTTAAAATTTAAAATTTGAAATTTTCTATTTTTATTTTATGATGGAAGGAAAAAAATGTCATTTTCTCTTGTAAATTCTAGTCTGAGACGCCTCTATCAGAATGAAGCCAAGCCCGGTATTGGTTATTTCCTAGCGAACAGTTTGACTAGACTATATATATTGTTTCCCGTTGGGTCGTTATCCCGGCGACGCGATACCGTCGAAACAATATCCCCCGAACTGCAATAAGTCCTAAATTTATTTCCGGGATCTTTGATACCGTCCGGGCGAAAGTAGGGGATATTTTGTGTACCGACCGGGCCCTATTACCTCCGAGATCGCCGGATAAAAACCTCATATCAGTTAAAATGTTTACCGTACCTTTTTCGAATCGGGACTTCCGTTGTTCTCCTTTTGCGGGCCGAGAGTTTAGATTACTTCGAACCGGAAGTAGCGGAATCCCTAATGGAAATCCGACCGATGGCGGTTCTATTCCGTCGCGACGCCGACGTCACATTTACGCGAATCGTTTTTCTATCCGTTGACGGTCCGCGTAAATCAATTGTTAAAAAAAGGGGGTCGATGCAAATTGAAGCATGAAATTAAACGCCTCGGCCTAACGAATTGGCATGATGTACGCCTCCATTCTACTTGTTATATGGTAACCATCAAATGTAATCCGGCCCAATTACTAGATTGTCAGTGGCGTATCGAACTGTGGCGGGAAGGGGGCCCCGGGGGGCGTTCGGGGGCTCCGGTTGGCCGGGGTGTCGGCTGCGTGTGCCGGCGTTTATACTAATTCAAGTTCCCGATCATTTGTGCGTCTGCAAAGTCAGCTATTGTATAAAATTAATGTATCCACTGTAGAGCGCAATTCATTCCGTCACCCCTACCCCCTTTCCAATTTCAGAGCAGGACTTAGGTTAATACCATCAAGCTTAACTATATATTTTTTTCTGTCATACAATCTTAAGTTAGTAAAATTTTATTATTTTTCAACTTTTCTTTGCTACATATTCATCTCCTGGAAAACTCTCGAAGCATAGCTCAAAAATAGGATGGTGATGAGTGACTATTCACTATAGTCATCAATCGTGTATGAAAGTGGTTTTTATAGCGAGTGACTACAGTCACTCTTAAAAAGGAAACATTAACAATACATTTATCAACACATTCCAAGTATTTTGGAACATCATGTTCCAAAGTCGTTTTTGTACTTTATAATTTGTGTGGAGGTGTTTGCTCTCTGTGGCGAGTGACTAATGCAATTATAGTCACCTACTGCTTAATAAGTGGGATATGCTGTACTTTGTTCTAGCACTAAAAACTTAAAAATTACAACGAAAAACTGACATAAGCACCCAAACAAAACTTAAAGTACTTTCGTGGTCCATAGCTCCCTCAATACTTTTGTCATCAAAATGCATCCTTCGGCATGTTATGGCCCTTGAAATTTGGTTTCCAACGATATACTATAGTTCATTGTAGCTCCAAGAACTGGGAATTTATAGTCAAAAAACTGACACAAGTACTCAAACAGAACTTTTGTCAGTAAACTGTTTCTGCATCGTCCATAGCTCTCCAACTACTTGTGTTATGGAGATGCTTGCTTCGGCGTGTTATAGTTGCGGGAATCTAGTTTCCAACGATATGCTATAGTTGGGGTTAACGCTAAGAATTGGGAAGTTACAGCGAAAAAACAAGACTTAAAGAACTTTCATCGCCCATAGCTCCCTTACTAGCTAAACTATCAAAAATGCTTCTTTCTGCATATAACCCATGAAATCCTGAAATCCTGAATCCTTAATCCTGCAATCCTGAGTCTTGAAATCGTGAATCCTGAAATCCTGAATCTTAAAGCCGGAATTCTAAAATCTTGAATCCTGAAATCCCGAATCTTGAAATCTCGAATCTTGAAATCCTGAATCCTCAAATCCTGAATCCTGAAATTTTGAAATCATGAATCCTTAATCCTGCAATCCCGAGCCCTGAAATCTTGAAATCCTGGATCCTAAAATCCTGAATCTTGAATTTTGAATTCTAAAATCCTGAATTTTGAATCCTGAATCTTGAAAATTTGAAATCCCGAATCTTGAAATCCTGAGTCCTAAAATCCTGAATCTTGAAATTTTGAAATCCTGCATCCTGAAATCCCGAATCCTGAGTTCTGAATCTTGAAATCGTGAATCCTTAATCCTGCAATCCTGAATCATGAAATCTTGAAACCCTGGATCCTGAAATCCCGAATCCTGAGTTCTGAATCTTGAAATCGCGAATCCTAAAATCCTGAATTCTAAAATCCTGAATCCGGAAATCCCGAATCTTGAAATTTTGAAATCCCGAATCTTGAAATCCTGAATCCTGAAATCCTGAATCTTGAAATATTTAAATCCTGAATCCTTAATCCTGCAATCCTGAGTCCTGAAATCGTGAATCCTGAAATCGTGAATCCTGAAATCGTGAATCCTGAAATCTTGAAATCCTGCATCTTGAAATCCCGAATCCTAAGTTCTGAATCTTGAAATCGGGAATCCTGAAACCCTGAATCTTGAATCCTGAATTCTAAAATCCTGAATCTTGAAATCCCGAATCTTAAAATTTTGAAATCCCTAATCTTGAAATCCTGAATCCTGAAATTTTGAAATCCTGAATTCCAAAATCTTGAAATCCTGCATCCTGAAATCCCGAATCCTGAGTTCTGAATCTTGAAATCGTGAATCCTGAAATCCCGAATCTTGAAATTTTGAAATCCCGAATTTTGAAATCCTGAATTCTGAAATCCTGAGTCCTGAAATTTTGAAATCCTGAATCCCTAATCCTGCAATCCTGAGTCCTGAAATCGTGAATCCTGAAATCTTGAAATCCTGCATCTTGAAATCCCGAATCCTGAGTTCTGAATCTTGAAATCGTGAATCCTGAAATCCTGAATCTTGAATCCTGAATTCCAGAATCCTGAATCCTGAAATCCCGAATCTTGAAATTTTGAAATCCCGAATCTTGAAATCCTGAATTCTGAAATTTTGAAATCCTGAATCCTTAATCCTGCAATCCTGAGTCCTGAAATCGTGAATCCTGAAGTCTTGAAATCCTGCATCTTGAAATCCCGAACCCTGAGTTCTGAATCTTGAAATCGTGAATCCTGAAATCCTGAATCTTGAATCCTGAATTCTAGAATCCTGAATCCTGAAATCCCGAATCTTGAAATTTTGAAATCCCGAATCTTGAAATCCTGAAATTTTGAAATCCTGAATCCTTAATCCTGCAATCCTGAGTCCTGAAATCGTGAATCCTGAAATCTTGAAATACCGAACCCTGAGTTCTGAATCTTGAAATCGTGAATCCTGAAATCCTGAATCTTGAATCCTGAATTCTAGAATCCTGAATCCTGAAATCCCGAATCTTGAAATTTTGAAATCCCGAATCTTGAAATCCTGAGTCCTGAAATCCTAAATCCTGAAATTTTGAAATCTTGAATCCTTAATCCTGCAATCCTAAGTCCTGAAATCCTGAATCCTGAAAACTTGTAATCCTGCATCTTGAAATCCCGAATCATGAGTTCTGAATCTTGAAATTGTGAATCCTGAAATCCTGAATCTTTGATCCTGAATTCTAAAATCCTGAATCCTGAAATCCTGAAATTGGTGACTATTCATTACATGGACTATTCAATCCATAGTGCATGAAAGTCGTTTTTGCACTTGGTGACTTGAACGTGGAGATTTTGTCTCTCTGTAGTAAGTAACTAATGATCTTATAGTCACCTACTGCTTAATAGGCGGGAACCTGAAATGGGTGACTATTCACTATAGTCCTCCATCGTATATGAAAGTCGTTTTTGCACCTAGTGATTTGTGTGTGGAAATCTCTTTCTGTGCTAAGTGATTAATGCAATTTTAGTCACTTATTACTTAATAGCTGGAAACCTGAAATGGGTGACTATTCACTACAGTCATCCATTGTGTACGGAAGCCGTTTTTGGGTGACTATAGTCAATATAAAAACGATTAAGAAAGAATATGGAAACCTTCGAAAAATCAAGAAATTATAAATTTAAATCGTTGTAAACAACGCGACATTATTTTAATTGAAAGTATGTTTACCAAACTAAAATTATTAATTATAATGTTTCTAGCTAAAATGTGAAAACATGAATGCGTGAGTTATTTTTGATACTGAAACCGATCCTGCGTAGGAGGGAAGCATAGGGGGCGCCGCGACGCCGACTGCATGCACGCTGATTACTCACCAGTAACGCCCCCGTGATTAATGCGCCCAATCCTGCAGTTAATTAAAACCTTTATAATTTTCCAGGAGCGCGGCCGTACCGCGGCGCTCGCATCGCCCGGGTGAAGCCGCCCTTGATTTACGACACGCATAAACCGACGCGCCGCGTCGCACGCGAGCGCAATTTACACTGGTAACGTCGTTAGGGGGCCGTTAAAAATCTTGTACGCATTCAAGATGTCAGATACCGCCCCCCTAGCGGTTAACGGCGGCGGTCGGCACTAATTCAACGGCAACTTGATTTGCTTGCGTCGGGACGTTACTCATTCGACTTCCGTTCTGACCACTCAACGCCCAGGTAATTCTTTATCTCTTGTCTACGCCTTCGAGAATGTTCAATGTGGTCCCTAAGTTTGTCTTGACTCGTTTATTATCAAGATATGTACTTGATTGTTTGTGAAGGAAATGAAAGAGTTCAAGGGTCGTTATTGTAATGTAAGATGTAGATAATTTTATCTACATCTTAGATACAATTTTACAATTTTGTAAGATTATATTAATCTTGAAATTTTTAAGTTAGAATTAAAATTTAAAGGATTTCATTTAATTGGGGAAATCAAAGCGAGTAACGGCGTTCAATTTGGAATCGAACGTCGCAGTGATAAAGGTCCGGTTACGGTTGTTCGTCGACCAGAAAAAATGCTTTAAATTACTTGATATATACGAGCAATTAGGGCGAGCCGGTCGAGAGGCTGCGGACCCATCAGGGCCGTTCAATAGTTAATGAAGGTAATTCGCAGGGTGTCAGGGACAATAACTTCGGTCATTGGGCCGGTAACGTCTGCAGTTCCGGCCGAGGGCGGCTCGGGGGCGGCTCCGGAGGCAGAGGGAGGTCACGTGTGTTGTAATCAGAGAGTAGTCGCTAATTACGTTCGGATCTTGCCTCCGAGGGCCGTTGAATTAGAGGAGAGATGACCACCGCCCGCCGGGGGGGGTCACCCAACCCGGAGGTCTCGTAGAAAATCGGTTTGAAGGCCGTCACGGCGGGCGAAGTGTATTTTTCAAACGCCGCACAATGAATTTCAATTACATTAAAAGCGGCCCGAAGACGCCACGGTAAGGGGCTAAGATAGCGCTCGTTCCGCTTTCCGTCTGTTTGAGTAGAGAACGTAGAGGGTTCTCGGTTTGACGATGGCCGCAGAGGCCCAAAGAGAACGGGCGGAAACCAAATCTCATCAGCGGATGACGGGGAGTGGAGTGTAAAACAAATACGATGATATAATAAGCCAAATTAAACACAGAGCTGCTCCGACTGTAATATCGGAATTAAATTATAACTTAAGCGCGCGTCTCGGTGCGAATCTCGGCCGACCGGTGTTGTTTTAAGGTTTCTGAGAAAACTTAAAAATTACTTGAGATTGATTCGTAAGACTTTTTTGTAGTTAAATTAGACTATTAAATTACTTTCATTAGTATAAGAGGGAAATAAACCGCCCCGCGACGAGAAATTGTTATTGAGAACTTTGCCGAAACGCACGGCTCTTAAAACCTTGGCCAGGGTGCCTGCGTATACAAGTTTATTATTAATTAAGTTGGCAAAGTTAATATTATTACATCGTTTGTCGACAAACAGATTACAGGCCGGCGTTTATTGCGGAAACTTTTATAATTATTGTGTGCGCGGAGACCGAAGTGGCTTGCCAGTATAATTAATTAGTTGAATATGTTTTCTATCTGGATTTTGCTTAATGAGGTGATGAACCCAACAAAATTTTTATTTTTAAACATATAATTTTATTAAATGAATTAAAAGATTAGCAAAATATCTGAAATGAAAAGTATAGTTTTACAGTAAGTGGAAATATTTGGGGACAATCAAGGTTTTGAATTGAAACTTTAACGAAACGTAGTAACTCCTAGTAAATCTCGATTATTGTGTGGATGAGAAAACTTAACCATTTTTATTAGAGTCGGGGTAAAAAAATTCCGTATAATTTAAAAAGTCAGAGACGTACTAATAAATTACTTTGTAGAAGATTATTTTTAAAAATTGTTAAAGCCAATTGGTATCATATTTAACAACTTCCCTGTACCCATCCAACTCATATTGGTATAGTAATGATATATAATGTAGGATGACCAGATTTCTCAACTTTCAATGCTGTAGTTCAATTGATTAGATCTTCTGCCCGGGAAGCAGGAGATCTGGGTTTGGATCCCAGTGCAGTAATGAGACATTTTTTGGGCAGAAGCCCAGATCTCTGCCCGAAAAGCAGGAGATCTGGATTGGGATCACAGTGCAGTAATGAGACATTTTTTGGACAGAAGCCCAGATTTCTGACCGAAAAACAGAAGATCTGGGTTCGGATCACAGTGCAATAATGAGACATTTTTTGGGCAGAAGCCCTGATCTCTGACCGAAAAACAGAAGATCTGGGTTCGGATCACAGTGCAATAATGAGACATTTTTTGGGCAGAAGCCAAAATCTCTGCCCGGAAAGCAGGAGATCTGGGTTCGGATCCCAGTGCAGAGATCTATTCTTCTGCTTGGGAAGCAGGAGATCTGGGTTCGAATCACAATGCAGTAATGAGACATTTTTTGGGCAGAAACCCAGATCTCTGCCCGAAAAGCTGGAGATCTGGATTCGGATCACAGTGCAGTAATGAGACATTTTTTGGACAGAAGCCCAGATCTCTGACCGAAAAACAGAAGATCTGGGTTCGGATCACAGTGCAATAATGAGACTTTTTTTGGGCAGAAGCCAAAATCTCTGCGCGGAAAGCAGGAGATCTGGGTTCGGATCCCAGTGCAGAGATCTGTTCTTCTGCTTGGGAAGCAGGAGATCTGGGTTCGAATCACAATGCAGTAATGAGATATTTTTTGGGCAGAAGCCCAGATCTCTGCCCGGAAAGTGGGAGATCTGGGTTCAGATCCCAGTGAAGGCAGATATCTGGACTTCTGCCAGGAGATCTGGGTTCGGATCTCAATGCAGTAATGAGACATTTTTCCTCCTCTAACGCATTAAGTGGTAAAAACCTTTCTTTAATAGTTTCTTTCAATTATATCATAAATGCTGTACGGTTGCTGTTTTTGAGCTTATGCTGTACTGTATATCATATTGCTGTACAATACAGCAAAATTCCGTACGTCTGGTCACCATATATAATGAGTCATATAGGACTCATTGGACAGGGAAGTTGTTAAATAATAAGACGTCTGAGCTGCGGAGGCAGTTTTTCTCCTCAAGCTTTGGTAGCGAAAGGGTTAATACAGTTAGTGTGAAAAGTGTGAAAATTGTGAAAAGTTTTAAAATAAATTATTAACTTTAAATGAAAAAAAATAAATAAATAAATAAAATAAATAAACATTTTTTTTTCTCTTATTTTCTTTTTAATGAATTTTTGTTATCTATAATACTTTCTTTTTTACATGAAATATATTTAGCTATTAACAAACTTCAAACACTTCACCTCGACTAACAAGTATTAAATAGTTTTCACGTAGTCAAGTTCGCTTGGGTTAATTAACAAAGTCTTTAATTACAATAACCTTGCCGTCAGAGTAGAGATAAGAACGGTAATAATTAGTTTTGAAGGATAACGTAAACACGAAATATTTAGTTACTTGGATGATTCTATTAAAGACATTGCTGGTGTTCTTTTTGGTGGATTCATTTTCTAATGAAGGTAAGTCGATTGAGTTGATTAATTCTAGGTTTTAATTGATTAATTCTAGGTTTTAATTGATGAATTTTAGGTTTTAATAAATCTAGTTTTTTTGAAGGTTTTAAGGAATATTATGTAAACGGTAACTAAGAGGAAGAAATTATAGAATTAGTATAAATTTCGTTTTTAGCTAGAGTTGACGTAGAGTTTCGTCCTTCGAGAGGAAGGATTTTACCAGGACGAGGCCTGTTTGCCGTCACGGCGCTTGAGATTCCACGCGACGGGGCGCTAACCCTGTTTGGTGTTTGGTCAATCCGTTTACGGGTTTGTCACAGAGGGCGCTCGGCCGCCCGCGCCGGCTAATCAGCGGCCAGGGGCTCTCCTGCATTTCGAATTTCCCGTCTTAACGAGCCCCTACCAGATATAGAACAATCGGTGCTGCCGCCACCGTTGTCCAACGAATACGTTCGCAGAATATTGATCTCGAAGTTTAACGGAAGCAAAATTGCTGCAGTTGTAAGTACCAAAGTACCCTTACAAGTAAACTAAAGGACATTAAAATTAACTAAAGGGATAATAAAATTAATTTAAATTTTTTTGTTAGTTTAAATCGTGAAACGTACTGTGATTTTCCCATGGAATTTAGGGGATATAGTAAAAGCCAACTCGACATTCGCAGATCAAGTACCCGAGATAAATAATTAAAAGGAATGGCACGGGACGTGCCGTGCGCCCCCGGGACGCCGAAGGGCGTTCGGGGCCCAACGGACGGGGCGGCGCGGCGGCGGCGGGACGTCGGAAGCCGATTATAAAAGGCGGGGGCCCGCTGCAGCTCAGGTCTCCGAACGGTAGATAAATGGGCGACGTCTGTTCGATCGGGGCCCGAGCTAAATTACATCGGCCCGCTTCGCTGCAGTTAAATTAAACCGGAGTTAGTTGGAGGCGCCGCGTGATTGCCTTCTTTTTACCTCCTATCGGTAATTTTTAAGGTAAATTATGGCAGCGAAAACCGCCGCCACTCGCCCGATAAAAGTCAGCCGAGCCGTGGACCGGGAAAACACGTTGGGCCGCGATAACGTCTCTATGATAAACTATAACTGCATTATCCTGCTTCGACCAACAACGCCACCTATGCACTCACTACACCACCTAATGGCTGTTTATGTATCGGATGTTGTATCGATAGTAATTGCTATGTATTTTATGTGTGTAACAAGATACACATACGAGGTTTATAAAATTTATTTTAAGATATTTACTTCCTCTTTTACAATATAGTTAATTAATTTTGTATACAAGTACAGTGAAATCCCCATCGCGGACACCCCTCTTGAACGGACACTCCCCTTAGACGGACAGTTTCTAACGGAACAGACCGACTCTCATATAATTTGAGTTGCGTTAACTCCCTCTTGGACGGACATTCTTTTGAATGGACGCGGACACTAGATGTTCTCTTAAACGGACAATCGCGCTGAATACTGTCTCCCTGCACTAAGAGATTTTCCGTTTAACCGGTGTTTTACCGACTTCAATATTTGCAAGGTACAAGCGTAACCTATGTTGTGCCTTTCTGCTCAGCTTGAATGAGGGATTTCCTCAACTAACCCAAATTTAAACGTTCTTATTTTTTCGGTATATACGGGGTTCAATACTAGTTTGACGTCTATGCAGAAAAAGATATGCGGATGTATTATGTTTTGGAAAAACCGCTTGGGCCCAAGTAACCAAGGTGTAAAGTGTTTATTCCTTCTTTGGTTATTGTAGATTAAATCAAACTCCAAACACCTCTGTCGACAGTATTTTATTGTTCCTTTCTTACATTACCCATACTTAATTAATACTTAACTAACTCGCGATATCCGCTGATGTTACTTATATGCTAAACTATAACCTATAATCCTTACTCACTACATTCCGCTAATTGTCCTAATTTCACCTGCGTTCACCAACCTTTGCTTGCCTACGCAGCACATTATTAACCCGGCGTGTGTATACTATATTTTTTGAGACACGGTGTGTATACTGGGTCTTTTAGGGAACAGGCATGTTTTCAAAGTTTTCTAGGCTTTCAAAAATTCTAGAAAAATTCTGAGTTACTTATTGAAGCGTCTACTACATGACCGAGTAGTTACCAAATTCAAAAGTTTAAAACTGTTGTCAATAAAAATGAAACAATCGTCTGAATCGTTTGAAAAGTCAGAAAAACGGAAATTTTGACTGTTCCTTCAAAGACCCAGTATACACACGGAGGGTTAAATGTCCATTACATAGGAAACAGTTAAAAATTGCTCCCTAAAGCAGAACTTAAGCACGACAATATGCAAAATGAATATCAGCAAAATGAGGATTTGACATCCGATCCAGAAGATGACTTAACACTTAATAAACGTATCCTCAAAAATAAGAGATATTCCAAAAGTAAAAAATTGTTGGAATTGATTGACAACGAAAACCTTAACGATTTTTTGGAAATGGATAAAAATTTATATGTTGAAGATCCAGATTCAGGACAAGAAATCGAAAATCCAGAAGTCGAACGACTGTCCAAAGATTCTGACGTCGATGAGGTACCAATTCCAGCGGAGGATATTAAAAATTATGGTGAAGCTATTACCCTAACCAATCAGCTTAAACGTTTTGCCGAAAATCATGGAGAATCAGAAAGAATTTTTTCTTTCTAACAATAAACCGAAGAATAATCTTGGAAAAATGTACCTTTGCCCATTAAACATAACCCAACTACACTTTACATCAAATACATACAAAAAAATATATTTACCTTTTAATACGAAATTTGTTCAAAAAATAAGAGTTTACCTCGATTGCAATATTTTTTTCTTGAATTGCCATTCGAATATTCGACCACAAATTGAGCCTAATATTTGCTACTAGCAATTTTTTCCTTATTGTTAAAATTTCCTTATCACATTTTATATATAATGCAATAATGACAATAATTACCACTATTTTTAATTTTAGTATAGATAAATTTTAGATTTTAAGTTTAAGATTTTTGATTTTTCTTGACCGGCACCTCCACCATTTTTTCTATTATAACTATGGCATTCAATATAAAGGTGAAAATACGAAAACAAGCTAATAAAAAACTTTCTTTGCAGATTTGGAAGCTTCAATCATCAAATACAGTCAATTTCCAGTGAATCTGAATTTCAGTTTGAAATTTGAGTTTCAGTTTTGCATTTGAATGTTTTTATCCAGCTCCTCCACCACGTTTATAATATAACAGGGGGCCAACTTACGACTCGCGAGCCACATTTTGAAGGATCTTTGAAGGGTTACTTGTGGCTCTGCATAAATGTACCCAGTTCCCTTTTCATTTTTCTGCTATTATGTTTTAAAAAATTATTAAGGTTTCGCTATCTAGCTAGAATGTATTAAATTGTTTTGTAGATTTGTTTGATTCAACGACTGCATTTCTAAAAAAGGGAAATTACTTATTCTGATTGTAAGTTAGACGATGACGAGTGGTTACAAAACTTGATATTTTTGACTGATTTCATGGAACATTTCCAAACACTGAATTTACAATTGCAAGAGAAAGATAATATCTGACCTCTTACAGCGTATACTTAGTTCTCAAACTAAATTGTTACTTTTAAAAAAGGACATTAAAAATAGAACGGATTGTGTTCTAAATAATTGTGTTTTTTTCTTCGAATTAAGAAAAAAAAACCAGTATTAAACAAGAAAAACTCAATGAGTATATAAAAAAACTAAAAGGAATATTGACGAAATTCTAAAATAGATTTCAAAATTTGAAATAATTTAAATCTAATCTGGTCTCTAAATTTTTTCTGAATCCTGAATTTGAAACTAATTCAGGATTATTATTCATTCTCATAATTTAAGGTTAGTTTTTCGTTTCCAGTATAATTATGACCCAAAGAGAATTTGGAGAATTAGAATTACTAGAGATACAAGAAGATTAAGCCCTACAATTAAAATATAAGTTGACATTGATTACCGAATATTGAAATTTTGTACCAAAATCGAAGTATCTTGAATTAAAAAAGGCTGCTTGTCGAATTATTTCAATATTCGCAATATCATACATAGAGTCATTTTATTCCACTTTAAGATTTGTGAAATCCAAACACCTATCGAAACAGCATCCCAAAGAATTACTGAAAAGAGCTGTCGCTAATTATTCACCAAATTGAATTTTAAAAAAATATCAAGAGAAGTGAAAAATTTTTCTTGAACATTCTACAATATAATTTTAATTCAAATTTAAAGCTGTAATATAACTTGCAGTTCCATTCGTTAAACATCAACTTAAAATAACTTGTTAGAACATATTGTAAAATTCTATTTTAATAAATGTTTTCTTTTATAATAAGTAAAATATAGGAATTATTATTACTATAGTATAAAATTGAAAGTTTATCTAGTTTTAAAGTTTCTACAAACATAGAAACGTATATAGATATATATTTTCTGGAAGATTCGCCGAAAGAATTTTTCCGGGAAGTGGTTGAGTGAAGAAGCGTAGCGCTTATTGAAACCGATACGATCTGGAAACAGGGAATAAGAGAGCGGGTCGTGGGGGCCGCGGGCGCCGCGGCAATAATACGTTGCATTAAGGTCCGTCCGGATGTTAAATTGTATCGATAAGGCCCAGTGAAAGGTATTGATGCCGCCCTCCGGTGTCACATGCAAGAGATTTCCTATTAGATATATGTGGCGGGCGCCGGCCCCGCCGTCTATCGAATACATACAAAGGGACCCGAAATCCGCCTCCGTTCAATATAAGTTATAAAGGGCACTGTCGAGAAAATCTCGAAAAAATCCCTCGACAACATTTAGAAATAAATTCCGTTTTAATTGCGCTGTACATTTTTAAGTGAAGTTTTTGTGAAATATACGTTCGGACTTTGTTGAGTTTTTTATTCGAGGGTAAGTCCTGAGACAATAGACCGCGCACTAAATTACTGGGGGGAGCGATTTTCCCGATGGCGAACAGTAGTAGAAATTAGTAAGCTCCCGGCAGATCCGCTGTGGCACGTTGCGGCTTCCGCCCCCCTCCGGTACATAAATAACGTCGCGGTCGGGAGCAACTTTTGCCATCCCGTTGGCCAAAGTTTAGGCCGCTTCGTATTGTACCGGATCAGGGGGGCCCCCTCAGTCCTTCAGAGGGCGTACGCCGTAGAAGAGACATTGCAGACACTGTATTTTGCAGCTAAACCCCTCCTGCAACCTAAACCGTAAGCTATATCTCCGTAATTAATTATCGCTAACTTATTATTTAACTAAGTAAGTACTTTAATCGTCGGAATCTACCGTATACGAATTAACGTACCAAAATTAACCCCAACCGTATGTAATTACTCGGTGTATATTTTACGAGGTGAGGTCTAAATTTGATAGGAAAGAACGTTTTTAGTTATAGGACAAAGAGACTCTTTGATGGTTGTAATTCCCTTTTGGAGAATGGCCGGCATTGAGTGGGGGACGCGAAAGGGGTTCGAGTTTCGCATTTTACTTTCGGCGAACGAGATAAGGGATGGGCGTCGGGACGCCGTTCCTTCCGAGAAGGAGGCGGCCGCGTGACAACTCCCGTCCTGTCTTCCCGGACCGGTAATTTGTACCAGATCGTGTTTAAGGAAGTTCCACGGACCGCAGACCCGAACCCGTTTTCTACTACCCGATAATTACGCCAATACGGGATGGAGACAATGCCTTACAAGGGAGCCGTCTAATTCCGTTAAATTGTGTGCAAATTTTATGCAAATTTTCTAACCGGTTCGATGTAAAAAATTATTTAGTAGGATTATTTTAATCCAAAATAAAATAATATTGAATTATCAAGTAGTGTAAAACAAATTACAGAGGAAAAAATCTGTTTTAAATTCAGTTCGCTGAATAAATAATGGCGTTCTAATTAAATATTCAGTAATTCGCGGAGCATTTCGCAGTTTTAAACCGATTTCCTGGTCTATTCGCGGGGCGGCGGAGAGCACCGGATGGCACTCTCTAATTTAATTATTTATGAACTGTCAATAGGTTTACTCGGCACGCGTGAGATGGGCCATGCGAAACTCGCACCTGGGCCCATTCTAGCGCTTTTTTGTATTCAATTTCGGTCGACGCCCCACACGGTTTTATCAAGGAAAGGGATGCATATAAAGGGATATCTCAATGGGGGTGTAATATCTAAAAAAAAATCTTAAAATCTTTTTTTTTTTTCAGTAGAAACTAAATAAGATATGTATAGTCATCCATACCAAAAAAATTGTAATTTTAATCTTTGATGTGGACAGTTATACTTAGAAATTTAACCAGAGCTTCAGGAGAAATACTGCCATTACAACCCAGAGCTCTTATTTAAATTTGATATCAATTATAATTTACTTTTGTGGCATGTATCTATAACGATCTAATAATAAGTAAAATTAGTAATTTTGTAAACTGACACACATAAGTGACACTTGTTATAGAATAGACGATAGGTTCCCTTTGGAAATTGGGATTAGGTTGAGTAAATCAAGATTTCCTTTGATGTGCACTCTTGGTTTAATTCAACCTAATCCCAACTTAATGGAAATTTATCGGCCTACAACATAATTTAGTGTCAAAAAGTGACATAAGTACCCAAACAGAACTTCTAACATTTTAATCGTCCATACCTCTCTTACTAGTTGTGCTATCGCGATGCTTCCTTCGGCGTGTTATAGCCTATGAAATCTGATTTCTTATATGCTAGGCTTTTATGCTATGTGACAGACACGTCACAGATATGGTCATCCCATTTGAGTCATTCTACCATCATGCCCATAAAGCAGCTGCTTTTAGAACTTACATTTATAGATATTTTAACACACCATTAAACGACAATAAAATAAAGAAAGAATTAAAAATTCTCCATGACATAGCCAAAAATAATCGTTTTCCACCTAACTAC
The DNA here is from genome assembly GCA_036711955.1 of Digitonthophagus gazella. NCBI lineage: Eukaryota > Metazoa > Arthropoda > Insecta > Coleoptera > Scarabaeidae > Digitonthophagus > Digitonthophagus gazella. Next base: position 30,389,091 of record JASCIT010000002.1, read on the forward strand.
AGTTGCTCCCAAAAGTATCCGGCCGCCTGGCTAATGAAAAAAATCTAAACAATAAACCTGGAACAGGACGTCCAAAAATTCTATCTGGTAGAGAGGAAAGAATATTGAAACAGATTAAGGAAAATCCTCAATCAAGTGCCAGTGAGAACATTGGAACGGCTACAAAAAAGAAAATTAGCGTGAAAACTATACGTCGCGTTATACCAAGAAATGGATACCATGGACGTGTACCTAGGAAGAAACCGTGGGTCAGTGAAACTAATAAAAGAAGGAGATTAGATTTTCCAAAAGCTTACATTTGTAAACCCCAACAATTTTGGGATAAAGTTATATGGACTGATGAGACAAAATTTGAACTTTTTGAGACTAAAAGACGACAAATGGCGTGGAGAAAAAAAGATAAGGCATGGGAGCATGAAAACTTAAAACCAACTGTTAAATTCGGAGGAGGTTCTGTAATGGTGTGGGGATGTATATCGGCGAATGGGGTTGGGAATCTAGAATTTATAGGTGAAAAAATGGATCACCTCGCTTATATTAAAATGTTAAACAAAAATTTGAAGCCCAGTGTTGAAAAATTAGGATTACAAGATAACTTCATCTTTCAACAGAATAATGATCCTAAATACCCAATCCACCCCTTCCACCCCAATCGCCAGATCTCAACCTAATAGAGCACTTATGGGCAATTTTGAAACTTACAATTAGTCTGAACAAAAAGCGCATTTCCAGTAAAGAAATGCTTAAAAACTATTTACTGTAGGAATAGAAGATAAACTCTTCATTAACGAATAATGCCCAACAGATTGAGAGAAGTTATAAATTCAAAGGGTTACCCCACAAAATATTAAAAAGCTGTTTTAATAGCTTTTAAGAGTTACATATTTAGTTTTTTTAAAGCTATTTTGTATAGGTGGCCGAATACTTTTGTGTGACTATAATAATGTTATTTATGTTCTTTGTTACATTGTTTGCTGTTGTTATATTTGCAATGTATCGAAAGTTCCACAATAATATACTAGCACTATATAAAAAAAAAACCTATTGGTTGTATTATTTAATTCTTAAGTAATATAGTGTTAAATGTGAAAATTTGCCGGGCGGCCGGATACTTTTGGGAGCAACTGTACATACTAAAATTATTCACAGACTCCAATCCAGGTTACAATTTCAAAATTCTACATCTTTATTACTCATATCAAAGAGAACAACAGAAACTTACAAATCAATTCCTTACCCTGGCTTAATATCAAATAAAATAACCAACATTTTCCCGAAATACAATGCTAAAATCTCATTTAAAAACAACAACACATTGCAGAAAATCATTTTCAATGCTAAAGACCGAATTGACTCTCTACATTAGAATGGAGTTTATAAATTAGAGTGTGATACTTGTGGTGCTTCATATATAGGAGAAACAGGCAGGTCTGTAAAACAATGAATTAAAGAACATAAACACAAATTAACCCAAATTTTAACCCAAATTTCGATAAACACACGTTCACTTACAGACATGAATTTGATCAACAGAAAAACACTACTTCTATATAAACAAAAAAAAGGCTATAAACTTTATCTTCTTGAAGGTTTTGAAATAGAAAAATTTAAAGAAATTAACACAGACCTAGAATGTCTTAATGATCAAGTTCTTCTGAACAATACACCTCTATATAAATTCCTCCGAAATTCTTTTAAAAATTATCCCCAAACAGCTTAGGGATATTTTTTACGAGACCGCGTAAGATATCCGCACTGTTTGGGGCCCCAGCGGTCTCAAACCTTCCTATCCTAAATTACTTCCTTTCCTTAAAATTTCCGTTCCAATTTCCATTTTTTCACATTTTATGATTAGTTCAAAATTTAACGCCCCATCCCAATCCTAATATTAATTGAATCGTTTATTACAAAAAGAGCCTAAGTCACATTTTGGTGATTTTGAGCTTTTAATATTTATTAACTAAATCGACCAAGCCTACTTGTTTGGTGTTAAGAAGAACTAAGTCCGAACAACGCATGCTGTGTTTACATACTCCATGAAATGCATTTAATGTAAGAAGGGCTTAAGTCCATAGACTTAGTGCCTTTTACAAATTACCATATAGAGGCAGGTAGTGTCTATACGTGCACGAACCAACAAATTTGTCGTCAAAGAAGTTTCTACTGTCGATATTTTAAACTGAAAAGATGGTCTTCTTATTATAAAAAGACATGCTTATCCAATGAATCCGTCAGAAATGAAAAGCAAAGTTTTTCAATTTCAAAAATGCATCAGGTAATACACGACAAAGAGTTATGCGGTCATATGTTGGCATCCAATTTTATGAATAGCTTTTTACAGCATCATTTTAAACTAGTCATGCCAAATAAAACATGTAACTTAAAATTGCCTGTTATGAAAGCTTATGTTGAAGATAAGGTTCCCATTCTTGAAACGAAAGTAAAGCATTTGCAACTTCTAGTCAGATGGGTAACGGAAGAACACAAACTTTTTTTTGAAGACATTATCAAAAATTGGAAAACTAAGATGGGAAAGAACAAAAATTCTTAAACTTTTATATTACATACTTGTCATTTTTTGAATTTCTTTAAATAAACTTAAAAAAAGATAGCTAAAATGCCATTTATTGTTAAAAAGACCTAAGTCCTGAACCTTTAATCTTGAATACAGTGACCCCAATCTTATTATTTTCTACTAAATTCTAAATAATATAAGACTGTTACCTAATAAAACAGTTCATATATAAAAGCTTTGAAAAATCTGCTGCTGCTCAAAATAAAATAGTTTTTGTTAGTTTTCTCAAAACTCTAGCAATGTGACTTAGGCCCTTTTTGTAATAAACGATTCAATTCAATTTTTGCAAATGAATTTAACGTATTGAAAATTTTTTGAAAACTGAATATTAATAAACATAACAGGTTGTTTCCATTGCTCGCAATGAAAGACATAAACTTCACCAAAATGAAAACGACTTTTTATACTTGCCTCCATTTCTGATTTTATTTTTAACGTGTACTCGTTCATAGATCGCTTAGAAGTTATACTATCGAGATGCTTCCTTAGGCATATTATAGCATTATAACCCATGAAATCCAATTTTCAACGGTATGCTATAGTTTGCTCTAACACAAAGAACTCGGAAGTTGTAGTGAAAAAAGTTGACAAAAGCGCCCAAATAAAACTTCCAGCATTTCCATCATCCATAGGTCTCTTACTGGTTATGCTATTAGAATGTTTCCTTCGGCATGTTATAGCCCATGAAATCTAGTTTTCAACGATATGTTATAGTTAGCTTTAGCACTAAGAACTGGAAAATTACAGCAAAAAAAATTGAAATAACCACCCAAACAGAACTTAATGCACTTCCATCGTCCATAGCTCCCTTAATAGTTACATTATCGAGATGCTTCCTTGAACATATTATAGACCATGGAATCTAGTTTCTAACCCTATGCTATACTTTCCTCTAGAGCAGTGTTTCTCAATCTTTCTGAAGGAAATACCCACTTGATCAAGTTTGTTTCAATGATCGCCCGCTACATTTTTTGAATGAAAATTGTATGTCTAGTCTACTCAAAAAGTAAAATTAGTTTTAATGATTTCTCTCCAATGTTGTGAGATTTTGCATTTTGAACAATTACCACATCTCCAATCCTTTCCTTACATTTGAAATTGTTGTTTTAAATACATCTGTTATTTTGCTTCCTCTGTCAAAATTAATATTTAACTTTTTAAAGTAGTTAATATATTTTTCTTTTTTGTTAGGATGTTTTCTATTTAAATATTCAACCATTAGCGATGATTTCATTGCTTCATTTGAAAATACTTGATTTCAAAGTAAACACATTGTCTGTTATATTGCGAAGCAATGGAGTCAAATTTTATATAGTCAATAGAATACTGCCAGCACTTCTTCTTGGCTGACATTTTTGGGAGTTGAACTATTATTAGTAAAAATTATAAATTAACCTACTTCTGAAGGAGCAAAACAAAGAGCGAACAAACTGTATTTAATGGGAATACATAACGAACACAGAAAGAACTAAAAAACACAATGAATGTCACCACCTGTTCTCAAGTGCAATTCTACTTCAGTCAATGGCAATTGATCCAGGAGAAGAAGGGGAATCCCAGGTAATCCCAGGTTTCTTTAATTTGTTTACAGTTTTCTTTAAAATAAATGGATACTTGTACAAAATGTTTTCGCCCTAATAAAGTTCTTATCGCCCCCCAAAAACGATTATTGAAATAATCGCCCATAACAAATGTACCAACGCCCCCTGGGGGGCGATATTGCCCACGTTGAGAAATACTGCTCTAGAGTAAAGAACTTGGAGGTTACAGTGAAAAAACTGACATTTTAGTGTCATATGTGGGGTTACGCCAAGCTGGTGTAATGAGTTGCATAACGAATTGAGTTCCAAAGCCTAATTAATTGGTATAGTACGGAAGTTATTGGTAGTCACCGTGGTGATACATTGCCAATTACCATCCACAGAAGTCCTAAGGGTGAATACGTGACCAGATGATACAAAAAGAGACTCGCTATAACATACCCAGAATGAGGAGTCTTTATTCGCTGTTATCAGTTTGAGGATAAGTTACATTCTAGTATATGTGTTATCACGTACTATAATCCGAAGTGGAGCTACATCATTAAGAGAAACATGAAAAAGTAAGCCTCCTTTCCGTAACATTGCCAAGTACTCAGCCATCTTTCTTTTCATGGTGCAACTCCATTTCGGGTTATAGTACATACGATGTGATGGAAAAATGTAAGATTTCGGACATTAGTCTCCCTTTGAGATCTCGTCCTATATTTTATGTGAGTTGAAAGGAAAGTACCAACGTGTAGCTTAACATCACAATCGCAAAATAAAATAAAATTGTAGTGTTTCACCGTTGTTGTAAAATGGGAAAAATTTCGCGTCGGCGCACAATATTTTCCGGTCGCGCCGTAACAATTCATCAATTAGAGTCGGCGAAATTGCACGTTCAAAAAGGTGTTCGTAAAATTCCGCACTGGCGATCTGGCGGAATCGCGACTGGCGGCGGCGGCGGGGCCCTTTGTGCCCGTCGAAATGACATTCTATAATTAATTACCGCGTATCAATTAGCGCACGCGGCGGCGGCAAATTGGCCGGTCCGGCGCTATTAATTAACGCCTTCGAAACTCGTCCGTCCGTGCTCCGCCAGCGCCGATCAATTGTGCGCCCCGATTTTTGGAAACTGTTCGCCGCGTGACAAGTACAGGTGTCGCTTGATAAGTGGCCGGCAGAGGGCGCGCGGGCCCCCGACAAACGACAGCCGTCCGCCGCCAACGCCGCCCCGCATAAATTACTTTGCGCGGATTTCAATTCCAAGTGACCTATTGCGTTTTAACGGCCCTCCAATCCATTCAAATTTCGGCGCTATCATAAAGACTAATGACCTTTACTTCACACTCACTATATACAATTCAATCACTCATTAATATACGAAAACAAATTTTCCATATTTTTTTTAACATATTTTCTTTAAGTCATTTTATAAATTTTAGATTTTAGAAGATATATAAAAAAATGATATAAATATATATAAATATTTTATACTTTGAAAACATGAAATAAAAAGGGTATAAGTATAAATCCCTACTTTTAAAGTTGACGAAAAGATGAAAGAAATTTTATGATTGAAGTCAGGTTTTTGGGGCACGTGCCCATCTCCGAGATTCGGCGAAACTGTTGCCAACCGTATTTGGTTACCATTAAGGGCCGGAGAGCCGGTATTTACCGGTCGGGTTTATCAGCGGTACAGTAGATCGTCGACTTGATTCATACGGTTGCTTTGCGGAAACGATATGACACTGCAGTTGCCACTGCGGCACATTTATCGAGTAGCAGTTGGAGCCGGAGCCTCGCGAGTGTGCGAGAGCCTCCGGACTCCGGGGAGTGCGCCCCCGACCCCCGCAGCGCCCCCCGCGGGCGCCCTCCGAACCCTTCGCCCCCGGCGCGCCCCCGGCGCGCCGCTGCAGCTCCGATCACAATTACCGAACGGAATAAAAATCTATTTCCCGTACTATTTCCGGTGGCAATCTAACCTCGCCGTCGATTGAAAGGCGTCCGCCGGCGTTTAATTTTATGATTTAATAACGCGCGTGACGCGCCCGCTCCACAGGTACGCTCGGGCACCCTTTTCACGCCGTTAATAAAGAGGTAATAAAGAAAAGCGTGAACAGCGAACGTGTACAGTATTGGGGCTCGGATATTGCTTCTTGGAAATTGGCGCCAGAAGATTTTCGTTCGATCTCCAAGACGTCATAGAGGGCGTTGATTAAATCTATCGAAAAAAAGCTCGTGTGTGCGATGTCGTTGAAAGGTGAGCGCGTTGGTTTTATATTGGACTTCTATTCACGACGACTCTATTCAACGCATAACCCCAGATTGAATGCTTTATTACAACTTAAAACTTGTATAGATTCTATGGTAACACATAGTATATACAGGTGTGTATTTGTGTATAAATTAATGAAAAAGCTGAAACATTAAAAGATGAAAGTCTGAATGGAAAATCTAAATACATTTGATATTTTTAAAAAGTATGAACTAATTGCAAAATTAATTTCAAATTACATGCAAAGGAAGATGATGACATATTTCAATATTAATCTTTAATTAGTTTCTTGGAGAATATTTTTTAAATACCTACTGAATTTTTGAAAAGTGTGGTTTTGCATTTTCTCTTACTTGTCCTAAATATCAATTTTTGTGATTAACTCTTTGAGCGCTATGAACCCATACATCATCGCACAATCATAATCATATAACTTAGAGCAACTTAGCGCTGAAAGGGTTAAAAGACTGGATTGGTGTTTATAGAAAATCAGAATCGAATTAAACTTTTGTGTTAATTCATATATTGGGTTGGCAACCAAGTAATTGCGGATTTTTTTTAGAAAATCAAAGGCAATTTTTTCATGGAACTAAATAACTTTATTCTGTAATGTATTACAAAAATTGTTTTTGAAAAACAGTCATAAACAAGGTAGTTTTGCTTTTATCCAGCTTGCATAGAGTTCGCCGAATGGATCAAAAAATCGGGAAGCCAGAAGTTGTTGGTTTTTACAACCTTACAAAAGGTGGAACGGACACGTTTGATGAACTTTGCAAAAATTATATGACAAGCCGAATCACCAAACGATGGCCGATGCATTTCTTTTTTGGGATGTTGGATCAGGCAAGAGTGAACAGCGCAATTTTATATAATTTGCGGGAAGTCAACCCCTCCTTGATTCGTCGCGATTTTGATCAATTTTTGCCATCTTTCAGACAGCATCATAATCCCACGTTCATAAAACCTCTGGTTTTTATTAGAAAAAAAACTGAATAAGGTACGATTTGACCTCATTATTGGAATTTTTACCATTCAAGGAGATTTGTAAAGATCGAAACAGAAAGTAATCAGATCAAGGTCAGGACTGTATGGTGGATGTGGCAAAACATCCCAACCAAGCTCCAATGATTTTTGCCGAGTGACCAAAGATGTGTGGCCTTGCATTTTCATGATGGAAATTAACACCTTTTCGATTTGTCAATTCGGGTTGCTTTTTTTCAACTTCATTGTTTAATTTCGTTAGTTGTTCAATGTAGACATCAAAATTGATGGTTCGGTTGGGTGGTAAGAGTGTGCATGTATGTGAGAATGTATGGGGGTACATTGTGTTAATTCATAAATTGGGTTGGCAACTAAGTAATTGCGGATTTTTTTTAGAAAATTAAAAGCAATTTTTTTCATAAAACTAAGTAACTTTATTCTGTAATGTATTACCCATTTTGATCAATTTTTGCCATCTTTCAGGCAGCATCATAATCCCACGTTCATAAAACTTCTGGTTTTTTATTAGCAAAAAACTGAATAAGGTACGACTTGACCTCATTATTGAAATTTTTACCATTCAAGGAGATTTGTAACAATCAAAATAGAAAGTAATCAAATCAAGGTCAGGACTGTATGGTGGATGTGGCAAAACATCCCAACCAAGCTCCAATAATTTTTGCCGAGTGGCCAAAGATGTGTGGCCTTGCATTTTCATGATGGAAATCAACACCTATTCGATTTGTCAATTCGGACCGCTTTTCTTCAATTGCATTGTTTAATTTCGTTCGTTGTTCAATGTAGACATCAAAATTGATGATTTAGTTGGGTGGTAAGAGTGTGCATGTATGTCAGAATGTATGGGGGTACATTGTATTAATTCATAAATTGGGTTGGCAATAATAACTTTATTCTGTAATGTATTACCCATTTTGATCAATTTTTGCCATCTTTCAGGCAGCATCATAATCTCACGTTCATAAAACTTTTGGATTTTATTAGCAAAAAACTGAATAAGGTACGATTTGACCTCATTATTGAAATTTTTACCATTCAAGGAGCTTTGCGAATCGAAGCAAAAAGGAATCAGATGGTGCAAAGGTCAGGTTTATATGGTGAATGGGGCAAAACATCCCAACCAAGCTCCAATAATTTTTGCCGAGTAACCAAATATATGTGGTCTTGTATTTTCATGATGGAAATCAACACCTTTTCGATTTTTCAATTCGGACCGCTTTTCTCCAACTTCATTGTTTAATTTCGTTAGTTGTTCAATGTAGACATCAGAATTGATCATTCGGTTGAGTAGTAAGAGTGTTCATGTATCTGAGAATCTATGGGAGAATGCATACAGATCTGGAAATTTCATTTCAGGACATAGGAAAATAATGCGTGCAACAGAGAAGCATATGGGAAGTAGATTAGATAAACAAAGAGCGATATAACTGTTTAACCACGCCTTTTCCGATCCGACCCTAGTCGCCCAATCAACCACCTTCTTCAGTTATATCGCTCTTTGTTTATCTAATCTACTTCCTATATGCTTCTCTGTTGCACGCATTATTTTGCTATGTCCTAAAATGAAATTTCCAGATCTGTGTATGATACATGAAGCTTTTCTGCAATCTCACGTGTTGTACTATGACGATCCGAATCGATTATTGTTTTCATTAGGACTTCATCAACTTCAAATGGACGACCATGTTTTTCATCCTTGAGTGAAAAAACATCAGAATAAAATTTAACAAACTTTTGACACTGTTCTTTTAAAGCTTCATCGCCATATACAGCACATTTTTTACGATCCTTCGATGTGTTTTTCCCTTTGCGGAAATAAAAAATCAAAATATGACAAAAATATTCCTTTTGATTTTCCATTTTTCATTGAAGGTCAAATGAAAATAATTTGAAAATTCAACTTAAGCAATTTATGAGTGAAATCCGCAATTACTTAGTTGCCAAGCTAATATGTTCTGTGAACCTGTGAAAATAAATTGCTTGATTTTTGTCATTTAAACATGGTAAAAGGTGAAAATGTACCTAAAACGTTTTTCTTTCTCCTTGTTTTTATATTTTCGGATTCAGAATGGACGGTACAATGGTTGCAATTTGGGTCATTTAGAAAAAGACGAAACGCAAAATTACGTAGCGAGGAAATTTCCGGAGCCGTGCGCGAAATTAGGTTGGAGAGGTAGGATAGCGCCCGGCGCGGCCGTAGATGGCGCTACTGCAGGTGCGAGTGGCGTTCCGGGGAAAAAACCGAGCGAACCGTCGAATCGGCTTCGACGGCCGTCAAAGTGATTGGACAATTCAATGCTGCAGCAATATAAATTGTCGTTCCGGCGGTGCATTACTAATCACCTAACGGCGACAGGGCCGGCTCGGCCCCGAGGGACCTGCCGCAATTTGAATGCCTCTGACCGCGCGGTTAAATCGAATCCGATTCGATCTCTGGCGTATTCCGTGTCGGCCGATTCAATTACGCGCTCGGCCGGTACGGCAGGGCTCTGCCACTCGTCACGCGCCGTAACAGGATTAGCGCGCCGATAGAGACCGGGAAAAATGCGTTACGGACCTGTCTTTGCTCGCCGACGAACTGATTAGATGACGGATGGGAACAAAGCTTTCGGCCGCGGTTTTTGATCTTTAATTTTCACACGGGTCGCCGACTACCCACCAGGAGTAATGAGGACGTACGCTTATGGTTACAAAACCGATGTCGAACAAAAAGGATCGATGACCGATTTTTCATGGAAATTGTTAAGGTGTGACCGGTAACGTTGCACTTAGCTGTAATAAAAATTCGATTTTATTCACCTGTACTAACGTATAGATAATAGATAAAGAGCTTAAATGAAATACAATATCATCCACTTATAATGTAAATCAATTATTAAGACTTTAGAGGTTGGTTTATAAGTTTTGAACTCTATGATTGAAAATCATAATTGATTATCAATTTCATTTATCAGTTTTCCCCAAATAAATTTCGATTTGTTTTTTCAAATATAAAATCGAATAATTTTATTTTTGATATTTTATAAATGAACCTATAGTGCTGTCAAGAATAAAAAAAAAATCAATGACAAATCTGTTGCCGGTTGGAAAATTTACATACCACGTCAGTGAGGTGTGTCACATGTTTTACAACGAGGTACTATTCGCAAACACTTTTCGGCCGTCGGCGCGGACGACATGCAAATTCGCCAGGTTGAAATTAAATTTAATGAACTTTTCATTCCAATTAATGCGAATTTCGGCCGGAAAAAGTACCGGCGCGGCCCGCGGCGGAGCCGTCGCGCTAAATCTGACCACAATTCGCATAGTTTGATAGCAACGTGTGCAGCAATCCGAACGCGCGCGCGGCCTTGCGTTTGAAAGTTTCGACTTGACAGCGCTTGCCCTACATTTCGCAGCTGGGAAATTCGGGAGAATTAAAGAGTTACGCTTATTATATGATTTTATAATTATAGAGGGTGTTTTAGAATTGCACGGCACTATTTCACATAATTTGAGGCTTATGTTTATATAAATTTTCCTGTTTATTAGTTTAGTTTTATTTTTAGTATTTTTCTAAAAAAAAATTTATTGTTTTTGGTTGAATTGATCAACATTTTGGTAACTTTGGTGGAAGCTTTACGATGGTGGAAGTTTTTGGTGGAATTTAAAAAAAAAATTGATAAATTTTTGGTGGAATTTTTACAAATTTTGTAAGTTTTTTGGTAGAATTTTTAAAAAAATCACTATTTTTGGTAGAATTATTAAAAATTTTAGTAACTTTGGTGGAATTTTTATGAATTTACTAAGTTTTGAATTTTCAAGGTTTTAGTTAATTTTTAATGAAATTGTTTCTAATTTGATTGATTTTTGGTGGAATTTTAAAAGAATGTGGACATTTCGGTGTAATTTTTAAAAAATTTGGTAAGTTTTTGGTAGAATTGTTAAAAATGTTGACAATTTCGGGGTAATTTTTAGGATCTTTATGTTTTTGGTGAGATAAAAAAAAATTCAGTAAGTTTTAGGTGTAATTGTTAAATATTTTAATAGCTTTGGTGGAATTTTTGCGAATTTTATTGATTTCTGGTGGAATAATAAAAAAGTCAGTGTTTTTGGTAAAATTCTTATGAATTTAGTAAGTTTTTGGTGGAATAAAAGAAAAATTCAGTAAGTTTTGGGTGTAGTTGTTAAATATTTTAATAGCTTTGGTGGAATTTTTGCGAATTTTATTGATTTCTGGTGGAATTTAGAAAAAATCAGTGTTTTTGGTAAAATTCTTATGAATTTCGCAAGCTTTTGGTGGAATTTTTGCAAATTGCATTAATTTTTGGTGGAATTTTAAAAGAATTCATTATTCTTTGTAGAATTATTAAAAATTTTAGTAACTTTGGTGGAATCTTTATGAATTTATTAAGTTTTGAATTTTCAAGGTTTTAGTTAATTTTTAATGAAATTGTTTCTAATTTGACTGATTTTTGGTGGAATTTTAAAAGAATTTGGACATTTTGGTGGAATTCTTAAAAAAATTGGTAAGTTTTTGGTAGAATTGTTAAAAATGTTGACAATTTCGGTGTAATTTTTAGGATTTTTGTAAGTTTTTGGTGGAATAAAAAAAAAAATTCAGCAAGTTTTGGGTGTAGTTGTTAAATATTTTAATAGCTTTGGTGGAATTTTTGCGAATTTTATTGATTTCTGGTGGAATTTTAAAAAAATACAGTATTTCTTGTAACATTCTTATGAATTTAGTAAGTTTTTGGTGGAATTTTTAAAAAATTCAGTATGTTTTTGGTGGAATTATCAAAAATTTTGATAACATTGGTGGAATTTTTGCGAATTTTATTCATTTCTGGTGGAATAAAAAAATTCAGTGTTTTTGGTAAAATTCTTATGAATTTAGTAAGTTTTTGGTGGAATTTTTACAAATTGTATTAATTTTTGGTGGAATTTTTAAAAAATTCAGTATATTTTTGGTGGAAGTATCAAAAATTTTGATAACACTGGTGGAACTTTTGCGAATTTTATTCATTTTTGATGGAATTTTTTAAAAATTCAGTGTTTTTTTACGGAATTTTTACGAATTTAGTAAATTTTTAGTGAAATTTTTCCAATTTTATTGATTTCAGGTGGAATTAAAAAAAAATCAGTGCTTTTGGTAAAATTCTTATGAATTTAGTAAGTTTTTGGTTGAATTTTTAAAAAATTCAGTATGTTTTTGGTGGAATTGTCAAAAATGTTGATAACATTTGTGGAATTTTTGCGAATTTTATTCATTTCTGGTGAAATAAAAAAATTCAGTGCTTTTGGTAAAATTCTTATGAATTTAGTAAGTTTTTGGTGGAATTTTTGCAAATTGTATTAATTTTTGGTGGAATTAAAAAAAACCGGTTTGTTTTTGGTGGAATTATCAAAAATTTTGATAACACTGGTGGAATTTTTGCGAATTTTATTCATTTTTGATGGAATTTTTTAAAAAATCAGTGTTTTTTTACGGAATTTTTACGAATTTAGTAAGTTTTTAGTAAAATTTTTCGAATTTTATTAATTTTTGGTGGAATTTTTATACAATGTAGAATGTTTTTGATGCAATTCTTAAAAAAGTTGATAACTTTGGTGGAATTTTTATTAACTTTAATCATTCTTGGTAGAATTGTTAAAAATGTTGACAATTTCGGTATAATTTTTAGGATTTTTGTAAGTTTTTAGTGGGATAAAAAAAATTCAGTAAGTTTTGGATGTAGTTGTTAAATATTTTAATAGCTTTGTGGAATTTTTGCGAATTTTATTCATTTCTGGTGGAATTTAAAAAAAAATTTAGTGTTTTTGGTAAAATTCTTATGAATTTAGTAAGTTTTTGATGGAATTTTTAAAAAATTCAGTATGTTTTTGGTGGAATTATCAAAAATTTTGATAACATTGGTGGAATTTTTGCGAATTTTATTCATTTCTGGTGGAATAAAAAAACAGTGTTTTTGGTAAAATTCTTATGAATTTAGTAAGTTTTTGGTGGAATTTTTGCAAATTGCATTAATTCTTGGTGGAATTTTAAAAGAATTCATTATTTTTGGTAGAATTATTAAAAATTTTAGTAACTTTGGTGGAATTTTTATGAAGTTACTAAGTTTTTGATGGAAATTTCAAGGTTTTAGTTAATTTTTAATGAAATTGTTTCTAATTTGATTGATTTTTTGTGGAATTTTGAAAGAATTTGGACATTTTGGTGGAATTTTTAAAAAATTTGGTAAGTTTTTGGTGGAATTGTTAAAAATGTTGACAATTTCGGTGTTTTAAGGATTTTTGTAAGTTTTTGGTGGAATAAAAAAAAATTCAGTAAGTTTTTGGTGTAGTTGTTAAATATTTTAATAGCTTTGGTGGAATTTTTGCGAATTTTATTCATTTCTGGTAGAATTTTAAAAAAATTCAGTGTTTTTGGTAAAATTCTTATGAATTTAGTAAGTTTTTGGTGGAATTTTTAAAAAATTCAGTATGTTTTTGGTGGAGTTATCAAAAATTTTGATAGCATTGGTGGAATTTTTGCGAATTTTATTCATCTCTACTGGAATAAAAAAAAATCAGCGTTTTTGGTAAAATTCTTATGAATTTAGTAAGTTTTTGGTGGAATTTTTACAAATTGTATTAATTTTTGGTGGAATTTTTAAAAAATTCAGTATATTTTTGGTGGAAGTATCAAAAATTTTGATAACACTGGTGGATTTTTGCGAATTTTATTCATTTTTGATGGAATTTTTTAAAAAATCAGTGTTTTTTATGGAATTTTTACGAATTTATTAATTTTTGGTGGAATTTTTATAAAATTCAGCACGTTTTTGATGGAATTGTTAAAAATATTGGTAATTTTAGTAGAATTTTTATGAATTTGGTAAGTTTTTAGTGGTATTAAAAAAAAAATTAGTAAATTTTTGGTGGAATTTTTATAAATTTTGTAAGTTTTTTGGTAGAATTTAAAAAAAATTCATTGTTTTTGATAGAGTTATTAAAAATTTTAGTAACTTTGGTGGAATTTTTATGAATTTACTAAGTTTTCGATGGAATTTTCAAGGTTTTAGTTAATTTTTAATGAAATTGTTTCTAATTTGATTGATTTTTGGTGGAATTTTAAAAGAATTTGGACATTTTGGTGGAATTTTTAAAAAATTCAGTAAGTTTTGGGTGTAGTTGTTAAATATTTTAATAGCTTTGGAGGAATTTTTGCGAATTTTATTCATTTCTGGTGGAATTAAAAAAAAATCAGTCTTTTCGGTAAAATTCTTATGAATTTAGTAAGTTTTTGGTGGAATTTAAAAACAATTCAGTATGTTTTTGGTGGAATTATCAAAAATTTTGACAACATTGGTGGAATTTTTACGAATTTTATTGATTTCTGGTGGAATTTAAAAAAAATCAGTGTTTTTGGTAAAATTCTTATGAATTTAGTAAGTTTTTGGTGGAATTTTTGAAAATTGTATTAATTTTTGGTGGAATTTAAAAAAAGATCAGTATGTTTTTAGTGGAATCATCAAAATTTTTGATAACATTAGTGGAATTTTTGCGAATTTTATTCATTTTTGATGGAATTTTTTAAAAAATCAGTGTTTTTTTTATGGAATTTTTACGAATTTAGTTTTTAGTGAAATTTTTCCAATTTTATTAATTTTTCCTGGAATTTTTATAAAATTCAGTATGTTTTTGATGGAATTGTTAAAAAAGTTGGTAACTTTGGTGGAATTTTTATTAGCTTTAATCATTTTTGGTGGAATTGTTAAAAATATTGGTAAGTTTAGTAGAATTTTTATGAATTTTGTAAGTTTTTGGTGGTATTTTTTTTAAAATCAGTAAGTTTTTGGTGGAATTATTCAACATTTTTATAGCTTTGGTGGAAAATTGAAAAAAATTAGTACGTTTTTGGTGGAATTGTTAAGAATGTTGGTAACTTTGAATTTTTACGAATATAGTAAGTTTTTCGTGGAATTTTTACCAATTTTATTGATTTTGGGTGGAATTTTTAAAAAATTCACGAAGTTTTTAGAAGAATTGTCTCCAAATTTAATAATTTTTGGTGATATTATATTCAATTTAACTAACTTTTTTGGAATTTTTATTGTTACTTTTCTATTTTTGTGAAATTTTTAAGAATCAAATCAATTCTTGACGAAATTTTAATTTTAGTATATTTTTAAAAAATTCAGCTTTTGGTGGAATTGTTAAAAATTGCTTTGATGGAATTTTTAGAAAATTTTATAAGTTTTTGGTGGAATTATTAAAAATTTTAGTAACTTTGGTGGAATTTTTACAAATTTAATTTTTGGTGATATTTTCAAGAATTTAATTAGTTTTTAGTGAAATTTATTCGAATTTTTGCTCTGCATAAATTAAATATTTGATGATTATTAATAAACCGATCGTTTTGACATTTCATGTGGCATTAGCGTCGTTAGAATAATAAATAACGTTTATGAAAATTGAACCAAGTGTTTTATTGGCCCAAATCGAAAAAGACTGAAAACGGGGACTTCGTTTGGGGCTTAAATTGGCCGTTTCGGGTCCAAAGGAGCCCCGATTCGCATATAACGTTGCGTTATAAAGCCGTTCAGAAGGTTAGCCGGAAGCAGAGTCGCGGAGCCGGTGGCTTTTTGGACAAAAAGTGCGTTCGAAAATTAACGAAAATGACAGACGGACGATCGAGAATTTTAATTTCAATTAGGGCTATCGCAACGTCGTTCGATTTTCAGGGCCGTTTTTTCGAAATCGGTCACGGACCTCCCAAAATCGTCGGGGAGGTGAAGATAATGGTCGGCAGAATGACGTAAAACCATTGAATCGTCTGGAAAGCGGTTTCCAAAAAAACTATTAAAAAAAGAGCTAGGCGCCTGCTTGCTTACTACTTTAATATATTATAATTTCGTGCTGGAGAACATAAAAAATGGTGCCGTGCAATTTTGAAACACCCTGTATGTTTGACGGTCTGTTAGAGAATGGATCATGAATAGATGATCAGTTTAAATCAAAGCATAATAAAATTTCGCTTATCTGAATTAACGGTGACTATAGGCAGACAGTCTGGAAAATTGAAAATCAGTTAGGACTCAGATTCTCTTGTTTATTTTCTTGTTGCATTTCTTGTTGACGAAGTAGATGGCGATACCAATGATACATAAGACCACCACGATGATTGACAGTTCGGTGATGCTGAAGCTAACACCTACAAATGCGCCACCACTGTTTCCGGCTTGGGCGATGATCTCTTCTTTTTCTTTAGACTGATAGCAACCCATCTTAACTTGTTATTATTCTCTGCTCCTTTCTAACCTTTTAATACTTGGCTGTATGGTTGTACTTTTTTCTCGGTTACCCAAATTCTTCCAATATATCAAAACCTTCCTAATACCAGCATTTTCTGTTCTTCGCCGCTTCAGATCTTAGAATCTTCTGATCCTGGCATGATCGCCATGTATTATTATTATATCGGTGTGTTAGGTTTTGTAGAAGAAAAACAGCATAATCCCACTTAACTAATTGTAAGTCTAGTTTGTTCACCCAGGTATTGCGTTAACGAGTACAATACGATGCCATTACACTCTAATACTAGACCTAGAGCCTAGGGAAATGAATATTTTGTCTCAAAAATTTTTAAGAAAACGTGAAGGAAAAATATCGGGGGGAGAAAGATAGGGGATGACTCATAATTTTATTACCCTCAATAAGGAAATATTCGAAAACAGGGTGCGGGTTCCCCCCGATCGGTTTTTCGTAGGCAGGGTCCCCCCTGCGGGGTCCTTTCTTGAGAAGGACGGCTGCCGGTGACAGATAACGCTATCGGCCCGGAGGCCATTACTGTTCCGACCGCCCGCGAGGCGCTCGTCATTAGGACGCCGCCCTTCGGCCCCCGAGCGCCGGAACAGGTGTCAGGGAGCCTCGCAAAAAGACAGTAATGAACCGCGGGATCTTCCTGCGATTCGGTTTATCAAACGGGCATTACTGCTTGAGATTTAAAATCCGCGGAACGGGCCTTGACACGCTGTCTGTCGGTTTCGAAGGGATTTTCTCCAATTAGGTTCGATCCCTTTTTAACGTTTTTTCCTCTAGTTCTCTAGTTTCCATTTCGAAGAGATATACGCTTTTCTCCGAGATGAGAATAAAACTTGATTCTTACTTTGCATGTGTTTAAACTTAAAATACTTATAAAATAAAATAAAATAAAAATACTTAACCGGGAGAAGATTTCCTTAAAAGTTGGATCTTGTAAACAATAAGGAAGGGATGAAAATTAGACGATGAAAGCGGGAACAAAGCGTTCGAATAGAGCAATTTAGTTATTATATTATTTGCGGCCTTTGTAGGGTAGCCGAAACAATTTGCGTTTCATAAAACTTTAATCAGGCGAACGCGGATCGTCGTATTTACATGCACGTGACGCGGAAACCAATTATAACTTTGCACTTTTATTGCGCGGGTAATTTTAAACTTCATTATAAAAATCTTACAAAGGCCCTCGGAGGGTTTCTTTAGGAAAGCTCCCGGGGCCGGGCGAACGGCGAAAGGTAGAAAACGGGCGGAGAGGGCGCTAATCTCCGGCGGCCAGGCCGAAATGTTCCCAGACGTAAGAAAATAGTTACTTTGCCGGAATGGCGTTCTAGATTTGCTCGCGTTCAATTTAAAAAGCTGGGAACGCTCTAGATTTGAAAGCGGCAAGATCCCGCGGGAGCTTCGGTTTAACTTATCTCTTTGGCCAGGGTTTTCGGCTTTCGGGACCCAAGAATTACCTATTCGTCTTAAAAAATTTTAAAATTCAAAACCAAATTTTCAAAAAAAAAAAAATCCCAATCACTTTATATAGGGTGTTTAAAAAAGATGCTGCAATATTAAAGGGGGTGATTGTCCAGGTCATTTTATACGAAAAAGTTTATAATAAAAGAAATTTTTTTTAAGAGCAAGGGTTTTATACAAAAACAAATTTTTACCAAACCAACAATTTTACCAAGCAAAAATTACAAAAACAAGTGACCACCTCGAGCTCGGATGCAAGAATCCTTCTCCTCATTGACTGGCGAACTCTCTCAAAAACACTAGGATCTGTTTTAATTGAGTTGCATGCAATGATTCGATTTCTTAAGTCTTCTACGTTTTCGTAGTAGCGTACATTAAGGACTTCAAATGGCCCTACAGGAAAAAGTCCAGGGGATTTAAGTCTGGGGATCGTGCAGGCCATAAGTATAACCTCGGTCAATCCGATTTCCATATGCTTGTGTTACGAAATCACCATCTCTTGACTAAATTGGTGCGCCATCTTGCATATACCACATTGCATCTCATCAATGGTACGTCCTCCAGAAAACCAGGGAGCGTTTTTTCCAAAAAGTTGCGATACACCTCTCCGGTAAGTCTTCTTGGTAAAAATACCGGTCTAATTAGGCAGTCATATAATTCCTCGGGCGCGGGCGCCATACCGATGTTGTTTACCTCCCCTTAAGATGACCTTCACAGCGACGTACTCTTCCGATATAGGATAAGGAAAACTTTCGGAGGTCCCGGAAATGTGGATGTCGCCTTCCGAAGTAGATTCCCTTCCAAAAGGTTGAGTAATTCACCAAGTTAAGAATATTTCCCAACATGAGGCTATGGAATTGCATCTCAGGAGAAAGCTTAAAACTCCCAGGAAAATACGATCTTTTCGATAGAATCTTGCTCTCAGATTTAAGAATTTTGCTATGAAACAATGGAGTTAGAGACGCAAAAAAAAAGGATGTAGAAAAGTAGAAGTAGGAAGTAGAAATAGTTAAGGATTTTTTTTTGGAACAAGGATTCTTTTGATTTAGTAGGTGGAGGGTTCTTTTTTTTAATTAGTAGGTTAAGGATTTTAAAATGAAGGAATGAAAGATGAGTGCGAGGTGATTAATGAAAGAAAGCATGACGAGAAACTTACCTCAGTTCTTCGAGGTTTGGTCAGAATAATTATGAGTAGATGAAAAATACAGATATATCCGGGCAAATCCGAAAATCTGGACAACGATAATGTTTCAAAAAAAGACTGTGACACAAAGATGAATCCCAAAAATTCGGAAAAGGTATTTCACCAAAATCCAATATGGCTCAAAAATATACCCACTCTTATGTGCACAAAGTACTCTTCGTTCTGACATACAGGAAAAAAGAGAGAACCGGAATGAAAATTCGAAGCATAAATACCCTCTGCACCAACAAAAACACCTGCGCATTAACTCCAACTCTTAGAGATAAAGAACGAGAGGGGAAGGAAAATAAAATTTTAGGAAAAGGGAAAATAGTCAAAGGAAATCTTCGGAGTAACGTCGCTGTAAAAAAAACTATTTACCAACAAAATGTAAAAAAAAATACTTTCCTAATTAAACAAACAATAAAACAAACTAAATTACCAAACTAGGCAACTTAAAATTCCTCTAAACAAAACCAAACACCAACACACAACCAAAAGGAAACATTAAATCCCTGAAAGGAAAATTCGAATCGTAACAAAGCCTAATGTTCAAAGAAAACTGATAGTGAAAACGATCTTCATTTCACGTGGATTCTCCTCACACCATACATGGTTATTATGGAAATTGCGTATTGCATTTCTCGAAAAATTTGTTTTATCGGTGAACAGAATCAATATTAGGAATTGAGGGATTTCAACCATTTTCTGCAAAAGTCAGAATACAATGCAAGGAGGAAAATCAGCAGGAAATAATACTTGAACGCGTTGAACTATTTCAAAATATGTAAATTTTTACTTCTTTTTTTAATTAACCTTCAACATGCTGTAGATCGATAACAAAGCATTTCCAGACCATGTTTATTATAAACTTTTTTGTATAAAATGACCTGGACAATCACTCCTTTTAATATTATTTTTTAAACAGCCTGTATACAAAAATTCATAAGTGCTTTTTATACCAAATTGAACTTAAATGACTCTATTTTGAAATAAAAACGTCAAATTTGTTCCAAATGTTTTCAAAAAAATTAAAAAAATTCTTAAACTTGGCAAAAAATTTTTATATTAAAATAATTAACTTAATTCCAACCAATTGAATTAAACGTCAATCTTTCTGTCAATATTTTGACACCCAATCAATGTCCATCTATAAAAATACACCTTATCTTACATACTGGGGAACGGTTGTTGCAAAACCCATCCCAAAGATCGTCAAACATGCACTGACCGACGTCCTCAGGATATCGCCTGTCCACCAAGTCAATTAGGATGCTTTTTAAAAATAATGGATCCCGCGCCACTGTTTAAAACCACAGCAGTCGTCAATGGAAAGTTCCACGAATTATCTTTAGAGGATTTTAGTGGACGATACGTTGTTTTAATATTTTATCCTTTTGATTTTACGGTTGAATGTCCTGGTGAATTAATAGCGTACTCTGACAAAGCGGACGACTTTAAAAAACTAAAAGCACAGCTTTTAATTTGTTCTACAGATGGTCCATATACACATCTTGCATGGACTAATACTTCCAACAGCAAAAATAGTCATGGTTTAGGACCTATGAAAATGCCAATGTTAGCTGATAGAACACACGTTATATCAAAAAGATACGGTGTATTAGATGAGAAAACGGGGAATGCAATGAGAGGTTTATTTATTATAGATACAAATGGAATTTTAAGACATTTATCTATAAATGATCCAAGAATTTATAGACCGGTTGATGATACTTTACGATTACTTAAAGCTGTTAAAAATGTTGATGATCACGGCGAACAATGTTTTTCAAATCCGATTGCTACATCTTCAAAAATCTCACATAAACAAAATAATCCACCTAGTAATGATCAATATAAGCAAATTAGAGGTTATGAAAGACCATCTGATATGAGAATCGAACGAGAGGTTCGGCCTGAATATCAAAGAATAAAACTTGAGCATACTAAGATGGAAAATTCCGATTATTATCATATGGTTGATCATCATGAAGAAAAACCAAGAAGAAGAATAAAATCTGAACCAAATGAAACCACTTATGAAGATCCAACTGGTTGTCAGCAGTGTTTAATAGGGCATGGATATACTTACAAATAAGCTTTTTAGTAATATATTTATATATGTATACAAGTTTTAAGTACAGCTCAAAGTACAAATTTGTCTTTTATTTTGACTGGTTTAGTTTTATTTTTAGTATTTTTCTAAAAAATTTATTGTTTTTGGTGGAATTGATCAACATTTTGGTAACTTTTGTGGAAGCTTTACGAATTTAGTAAGTTTTTTCTGGAACTTAAAAAAAAATTGGTAAATTTTTGGTGGAATTTTTAAAAATTTTGTAAGTTTTTTTGGTGGAACTTTTAAAAAATTCATTATTTTTGGTAGAATTATTAAAAATTTTAGTAACTTTGGTGGAATTTTTATGAATTTACTAAGTTTTGAATTTTCAAGGTTTTAGTTAATTTTTAATGAAATTGTTTCTAATTTGATTGATTTTTGGTGAAATTTAAAAGAATTTGGACATTTTGGTGGAATTTTTAAAAAATTTGGTAAGTTTTTGGTAGAATTGTTAAAAATGTTGACAATTTCGTTGTAATTTTTAGGACTTTTGTAAGTTTTTGGTGGAATAAAAAAAATTCAGTAAGTTTTGGGTGTAGTTGTTAAATATTTTAATAGCTTTGGTGGAATTTCATTCATTTCTGGTGGAATTTTAAAAAAATTCAGTGTTTTTGGTAAAATTCTTATGAATTTAGTAAGTTTTTGGTGGAATTTTAAAAAAATTCATTATGTTTTTGGTGGAATTATCAAAAATTTTGATAACATTGGTGGAATTTTTGCGAATTTTATTCATTTCTGGTGGAATAAAAAAATCAGTGTTTTTGGTAAAATTCTTATGAATTTAGTAAGTTTTTGGTGGAATTTTTACAAAATTTGTAAGTTTTTTGGTGGAATTTTTAAAAAATTCATTATTTTTGGTAGAATTATTAAAAACTTTGGTAATTTTGGTGGAATTTTTATGGATTTACTAAATTTTTGATGGAATTTTCAAAGTGTTAGTTAATTTTTAATGAAATTGTTTCTAATTTGATTGATTTTTGTTGGAATTTTAAAAGAATTGGGACATTTTGGTGGAATTTTTAAAAAAATTGGTAAGTTTTTGATAGAATTATTAAAAATGTTGACAATTTCGGTGTAAATTTTAGGATTGTTGTAAGTTTTTGGTGGAATAAAAAAATTCAGTAAGTTTTGGGTGTAGTTGTTAAATATTTTAATAGCTTTGGTGGAATTTTTGCGAATTTTATTCACTTCTGGTGGAATTTTAAAAAAATTCAGTGTTTTTGGTACAATTCTTATGAATTTAGTAAGCTTTTGGTGGAATTTTTAAAAAATTCAGTATGTTCTTGGTGGAATTAACAAAAATTTTGATAACATTGGTGGTTTTTTTTGCGAATTTTATTAATTTCTGGTGGAATAAAAAACATCAGCGTTTTTTGTAAAATTCTTATGAATTTAGTAAGTTTTTGGTGGAATTTTTGCAAATTGTATTAATTTTTGGTGGAATTTTAAAAAAATTCAGTATATCTTAGGTGGAATTATCAAAAATTTTGATAACACTGGTGGAATTTTTTGCGAATTTTATTCATTTTTGATGGAATTTTTTTAAAAAATCAGTGTTTTTTATGGAATTTTTACGAATTTAGTAAGTTTTTAGTGAAATTTTTCCAATTTTATTAATCTTTGTTGGAATTTTTATAAAATTCAGTATGTTTTTGATGGAATTGTTAAAAAAGTTGATAACTTTGGTGGAATTTTTATTAACTTTAATCATTTTTGGTGGAATTGTTAAAAATATTGGTAATTTTAGTAGAATTTTTATGAATTTGGTAAGTTTTTGGTGGTATTTTTTAAAAATCCGTAAGTTTTTGGTGGAGTTATCCAACATTTTTGTAGCTTTGGTGGAGAATTGAAAAAATTTAGTACGTTTTGGTAGAATTGTTAAAAATGTTGGTAACTTTGGTAGAATTTTGCGAAGCTTTACGAATTTAGCAAGTTTTTGGTGGAATTTAAAAAAAAATTGGTACATTTTTGGTGGAATTTTTACAAATTTTGTAAGTTTTTTGATGGAATTTAAAAAAAATTCATTATTCTTGGTAGAATTATTAAAAATTTTAGTAACTTTGGTGGAATTCTTATGAATCTACTAAGTTTTTGATGGAATTTTCAAGGTTTTAGTTAATTTTTAATGAAATTGTTTCTAATTTGATTGATTCTTGGTGGAATTTTAAAAGAATTGGGACATTTTGGTGGAATTTTTAAAAAATTTGGTAAGTTTTTGATAGAATTATTAAAAATGTTGACAATTTCGGTGTAATTTTTGGGATTTTTGTAAGTTTTTGGTGAAATAAAAAAATTCAGTAAGTTTTGGGTGTAGCTGTTAAATATTTTAATGGCTTTGGTGGAATTTTTGCGAATTTTATTCATTTCTGGTGGAATTTAAAAAAAAATCAGTGTTTTTGGTAAAATTCTTATGAATTTAGTAAGTTTTCGGTGGAATTTTTAAAAAATTCAGTATGTTTTTGGTGAAATTATCAAAAATTTTGATAACATTGGTGGATTTTTTGCGAATTTTATTAATTTCTGGTGGAATAAAAAAAAATCAGTGTTTTTGGTAAAATTCTTACGAATTTAGTAAGTTCTTGCTGGAATTTTTACAAATTTTATTAATTTTTGGTGGAATTTTTAAAAAACTCAGTATATTTTTGGTGGAATTATCAAAAATATTGATAACATTGGTGGAATCTTTTGCGAATTTTATTCATTTTTGATGGAATTTTTAAAAACTTCAGTGTTTTTTTATGGAATTTTTACGAATTTAGTAAGTTTTTAGTGAAATTTTTCCAATTTTATTAATTTTTATTGGATTTTTATAAAATTCAATATGTTTTTGATGGAATTGTTAAAAAAGTTGATAACTTTGGTGGAATTTTTATTAACTTTAATCATTTTTGGTGGAATTGTTAAAAATATTGGTAATTTTAGTAGAATTTTTATGAATTTGGTAAGTTTTTGGTGGTATTTTTTAAAAATCCGCAAGTGTTTGGTGGAATTATCCAACATTTTTAGCTTTGGTGGAAAATTGCAAAAATTTAGTACGTTTTTGGTGGAATTGTTACAAATGTTGGTAACTTTGGTGGAATTTTTACGAATATAGTAAGTTTTTTTAATTTTTACCAATTTTACTGATTTTGGGTGGAATTTAAAAAAAATTCACTAAGTTTTTAGTAGAATTGTCTCCAAATTTAATAATTTTTGGTGAAATTATATTCAATTTAGCTAACTTTTGTGGAATTTTTATTGTTATTTTTTTATTTTTGTGAAATTTTTAAGAATCTAATCAATTCTTGACGAAATTAATCTTAATTTTAGTATATTTTTTAAAAATTCAGCAAGTTCTTGGTGGAATTGTTATAAATTTTGATAGCTTTGGTGGAATTTTTACAAATTTTGTTTTTGGTGTAATTATAAAAAATTTTAATAGCTTTGGTGGAATTTTTACAAATTTAATTTTTGGTGATATTTTCAAGAATTTAATTAGTTTTTAGTGAAATTTATACGAATTTTTGCTCTGCATAAATTAAATATTTGATAATTATTAATAAACAGATCGTTTTGACATTCCATGTGGCATTAGCGTGGTTAGAATAATAAATAACGTTTATGAAAGTTGAACCAACTGTTTTATCGGCCCAAATCAAAAATGACGGAAAACGGGGACTTCGTTTAGGGCTTAAATCGGCCGTTTCGGGTCCAAAGGAGCCCCGATTCGCATATAACGTTGCGTTATAAAGCCGTTCAGAAGGTTAGCCGGAAGCAGAGTCGCGGAGCCGGTGGCTTTTTGGACAAAAAGTGCGTTCGAAAATTAACGAAAATTGCAGACGGACGATCGAGAATTTTAATTTCTATTAGGGCTATCGCAACGTCGTTCGATTTTCAGGGCCGTTTTTCCGAAATCGGTCACGAACCTCCCAAAATCGTCAGGGAGGTGAAGATAATGACGTAAAACCATTGAATCGTCCGGAAAGCGATTTCCAAAAAAACTATTAAAAAAAGAGCTAAGCGCCTGTGGCGCCCTTTTTTAAAGAGGCGCTGCTTGCTTACTACTTTAATATATTATAACTAGTGTAAAGTTATAATTTCTAAATCAATCACAACACTGAATAAATAGGTGGATTTAAAACGTGGGAATTTCGAATGCGTACCGCATTAATAAACACAATAATGTTTTTCACTGCGGCATAAGTCAAAACGTGCCCTATTAATCGATACGCGTTCGTTCTGTAAATACAGGTATTATTTGCCAGAGCTCGCGGAACCGCTGCAGTGTTCATTTCAGGTACTAAATCGACATGCGACCAACAGATTTATAATCGGATTAACATTATATTTACTAACCTAATTAAAACCGTACGTTAACGTGCGCCGGCCGGTTTTTGGAACGGGCTAATACTAGCGCGTAATTATTACAATTGCCCGATTTATAAGGGACAGAGCTTTTGGTGCTTTTTGATGGATTTAAGTAAATTAGTGTATATATCGCTTCGGGCGCTTGAATATAGAACGCGTACGGTATTAATGTGATTACGGCGAATTTTATTATCAAACGGCGAACGGTTTTTGTTGCGAACAGGTAATCCGTAATTACAAATACCGGCGCAAACTACAACCGATCCGAATTAACGAATTTACGGGCCGTATTTATTTTTTAAAATTACTATATATGTACGGACAGGTCGTACGAACGGAAAGGTTTTATTTTGACTGCGTCGGATTGAACGGAATTAAAAATAACCAGGCGGTTCGTTTAAATAGAATTCTTTATCGACATCTGCATACGGGTGGTGGTTTATGGGGGTTTTTACGATTAGTACCAAGTTGTTTTATTATGGTGACGTTTACGAGCTTGCAAACAACAATGATTATTTTATATTTACTTCAATAAAGAGAAATATAAAGGGAGAAATCGATTTTTTAACTTGGGTAATAAACTAATAAAAAATTTTACAAATTAAAAAATTTTTTTTAATTCTTTTGGAAATAATTAGAACAAATTTGACTTTGCAAATTAAAAATAGAACCCTTTAAGTTTAATTTAATATAAAGATCTTTCTCTAATTTTTATAAATAAAGTCATGGGATTTGTTTAAATTTTAGTTTTTAAAAAACTGTCGATGAACCGTTTTTATTCATGTAAATTTTATTTATTTTTATATTTACTAGTTTAGTTTTATTTTTAGTATTTTTCTAAAAAAAATTTATTGTTTTTGGTTGAATTGATCAACATTTTAGTAACTTTGGTGGAAGCTTTACGATGGTGGAAGTTTTTGGTGGAATTAAAAAAAAAATTTTTGGTGGAATTTTTACAAATTTTGTTTTTTGGTGGAATTTTTAAAAAATTCATTATTTTTAAAATTATTAAAAATTTTAGTAACTTTGGTGAAATTTTTATGAATTTACTAAGTTTTGAATTTTCAAGATTTTAGTTAATTTTTAATGAAATTGTTTCTAATTTGATTGATTTTTGGTGGAAGTTTAAAAGAATTTGGACATTTTGGTGGAATTTTTAAAATATTAGTAAATTTTTGGTGGAATTTTTACAAATTTTGTAAGTTTCTTGGTGGAATTTTTAAAAAATTCATTATTTTTGGTAGAATTATTAAAAATTTTAGTAACTTTGGTGGAATTTTTATGAATTTACCAAGTTTTTGATGGAATTTTCAAGGTTTTAGTTAATTTTTAATGAAACTGTTTCTAATTTGATTGATTTTTGGTGGAATTTTAAAAGAATTTGGACATTTTGGTGGAATTTTTAAAAAATTAGTAAATTTTTGGTGGAATTTTAAAAAGAATTCATTATTTTTGGTAGAATTATTACAAATTTTAGTAACTTTGGTGGAATTTTTATGAATTTACCAAGTTTTTGATGGAATTTTCAAGGTTTTAGTTAATTTTTAATGAAACTGTTTCTAATTTGATTGATTTTTGGTGGAATTTTAAAAGAATTTGGACATTTTGGTGGAATTTTTAAAAAATTGGTAAATTTTTGGTGGAATTTTAAAAAGAATTCATTATTTTTGGTAGAATTATTACAAATTTTAGTAACTTTGGTGGAATTTTTATGAATTTACCAAGTTTTTGATGGAAGTTTCAAGGTTTTAGTTAATTTTTAATGAAATTGTTTCTAATTTGATTGATTTTTGGTGGAATTTTAAAAGAATTTGGACATTTTGGTGGAAATTTTAAAAAATTTGGTAAGCTTTTGGTAGAATTGTTAAAAATGTTGAAAATTTCGGTGTAATTTTTAGGATTTTTCTAAGTTTTTGGTGGAATAAAAAAAATTCAGTAAGTTTTGGGTGTAGTTGGTAAATATTCTAATAGCTTTGGTGGAATTTTTGCGAATTTTATTCATTTCTGGTGGAATTTAGAAAATATTCAGTGTTTTTGGTAAAATTCTTATGAATTTAGTAAGTTTTTGGTGGAATTTTTAAAAAATTCAGTATGTTTTTTGTGAAACTATCAAAAATTTTGATAAGATTGGTGGAATTTTTCCGAATTTTATTCATTTCTGGTGGAATAAAAGAAACAGTGTTTTTGGTAAAATTCTTATGAATTTAGTAAGTTTTTTGGTGGAATTTTTAAAAAATTCGGTATGTTTTTGGTGGAATTATCAGAAATTTTGATAACACTGGTGGAATTTTTACGAATTTTATTCATTTCTGGTGGAATAAAGGAAACAGTGTTTTTGGTAAAATTCTTATGAATTTAGTAAGTTTTTGGTGGAATTTTTGCAAATTGTATTAATTTTTGGTGGAATTTTAAAAAAATTCATTATATCTTTGGTGGAATTATCAAAAATTTTGATAACATTGGTGGAATTTTTGCGAATTTTATTCATTTCTGGTGAAATAAAAAAAAATCAGTATTTTGGTAAAATTCTTATGAATTTAGTGAGTTTTTGGTGGAATTCTTGCAAATTGTGTTAATTTTTGGTGGAATTTAAAAAAAAATCAGTATGTTTTTGGTGGAATTATCAAAAATTTTGATAACATTGGTGGAATTTTTGCAAATTTTATTCATTTTTGACGGAATTTTAAAAAGTATAGTATTTTTTTATGGTATTTTTACGAATTTAGTAAGTTTTTAGGGAAATTTTTCCAATTTTATTAATTTATGGTGGAGTTTTTATAAAATTCAGTATGTTTTTGATGGAATTGTCAAAAAAGTTGATAACTTTGGTGGAATTTTTATTAACTTTAATCATTTATGGTGGAATTGTTAAAAATATTGGTAATTTAAGTAGAATTTTTATGAATTTGGTAAGTTGTTGGTGGTATTTTTTAAAAATCAGTAAGTTTTTGGTGGAATTATTCAACATTTTTGTAGCTTTGGAGGAAAATTGAAAAAATTTAGTACGTTTTTGGTGGAATTGTTAAAAATGTTGGTAACTTTGGTGGAATTTTTACGAATTTTATTCCCTTGTGATGGAATAAAAAAAGCAGTGTTTTTGGTAAAATTCTTATGAATTTAGTAAGTTTTTGGTGGAATTTTTGCAAGTTGTATTAATTCTTGGTGGAATTTAAAAAAATTCAGTATGTTTTTGGAGGAATTATCAAAAATTTTGATAACATTGGTGGAATTTTTGCGAATTTTATTCATTTTTGATGGAATTTTAAAAAAATTTAGTGCTTTTTTATGGAATTCTTACGAATTTAGTAAGTTTTCAGTGAAATTTTTCCAATTTTATTAATTTTTGGTGGAATTTTTATAAAGTTCAGTATATTTTTGATGGAATTGTTAAGAAAGTTGATAACTTTGGTGGAATTTTTATTAACTTTAATTATTTTTGGTGGAATTGTTAAAAATATTGGTAATTTTAGTAGAATTTTTATGAATTTGGTAGGTTTTTGGTGGTATTTTTTAAAAATCAGTAAGTTTTTGGTGGAATTATTTAACATTTTTGTAGCTTTGGTGGAAAATTGAAAAAATTTAGTACGTTTTTGGTGGAATTGTTAAAAATGTTCGTAACTTTGAATTTTTACGAATATGGTAAGTTTTTCGTGGAATTTTTACCAATTTTATTGATTTTTAGTGTAATTTTTAAAAAATTCACTAAGTTTTTAGTAGAATTGTCTCCAAATTTAATAATTTTTGGTGAAATTATATTCAATTTAACTAACTTTTGTGGAATATTTATTATTACCTTTTTATTTTTGTGAAATTTTTAAGAATCTAATCAATTCTTGACGAAGTTAATCTTAATTTTAGTATATATTTTTTTTAATTCGGCAAGTTTTTGGTTTGGAGAAATCGATCTTTTAACATGGGTAATAAACTAATAAAAGTTTTTGCAAACTTTAAAATTTTTTTTAATTTTTTTGAAAATAATTAGAACAAATTTGATTTTTTAAATTAAAAATGGAATATTTTAAGTTCATTTTAATATAAAAATTTTTCTTCTATTTTTATAAATAAAGTCATGGAATTTGTTTAAATTTAAGTGTTTAAAAATGTGTTTGTGAACCGTTTTTATTCCTGTAATTTTTTTTTTATTTTTATATTTATAAATAAAAATTGTTTAATAATACTGTTGAAAAATGTATAGTAACGATTTAATACTCTCAAAAAGCTCACGAATTGAATAGATTGTTTGGTAAGTAGGTCAAATTCGTGATAATCAATCAGCATCCGTCGGTGTGTTCACTTTATCCGGTTTAATTTAGTACGGGGTTGTATTTCGATTTCAACCTTTTAATTGCAAAATGTTCAGAAACGTTGTACGGTTTGTTTGTTATTCGCGCGAATAAACCAATGAATTATTAATAAGTTTGGTATTAAGTTTGATTTTTTGATAAAGTTGTCAAGTCAAGATCGGATTTCTCGTCTTACATAGGAGTTGTTATAACTCGGGCGTCTTTCCCGAATCAATTTTCGCAATTAAGGGAACCAAACACCTCGAAGGGCCGCGAAAGACGACGATTGCGCCGTCGCGCGAGCAGAAGTTGGTAAAACGGGCTCTCTCCGAGCGTTCATTAGTAACGACTACGGGGGCGGCGTTCCGTTTTAATGAGCCCCGAACACGAGAACCCGCAGCGGCGGCGTTCGAAGACGTCACATAAACACGCCCGATTCGAGCCCTTCGCCCTTTCCATCTCGAATTTAAAATACGTCGAAGGGCGATTCGTAGCTAGACAAAAGGGCCGGTACACAATTATTCAGGTAATTGAGCCCGAACGGCCGGCAAAGAGGGAGCGGACGATCCGAGAACGGTTTCTTTGTAGCCGGTCGAAAAAGTATAAAACCTCCGAGTCGGATGAGCAGATAATGATGATACGCTCAATCTGCCGCTGCACCAATCAGTTCGGCTTCGAATCCCATCCCTTTGGTTCATTTGTACACGTTCGTCGTGCCCCTCCGCCTCCGTCGCCGCCGTCGCGTCGGTCCGCAAAAAGACGGGTATTACTTTTACGTTCAATCACTCGAGTTTACCGGGAGCGTCCTATTCTGACGTGAAAGAGGGCGTTCGAGTCGAAAGGTGGACAGGATTTCCGGCGAGGGCACGTAAAATCCGGAGATCGCCGAGTTAACCTCGTTTTTGGTGCAGGACCTGGAACGAAATTGTTATTTGACTGGCGCAGTTGCTTCGCCTTTGAGGTATTTACTTTTAACAATTCCCAAGGGTTTTACAATAAGTCACAATATCCTCAAATCTACTTATTTCAATTTTATACCAATCATTATTATTTATAAATTCATTTTTATATCTTAAATGAAATCATTTACCGGCGCCTCCATCATTTTTAAAACCAAGAATTTGCTTTTAACATTTCTTAGAGACTTTACAAGAAACCTTACAATATCGAGAATTTGATTTATCCCAAGCTTACAGTATTGGGCTGTTTGGAAAGTAATTTTGCTTTTTTTTAAATAATTTAGTAATTTTCTAAAAAACTTTTTCTCAACTTTAAAATTTCTTTTGATTTTTTTGGTAAAATTTAGAACAAAACGTTCTTTTTAAATTAAAACTAGAATCTTTTTAGTTTCATTTAGAGAAAAAATCAAATCAAAATCTTTAAGATTCAATTTTTTACGAATTTTTAAAAAATTCATTTCCTAACTTAAAAAATCTTTTGCCAACTTAAAAATTTTTGTCAACTTTGAAAATGTTTTAAACTTTTTTGGTAAAATTTAGAACAAAACGGTCTTTTTAAATTAAAGCTAGAATCTTTTTAGTTTCATTTAGAGAAAAAATCAAATCAAAATCTTTAAAATTTAATTTTTTACAAATTTTTAAAAAATTTTTGATTTTTTAACCTACAGAATTTTTTGCTAAATTTGAAAATTTTTTTGGTAAAATTTAGAACAAAATGGTCTTTTTAAATTAAAACTAGAATGTTTCTAGATTCATTTAGAAAAAAAATCAGATCAAAATCTTTAAGATTCAATTTTTTACGAATTTTAAAAAAATTCATTTCCTAACTTAAAAAATCTTATGCCAACTTAAAAAATCTTTTGCCAACTTAAAAATTTTTTAAATTTTTTTGGTAAAATTTAGAACAAAACGGTCTTTTTAAGTTAAAACTAGAATCTTTTTGGATTCACTTAGAAAAAAAATCAGATCAAAATCTTTAAGATTCAATTTTTTACGAATTTTTAAAAAATTCATTTCCTAACTTAAAAAATCTTTTGCAACTTAAAAATTTTTTTTAATTTTTTTGGTAAAATTTAGAACAAAACGGTCTTTTTAAATTAAAACTAGAATCTTTTCAGATTCATTTACAAAAAAAATCAGATCAAAAGCTTTAAGATTTAATTTTTTACGAATTTTTAAAAAATTCATTTCCTAACTTAAAAAATCTTTTGCCAACTTTGAAAATTTTTAAAATTTTTTTGGTAAAATTTAGAGCAAAACGGTCTTTTTAAATTAAAACTAGAATATTTTTAGACTCATTTAGAAAAAAAATCAGATCAAATTCTTTAAAATTCGATCTCTTATAAAATTTTAAAATAATATTGATTTTAATCTAGAAATCTTTTTGTCTACTTTGAAAATAAACGAAATTACTTGCCGAACAACACAATAATTGTTATAATTTTCAAATTGTATTCTTATTTTTAAAAAGGAAATTATTTACTGGCGCCTCCACGATATTTACAATTATTCCTTTTATACATGCATAGTAAGCAAAAAGGATTAAATAACATTGGAAAGTTGATATTTAAAAAGTTTAGAAATGTCAAAGTTACGTTTAGATATGGTTATAGTGTTTCAAATCTGCTTTGGTTTTTATGAGTTTTTTATTCATCGTAAAGGAGCGAGCTAAAATGATGGGTTTTAAACGGCGGAAAGTGTAAAGTCGAGGTTTAAGACTTTAAAATATTAAAAAATAATGTCCAGTTGACATTTAGAATGTTAGAAAATTTGTCAAAATAACGCACATAGCGTTAGAAAATGTTGGAGTGCGTTTCCGGCTTAGGTTGGGAATAGATCCAGAATATACGTTTATTTATAATAATTTTTTTGAAGAAAGGAATTTTTGTTTTAATAAAATCGGGAAAAATGTAAAAAGAGAAAACATCATAGATATAATGCTAGAAAAGCAAGAATACTGGAGATCCGTAGATGAAATGGTGACAAACATCATGAAAAGAAAAGAAAAACACGAAAGAGAACTGAAAAATATAAGAAAAAATATACAGTAGACCTCCAAAATCACATTTGTATGCATCTGAAGTTATACCTTGATGGATGGTTTCGGAGACGGAGGGGAAATGGCTTTAGTTGGTCGATATATTCTAGATGAGTAGATCAACCCAACACTGACAATGAGTGTTCTATCACAACGATGGCCAAACGACAGTTCGTGAGTCACATGTGGCCCTTTTTGAGTTTTATTGCGGTTTAATTAAAAACATTTCATGAATACTTGTTAGTAAGTTTTGAGCATTCAAAATCTGTTTAACCCTGCGTGTGTGTACTATATTTTTTGAGACACAGTGTGTATACTGCGTCTTTTAGGGAACAGGTATGTTTTCAAAGTTTTCTAGGTTTCCAAAAATTCTAGAAAAATTGTGAGTTACTTATTGAAGCGTCTACTACATGGCCGAGCAGTTACCAAATTCAAAAGTTTAAAACTGTTGTCAATAAAAATGAACAATCATCTGAATCGTATGAAAAGTCAGAAAAATGGAAATCTTGACTGTTCCTTCAAAGACTCGGTGTACACACGGAGGGTTAAATACTCATGAATTTTTAAGAAAATTTATTTCCTGTCATGAAAGAGAATCAGGAGGTATAACTTATTAGATCTCCTTTTTTTTGAGGGCCGAATTTTTTCGATTAGGCTCTTAAAAATTTTTGATTTTTCAATATGGCTCTAATAAGTATCACCAAGTGTGACCATCCCTGCTCTATGATGCGGTCACTTATGGCGTTTTCGTTTAGCTGAACTAAGAATTTAATATTGATTTCATAATGGATGCATACGTCACACTAGCTTAATGCAAAAATGTGCAAATTCAACAGAACACGTTAAAACTAAACATAACCATAGCCGCTCATCTGATCATAACATCTTTTATAAGAGTATTCAAGGCTTAAAGTTGTTTAAAATGTTCTCTAAACAACAATAATAAAATGTAATAAAACACAAAACATTAATTTGGTGCAACCAACAGAATACGTTATTATGCATTGGTGTGTACTAGTTCTGCCAAAAGAAAATGCCATTAGATAGTGGTTCGGACCTCTATGTCGACGGATTTCCTTAAACAAAGAAAATCGTTGGGAATGGATGAAGTGTTTGTGATCGTCCAAAAACTACATCTTTTAATCATTTTTATAACATATTTGAGTGCCAAGGAGCGATTTTGCGACCCTTCTCTGTCCTTTAAACTATGACACGTTCAGTTTTTGTTGATGTGCGACTTTACAGTTACCACTCAATTTTAGATAAAACTAAAATAATGAGATAGGTGGTGAAAGAATGAATTTTAATTTCAGTCAAACATTTGGCTGCAAATAATAAATACAGGGTGTTTAAAAAATACGTTCGAATATTTGGCCCACTTATAGATCTCATCAGTACAAACAAAAAAGTCAAAATAAACATAAGTCCAAAAATCAGCCGTTTCCTAATTACAGTCTGTTTTTCAAATTAAAATAATTTACACTCAGTAGGAGTGATTCGCGTATTTATGAAGTCATCCATGGAAATAACAAAACAAATTTTGTTCGTTTCTGTTAGTGTAGTTGCCACATTTGTTGTAATTATTGTGTGTCCGTTATTGTCAGTGTTTATTGAAGTAGTTGTTGCTGTAACCCATTGTTGAAATTTTCGAATATGCCTTATACCAACGCAGAAATGGCAGACATGCATTTTATGTATGGCAAAGCCGATGGAAATGCTTGTGAGGCACGTCGCCCTTATGCCGAAGCATTCCCAAACCGGGTACTTCCGTGTGACAAACTTTTTACAAATTTACATCAACGTTTATCCGAAGTTGGATCGTTTAAATCAAGGAACGGTGATGGTGGTCGGCCTAGATCAGTTTGTACTCCCGACGCAGAACTTAACGTTTTAAGACGAATTGAAGAAAATCCTGGTACTAGTACTAGAAGACTCTCTACTGAAACAAATATTAATTTTTCCCTAATTTGGAGAATTTTACGGGAGCAGCAATTGCACCCATACCATATTCAAAGGGTACAGGCTCTAGCTGTGCCTGATTATGCCGCACGACTGGTGTTTTGTCGAGGCATGTTGACAAAAGTCGCGGAGAACCCAAATTTTGTTACGAAAATTTTATTTACAGACGAAGCTGGTTTCACGGGAAATGGCATTTTTAATTTTCATAATAGCCATGTTTGGGCCGACGAAAATCCGCATGCCGTTGTTGAATCGAATCATCAACACCGATTTGCAATCAACGTTTGGCTTGGTGTGTTAGGAGACCATCTGATAGGACCTTGTTTCCTGCCTAACCGTTTGACTAGTCAATTGTACCTTGACTTTTTGCGGAATACATTACCACTGCTGTTAGAAGATGTGCCCCTCAACCACAGAATTAATATGTGGTTGATGCACGATGGAGCTCCTGCGCATTACGGAGTCTTAGTCAGAAATTATCTAAACGAAAATTACAATGGCAGGTGGATAGGGCGAGGAGGTCCAATTGCATGGCCCCCTAGATCTCCCGACCTCACTCCACTCAATTTTTGCATTTGGGGGTATTTAAAGACATTAGCTTATTCAAGTCCTGTGAATAATTTAGATGAGTTGCGAGAACGAATTGAACATGCCTGCCAGACTGTTCGTATAAATCGGGACTCTTTGAGAGAGTGCGGCGTTCACTTTTACGGAGATGTGAAATGTGTATACAAATGGAAGGAGGACATTTTGAACATCTTCTTTAAGAATCATTAATTTGTAATAATTAAAAAGTATTTATACTGATATTTGAGTGTAAATTATTTTAATTTGAAAAACAGGCTGTAATTAGGAAACGGCTGATTTTTGGACTTATGTTTATTTTGACTGTTTTGTTTGTACTGATGAGATCTATAAGTGGGCCAAATATTCGAACGTATTTTTTAAACACCCTGTAGAAAACAGTGCAATATCCAACAAATCCTTTTTTTAAAGAGTTTTTTAAGAAATCTGTTGATAGACGAGTGGCCCGAATCACTATCTAAGTGATCCGTATCAATGACCACCCTGTGTTGGGTTGATGTACTCATCTTGAATACATCGACCAACTAAAATTCTGTGTTCTCCGCCTCCGGAGCCACCCATCAAGGTATAACTTCAGATCCAACCTAACCCAAAGTAACGTAATATGCTCCTTGGCGTTTTTTGACGGGAAAAGAGTAAAGGCATGGCATTCATACAGTTAAGTAACACTCACAATCGTGAGTGTTAAAGTATTTAAGTGTCTGGGAGTTGTAAGGACTTAGTTCACAAATCCCAATACCTTTCATTTTCATTGCGAAAAGAAGTTAGAAAATGTCAAGTTGACGTTTAAAAGAAGAAATGTTAAGATAAACTACGGTAGTTTATTGTTTGTCGTAGTCGAGACAGGTTGGGAATTTTAATCAGAGTAAGTCTTTTGCGGTTTGGGTGAAAACATTTTTCAATTTTGATTTCATTTATGTATCATTTTCAAAAAAAATATTGAGTACTACGTGGTTTAGAAAAAATTTTTATTTCTCTTCATAACATTGTGAATTTCTGATTGGAACAAATATTTTATGATTTTGGGACTACGTTTTTAAGATTCAGTCATTTTTCAATTTTAACCGTTTGCGTACCAGAGGGTTTTGAAAAAACATGTTCGCAAAGCGCCAAGGACCGCGATCGCTCTCCTCGATTATGTGCCGAAAAAAGTCAAATAGCACGATAGCGTTCCTTCCATAACGTATTAGTGGGCCGTCAGTTGTCTGTTTCGACCAAATACCTGGGCTTTTTTCGACATTAAATCTGCAGAGCGCGAAAGTGGTTCGTGGTACGCAAACGGTTAACTTCGTTTTTCAAAATTTAATTCATCATGGCTTTAATAAATGTTCTTCACAATACGACGCGATCGACCTGATGACTCAACTCAACCCAACCCGGGTAGTCAAACTAATAATAATAAAATTATCTTCAGTAGAATTTCAATTCTTTTATTTATCAAAAACAAAGATTAAAATTTTGAAAAATGTCAAGTTGATATTTTAAATTTTAACTTTCGTTCGATGAAAGATGTTTTATGTACCATCACTTGCCACCGTTTTCTCCACCTACATCAAATAATTCTTTTTATTTAATTGTACATGATCGATAAAGACGAAAATTGAAAATAGTGGTCTAGAATAGGATAATTAATTGATGATGTATGAGACATCTTTCGGCGAAGAGAGTATAAAAAATATCAAGTTGATGTTTAATAACGAATGTAGTATAGTATAAGTATTCTTTTTATGTAGCACGTTTTTTTTTTGTACGTTGAAAGTTATTGGATTGGGATCCGATAGACCGTTATGTTAACAGGCCGTGTTACCGTTCTAATTAGACCGCGTTCGAGATTCGCACGGGGGAACATCGAGGCGAAAAACGGCAGCTTAACGGTCGGCGTAAGGGGGCGAAATCGTCGGGGTAACGCGGCGGAAGAAGTACAAGAGAAGGGCATTAGGGCAGTGTGTTTGCGCCCCGACGGCGCACCGCCTCCCTTCGCCGTCCCCCCGGAGCATCCACCCGCTCGAGATGTTTAATTAACAACGCGGAAAACGTGATATATTGACACGTACGCGCGTCCACGTGCCCCGCGGCCCCCGTCGGATAAATATTGTACTTGGTTCCGCGCTTTTAATCACCGGTGAGCGCTCACGGCGAATTAACTTTCCCATTATTTTCGCTGGACTTGAAATGTAGGTCAGTTACGTGATATTTAAGCCGAGACGATTACAGGATTAACTACGTACTCGAAGCCGTTCATTTACGCATTTGATTTTTTTTTATTAGATATAAAATAAAAAGGTGTATATATAAAATAAGTTGCGCAATATAAAAATGGCCCAATTATTGGCGTTTTAAAAGTGGGACAAATGCCAATAAATTTTTACGGAATGTTCGGAGCAATAAGTGAAAGGCATAAATTCCGGGCGTTACGTGAGACGTATTAATGCGCGGCGCGGCGCTGGCGAAAAGGGTAATAAAGAAGGGCGCGTGCGGCGCCCCGTGAATATTTATACGGGCGCCGAAATTGCGTCGCGAGGCGGCGAAGGAAGCGGCGCGGCGTAACTCTTTGCTCGCCGATATGAAATACGAGCTCTGGAAAGGAAAACACCGGCGAAAACGGGACGTTTGCGCCGGGCGCGCGGGGCGAAAAAACGAGGCCGTCGACGCCAATTTCACTCGGCGCCCTTTTTTCCGAACCCTCAATCGCATATCTATCCCGATATTCCATTTACCCCCGTGCCCGACCGTGTCTCGGGATTCCTGGATTCTCGATATCAATATTTGGAGCTGTGGGCCGAAAAAATAAGGAACGAAAACTGATTTTCAATATTTCAAGTTGACTTAAACCGGTCTCGAAGTAATATTATACCGACCCACGTCGACGTATCCATCTAAATTGTTATCGAACTGCTACGTTAAAAGTTAAAAAAAGTTAAACGTATATTGATTTTTAAACTAAAATTATAATATATTAAAGTAGTAAGCAAGCAGCGTCTCTTTAAAAGAGGGCGCCGCAGGCGCCTAGCTTTTTTTAATAGTTTTTTTGGAAATCGCTTTCCGGACGATTCAATGGTTTGACATCATTCTGCCGACCATTATCTTCACCTCCCCGACAATTTTGGGGGGTCCGTGACCGATTTCGGAAAAACGGCCCTGAAAATCGAACGACGTTGCGGTAGCCCTAATTGAAATTAAACTTCTCGATCGTCCGCCAGTCATTTTCGTTAATTTTCGAACGCACTTTTTGTCCAAAAAGCCATCGGCTCCGCGACTCTGCTTCCGGCCAACCTTCTGAACGGCTTTATAACGCAACGTTATACGCGAATCGGGACTCCTTTGGACCCGAAACGGCTGATTTAAGCCCTAAACGAAGTCCCCGTCTTCCGTCATTTTCGATTTGGGCCGATAAAACAGTTGGTTCAATTTTCATAAACGTTATTTATTATTCTAACCACGCTAATGCCACATGAAATGTCAAAACGATCGGTTTATTAATAATTATCAAATATTTATTTAATTTATGCAGACCAAAAATACGAATAAAGTTCACTAAAAACTAATTAAATTGTTGAAAATATCACCAAAAATTTAAGTAAATTTGTAAAAATTCCACCAAAGCTACTAAAATTTTTAATAATTCCACCAAAAACTTACAATATTTGTAAAAATTCCACCAAAGCTATCAAAATTTTTAACAATTCCACCAAAAACTTGCTGAATATTAAAAAAATATACTAAAATTAAGATTAATTTGGTCAAGAATTGATTAGATTCTTAAGAATTTCACAAAAATAAAAAAGTAATAATAAAAATTCCACAAAAGTTAGTTAAATTGAATATAATTTCACCAAAAATTATTAAATTTGGAGACAATTCTATTAAAAACTTGGTGAATTTTTTAAAAATTCCACCCAAAATCAATAAAATTGGTAAAAATTCCACGAAAAACTTACTATATTCGTAAAAATTCCACCAAAGTTACCAACATTTTTAACAATTCCACCAAAAACGTACTAAACTTTTTCAATTTTCCACCAAAGCTACAAAAATGTTGAATAATTCCACCAAAAACTTACTGATTTTTAAAAAATACCACCAAAAACTTACCAAATTCATAAAAATTCTACTAAAATTACCAATATTTTTAACAATTCCACCAAAAGTGATTAAAGTTAATAAAAATTCCACCAAAGTTATCAACTTTTTTAACAATTCCATCAAAAACATACTAAATTTTATAAAAATTCCACCAAAAATTAATAAAATTGGAAAACTATTACTAAAAACATACTAAATTCGTAAAAATTCCATAAAAAACACTGATTTTTTAAAAATTCCATCAAAAATGAATAAAATTAGCAAAAATTCCACCAGTATTATCAAAATTTTCGATAATTCCACCAAAAATATACTGAATTTTTTTAAAAATTCCACCAAAAATTAACACAATTTGCAAAAATTCCAGCAAAAACTTACTAAATTCATAAGAATTTTACCAAAAACACTGTTTTTTTTTATTCCACCAGAAATGAATAAAATTCGCAAGAATTCCACCAATGTTATCAAAATTTTTGATAATTCCACCAAAAGCATACTGAATTTTTTTAAAATTCCATCAAAAATGAATAAAGTTCGCAAAAATTTCACCAGTGTTATCAAAATTTTTGATAATTCCACCAAAAGTATACTGAATTTTTTAAAAATTCCACCTAAAATTAATACAATTTGCAAAAATTCCACCAAAAGCTTACTAAATTCATAAGAATTTTACCAAAAACACTGATTTTTTTATTCCACCAGAAATGAATAAATTCGCAAAAAATTCCACCAATGTTATCAAAATTTTTGATAATTCCACCAAAAACATACTGAATTGTTTAAAAATTCCACCAAAAACTTACTAAATTCATAAGAATTTTACCACAAACACTGAATTTTTTTAAATTACACCAGAAATGAGAAAAATCCTAAAAATTACACCGAAATTGTCAACATTTTTAACAATTCTATCAAAAACACCAAATTTTTAAAAATTCCACCAAAATGTCCAAATTCTTTTAAAATTCCACCAAAAATCAATCAAATTAGAAACAATTTCATTAAAAATTAACTAAAACCTTGAAAATTCCATCAAAAACTTAGTAAATTCATAAGAATTCTACCAAAAGTACTAAAATTTTTAATAATTCTACCAAAAATAATGATTTTTTTAAAAATTCCACCAAAAATTTACCAATTTTTTTTTTAATTCCACCAAAAACTTACTAAATTCGTAAAGCTCCCACCAAAGTTACCAAAATGTTGATCAATTCAACCAAGAACAATAATTTTTTTTTTAGAAAAATACTAAAAATAAAACTAAACTAGTTTTTATGATTAAAATCCCAAAATATAGTTTGGATCCTCTATTTATTTAGATGTTAATTTCCCCTTTCCACGAGCAATATGAACATGTAATCCCAAATGACCCGTTAACGAACCGAATTAAACGCGTGTACTCCTTGAAGTTCGCGTTGGGGTCGAACGCGTTCGACTCAAGTGTGAACACGTTTAAATCTTTTCCACGTGGAAGCTTTAGGTAGCTCCGTGGGCGTTAATTAAAAGACTCCGCAAGGTCCCAGCACGGCAATTAGCCCTCGGAGCCCGAGGCATTAATGAATACAAACTCGAGTGTGTAAATTGTTTTCTACTTCGGCGTTCGCGTCCTCTTCGTAGTCCACGTCGTCTCTCCATCGTCTCTTCGTCGTCTTCTAGTCTTTGTTGCCTCGTCGAGACGATTGTGGGGTTCGTAGATCCTCGCGTACCGCGTTCGCGCATCGCCGGGGATAATTAACGCATTCGTTCCCCGTTTTCCCCTTCGCCCCCTCGCTCATGAATTATTCAACGCGATGCAAATGCGGCAATCATTTTTGTAAATTAGTTATTTGTACGAATTTAATTGGCGCGTCGGTTTTTGCAAAGGGGCGCGGGAACGGGCGCCGCCGCCGGCCGAATTGACGTCCATTGAATTGGAAGCGTCAACTGGCTGATCATCGTGGCAATTAACAAATTGTCGGCGCGAAAATTGTTGGTCATTTTTCAATCATATTTTTTGCGCGAAATGTGTGCGGAATCGATGGCCGGTTAAATTCGTATCGATATAAATTAAACGTGGCGATTTTATTTTCAATTGCCCCTCGTTTCGATAAATGCGGTCTCGTTTGTAAAAATAAACGAGTATTCGCGATAGTCTTGATTTTCGACTGTGTGAATAAAAATAATTTACTGCAGTTTAATACGTTTCATGTAAAATATGTCGACTGAACAAAAGTTTTGGTGGGAAAAATGGTTGAAAAAAAGGGGATGAAAAAAATCTGGATCAAGATTGATTTAGATTTATTTACTGATTTTTTTTTTAAATTGGTAAATTCTTTGCTTTTTTTAATTGTCATGTTAGAAAGAATAAATGAACGAAAAAAAGGTTAATTGGTGAATTTATCGATTTACTAGAAGGGATGTGTTTTTGACATTAACAAAATCCTACAGTTTATTCCTTATTTTTCAAAGTGCCACTTTATTCCTAAATTCACATTTAAAATGCTTCGACAAGTGTTTCCAACCTGTCGTTAAAAAACTCTAAAGCCTGTTTTAGATTTATATTTATAATGCGTCATCAATGAATCATGTTATTCTAGACTAGTATTTTCAGTTTTTGTCATTCTCTGTAGTGTACAATTGTATGAAAAAAATTGTTTGATATGCCATCGTTGCCCAAAAAATCCTGAGACAAGTCTAATGTCGAATAATATGAAAAATAACGGACAAAAATTTACAGTGTGCAGCAAAAATCTTGATACCCTTATATTATTTAACTTCCTTCCATGAAAATTTGCAGAATCAATCAAATTATATTGTTTTTTATTTATAATAAAATAAACCTATTTGTGTTCTTGCAAAAACATGAACAAACAAGCATATTAGGCTTTTCTGTTAATAATTACAAACGAAAACATAATTTAAATTCAAAAAGTTACGCAGCAAAAGTATTGATACCCATCGTATAGCGATGAAAAGCAACGAAAATAATAACGGTATACGCGAGTTGCATAGTTTTATTTTGGCTTTAGTGATTTAACGGTCATCTGTTATTTATCATGTATCTGTGTAATTTTTAGTAGATTTTGTATTCCCAGCTTTCGAAAAGCTAAATTTCTAAAATGAGCAGAAAAGAGTTGACAAAAGAGGTTTATCTAAAAATTTTGCAAGAAAACTTATTGCAAAATGCGGAAAATATGGGTCTCTACAAATTTTCACTTCCGACAAGATAATGACCCAAAGTTAAGATGTGGTTAGTTAAGATGTGGTTTTAGTTAAGACGTGGTTAATATATAGAATACCCCACCTTCTAAAAACACCTCCACAAAGTCCGGATATTAATCCCATTGAACATTTATGGGAACATCTGGAAAAACGTTTAAGGAAATACCATACAACTTCGAAAAGTCACTTAAAAAACATACTCCAAATAGAATGGCAACAAATTAGCGCAAATTACACAAAAAAAGCTGAGACACTCGATGCCCAGCGGACTAAAGGAAGTAATTCGACTGAAAGGATACCCTACAAAATATTAAGATTAACGAAATTGTGCTAAATTTCTAGCATTTTTGCACTCTTTTGTCAGGAGTATCAACAGTTTTGCAACACCGTTTCATGCAGTCTAACAAGATTTTCGTTTCTAGTTAATGAAGTATAAATTTTGTGCGTTTTATTTTTCCTGTTCATAAAAGAATACAAGTAATTTTATTTTACGATACATAAAAAAACCGCTATATTTTTGTCTTTGGTGTCATTTTTTATGGAAAGGAATGAAATAATGTAAGGGAATCAAGATTTTTGCTGCTCACTGTATATCGCTTAAGTCAGGTTTTTTGAAGGAATGTTATAATGTCAGGATATACAAAATGTTTCGAAATTAGGCGGTCATACGCTATCAG
Source organism: Digitonthophagus gazella (assembly GCA_036711955.1). Lineage (NCBI taxonomy): Eukaryota > Metazoa > Arthropoda > Insecta > Coleoptera > Scarabaeidae > Digitonthophagus > Digitonthophagus gazella. Next base: position 30,432,634 of record JASCIT010000002.1, read on the forward strand.
GATATTCTACGTTCAAAAATAAGAATAAAATTTTAAATAAATTTTAATCAAAAAATGCTTCCTAAGTGAGCTACAAAAACCTTTGAAGAGGGGAGCACAAAAACGGGGTTTTCAGAAATATCACCGGAATGGCTTGGGTTAAGTCAACAAAAATTAGTATACTGGCCTAAAATTCCAAAAGAAATTAGAAGGTGGTATCGATTTTGTATGAAACTCATCAGTGGCGTGCGTGTAAAGGGGTGATTTGAATAGTATGTATTTGTCGATTTAAGAACCTCCTCCTGGAACGCAGATTCGAGGAGGTCTCAAAGCTTATGTTTGAGACCTTAAACCTGTGTTCTAAGAGTAAGTTCTTGAATCGGTAAATATTTTGGAACCCCTCCTCACACCTGTATTCGAGGAGGAGGTTCCGAAAGCAACAAATATATTGAGGTAAATGTTTTGCATCCTCCTCCCACCTGCGTACGAGGAGGTTCTTCTCCTAGGCGTGAGGTTCTGGAATAAGGATCTATTTTAAGAGAATTTTATTACAATCAAGAGGATTTTAAACGATGAGGAGGTTCCTAAAGAAAAAGTTTGGAACTTCCTCCTCGAATACAGGTGTGAGGAGGGTTCCCAAAATATTTGCCGATTCAAGAACCTCCTCTTGGAACGCAGATTCAAGGAGGAGGTGCCTAAACGCTTCTATTGAAACCAAATAGTTGAACTGTTTTTAAATACTAAAGTTATCGCTACACTTATGATTACAGCTTATAAATTTGACATCCTAAACCCACCATTATTAAACCTTACGACGCACAGTGGTTCAGATCAGCATATTTTCGGAAAAATTTCTGTAACTTTTAGTACGAAAGGTATATCCGGACAATATTTTATATGTAATTTTTAAACCACAATACGAAGATTTAGATCAACTTTTGAACCAAATTTCTCAACCGGAAGTGGTACTTTACCTGAACCCTAAGCCAATTTTTTACCTATAAACTGGTATTTTAAATAGAAATAGACGCATGGATCGTAATATAAGCCATAGTAATAATAAAAAATATTCAGATATTAAATGTTAATTAAATTGTGTAACCGGAAGTGATAGTTTACCTAAATATATACCTTTTTTTTCGTACAGGATGTGTAGTTTAAATTGGAATAATTGCATAAAATGTTTTTATAATGCTAATGTTACATTTTTAATTGTTACGCTTGCTTATATTAATTCATAAGCAATCGCTTAACGTCCTCGTGCATTTCTAAGTGCTTCTTTTTTAAAGTAATTCGCATAGGATCGGATGATACCAGCAACATAATAAATACCAAATGGTGTATTACCTCGTATCGTTTTTCGTCTTGTTTCTCGTTCTTCGTTTCGTTATATTGTTAATAAATAACATCTGATGTGTTTTGTGTTTTGAACAAAAAATGTTTTTCTCTTTGCACACTCTATTCAATGCTACTTTATGTTAATTCGAAACGAAGACTCACTTGTATTCAATGTAGCACGAGTACCTCAAGTAGAATTAAAATATGTAATAAAAAGTACCACGTTCTATTTAAAAAAGTAAATTTCCGGTCTGAATAACCTAATTCCGGTCAGAACCGGAAGTTGAAAATATCATCAAAGGATAGAGCTATCTCATTTGGTAATCAAAATTTTTTTGATTTTTCGAAAAAAACATTTCTTTTGATTTTGAAAGGGGTGGACGGGTGTTCTTACACACCCGGTATATTATATATTTAATATTTTTAAATTAAAACCAACCTTCTTGATTGCATAGACAATATAAAATTACTTGAATCACCATTATAGATATTCGGTGATTTAATCAGAATTGAAAAATAGTTAAAATTCTGATAAAAAATAGAAATTTGCTAATTAAAAACAAAAGCGCAGATATGCACAGCCAAATTTTTCTGAAATGTGTTAAGTATGAATTAGTTCACATGTATATATAAAGAGTTGCTTGGCGGCAGTTGGCGCAAACAAGTTCTAATCTAAAAACTGCATAAAATCAATTATTTTTTTAAGCATCTTTACCTATCAATGTAACATAGAAGAATAAGTAATTTTTTTTTTCGCTGAATCCATTATCGTTTACTCAAATATATATATTTTAAATAACCACCAACAAATTTTTATAATATCAGACTGATGCGATAATATTATGGATTCTTATGAGCTATCACAACGATCGGATTAACTATACGTAAAATGTACAAATTTAAACATTTTTTACAGGTAAATCATCGTGGCAAGAGACGTGGCATTAGTTGATTCTACATCTTAGAAGTTCTAAAAAGTGATTTATAGACTTTTTTTTGTTAATACTGAAAGTCAAGAAATTGGATTTTTTCCGCTCATTGACCACTGTGCGACGTGAGAATAGTCTTGTTGTAACGTCGAAAAAGGACGACAATAAGGCTTCCATTAATTAACACAGGACAGATATACTAAGTTTAGTTGTCGAGCCGATTGGAGTCAATATATGTCTCTTTATTTAATTCATTAAAATCGTATGCAATTCGACGCCTTGTCTAACCACATTGAAAAATCCTATCCGCAGGTTGCAGTAACCACACCAAGCTCGAAGTGCGATGAAGGCAGACGGAATCAACCGCACCGTTCTAGCCTTGAGAGTGCAAGCTCCACCCACTTACAATCGCCCAACTTTTGTTAATGCGTTTATCCGCAGGTCGAATGGGTACACACTCTATGTCAGTATACTCATCAAATAATCCCTAATCCTACCTTCATCTAAAGTTTTTATAATTTATTTCTTATTATTATACAAAATTGTTAGTAAAATCTCTACATTTTCAAAGATTTAACTATCAAGGGAAAAAACATATTTGATATTTTAATACCAATTTTAGAATGAAAAATAATCTCCACATAATGGAATTTAAAAATGTAAATTTTCATAATTTAACGTTTATCTGAAGGGGTAACTGTGGACGGAGTGTCGTTACACAGCAGGCAGTTAGGAGTTTCCATCGGGGGTCCTTCTGAACCATAAACCCGGCCCTTAATTCTAAAATAACCCCGGTCTAGCAAGATTTTTTGGCCTGGTGAGCCGTGTCGCATCCGGTTACGGCCGGAGCGGGTATAACGGCGTCACTAAAATGCAAATCCCCTCCCGCGGCGCGAGAAGTAATCCACACCTCGTACCCCATTCATATTGTAATAATACCATTGGCCTCTGCCGGTGCCGTCGTGTTTAAGATGCATAAAATTGATAGCCTTTGCAATTTTCCGAGCTTCGGCCGACCGACCGACCGACCGGGAGCTTTCCCGCTAGTTTATCCAACCCCCTTTTAACCCCCCGGACCGACGGACGGTCCCTTTTGAAACTCCCCCGCCCTCTATGACGAATGGCAATAGATGCGAAACAAATGAACTGGACAATGGCCGGTAGTTCACGGTTCATTTGCCGCGGAGATTTCGCAGCACAATCTATGATAGATTCCCCTTTCGAACCCTTTTTCGCCCGCGAAGGGACTTGAAAGGTGGCATTATGTTTAGAATTGGAAAAATTTCTATACCGACGAAAATGGAAAAATTCCTCGATTTGAAATTGGATTTGCCATTTTTTTCCCTCACCTTCGACTACCACGGGAATTTTACCTTCAAAATGTATGGAAATTCCGACTAAAGTTTTTCTGTCTAAATTTTACCAATGATGTTGTAATAAAAGACTTGAAACATTAATCGATTTGTAGCAGTAACAAACTGCTCGTAATTACGCGATTTGATTTGGGAGATGCAAATGTAATGTCGCGACCGATGGCGTCGCGACGCGTCCCCGAGAGACGGCGGCGCGGAATGAAGAGAAAATTGAAAGAAATAAAGGAGAGGCTTTCTAATAGAACGAGGAGAGGGAAAAAAGGACGCGTCCCGACTGAAGGGGCGCCCGTACGTCGAGTTTCCCGTACGATTAGATGACTTGTCAGGCTCGGACGGAAATTTCATTTCGGGAACTTGTTCGCGGAGACAATTGCGCCGAATTGGGCTCGGCGCGGGGGCGGAGCCTACGTAAATCGGGGATTACCGGGAATAACGTCCCTTTGATAAACTTGAAACTTGTTTATACGTACGTCGTTTCTCTAGAATTGGTCGGCTTAACTTCAAAAGCCCTTTCTTTGATATTCTTCAATCTAAAAACTAAAAGTTACAGTCTACTAATCACATATACCATCTATAAAATTGGTTTGACTCATCTAAATTGATCCATCAATTTAAATCCTTATGAAATTTCAAGTATATTGCCATCTTTCTCGTAGTAGCATAATTCCACGGTCATAAAATTTTTATTTTTGCTGGCAGAAAACTGATTGAGGTGATTTTTGACTTCCTCATTTAAGACGAAGGTTTTACCGTCTAAAAAATTTTGAAGTGACCAGAACAGATAATAGTCCGATGGTGCCAAGTCTGGAGAATATGATGGATGTGGCATTGTATCCGATTTAAGGTGTAAAAGCTGTTGACTAGTTCTGGCCTTTTCTGTTGAAGTACATAATTCAGTTTGTCCAACTGATGATAGTAGAGAACATAGAGAACCCATACATCGAACTTCGAGGATAATTCTACGCCTTTCAAGTGGTCATAAACTGTTGAATTTGATAAATTTGACCTTAGTCCGATCTCACGTATTGTTATTTACTGGTTCACATCAACTGATGTCTTTATCGTGTCTTTATCAGCTTCAACCGGCCTTCCCAAATGTGGTGCATCTTCGACATCAAAATTGCCGGACCGAAATTTAGCGAACTACTTTTGGCGCTGGCGTACTGTCAGTAGATCTTCTCTATACACATCGGTTAATTTCTTTTTGGTTTGAACAGCATTTTTACCCTTTCTGTAGTAAAACAGTAAAATATGTCGAAAATGCTGCCTATTGTAACTATTAAACATCCAAGTTTAATGTAATTAACAGAAAATTTCGCTTTTAAAACCTAGCCTTATTATTAGAAAGCTTAAAATTTACAATTAAGGACATTAAGTTACATTTTCTCTTCTGAGGAAAAAGATTTTTCGCTAACTCACTTAGTTTTTGGGTTAGAGGAAGCCAAATTTGAGGTATGCCGTTTTGGGGTTGTTCCAATTTTTGGACTATACCCCCATAAATATCGATTACATGAAAAAAAAGTTATAACAAAAGATGTTCGTAGTCAAATAAGGAATAACTTTTATTTAAAATATTTTTCGCTAACTGGCTTAATTTTAGAGTTAAAGGAAGCCAAAGTTGAGGTATGCCGTTTTGGGGTTGTTCCAGTTATTAGGCTACAACTCCATAAATATCAATTATACGAAAAAATGTTTATGACAAAATATATTTGGAATCGAATGTAGAATAACTCTTATTTAAAACATTTTTGCCTAGCTGCTTTAGTTTTTGAGTTAGAGGAAGCCAAATTTGAGGTATGCCGTTTTGGAGTTTTTCAAGTTTTTGGGCTATAACTTCATAAATGTCCATTGTACGAAAAAATGTTTATAAGAAAATATGTTCGCAGTCAAATACGAAATAACTTTTATTTGAAACATTTTTCGCTAATTCGCTTAGTTTTTGAGTTAAAGGAAGCCAAAGTTGATGTATGCCGTTTTGATATGAATTTTTAAAACTTGACCAATTAGTAGATTGTAGTTTCGTTTCTGTAGAAAAAACTAAAATTCATAGAAAATTCATTTCTGATGAAAATGAAGATTAAATTTTGATCTAAATCCTGATAAAATTTCTAATCTTTAGAATAATTAGTTTCTTAGAAATGAATTTTTCAAAATTAACTAGCCCAGGGGTTCTCAAAGTATGGTACATGTACCACTGGTGGTACATTTTATAGATTTTGATGGTACAATTTTTGATACCTATGCGAAGTTAGCGTCCAGCCTCCCGTTTTATAAGGATTTACAAGTATAGTAAACATTTTTTTTAAGAAACTCTTTAATCTATTTTAATGCTCTATGCATCATTCAAAAGCTTCATCCTTGGCGACTACAAGATTCCAATGTACATATCTGTTTTTACTGTACATGACAAAGTACATAAATGTAACTGTGAAAAAATTAGAATGTAGAATTAAGGACCTAAAAAGTAAGAAAATTGCTGGGTTTCCAATACTAGAAGAGTATCTTCAAGGAAACGAATCGAATAAACACTTGATTGAAGATATAGAAAAACATTGCATGGGACTTGTCAGTAATTTTCATTCTTACTTTCCTGAAAATTTAGAAAACGAAAGTTGGATAGGAGATCCGTTTTCTATTACGAATACTGCCCTAGAAAATGTTTCTATTTTAGAAAGAGATCAACTCACAGAAATTTCATGAGAGTCAATGAATGATTTCAAGAAGAGATACTTATGTAATTTTTGGATACAAAGGCGAAGTGAATACAAAGACATTTCGGAAAAAGCAGTAAAATTTTTATTGCCTTTTTGTACGTCGTATTTGTGTGAATCTGGATTTTCATCAATGTTAATGATAAAAAATAAATATAGAACACGGTTGCAACTTGAACCTGATTTAAGATTAAAATTAAAGTGAGGTACATAAAATTTTTGCCTTTAATTTCTGTGGTGCGAAATTTAGAAAGTTTGAGAATACCTGGACTAGTCAGTATATAATAAGTATACGACTTAAGTGTGAAGTTGGGTGCAAAACAATACAATTAAATCCTCTATCGGAAAAAAAAACGAAATTACTTTCCGAACACCCTAATAAATCTAGAATTAGAAGGTTCATCTTCGAACTTGTTTCTGAAGATGGTTGTAACATGTCATCCGAAACATCAAACGCTTTAGATCTAACGTATTTAAGTCTTGTTCTATTTTTTATAGTTCTAATATACAAAGACCAATCCTTTTGATAGTATTTGAAGTTACAAATATGATGTTACAACCTTCTTCCAAGTCAAGTCCAAACTGAACCCGAATGCTTTTAGTTCTACGTTTTGTATTAAAGTTAGTACAGAATGGGACAGAGCAATTTTCTTATTTAGAAATTAGTTCACATGGTACCAAGAAAAGACGTCTTTTTAATTGAGAAAAGTTCCTTTTCAATAGACGTTGAAAAGATGTCTTTTCATTACATTACAACTAATAAAACTAAATACACTAATGGGTTATGTAATTAAAGTATTTATTATATCTGTAGAAAACAAAAAAAAATACTATGTTTTATAATGTGATTTTAAAATCCATAAATCTAATAAAAATTTGAAAATAAAACCTCCAAAATTGTTAAAGAAAATGAAATGTATCATCAATACTTGAAGAAAAAATATAGTATTTTTTTTTTGTTAAAATTAATAGTGTCAACACAAATGAAAATAGCATTTGCTATTGACCAATCACTTTCCAGCTGGCAGGTTACGTGTAGGTCATCGAAATTGCAACGGTCGAGGGCCCCCCTATTTGCTCTGGAGCCCCACTCGGGGGCTCGGCTCGTCACCGAACAGTCAAATTCGCGTAAATCGCATTAGCAATCAAATTATTATTTGCAGTCGGTGATTGCAGCGGCTTTGTTTGTAGAAGCCCGAGAGTCCATTGGGCAGCACCCTATTTGGTACTACTATTGAAGTAAGGATACGAAAAAAACTATGTTTAAACAAAAAATAGTTTAGTTATTATAGAGTGATGCAGAAGCCGAAGCGGTGAGTGCGTTTTACGAGGTGGAGGGTATCGCGATGCCGTTCATAGGGATAGTAGGGGCTCTGTCCCGCACCCGCTACAATTTATCGGCTCTCTAAGCCTATGATGGTAGTTATAATCGGCTATGATCCTATTATTATGCCGCCGCAGAGGCCGCAGCGGCGATGGCGCTGCGATCGCGCCGCGCCGGTGGGCGGAGGCTCGCAAATTTCCGAATTTATCGCGCGATGGCGCCCGGATCGAGCGGCCGCTCAATAGCCCATTGTCCTGCGAATTTATCTCCGGTAACCATCTCAGGATGAAAGATTAGGGTAATGCGCCCCTCAAATTCGAAGGAGGCGGGCAGAGTTATGAAGAAGAAGTGCGACATTTAATAAAGTGATTTCGAACGAAATTATCCTTTCCGAATATCCTGAAATCTCGTCCCAAGTACCGTCGAGACCGTGACGCTCCCACAAGCAATTTAAATCGCGATTTTTTTTCTACCGTCTTCGTTTGTTTCTCCCCTAGCAGTTCAAAAATGTTCGTATAATAAATAGAAAAACTGAAATGTGAAACAAAGATAGAAAATGATGGAAAGAGAGCAGAGTCTACTATAAATCAGCTCTGGCTGTATAATATTGAAATGTACGGCAATGCAGTAAAAGCTTATATAATGGATGATTCGGCGGGTGGTGGGGGTGGCGAGGGTTGAAGCGGGGTCGAGGCGGGGACGCGGCACGTCCGTTTTAGCGTTTTAATAAAACCAGGTGGTTGAAGAGATGACCGCCGGCGGCGCTTGTCACGCTGCCAGTGCCAGATGTCCCCGCCGACTGCGATCTCGCCCGCGTTTCGCCCGAATATCTAATGCTGCGTTGCCAAAAGCCGTACAGAATGTAGTTTCGTGCGGCGATCGTCAACCGTTTTGTTCCTTTAATCGTTAGCAAAGCCACCGGCTAGTGTTTATCTACTGTATAATACGTTGGTCACGTTGTGCGGTTCGTTAACATCGATCTCACATTCTCGTCATTTCTGACATTATTAACTTTTATATTGCCTCGAATAATATCCACCTAGTTTGCCGATTCAATAAATAAATTTTCATAAATTTAAGAGGGGTGCCGGACAAACTAAAAGTAAATTTAAGCGTCGGACGAAAGATTTCACTTCTTTAGGGTGACAAACGAACCGTCAAGAACATGCTAATATTTGACGAAGAATCAGATCGGCCGGCTTCGGACGGTCGAATCAAAACAGTGGCGTTCGTGTGAGGAGGGTCCGGTGGCAGCCGGACCGTGAAGGGGGGAAGTACGATGCCCGACGAATTAGGGGGTTATATAACTTCCCCCTACGGAGGAATGCAGAGAGTCCCGTGTGAATCGTATCTGGAGGTCTTCGGGAAAGTTCCGCCCGCACTGCGCGGACAAAGGGGGCTCCGTAAACAATAAGGGCTCCTCCCGAGTTCCACTTCAATTAAATACCTAAGTTTTACGGGGCATTGTTTCCGGCGCGTTGCTCTTTCGAAACTTTTGTCGCCCGCCCATTGTCCGCATTCCCGACTCGAAAAAACGGACGGTCCGATTGGAAACCGGGCAGTCTTTGAAATAAAAGGGACCAACTCCCCGACGGAAACGTATACTTGCCTATCAGCCGAATTGTAAAGTGCAGCGTAACGAGTATGTGGCTTCAAACAAGCTTCCGACCAATAAAACCAGCGCGGAAGACGCTGTTTCGTTCAGAGTTTCCTCTTCTCCCCTTACTATCTTTCCTTACTAAACTTTCCTCCTGAATCATTAAATCACGGTCGAGGGAAGTTAACCTTTAACAAGTTCTTCGTTAACATTGATATGTTATGGATAACTACTTGCTATGTAGATTTTACCTTCCTTTAAACCACTATAACCAATATTAAAACTAGGAATTAGGGATTTATTAGGAGCGGAGGGCAGAAATTGCGAAATTAGAGAATAAACCGACAGGTCGGGGATTATCCCGAGGGAGCGTCGCGACGCGTCAGGTGGAGTCCCGATTGGAAGCGACCGCAATTTATTCGCCGTTCGACATAAGCTTCGCCGGGGGCGGCGGGAGGATTATCCCCAATGCGCTCCCCCGATCCGGTTGCAATGCAGAACGCGCGATAACAAACCCCAAAATAATTAGGGACGACCCCGTCGTACGAAAAAAAAAAAATCCGATTTCGCTTTTGTATCATTCGAAAAAAGGAACTTGTAATGCGACCTAAACGACTACGTATCTAAACGAAAAAATCTCTCTATAGGTACCGATTTTCATTCATCTCTTTATGGATTACTAAAAATAAATTTAATTTAATTCATCTCAATTAATCAAATCTTTATATTCCCAAAAATATATCTAAAAAACACAATTTTGATAAAATAGATATAAAAATTTCTTGTATTTTTTTTTTTGGGAATCAAAATCATAACATTTACTAATTTTAATTAACAAAACAACTTTATTTATTAAAAATTATCAGATTATAAAAAACATAATGATTATTTTTACATTTTAATAATATTACCTAAAGTAAAATTAAAATATCGGAGTATAAAAAACTTTGTAAATTAAAAATTTCATTTTTTGTAAAATAGTTACATAAACATGCAAACTGGGGGGAAAACTCATCAAGCGTAATCGTATCACCTCACGCGTTTTCGGCTCTCTCGGAAACATCACGTATCCGAGGGCAAGATAGGTCCGTATCCGGCATTTAATATCGGTAATGATGTGCTCTTCAAAGTTTACCGCGTCGTTTTTAGGTCTTTATTTTGTAGAGTAGTGAATGGAGCGCTCGCTGCCGCGGTTTGACGTTGGTAAAGCATATCTTTGATGTTTTTCGGCAGCGGCCGCGTGTCGGCACTCGCCATCAGGCTAATTACTTTCCGCTCTTTTCGACGAATCGAAGTATTTTTTAGATTTTAATGTAACGATTTCGTTTTAATCAATCAATCTAAATGAATTGAAAATGTTTGGTGGGTTTAATGTGGGTTTATAATGATTAAAATCAACTAATGGTTTAATACTAAAGAAAAAAAAAAAAAATGGGTGAGGATTACATTTCATTTAGGTGAAATTAATTATTGGTATTAAAATGTTTGGTGGGTTTAATGTGGGTTTATAATGATTAAAATAATGATTAAAATCAACTAATGGTTTTATACTAAAGAAAAAAAAAAAAAAATGGGTGAGGATTACATTTCATTTAGGTGAAATTAATTAATTATTAAATATTTTTTTATATTAATGAAAATTTCAAGTTCATTTTAGTTGTTTAATTTTTGAAAATAAATTAATAAAATTAAAATGTTCATATGTATAAAAATGGTGGAGGAGCCGGATATTGAGGGGAAATATTTAAAATATTTTTTATGTAAGCGGCTATTTTTGTAATTTATATTGAGAAAGATTGTTAATTTTGAATTGAAGAGAATTGAAAATCTCATCAGTCAAATGCAAATCTGGTTTAACGGACTTTAAGGTGCGCACACAATGTTGGTTACCAGCACTGGCCCAACCAGTGCTAATAAGCAACAACAAGCGGGAAAATATTGCTTTATTTTTAAATGTAGGCAAATGTGTAAAAAACGTGTCTGGACTTGTCGCCGCTTGAAGCTGGCACCAACCAGCTACTCACTGCGACTAATTATGTTTTTTTATTTTTGAGCGACGGGCGATATGCAATGAAAGGATTGACACATTCCGTCAGAATCTATGAAAAAAAAAGAAAAATGTGACTTGTACCGGGTTCCAACCCAAATCAAATCCATTAAACATATTAACCACTTCTATATCACCGTCTCCTATTCTTAAAATGCAGAAGATAAAGCCTATGAGGAGGGATGATTATATGACATTCATGATTGAAATTGAAAAGAAAAATTTAGACGTATTGGAAACGAGAAACCAAAAGAAGGCGTCAAATGAGCATGAAGATTTGCTCTTTTTCAAGAATATACTCCCTCCGGGAAAATGATACAACTTTCTTAATATGGTTATCGCGATGGTGTAACGATTTCGTTTTCTTGGTTCGCTTTCTGGTAATATTCCGATTTTATTGAAGGTCGTCGGTATAGGGTTGTCATCTATTATCGATTATTTGAGTTTCGACGTTTGGTTTCGATCTAACTTCAGGGCAGAGTTGGTCATCTCGTCCCATTATATTTGTTCTGTGCCTCGTCCTCTTTTGCATCGTAAACTTCATTGAGCGTAGACGTTCGTTTTGAGCTCCGAGTTTGTGAAACGTGGTCTTTTTTGAAGAAGAAACCTTATCGTTGGTGATTTGTAACCAAGATTGGTTGGACAAGATTCTTTATCGTCGTTGGACGGATTTGTTAACCCGTTTATTTATCGATTGTGTCGATTTTCGGAGATATTTCCGGATTTATTTTCTCGGAGCGTCAAACCTCTTTAGGCCGTTTAAGATCGTAAGGCCTCTTTTTTTGTTGTTCCTTGAGTCTAGCCTTTGTCATTTGAACTAGACCGGGATTGGATCTGCGTCGAACCCATTTATACATCTGATCCTTCCTGCGACTTGAACCTCAAACTTGTTGGCTCGACTTTTGGTCTCAACACGTTAGATTTGAGCACCTACCACGACACCGAACATCTTCCCCAGGCCAGGAGATAATTCAGATAAGCGAACCAAGCTTTTTATTTTATCCCCGAAAAGAATAAGATTGATACCATAAGTTATTATACCGTTGGATTAACGTTATTTGAACTACTGCTTCTTTTTGTTTTTTTTTTGAACATTACATAAGATATTATTTTGTTCCTGTCGATCGCATTTCATTCAGTTATTTAAATTCACAGTATTTACTTCTGTGACTCGATCGCAAGACTTTCTTTTCTTTAATTTTATTTCGGAACCGGTTAATATTTTTATTTTCAGTTTTCAAACTTCGACAATAGCTACTCTCGGGTTATACGCGTTTGCGGTTACTTATTTAGTATTTATTTCTTTTTTCTTGGTGCGAATTACGAACACTTTCATTCAATTTAGGGTTTTATTAGTTGCGATTGGGATTTCCCTTATTTTTTTTTTATTATTATTTATATGTTATTTCTTTTTCTTTTTTTATCAACAGACAGGAACCTTTCTTTATAATTATTCAGCGAATTTACAAATTGAGTATACTGAAAATATATCTGATTATTAACTTCATTTGTGTGTTTGACTGTTTCTTTGCTGATTTCGGGCTTAATTGGTGTGTGGCTAGAGAACGTTTGGTAGGTATTTTGGTAAGTCCGTGGCGCCCTTATATTCTAAAATTGAACCTCCCCGTCTCCCCTGTATCCAAGCTAGCTGGAGCCCAAAACCTACTAGACCTCGCGGTGTTATTTTTTGTGTTGGTTGATTTCGGCGTTACAATGGCAGCTACTGAGAAAAATGTCAGAGCAGTTTTGGGGACACTGGTCTAAGCACTACCTCCATTATATTCAAAATCGGTCCAAATGGTTCCAACCCGATAATAACCTCAAACTAGGATCACTGGTTTTGATTCAAGATGAAAGATATCCACCATAAAAGTAGCCTTTGGCATGAGTTAAGTATAAAGCTTCATTATGAAGCAGATTACTGAAGAGAATTGAAAACCGCAAAAGTCAAAAATGAATCTTGTTCAATTTTCTTGAAGGTACACTCATAGTCACTGGAAATGAACTTCAAAACTCTGTGCGAGAGTGATAACTAAAACAGTCTCAGGTTCGGTCGGCTTTCGAGATAAAACCTGTCGTGAGGCTATAATTCATGTAAATCAATGTTCGTTTTCTTCGTATTTATGGATACCGCACCGAGTTGGGCTGTGGCTCCGTTGACATGTTTCTACGCTTTCAGTCTCGCGCCAGATTTCATTCTGTCGAAAGCCAACTGAATCCTAATGTAACGGTTTTATTTTTCGGGTTTCATTAAATTTGAATTGTTTGGTTTGGGCCATCTGTTGGAAGGTGTCATTTTTAAGATTTCTTGGTTTTATTGCGAAATACAGGATATTGGTTCGTTCCTTAGATTAGTGCGATCGAAAGTGGTGGGGATAGTTCCTTCCTGCATCGTAATTTAGGTAATTTCGTTCTCTTCGTTTTCGATCCTTGGAAGAGCGCGGTTGACATTTGGCTCCGATAGTAACTGCGTGGGTGGCGAAGCATAATGGAAGAATTCTCTTTGGTGTTGTTTGGGAGAACTTCTAATCGCAATTTGGCGGATCAGCTTCCCATTTCACAGATTTTGGGCACCTGTTTATGATTTGTCGGATTGATTCCGGATTAATGGGTTTCTATCAGCCAACACGCAGAGCCGATTAACATCTTAAGGTATGTTTTGCGTTTGCAGAGAACTTGAATCTTTTTGTTTGGAGCGTTTTGTAATTCGTGTTTCTCTTGGGCTCCTTTTTCTTTCTGTTTTTTTTTTTTTGTTTGGATTTTGAGATATTGCGTCGAAATTTTAAGTTACCCCCCCCCCTGGCGGCCACCGTTCATCATTATTGAAAGCCGTTAGAAGAACAAGGACGGTAAAACATCTAACCAAGTTTGTGGCGACGCACGTATTCATGAGAGAGACGCCACTCCTAGCAGACCGAGACACCTCTACAGATAAGCCCACGCTTTGTGTTTTCTTTTATTAAATTATCGTTTTTTTATTTGGTTATTGGGGATCTTCAATCCTTGATAATCTTTTACTTGCAGATTAACTTGTATTGTTCTAAATTTATTTAATACCATTTAACAAAATCATTTGTGTACCTATTCGCTCAGATATATTTTTATTCCGGGTTAAAGTTAGACACTTATTTGAAAGTGTAATACATATTTGACAACAGCTGTTATCATTTATTATTGTTTTTTTTTTGGGTTCGCGTTAACATTTAAACTTCAGGTTATTAGTTTGTTAATTCTTTGTTACATATTGTAAATTTTTATATGAACATTCCTTCTGACATTCTTTTTCTTTTATTATTATTTTATTCCTTCTATTCAATACAAGTACATTTTTGGTTTATAAAATTGTCTTTTGTTTTGTTGTTGTCCTTCGATCGTGGATTCGGACTTGCCTGATCTTAGGATAAGTGAAGGTTGGTAGATATCGGTTTAAGTTCTTGGCGCCTTCTTATTTAACATCTGAACCCCTCCCTTCTCCGCAGAGTGAATCGGAGCCCGATCCTATCAACGGTAGTTTTGGCATTTTATACGAACTTAATTATTATTCGTTTATAACTTGAATTTTGCGCTACACTAAACCGTTTTAGCAATCGCTCTCGCACAGGGCTTTGAAGTTCATTTCCATTGACCATGAGTGTACGTTTTATACTGAGGCAACCAGCAACAAGTAATTAGCAATTAATAACTTGTGATACTGTTACTTGGTCACATTTTACATATAATTAAATCACGTTTCTCACATTAGGAGAATTCGATATTGCAGATACAGAGATGGTATCGAATTGTTCCAATGTTAGACGTTTACTTGTCTCATAATAAGATGTGCCTATACAGTGTGCACCCATTCGACCTGCGGATAGACGCATTAGCAACAGTTGGACGATTGTAAGTGGGCGAAGCTTGCCCTTCCTGCAAGTAACACGGCTAGAACGGTGTGGTTGATTCCGTCTGTCTTCATCGCACTTTGAGGTTCGTGTGGTTACTGCCACCTGCGGATAAGGTTTTTTAATGTGTTAGACAAGGCATAGAATTGCATACGATTTTAATAAGTTAGATAAAGAGACACATATCAATATGTGTAAAAATGGTGGAGGAGCCGGTTTTGGTGAAATATATAAAGCATTTTCTATATAAAAGTGGGTTAAATTTTTTTTATCTATATCGACAAAGATGCGATGTTAACCTCGAACTGCAGGGAATCGAAGATCGCATAACTCAAAAACGAGTCCTGTGAGTGAATTTTCTTGTACGGCTGGTGCCTCCAACTGAGCACCGGGCGTCAAACTTTATAGAAACTTCGCCCCGCAGATGCGCGTCTCAGAATGCAGGCCAATATTTTATACGCGGTTCGCCGGGTCCTTACTTCGTCCTTTTTTTACCCCGCTTCCGAGATTCGTACGGATTTCCTCCGGGCGCGTGTTTATGTTTCTCGGCATCTGGCGTTCGTCAATTTTTACCTTCCACCCGCGGTTATCCGAGTTATCCGAGCGACGACGGTTATCAAACGGTATACGATTTATACGCGTATATCTTGAACGTCGCGCAGGGGCCGGAAAATAATGGATCTGTCCGAGGTCATACGTGTTGGTTCGAGGGCGTCACGTTTCATAGGTGTGATTTAAAACGGGCGCGTTCTTAAGTGTCAGACCGCCGCGCCGAGCCGAGCCCCCCTAAACATTTCCAATTTACATATTTATAACGCGCGGCAACTGTTCGACCGACCGAGACAATGCGCCCGGCGCACACTTGTTTTCTTTGTTTAGACCACACGCATTCAAGGATCGCGGTGGCGGGTTATTTCCGTACATAACGGGACGTTATTTCGACGATAGATCGGACAATTTCAGAGGCACGTTTGCGAAACGACGAGAGTTTATTTTTTAATTTGCACGGTGCCATATGGCGCCGGCGAAAATGAAAACTTTTAAATTATGCGCCACGATATCCGCGATATTAAAAGAAACTCGCGCGCGGGAAGGGAGTGAAGAGCCGTCGCGTCGTCTTAATTACCGGTCCTCGTATAATATCATCGGTCCTCCCGGCGCGTTTAAGGTCCTCGAAAGTTTGCAGATTAAATTGGATCGACCTGAGGGCGGCGGCGGACGCACATAAGACCCTAATTTGTGCGGCGATACATGCACTCGAGCTTTATACAGTCAATAGCCAATGCTCGGGCAACTTTTAATAACCCCCAACTTTTTCCATTAGCCGAATGAGTTAACCACCGTCGTCGGCTGACTTTAAAGTCGGGCGGACTTAATTTCGTTACCGCCTATTTACCGCGGCGAATGGCGAAAGAAACCTTTTGATGTTGTTTGGCTTTTTCACTCTAATTAAAATAACGTTAAACGATCGAAATTATTGAAGGGAAATGTACATTATAGAGGGTGTTCCATTTTGATTGTCCAATTTGTTGCTGGCTACCTTCCATTATTCTTTGGTTAAAAATAAGTAAAAAAATCCTAATGAATCTAATTATTTAGAACTTACAAAAATGAGAACGAACAAAAAGGATTTTAAAAAATGGATTCTAATAGCACTTTAATTGAATCATTTCTGAAAACGTTTCTTCCCTGATGTCCAAGGTTAGATGCCTTCTCAGAGTACCAACTCAACTTTCTCAGCGTGATTGCAACTTTCCATGAGTAATTGACGAATTGAAAAGCTGGGTTGCAGTTTAAAAGTCGTGCTTACTAGAAACCACTTATGGCGACGATGATAGACACGTTGTGTAAATCTTGTAGAAATCCGGCTCGAAGGATCTTGTAGAAAATTATGTATGGTGGAAAAAAGTCGCTGGCAAATAAAAAATTCTTCGTTTCTAGGTTTACAAATAAATCATAATGAATTATTACGAATTCGCAACATATTGATAGTCTTATTATGTAAATTAAAAAAATGTAAACAGATGTATTATGTAAATACGAAAAATGTTATTATGTTGTTCAATAAACTTGAAAGGAATACACTTGACTACCCTTTAAATAGAGGGGTAAATCTTTATAGGCTTTAACCCAACTGCCACTTTAAATTTCATGATTACAAGGTATCCTTTTAATATTTAGGCATAAAATTTTTACCATCGTGATCCTGACGTTAAATTAAATCGTGTAGTTCATCCTTTATTTATCAAAATGATTGACATTGAAATCCTTTTTAAAACTGGTTTTAAAAAATCACCCAGACTTTATTTATAGGAATTAAGAAAAACTTTTTCGAAGAAATTATAAATAAAAGTGTCTTTTTTAATATAACATATAGAAATTTAAATTCGATTAATAAAATTTCCAAAAAAATTTTTTTTCTAAACTTTTACATTTTCACCAAATTTAAAATCGCCAAAGTTTAAAAAATCACCCAGACTTTATTTATAGGAACTAAGAAAAACTTCTTTGAAGAAATTATAAATAAAAGTGTCTTTTTTAATATAACATATAGAAATTTAAATTACATTAATAAAATTTCAAGAAAAAAATTTTTTCTAAACCTCTACATTTTCACCTAACCTAAAATCGTCAAAGTCAAACTTTAAAAAATCACCCAGATTTTATTTATAGGAACTAAGAAACACCTTTTTGAAGAAATTATAAATAAAAGTGTCTTTTTTAATATAACATATATAAATTTAAATTAAATTAAGAAAATTTCGAGAAAAAAATTTTTTTCTAAACATCTATATTTTCATCTAACCTAAAATCGTCAAAGTCAAACTTTAAAAAATCATTCAGATCTTATTTATAGGAACTAAGAAAAACTTTTTTGAAGAAATTATAAATAAAGGTGTCTTTTTTAATATAACATATAGAAATTTAAATTAGATTAATAAAATTTCAAAAAAAAATTTTTTTCTAAACCTCTACATTTTCACCTAACCTAAAATCGTCAAAGTCAAACTTTAAAAAATCACCCAGACTTTATTTATAGGAACTAAGAAAAAAATTTTGAAGAAATTATAAATAAAAGTGTCTTTTTTAATATGACATATAGAAATTTAAATTAGATTAATGAAATTTCGAAAAAAAATTTTTTTTCTAAACTTTTACATTTTCACCTAATTTAAAATCGCCAAAATTTAAAAAATCACCCAGACTTTATTTATAGGAACTAAGAAAAAATTTTTGAAGAAATTATAAATAAAAGTGTCTTTTTTAATATAACATATATAAATTTACATTAGATTAATAAAATTTCGAAAAAAAATTTTTTTTTAACCTCTACATTTTCACCTAACCTAAAATCGTCAAAGTCAAACTTTAAAAAATCATCCAGATTTTATTTATAGGAACTAAGAAAAACTTTTTTGAAGAAATTATAAATAAAAGTGTCTTTTTTAATATAACATATATAAATTTAAATCAGATTAATAAAATTTCAAAAAAAATTTTTTTTTCTAAACCTCTACATTTTCATCTAACCTAAAATCGTCAAATTCAAACTTTAAAAAATCATTCAGATTTTATTTATAGGAACTAAGAAAAACTTTTTTGAAGAAATTATAAACAAAAGTGTCTTCTTTAATATAACATATAGAATTTAAATTAGATTAATAAAATTTCAAGAAAAAATTTTTTTTCTAAACCTTTGCATTTTCACCTAACCTAAAATCGTCAAAGTCGAATTTTAAAAAATCACCCAGACTTTGTTTATAGGAACTAAGAAAAGGTTTTTTTGGCAAATTGGGTGAATAAATAGCCTCTTAGCCTGGTTTTAAGGCGACGATTTAAAATATCCTTTGAAAAGTGCTTTAAATCTATAATTAGAAAGTTCTATTTTATAACAAAATTTTATTTCATACGTATGTCTATTAATTGATACTTGAGAATTAATTTTATGGGAGTAATAGTAAATTCTAATCCTTCTAACAATCAACATTCATGTAGACAAGTGAAAGATATCATAAAAATATTTTCAATTTCAAATTGGGGCTTTGTTCACGCAGAATTGAATTAATTCCAGATTTGCTTTTATTAGATATGGTTGAGTTGAGCTGCATTCGATTCATTTCGCCTATAAACGAGATAAATTGCATTCTATTGGGTTAGCTGTCTGTAAAATTGCATTAAGTTTGATTTAATTTTGCCTCTGCCTGTTCTGCGTGTTTCAATCCTGTAAAATTCATATGCGCGATCCGTTATTTTACCAAAATATCAAAAATAATCAGATCGATTTTTTTAACTAGATCTTTTCAAAATAATTTTTTTTTGAAAATAACTAAAAATGTATATTGTAGATAAATAAATGCTTTTAATCTAAATTTTTATAAAATTTCAAATCCCAACAACAATTTGTTAGATATGAATTTTTTAAAATTGACTCTTTAATTTTTTCTCTTCTGAAAATTTTTTGTTCTTAGGAAAAAACTAGAAATAGTAGAAAGTTTATCTTTGGCAAAAATAAAGACTAAGTTCAAATCTAAATCATTGGAAAATTTCAAGTCTCAATAACCACTAATTCCTTAGATATGAATTTTAAAAAATTAACATATTTTAATCAACATTAAGTTACATTTTGACTTCTGAGGAAAAAACTAAAAATCGTAGAAATTTTATCTTTGGCAAAAATAAAGACTAAGTTTAAATCTAAATCCTCATAACATTTCAAATCTCTAGAGTAATTAGTTTCTTAGGTATGAATTTTTAAAAATTGACAAATTTTAATCGTCATGTTAATTAAGTTAGGTAAAAATTTCTTTTCTGTGAAAAAAAACTAAAAGTTGTAGGAAGTTAATTTTTGGTACAAATAAAGACTAAGTTTCAGTCTAAAGCCCTATAAAATTTTAAGTTTCAATAGCAATTAGTTTTTGAGATATGAATTTTTAAAAAATGTCAAATTTTTATGAACATGTAATTTAAGTTGGGTTAGAATTTCTCTCCTGTAGAAAGAACCAAAAATCATAGAAAGTTCATCTTCGGTGGAGATAAAGACTAAGTTTCAATCTAAATCCCTATAAAATTTTAAGTTTCAATAGCAATTAGTTTTTGAGATATGAATTTTTAAAAATTGTCAAATTTTTATGAACCTGTAATTTAAGTTGGGTTAGAATTTCTCTCCAGTAGAAAAAATCAAAAGTCATAGAAAGCTCATCTTTGGTGGAAATAAAGACCAAATTTCAATCTAAATCCCTATAAAATTTTAAGTTTTAATAGCAATTAGTTTTTGAGATATGAATTTTTAAAAATTGTCAAATTTTTATGAACATGTAATTTAAGTTGGGTTAGAATTTCTCTCCTTTAGAAAAAACCAAAAGTCATAGAAAGCTCATCTTTGGTAGAAATAAAGACTAGGTTTCAATCTAAATCCCTATAAAATTTTAAGTTTCAATAGCAATTAGTTTTTGAGATATGAATTTTTAGATATTGTCAAATTTTTATGAACATGTAATTTAAGTTGGGTTAGAATTTCTCTCCTGTAGAAAAAACCAAAAGTCATAGAAAGCTCATCTTTGGTAGAAATAAAGACTAAATTTCAATCTAAATCCCTATAAAATTTCAAGTTTCTTAATTCGTTTTTGAAATATGAATTTTTAAAAATTGTTAAATTTTAATGGACATGTAAATTAAGTTGGGTTAGAATTTCTCTCCTGGAGAAAAAATCAAAAGTCATAGAAAGCTCATCTTTGGTGAAAATAAAGATTAAGTGTTAATCTAAATCCTTATAAAATTTCAAGTTTCAATAGCAATTAGTTTTTGAGATATGAATTTTTAAAAATTGTCAAATTTTTATGAACATGTAATTTAAGTTGGGTTAGAATTTCTCTCCTGTAGAAAAAACCAAAAGTCATAGAAAGTTCATCTTTGGTAGAAATAAAGACTAACTTTCAATCTAAATCCCTATAAAATTTTAAGTTTCAATAGCAATTAGTTTTTGAAATATGAATTTTTAAAAATTGTCAAATTTTTATGAACATGTAATTTAAGTTGGGTTAGAAATTCTTTTCTGTGGAAAAAACTAAAAGTTGTAGGAAGTTAATTTTTGGTACAAATAAAGACTAAGTTTCAATCTAAATCCCTGTAAAATTTTAAGTTTCAATAGCAATTAGTTTTTGAGATATGAATTTTTAAAAATTGTCAAAGTTTTATGAACATGTAATTTAAGTTGGGTTAGAATTTCTCTTCTGTGGAAAAAACTAAAAGTTGTAGGAAGTTAATTTTTGGTACAAATAAAGACTAAATTTCAATCTAAATCGTAATAAAATTTCAAGTCTCAACAACAAAAAGTTTTTGAGATATGAATTTTTAAACTTTGACTAATGTTATAGATAAATAAATGGATATTTTGTATAAATTGTTAAAAATTTTGATCAATAAAACCCTAAGATGTTTTGTGTAGCTAATATTCTTAGCACAAGTAATATCAGAATACAGTGATTTCACCCCCTCGAATCATGACGGCCTACACTACGGGGCGAGACATAATTGAAATATCTTCCCGTACACCATCGCTTTAATAAAATCAATACTCCATTAATACGTACGCATCTCTCTCCTTCATAAATTACGCGCGGGGGATGAAATAATCAAGTAATATGTGCCTGGCAGGGGTGCTGGGGTACTGCAAATTCGATTGTCGAACATAACAGGCGTCTGGCGCAGTCCGCGCGGATGCGAATGGTTAACGGTCCGACACAAACTTTGTTACAAAACGAAAACACCCCTTTTTTAGAGTTGTAAGGGTAGTTTCTTTAATATTTGGCTTTGTGAGTTGTTTTGGAGACGGGGAGTTTTCAATCAACGCGGTAATCTCGGGACGAATTAGGGGTGTAGGTCGTCCGGACACAAATGCCACGTCTGGTCTTATTTGCTTTCGGAAGGGGACGTGCGACGTGTGCGATGGCGGACTGACAGATAGCCGCGGGCCGTGTTTTCCTAACTAATGACTAATTGGTCTATTTTAGGTGGAGGAACGACGTCCACGGTAATGGAACGCGTACGCGAATGTTTGTCTTCTCCGTTTAATAATAAAGATTTACTTCATTACTTCCATTAAATTCTTATAAAAAGGCTTTTTTTAAGATTATTTTCGTCTACCTAGTTTTACGGTAGGTGGGTATATTTCATTTGCGTTAAGTTAATTGTTAGAGGCAAGGCGATTTAATTTAGCTACCGCTTCGATTGCCACCTGAAATCCTTTTAATTTCGCATTTAGAAAATTGGCGTAAGTCGGACCGGTGCCGGGAGCCGGGAGCCGGGAGCCGGAAGGAGTCAGAATAAAACGTTCATTAGTAGAAAAGACTTTTACCGCAGGAGTGGCGGCGCCGACCGAAATAAAATAATAAAACTCGTTAACGAGTAACTTTGAACAATCGTCCTTCCTGGAGGAGCGCGTTCGGTTCCCCCCTCGCTTCGGTTCCCCCCTTTTACCCGACGGTCGTTCCCGACGGCCGGGCCGGATGGGCTCCCGTGGAAAAGCAAAAGGCGAATCATTACATTAATTTAAGTTAAGTCATTATTCGGAGTCCCGGATCCAGTCGCAGAGCAATTATCGTCATTATTCGATTGTAAGGGCCGTGCCGCGCGTGGGGAAGTTCGCCCCGGACGTGATAAATGGACGGCGGCGACTTCATCGCCGGATTTCCAGCGTCGAAGAAACTAGAAATAGAAGAAGTCAGATTAGCCTGATCTGTTCGGATAAGGGCTTCCCCCGCACGAGGCCCATCCCCAATTACCTGCGATCTTCGACCGCTCCCACCCCCGTCTGTCTAACTCGACGTGATCAATGACCTTTTTTATGGGATTTCTTTCCTATTATCAACGTTCCACCGTATGGGGTTCGCTAGGTGTGGAAAACTCCCGTTCTCCGGACGTGATGAACGATGTAATTATTAAGCGATTTCTTCTTCAACAAAGATTACATTCGATAACATTAATAATTTTCTCATTTATTTATAAGGTACTCATTTAAGTTCGAATTTAAACATGCATTGAAATTTTAATAATACTTTTTTTCTTAGTTCCTATAAATAAAGTCTGGGTGATTTTTTAAAGTTTGACTTTGACGATTTTAGGTTAGATGAAAATGTAGAGGTTTACAAAAATTTTTTTTTCTGGAAATTTTACTAATCTAATGTAAATTTCTATATGTTATATTAAAAAAGACACTTTTATTTATAATTTCTCTAAAATTTTTTTTCTTAGTTCCTATAAATAAAGTCTGGGTGATTTTTTAAAGTTTGACATTGACGATTTTAGGTTAGTTGAAAATGTAGAGATTTAGAAAAAAATGTTTTTCTGGAAATTTTACTAATCTAATGTAAATTTTTATATGTTATATTAAAGAAGACACTTTTGTTTATAATTTCTCCAAATTTTTTTTCCTAATCCTATAAATAAAGTCTGGGTGATTTTTTAAAGTTTGACTTTGACGATTGTAGGTTATGTGAAAATGTAGAGGTTTATAAAATTTTTTTTTTTTTTTGGAAATTTTACTAATCTAATGTAAATTTTTATATGTTATATTAAAGAAAATTCTTTTATTTATAATTTCTCCAAAAAATTTTCCTTACTTCCTATAAATAAAGTCTGGGTGATTTTTTAAAGTTTGACTTTGACGATTTCATGTTATGTTAAAATGTAGAGATTTAGAAAAAAAATTTTTTCTGGAAATTTTACTAATCTAATGTAAATTTTTATATGTTATATTAAAGAAAATTCTTTTATTTATAATTTCTCCAAAAAATTTTCCTTACTTCCTATAAATAAAGTCTGGGTGATTTTTTAAAGTTTGACTTTGACGATTTCATGTTATGTGAAAATGTAGAGATATAGAAAAAAAAATTTTTCTGGAAATTTTACTAATCTAATGTAAATTTTTATGTTATATTAAAGAAGACACTTTTGTTTATAATTTCTCCAATTTTTTTTTCTTAGTTCCTATAAATAAAGTCTGGGTGATTTTTTAAAGTTTGACTTAGACGATTTTAGGTTATGTGAAAATGTAGAGGTTTATAAAAAAATTTTTTTTTTGATATTTTACTAATCTAATGTAAATTTTTATATGTTATATTAAAGAAAACACTTTTATTTATAATTTCTCCAAAAACATTTTCTTAGTTCCTATAAATAAAGTCTGAATGATTTTTTAAAATTTAACTTTGACGATTTTAGGTTAGGTGAAAATGTAAAGATCTAGAAAAAAATGTTTTTCTGGAAATTTTACTAATCTAATGTAAATTTTTATATGTTATATTAAAGAAAACACTTTTATTTATAATTTCTCCAAAAACTTTTTCTTAGTTCCTATAAATAAAGTCTGGATGATTTTTTAAAGTTTAACTTTGACGATTTTAGGTTAGGTGAAAATGTAGAGGTTTAGAAAAAAAATTTGTTTCTGGAAATTTTACTAATCTAATGTAAATTTCTATATGTTATATTAAAAAAGCCACTTTTTTAATATAATTTAAACGCATTTAAACATACATTGAAATTTTATTAGACAAAATTAGCAAAAATGTTGTTGATAAAGACGGTATCGACTATCAATGGTGGACAATCTCCAAAAAGGAAAAATGGAATTTCAGGGGTGAGCAAACCTCTTCGTGGGAGATTTTAGGGGTTGACAAATCTTGTTGAGGGACATTTCAAGGGTTGTCAAACCTTCTAGAAACCAAATTCAAGGATAAGTAATACCTCTATTTCTCAAATGGACTTCAGGGGTAGGAAAACCTCGTCGAGAATGTCTCTCTTCAAAGGTTTGCAAACTTCCTAGAAACCCGATTCAAGGATAAGTAAACTCTTAATTTTTCAAACGGGCTTCAGGGATGGAGAAATCTCATCGAGAGACATTTTAGGGATTGACAAACTCGATTCAAGGATAAGTAAACCTTCGATTTTTCGAACGGACTTTAAGAGTGGACAAAACTCGTCGAAATACATTTTAAGGGTCGGCAAAACTTGTCGATAGATATTTCAGGGATTTGGCAAACTTCGTAGAAACCCGATTTAAGGATATGTAAACCCTCGATTTTTTAAACTGACTTCAGAGGTGAGCAAAACTTGTCGAAAGACATTTTAAAGATTGACAAACTTCATACAAACCCGATATAAGGATAACTAAAACCTCGATTTTTCAAATAGACTTCAAGGGTGGGCAAATTTCATCGAGAGACATTTCAGGGGTTGACAAACTTCGTAGAGACATTTAGAAGTTACAACTTTATTATATACTAGTGTAGAGTATTTACTACTTCATACGCATCCTTGAAGGGTGTATATTCAAGAAGGGTATCGTCGTTTTTGTTGCCGAAATGTACTTTCAACGTTTTGATGTTTAATTAGAATAGCCGAGAAATGAACCGTCGAGAAATTCGGAAATTCAAGTCGCGAAAACCCCGATTCGCAAAAGAAAGTAAGGTAAGGGCCGTCGAGAAAGCTAGCCCAAAGAAGGGCCGCGGACATAGCGAATATAGCGTTTCAAAAGGGGCATATTTAGAAGTTTAGCCGAGAAACGTACCGTCGACAAATAATAGCCGAGAAACGAACCGTCGAAAAAATTTTCCAAATAGTTTTTTCGAAATGCAGATACAACAACGTGTTCGTTTTACTCAACTTTAATGATTTGAAACAATCTTTTCAATAAGCAAATTGGATTTTATCCGCTTACGTTGAAAAATTTGTTATATGAAAAACGGTGAATACAAATCGTGCCTACGCTAACTTCCTGAAATCGGACTAGAAAAAAGACGTTCGAAAAGGTGCTATTTAACTGATTTAGGCCTAGAAATGGCATCAAACTTATGAATTAAGTTGTATTTTAACATTTTGTTTGTCAACGTGAAGTCGGAAAAAACGGTTAGTTTGACGTTTAGAAACGTCAAAAATTCTTTGTCGGCAATTCCAAGCCGTGATTGGTCAATTTTTGTTAGTTTGGTGCAAACTGATGGCAAGAAAAGACGGCGCTGCTGGTTTACTACTTTATTATATGTGTCGCATTATATAAAATGTTAGATTGTTTAATCAAATTAATTGTTAATTTAATGTACATCAAATTGTTTCGTCTTATAGGCAGGTGAATAAATCGTTAACAATAGGCGAAAATCTTCTAAAGAGTTATGTAGTGAATTACTTGTCCACTAAGGAGTCTCCCTATCCTCCAGCACTATTAGAAGACGCCTTAAGGTTGCCAATTTAGGCGCTTGCATAGCCCGGAAGAAACCCTACTTAACGCAGACTTATCGTAAAGAAACGTTTAGAATGGTCCAAAAAATATGTCAGTTCTGAGATTCATCTCAGACGTCAGTCTCCTTAACTGGCCTGCACAGCCTCCAGACTTATCCCCGATAGAACAATTTTGGTATTTTATGTAAAAATCATGTTTCTATTCCTATAAATAACATTTGTAGGGCTTTTTAAAGTTTACCGAAATTTCGAAGTTAGTCAAAAAACGTTCCCATCTTGAATTTTTTTTTTTAATTTTTTTGATAACAATTAGAAAAAATCCACCTTGTGTAAATTAAAATAGAATGTTTTAGATTTAATTTGGCATAAAAATCATGTTTTTATTCCTATAAATAAGGCCGGTACGATTTTTTAAAGTTTAGTGAAATTTCGAAAAATTAGGTTATGTCAAAAAACACTGTCATCTTTAATTTTTTATTTATTTATTTTTTTGGTAATAATTAGAGAAAACCGTCTGTTTTAAATTAAACTAAAATGTTTTAGATTTAATTTGGTATAAAAATCATGTTTCCATTCCTATAAATAAAGTCTGTGCGATTTTTTAAAGTTTAGTCAAGTTTCGAAATATTAGGTTATGTCAAAAAACATTCTCATCTTCAAAAACTTTTTTAATTTTTTTGATAATAATTAGAGAAAATCCACCTTTTTTAAATTAAAATAGAATATTTTAGATTTAATTTTATGTAAAAATCATGTTTCCATTCCTATAAATAAAGTCTCTAGGATTTTTTAAAGTTTACCGAAATTTCAAAGTAAGTCAAAAAACATACCCATCTTTAATTTTTTTTTTAATTCTTTTGGTAATAATTAGAACAAAACTCTCTTTTTTAATAAAAAGTAGATACTTTAAACTATCATTAGACATAAAAATCTTTTCTTAATTTTTATAAATAAATTCTGTGGAATTTTTTTAAATTGATGAAAATTTTTAAAGGTTAGGTTTGATCAAAAAACTTCAGTGTCTTTAAAATTTTTTTTAGTTTCTTTGATAATAATTAGAGAAAATCTACCTGTTTTAAATCAAAATAGAATGTTTTAGATTTAATTTGATGTAAAAATCATGTTTTCATTCTTATAAATAAAGTCTGTACGATTTTTCAAAATTTATCGAAATTATGAAAAGTTAGGTTAGGTGAAAAAACATTTTTATCTTTAAAATTTTTTTTAATTTTTTTGATAATAATTAGAGAAAATCTACCTTTTTTAAATTAAAATAGAATGTTTTACCTTCACTTTAATGTAAAAATCATTTTTCTATTCCTATAAATAAAGTCTGTACGATTTTTTAAAGTTTGCCGAAATATAAGATTTTAATAATTGGAGAAAATCCATCGTTTTTATTTAAAATTAATGAAAAAAAATTTCTTTTGTATTTAGCAATATTTAGCAGTAAAAAGAAGGAAAAACTACGTCTTAGATTCATACCAGACGCGTGCCAAAGAGGAGCCATATTATGGCAGGTTTTATTAGAAGATTGCGGACAATCCTAACAAATAGAATGCTTACTTGGAATCTCCACCGATTGCCTAGTATTTTAAAAAGAAATATATCGAAACATCATACTAATTCAAAAGACCGCCTCCGACAAAAAATTATTGACGAAATGAAATGCAATCCCACAAGACTTGTGTTTTAAACTTTTGGTAAGTATACCAAATCGGCTAAAAGCTGTAATAAAATCACGTTGAGGCCCTACAAAATATTAAAACATTAATAAAATACTTCATAGAAAAGATTTTTATCATTGTTTTATTTCAAAACTATTCCCTTTCCTTGTTTCTATAAAAATATAGGGGTGCCTAATACATATGCACATAACTGTATAAAGATCTGACTTAAGTTCGAATTCGAACGTATCTTGAAACTTTGTTAGAGGAAAAATGTTAGATTGTTTGTAAATTTAAGAAACATTAACTTATAAAATGACCGTTGTTATTACCAACAAAAACTTGGTGTGATTTTTACACTAGACTAGCAAATTAGACTTTCTGTTCTATTTATAAAATGTTACATCGGGGTTTACAGTTTATCTCATAGATAACATCCATCACATAATTGAAGGGTGTTGACACCGAAAAGGAAATAAGTGCCAAAAACAAAATTTTATTGGAGAAGGAAAAAATAGGATTCATGAAAACAATCATTGGTAAAGCTTTATTAAAGGTAAAAATCGATTTATTTTCAAAGCAAGATTTTCCTTTTCTAGAATTTCCCTGACCAAATCAAATTCCTAAAATTGTTAAGTTTAATCATGAATTTGAACACCTAATAGAATAAATGAAAGAAAGGAATTTGTAACTTTAACAAAACAGAAGCCAAAAAAATCGTTTTTTATAATATTTTGTGATCTACTCTTTTAATAAATATTGAAATTTGAACTTACACACAATTTTGTATTTTCTAATTCCTAAGTACAGTGAAATCTCTTTTGGGCGGACACCAACGGGGCCAACCAAAGTGTCCATTCAAGAGGGGTGTTCGCTTAAGAGAGATGCAAAATATTTGTATGGGAGCCGGACGATTCTACGAAAACTGTCCGTCCAAGGGGGGTGCCCGTTCAAGAGGGGTGTCCGCGAAGGGGAATTTCACTGTATTAACATATATAATGATAAATAGTGATGTTAACAATGGATATAACTAAATATAAGATACCATAATAACCTGTTAACTAATTTCGTACAGCGGAGGTTCACCTCATCTAAAATTCATCGTTCGATCGACGACGGTCGAATTAATGAGACGTAATCGGGACAACGGTGACGGCGTCGTCGGAAGAAGGCATAACTAATTACGCCCTCGGATGGTTTCGCGCCCGACCACCCCTCGGTTAAAATTTTAATCTATCCGAGGCTTTTCGCCTCATCTATATTCATTTCGGACGGGCCCGTGATAAGTTAGCCGAGAAATATGCGCCTATTAATTCGTTAAATTAAAAATTCTCGATTCGTGCGTAAATTCCATCGTTAGTTTCATTAGGTTCTTTCCCCCCGTTTCATTACTTTTCCCCTCTTTTAACCCAAATCTTGGATTTCCCCGAATGGCTTTCATTTTTTTTTATATAATTGTCTCGCGGGTTAAGAAAATCTCATTTCGCCAGATTGTATGAGTCCACTTTCTCTTAATCGTTTTTCTTTTAAATCTGACCCCTTTTCCGATCGACGTCGTTGACTTAATTTCCTATACCGGCGTTCTACTTGCGAGCGATTTTACCCTCTGAATATCTAAACTTCCTTCGTACCAACAAAGGGCTCCGGCGATCTCTGGTGGTGAACGTGCAAAGTTACAATTGTGCGGGAACACAATGAAAGACCTATTACGGAAGGCAACGGGAGACGGGGAGTTGTACCTTCTAATGTGACATGTGCGCTGTTCCCCTTGTTGCAATTTCAACAATAGCAGAAAAAAATTAACAAATTGAGATGTGTGTGTGTGTTTGGTCGGGAGACACCCCTTCGAAAACAACTGTTCGCGGTTCGGATTAAGGGGTTGCTTCTCATTCGACTCACCCTCGGATCGAGTGACATTACGGGCAATCATTTCAGATTTCGTAATTAGCCGGGGTCCGAGTAGTAAGTCCTAATGCGCGGATCGATCAGGTTTCCTAAAATCAATTCGATGTTATAGTGAAATTACATCGCCATTTACGGCCGTCGAGGCGGTTACGGTAAGTGGCGGTGCGGCGAATTTTTCGGTCCTAAAATTTTGCGATGGTCGTAGTTCCAAGCGAGAAGGACGTTAATTCGAACGACAATGGCCGCGCCCCGGCGGTTTGGCGTCCCGACGCTGGGCATCGCGTTATTAATTCGCCCCGTTTTCGGCTCTTCGGAAATTAAGTTTGCCCGGCGACTGATTTCATTATTTTTTATTACGTCGTACGTTCTCGCCCCGTCTGACCGTTAAATGGGGAACACTTTCCGTACCCCGGTTGACCGACAGACAATATTTTAACTTTCCTACCCTCAAATTTAAAACTAGAGAAAAGGGAGCTTTTATTATTTTATTTTACGTGAAATTTCTCCAAAATTTTTTTTCTTTTAAGTTTTATTTATAATTTGCACAATTTTTTTTTTCTTAGTTCCTATAAATAAAGTCTGGGTGATTTTTTAAACTTTCACTTTGACGATTTTAGGTTAGATGAAAATGTAGATGTTTAGAAAAAAAAAATTTCTTAAAACTTTACTAATATAATGTGAATTTTTATAAGTTATATTAAAGAAAACACTTTTATTTATAATCTCTCCAAAAATTTTTTTTTTAGTTCCTATAAATAAAGTCTAGGTGATTTTTTAAAGTTTGACTTTGATGATTTTAGGTTAGGTGAAAATGTAGAGGTTTAGAAAAAATTTTTTTTCTGGAAATTTTACTAATCTAATGTAAATTTTTATATGTTATATTAAAGAAAACTCTTTTATTTATAATTTCTCCAAAAAATTTTTCTCAGTTCCTATAAATAAAGTCTGGGTGATTTTTTAAAGTTTAACTTTGACGATTTTAGGTTAGTTGAAAATGTAGAGGTTTAGAAAAAAATTTTTTTCTGGAAATTTTACTAATCTAATGTAAATTTTTATATGTTATATTAAAAAAGATACTTTTATTTATAATTTCTTCAAAAAAGTTTTTCTTAGTTCCTATAAATAAAGTCTGGGCGATTTTTTAAAGTTTGACTGATGATTTTAGGTTAGGTGAAAATGTAAAGGTTTAGAAAAAAATTTTTTTCTCGAAATTTTATTAATCTACTTTAAATTTTTATACGTTATATTAAAGAAAACACTTTTATTTATAATTTTTGTAAAAATTTTTTCTTAGTTCTTATAAATAAAGTCTGGGTGATTTTTTAAAGTTTGACTTTGGCGATTTTAAATTAGGTGAAAATGTAAAGGTTTAGAAAAAAAATTTTTTCTGGAAATTTTACTAATCTAATTTAAATTTTTATATGTTATATTAAAAAAGATACTTTTATTTATAATTTCTTCAAAAATGTTTTCCTTAGTTCCTATGAATAAAATCTGAATGATTTTTTAAAGTTTGACTTTGACGATTTTAAGTTAGGTGAAAATGTAAAGGTTTAGAAAAATTTTTTTTTCTGGAAATTTTATTAATCTAATTTAAATTTCTATATGTTATGTTAAAGAAGACACTTTTATTTATAATTTCTCAAAAAAAATTTTTCTTAGTTCCTATAAATAAAGTCTGGGCGATTTTTTAAAGTTTGACTTTGACGATTTTAGGTTAGGAGAAAATGTAAGGGTTTAAAAAAAATTTTTTTCTGGAAATTTTACTAATCTAATCTAAATTTTTATATGTTATATTAAAAAAGACACTTTTATTTATAATTTCTCAAAAAATTTTTTTCTTAGTTCTTATAAATAAAGTCTGGGTGATTTTTTAAAGTTTGACTTTGACGATTTTAGATTATGTGAGAATGTAGAGGTTTTGAAAAAAAATTTTTTTTCTGGAAATTTTACTAATCTCATATAAATTTGTATATGTTATATTAAAAAAGACATTTTATTTATAATTTCTCTAAAAATTTTTTCTTAGTTCTTATAAATAAAGTTTGGGTGATTTTTTAAAATTTGACTTTGACGATTTTAGGTTATGTGATAATGTAGAGGTTTAGAAAAAAATTTTTTTCTTGAAATTTTATTAATCTAATGTAATTTTCTATCTGTTATATTAAAAAAGATACTTTTATTTATAATTTCTCCAAAAATTTTTTTCTTAGTTCCTATAAATAAAGTCT
The DNA here is from genome assembly GCA_036711955.1 of Digitonthophagus gazella. Taxonomy (NCBI): domain Eukaryota; kingdom Metazoa; phylum Arthropoda; class Insecta; order Coleoptera; family Scarabaeidae; genus Digitonthophagus; species Digitonthophagus gazella. Next base: position 30,464,845 of record JASCIT010000002.1, read on the forward strand.
GGGTGATTTTTTAAAGTTTGACTTTGACGATTTTAGGTTAGGAGAAAATGTAAGGGTTTAAAAAAAATTTTTTTCTGGAAATTTTACTAATCTCATATAAATTTGTATATGTTATATTAAAAAAGACACTTTTATTTATAATTTCTCCAAAAAATTTTTTCTTAGTTCCTATAAATAAAGTCTGGGTGATTTTATAAAATTTGACTTTGATGATTTTAGGTTAGGTGAAAATGTAAAGGTTTAGAAAAAAATTTTTTTCTCGAAATTTTATTAATCTAAATTAAATTTGTATATGTTATATTAAAGAAGATACTTTTATTTATAATTTCTCCAAAAAAATTTTTTTTAGTTCCTATAAATAAAGTCTGGGTGATTTTTTAAAGTTTGACTTTGACGATTTTAGATTATGTGAGAATGTAGAGGTTTTGAAAAAAAAAATTTTTTCTGGAAATTTTACTAATCTCATATAAATTTGTATATGTTATATTAAAAAAGACATTTTATTTATAATTTCTCTAAAAAATTTTTTCTTTGTTCCTATAAATAAAGTCTGGGTGATTTTTTAAAGTTTGACTTTGACGATTTTAGGTTAGGTGAAAATGTAGAGGTTTAGAAAAAAATTTTTTTTTGGAAATTTTACTAATCTAATGTAAATTTTTATATGTTATATTAAAAAAGACACTTTTATTTATAATTTGCCCAAAAATTTTTTTTTAGTTCCTATAAATAAAGTCTGGGTGATTTTTTAAAGTTTGACTGACGATTTTAGGTTAGATGAAAATGTAGAGGTTTAGAAAAAATTTTTCTTTTGGAAATTTTACTAATCTAATTTAAATTTTTATATGTTATATTAAAGAAGACACTTTTATTTATAATTTCTCAAAAAATTTTTCTTAGTTCCTATAAATAAAGTCTGGGTGATTTTTTAAAGTTTGAGTTTGACGATTTTAGGTTATGTGAGAATGTAGAGGTTTAGAAAAAATTTTTTTCTTGAAATTTTACTAATTTAATGTAAATTTTTATAAATTATATTAAAGAAAACACTTTTATTTATAATTCCTCGAAAAAATTTTTTCTTAGTTCTTATAAATAAAGCCTGGGTGATTTTTTAAAGTTTGACTTTGACGATTTTAGGTTAGGAGAAAATGTAAGGGTTTAGAAAAAATTTTTTTTCTGGAAATTTTACTAATCTAATGTAAATTTTTAAATGTTATATAAAAGAAAACTCTTTTATTTATAACTTCTCCAAAGAATTTTTTCTTAGTTCCTATAAATAAAGTCTGGGTGATTTTTTAAAGTTTGACTTTGACGATTTTAGGTTATGTGAGAATGTAGAGGTTTAGAAAAAAAAAATTTTTTTCTGGAAATTTTACTAATCTCATATAAATTTGTATATGTTATATTAAAGAAGACATTTTATTTATAATTTCTCTAAAATATTTTTTCTTAGTTCCTATAAATAAAGTCTGGGTGATTTTTTAAAGTTTGACTATGACGATTTTAGGTTAGATCAACGGTGCTCAACCTCCAGCCCCCGGGCCAAATCCGGCCCATACACAAATTTAATCCGGCCCACCACCGATTTATTATTTTTAGATGGTGAAATGAAAAAAGATATTTTATTGTAAAAAGCTGAAGAAATTTGTCCAAATAAAATAAATTTATTTAAAAATCTTCTTTTGTCCAGGATGACAATTACACGAAGAACTGAGCAAATTGGTGAAGAAGTAAGATTGTTATTAAAGAAACAAATAAATAACTTTGAAAAGTTTTCATTAGCATTAGGTGAGAGTACAGATAGAAGTGATACTGCACAGCGGTTAATTTTTATAAGAGGAGTAGATTTTAATTTAAGAATAACTGAGGAACTGTTAGATGTTTGTTCAATAAAAGGCAAAACAACTGGCGCAGATATATTTCAAAATTTAGAAAAAGTAATGACAGTTGATAACTTAAGTTGGCATAAACTGGTTAATGTCACTACAGATGGAGCCCGAAATATGTCTGGCACAAAAAATAGTCTTGTTGGAAGAATAAAATCAAAAATGGAATTCATTGGTGCTGAGAAACCTTTTTTTCTGCACTGCATCATTCAACAACAGGCACTAATGGCAAAGATACTAAATTTCGAAGATGTAATGAAAACTATCGTTACGATTGTGATTTTTTTAGAGCACACGCATTAAATCACCGTGAATTTAAAGAATTTTTAAAAAGCATTGAATCTGAATGGAGTGATGTTTTGTTTCACGCAGATGTTAGATTGTTAAGTCGTGGCAAAGTATTAATGAGATTTCTTCAACTAAAAAATGAAACAAAGCATTTTTGGAGACAAAAAATAAAAATTTTACTGAATTGAACGATCCAATTTGGATATGGAAAGCTAGTATATTAAGTGACCTCATATCGTATTTAAAAGAATTAAACAATAGATTACAAGGAAAATGAAAATAATTAGTAATACGTATGCTGACGTAAAGATTTTCAAACAAAAATTAATGTTATTTAAACAACAAGTCGTTGAACAAAATTTTACACATTTAACAATGTGTTCCTCTCTGTTTTCCGAGCCAAATTTGCACGATACATTTCCACAAGACTTTTTCTTTAATTGCATAGAATTGCTAGAACAGCAATTAGAATTTAGATTTCAAGATTTTAAGAACTTGGAAAAAGACATTAGCTTATTTTAAAATCCTTTCGAATTTCAGATAAATGAAGTTCAGCCCTGTTTGCAAATGGAATTAATAGAACTACAGAACAATGAAACCACAAAAATATGTTTTCGATTAAATTGTAACAATTTACTTGAGTTTTATCGCCATCTTTCAAGTGAACAGTTTAAAAATGTGAAAGACTTTACCAAAAAACTACTTGTACTATTTAATAGTACGTACTTATGCGAATTGACATTTTCGACTTTAAAGTATTTAAAAAATAAGTACAGAAATAGGCTCACAGATTCACATTTGGAGCATATTTTAAAAATTTCTTTATATTCTTCTCCATCCTAAATAGATTTTAATAAACTAACGAGCTCTGTGCAAGGTCAAGGATCGCACTGATTGTAAAATAAATAATGTGATTTTGTATTTTAACGATTTGTTAATCTTCGTTTCTATTGTTTTCTAAAATAAAAATATTAAATAGTTTATTATTAGGTATTTAATTCAAGTTTACCAATTTCGATTTTCTTTCGGCCCGGCAAAAAAATTTTGAAAAGGCTATGAGGCCCGATAATCGCAAAGGTTGTGCACCGCTGGGTTAGATGAAAATGTAGAGGTTTAGGAAAAAAACTTTTTCTGGAAATCTTACTAATCTAATATAAATTTCTATATGTTATGTTAAAGAAGACACTTTTATTTATAATTTCTCCAAAAATTTTTTCTTAGTTCCTATAAATAAAGTCTGGGTGATTTTTTAAAGTTTGACTTTGACGATTTTAGGTTAGGTGAAAATGTAGAAGTTTAGAAAAATTTTTTTTTTGAAAATTTTATTAATCTAATATAAATTTCTATATGTTATATTAAAGAAGACACTTTTATTTATAATTTCTCTAAAAATATTTTCTTAGTTCCTATAAATAAAGTCTGGGTGATTTTTTACAGTTTGACTGACGATTTTAGGTTAGTTGAAAATGTAGAGGTTTACAAAAAAATTTTTTTCTGGAAATTTTACTAATCTAATTTAAATTTTTATATGTTATATTAACCCTCATCCGGATTTTGTGTCAAATTGACACAACTTTCAAAGTTATTTGTTAATCTTTTTGTTATTTACGGTCGAATCCACTAAATATTTTGGCTCAATGAAATAGCCAATAGTCAATAAAATATAAAAAACTAAAGAAAGATCCTTATTTTCAACTATTCAAATGCATTCATTCAACCAATCATAAGAAAAATAGGCATACAATTATTATCTGGCATTGTGTCAATTTGATACACCAAGTCCGGATTTGGTTCTAGAAACGAAGTCCGGATGAGGGTTAAAGAAGACACTTTTATTTATAATTTGCCCAAAAATTTTTTTTAGTTCCTATAAATAAAGTCTGGGTGATTTTTTAAAGTTTAACTTTGACGATTTTAAATTAGGTGAAAATGTAGATGTTTAGAAAAAAACTTTTTTCTGGAAATTTTACTAATCTCATATAATTTTTTATATGTTGTATTAAAAAAGAAACTTTTATTTATAATTTTTGTAAAAATTTTTTCTTAGTTCTTATAAATAAAGTCTGGGTGATTTTTTAAAGTTTAACGTTGACGATTTTAGGTTAGATGAAAATGTAGAAGTTTAAAAAAAAATTCTTTTCTGGAAATTTTACTAATCTAATGTAAATTTTTTATGTTATATTAAAGAAAACTCTTTTATTTAAAATTTCTCCAAAAAATTTTTCTTAGTTCCTATAAATAAAATCTAGGCGATTTTTTAAAGTTTGTGTTTGACGATTTTAGGTTGGGTGAAAATGTAAAGATTTAGAAAAAAATTTTTTCTTAAATTTTACTAATTTAATGTAAATTTTTTTAAGTTATGTTAAAGAAAACACTTTTATTTATAATTCCTCCAAAAAATTTTTTCTTAGTTCCTATAAATAAAGTCTGGGCGATTTTTTAAAATTCGACTTTGACGATTTTTAGGTTAGGTGAAAATGTAGAGGTTTAGAAAAAAAATTTTTCTGGAAATTTTACTAATGTAATATAAATTTCTATATGTTATATTAAAAAAGACACTTTTATTTATAATTTGCCCAAAAATTTTTTTTTAGTTCCTATAAATAAAGTCTGTGTGATTTTTTAAAGTTTGACTTTGACGATTTTAGGTTAGGTGAAAATGTAGAGGTTTAGAAAAAAATTCTTTTCTGGAAATTTTACTAATCTAATGTAAATTTCTATATGTTATATTAAAGAAGACGCTTTTATTTATAATTCCTCAAAAAAATTTTTTCTTAGTTCTTATAAAAAAAGTCTGGGTAATTTTTTAAAGTTTGATTTTGACGATTTTAGGTTAGGAGAAAATGTAGAGGTTTACAAAAATTTTTTTTTTCTGGAAATTTTACTAATCTAATATAAATTTCTATATGTTATATTAAAGAAGACACTTTTATTTATAATTTGCTCAAAATTTTTTTTTAGTTCCTATAAATAAAGTCTGGGTGATTTTTTAAAGTTTGACTTTGATGATTTTAGGTTAGGTGAAAATGTAAAGGTTTAGAAAAAATTTTTTTTCTCGAAATTTTATTAATCTACTTTAAATTTCAATACGTTATATTAAAGAAAACACTTTTATTTATAATTTTTGTAAAAAATTTTTCTTAGTTCTTATAAATAAAGTCTGGGTGATTTTTTAAAGTTTAACTTTGACGATTTTAAATTAAGTGAAAATGTAGATGTTTAGAAAAAAATTTTTTTCTGGAAATTTTACTAATCTAATGTAAATTTGTATATGTTATATTAAAAAAGACACTTTTATTTACAATTTTTCTAAAAATTTTTTCTTAGTTCCTATAAATAAAATCTGGGTGATTTTTTAAAGTTTGACTTTGACGATTTTAGGTAAAAATTAAGAAAAATAATTTCTGAAAATATTCTTTTTAAGGACTCGACTGCTTGTTTTTCTTTATAGATTCATACTTAAGATAATAAAAAATCTCAACAAACTTACCAACAACCCAACTTTATTTGAACTCAATTTTCTACAAATCTAATCAAACTTTGATAGAGACCATCTCATATTCCTCGCACTATAATTCGGAAATGCAACGTAAGCGAAATGGTCCACTCGATCAATCCCCTAAAAAAGAAGCGGTCGAGTGAAGGGGGCCGCGAAAGCGATAAATAAAGCTCCGGGGGCGTCGCCGCATTGTGTGCAGTGTCTCAATTTCACGCGCGGTCGGTCGCGCTGTAAAAAGCCCCACGTTCGGGAATTATTAGTTTACCGCATGGCCGGTGCCGAACCGTATACTTAACGCAATATTCCCATTACGGTCGTCGATTTCGGGACCTTATAAATTTTCATACGAGGGGGAAACCGCCGATCCGTCGGCCGGTGTTGATTTATGCAAACTAATCTCATTATTGCGGCTCGCGGCGTCATCTATCGCCCGCAATTTGCGGATTACAAGGTGGGAGATGTATTAACTATGGAAGTTAGCCGTATAACGAATCTTCCCCAATCCCCTTGGATGATGGTTAAATCAGATATTTCGAATTTACGAGATGAAATATTGCAAAACTAAAAAAAATAAAAATGAGTGCAATATGCGTTTTGGAAAGGAGGTCACGAATAAATAAATTCGGAAAACATGTTTGATTTGTGCGAAAACCACTAGCGAGCGAGGGTATCGATAAATCTGCGAGCCCGTTAAGTGTTGATGCAAGCTTTTTTCCATTTTTTTTTGTTTTAAATTTCCAAACGTGAGTCATCTGCGAACGAACGTTTTGATAATTTGCACAATAACTAGGTGAATTAGTGACGTTATTTTGCACCATTTATCAATAAACACCAGCTGTTTCGGTGCGACGTGATTCATTGATTCACGTGTTCAAATGATTGATGACACTAATCGATCCGCTAATGAAATTAACAACGCATCATCGGCCGATCGGACAGTCGCAGGCGGTCCCCCGAACAGCCCCACGGCCCCTATTTACACTGACGACTATAAAATTTATAATGGCGTTTATTTTCTGAACGGGGACTCGGCTCCCGCACAGAAACAATAAGAGGATTTATAGTCCGGCGCGGCCAATCGTAAACTGTAATGCGATAGATACTTCACCCCGGTGATATCCCGGTGATAAATTCCCCGCATTTCCATATTCCTCGATTTTTACGAATGGCCCGAAAAATTTTGGTCCGTTGTAAAAGTTTCGCTGAAATATGAACCCCGCCTAAAACAATAACCGTTTTGAGAGTGTTTAGTGAAGTAGGTGTCAATTCATCAAAATAAATCTTGTAGATGTAATCTGACAAAGAGATTACACAACCTTGTATACATCGATTTTGATTAAAGTTGTACTAATCGATAGATATTAGTACATAATACAAATCTATTAAGTATTAAGACGTACTTTTTAGTGTAAATTGCGATTTCAACTCGCGATTCAAATTCACTGATTACTTTCCAAGATTCCAACCATTTTATTCCGCATGTGGAAGCCGATTCGTGATGAGTTAACAAGGGGCGGGTTTGGGAAAAGGCTTACTATTGAGATATAAGTGGCGTGGTGTTGAAACGCGAGGTAAATTAAAATTGTATTACTTTAATAAAGACTAGTTTAGTTTTATTTTTATAAAAAAAAATTTATTGTTTTTGGTTGAATTGATCAACATTTTGGTAACTTTGATGGAAGCTTTACGAATTTAGCAAGTTTTGGGTGGAATTAAAAAAAAAATTGGTACATTTTTTGGTGGAATTTTTACAAATTTTGTAAGTTTTTTGGTGGAATTTTTAAAAAATTCATTATTTTTAAAATTATTAAAAATTTTAGTAACTTTGGTGAAATTTTTATGAATCTACTAAGTTTCGAATTTTCAAAGTTTTCAAAATTTACTAAGTTTTAGTTAATTTTTAATGAAATTGTTTCTAATTTGATTGATTTTTGGTGGAATTTTAAAAGAATTTGGACATTTTGGTGGAATTTTTAAGACTTTTGTAAGTTTTTGGTGGAATTATCAAAAATCTTAATAACATTGGTGGAATTTTTGCGAATTTTATTCATTTCTGGTGGAATAAAACAAAATCAGTGCTTTTGGTAAAATTCTTATGAATTTAGTACGTTTTTGGTGGAATTTTTGCAAATTGTATTAATTTTTGGTGGAATTTTTAAAAAATTCATTATTTTTGGTAGAATTATTAAAATTTTTAGTAACTTTGGTGGAATTTTTATGAATTTACTAAGCTTTTTCTGGAATTTTCAAGGTTTTAGTTAATTTTTAATGAAATTGTTTCTAACTTGATTGATTTTTGGTGGAACTTTAAAAGAATTTGGACATTTTAGTGGAATTTTTAAAAAATTTGGTAAGTTTTTGGTGGAATTTTTAAAAATGTTGAAAATTTCGGTGTAATTTTTAGGATTTTTGTAAGTTTTTGGTGGAATAAAAAAAATTCAGTAAATTTTGGGTGTAGTTCTTAAATGTTTTAATAGCTTTGGTGGAATTTTTGCAAATTTTATTCATTTTTGGTGGAATTTTAAGAAAATTCAGTGTTTTTGGTAAAATTCTTATGAATTTAGTAAGTTTTTGGTGGAATTCTTAAAAAAAATCAGTATGTTTTGGTGGAATTATCAAAAACTTTGATAACATTGGTGGAATTTTATTCATTTCTGGTGGAATAAAAAAAATCAGTGTTTTTGGTAAAATTCTTATGGATTTACCAAATTTTTGGTACAATTTTTGCAAATTGTATTAATTTTTGGTGGAATTTTTAAAAACTTCAGTATATTTTTGATGAAATTATCAAAAATTTTGATAACACTGGTGAAATTTTTGCGAATTTTATTCATTTTTGGTGGAATATTTATAAAATTCAGTGTTTTCTTTTGGAATTCTTACGAATTTAGTAAGTTTTTAGTGAAATTTTTCCAATTTTATTAATTTTTGGTGGAATTTTTATAAAATTCAATATGCTGTTGATGGAATTGTTAAAAAAGTTGATAACTTTGGTGGAATTTTTATTAACTTTAATCATTTTTGGTGGAATTGTTAAAAATGTTGGTAATTTTAGTAGAATTTTTATGAATTTGGAAAGTTTTGGGTGGTATTTTTTAAAAATGAGTAAGTTTTTAGTGGAATTATTCAACATTTTTGCGGCTTTGGTGGAAAATTGAAAAAATTTAGTACGTTCTTGGTGGAATTGTTAAAAATGTTGGTAACTTTGAATTTTTAGGAATATAGTAAGTTTCTCGTGGAGTTTTTACCAATTTTATTGATTTTGGGGAGAATTTTTAAAAAATTCATTATTTTTGGTAGAATTATTAAAAATTTTGGTAACTTTGGTGGAATCTTTATGAATTTACTAAATTTTTGATGGAATTTTCAAGGTTTTAGTTAATTTTTAATGAAATTGTTTCTAATTTGATTGATTTTTGGTGGAATTTTAAAAGAATTTGGACATTTTGGTGAAATTTTTAAAAAACTTGGTAAGTTTTTGGTGGAATTTTTAAAAACTTTGACAATTTCGGTGTAATTTTTAGGATTTTTTGGTGGACCAAAAAAAAATTCAGTAAGTTTTGGGTGTAGCTGGTTAATATTTTAATAGCTTTGGTGGAATTTTTGCGAATTTTATTCATTTCTGGTGGAATTTAAAAAAATTCAGTGTTTTTGGTAAAATTCTTATGAATTTAGTAAGGTTTTGGTAGAATTGTTAAAAATGTTGACAATTTCGGTGTAATTTTTAGGATTTTTGTAAGTTTTTGGTGGAATAAAAAAAATTCAGTTAGTTTTGGGTGTAGTTGTTAAATATTTTAACAGCTTTGGTGGAATTTTTGCGAATATTATTCATTTCTGGTGGAATTTTAAAAAAATTCAGTGTTTTTGGTAAAATTCTTATGAATTTAGTTAGTTTTTGGTGGAATTCTTAAAAAACTCAGTATATTTTTGGTGGAATTATCAAAAATTTTGAGAACATTGGTGGAGTTTTTGCGAATTTTATTCATCTCTGGTGGAATAAAAAAATCAGTGTTTTTGGTAAAATTCTTATGAATTTACTAAGTTTTTGGTGGAATTCTTGTAAATTGTATTAATTTTTAGTGGAATTTTTAAAAAATTCAGTATATTTTTGGTGAAATTATCAAAAATTTTGATAACACTTGTGAAATTTTTGCGAATTTTATTCATTTTTGATGGAATTTTTTAAAAATTCAGTGTTTTTGGTAAAATTTTTACGAATTTAGTAAGCTTTTGGTGGAATTTTTAAAAAATTTAGTATGTTTTTGGTGGAATTATCAAGAATTTTGATAACATTGGTTGAATTTTTGCGAATTTTATTCATTTCTGGTGGAATAAAAAAAGATCAGTGTTTTTGGTAAAATTCTTATGAATTTAGTTAGTTTTTGGTGGAATTCTTGCAAATTGTATTAATTTTTGGTGGAATTTTTAAAAAATTCAGTATATTTTTGGTGGAATTATCAAAAATTTTGATAACACTGGTGGAATTTTTGCGAATTTTATTGATTTTTGATGGAATTTTTAAAAAATTCAGTGTTTTTTTATGGAATTTTTACGCATTTAATAAGCTTTTAGTGAAATTTTTCCAATTTTATTAATTTTTGGTGGAATTTTTATAAAATTCAGTATGTTTTTGATGGAATTGTTAAAAAAGTTGATAACTTTGGTACAATTTTTATTAACTTTAATCATTTTTAGTGGAATTGTTAAAAATATTAGTAATTTTAGTAGAATTTTTATGAATTTGGAAAGTTTTGGGTGGTATTTTTTAAAAATCAGCAAGTCTTTGGTGGAATTATTCGACATTTTTGTAGCTTTGGTGGAAAATTGAAAAAATTTAGTACGTTTTTGGTGGAATTGTTAAAAATGTTGGTAACTTTGGTGGAATTTTTACGAATATAGTAAGTTTTTTAAATTTTTACCAATTTTATTGATTTTGGGTGAAATTTTTAAAAAATTCACTAAGTTTTTAGTAGAATTGTCTCTAAATTTAATAATTTTTCGTGAAATTATGTTCAATTTAACTAACTTTTGTGGAATTTTTATTATTACTTTTTTATTTTTGTGAAATTTTTAAGAATCTAATCAATTCTTGACGAAATTAATTTTAATTTTAGTATATTTTTTAAAAATTCAGTTTTTGGTGGAATTGTTAAAAATTTTGATAGCTTTGGTGGAATTTTTACAAATTTACTTAAATTTTTGGTGATATTTTCAAGAATTTAATTAGTTTTTAGTGAAATTTATTCGAATTTTTGCCCTGTATAAATTAAATATTTGATGATTATTAATAAACCGATCGTTTTGATATTTCATGTGGCATTAGCGTGGTTAGAATAATAAATAACGTTTATGAAAATTGAACCAACTGTTTTATCGGCCCAAATCGAAAATGACGGAAAACGGGGACTTCGTTTAGGGCTTAAATCGGCCGTTTCGGGTCCAAAGGAGCCCCGATTCGCATATAACGTTGCGTTATAAAGCCGTTCAGAAGGTTAGCCGGAAGCAGAGTCGCGGAGCTGGTGGCTTTTTGGACAAAAAGTGCGTTCGAAAATTAACGAAAATGACAGGGGGACGATCGAGAACTTTTATTTCAATTAGGGCTACCGCAATGTCATTCGACTTTCAGGGCCGTTTTTCTGATATCGGTCATGGACCCCCCGAAATAAAACCATTGGATCGTCCGGAAAGCGATTTCTAAAAAAACTATTAAAAAACTACTTTAATATATTATAATCGGTGAATGCAAAGTCGTGTGGTCTCCTTGTAAGACCACCCCTGGTTACTTTCCAAGATACCAACCATCTTATTCCGTATGTGGAAGCCGATTCGTGGTGAATTAAGAAGGGGCGGGTTTGGGAGAAGGCCTACCATTGACATATAAGTGGTGTGGTTTTGAAACGTGAGCTGAATTAAGAGTGTACCACTTTAATTAAAATTGGTGAATGCAAGGTCGTTTGGTCTCTTTGTGAAACCGCCTCTGGTTACTTTCCAAGATTCCAACCATCTTATTCTGCATATGAAAGGCGATTCGTGGTGAGCTAAGAAGGAGTGGTTTTGGAGGGTTTGGGAGGAGGCCTATCATTGACATATAAGTGGCGTCGTCTTGAATCGCTGAATAGTTCGTCTTAATATTTCACAAATTTGTACTATGTATTAATACCTATCGATTGGTACTACTTTAATCAAAATCGGTGATTACAAGATTGTAAAATCTTCTTGTGGGTTTTATTTTAGAAGAACATTAATTACATCTCCCACGTTTATTGCTTTGTGTTATAAAACGTAACGTGGTATGTTGATGTGGCGCACGTGCGGGTTCCCCAGAATGTAAACCTCGCGATTTTTGCAAAAAAAGTTGAAGCGTGTAGTAATTTTTGTTGGCATTAAATGCAAAGCTTGGCGTGGGGATCTCGACGCAATAAAAATTTGTTAAAATTGTCGAGCCAAGCGAAAAATGCGGCGGGTCCATATATCTCAATTAGGGCGAGCATAATGACCGGTCTTGTCGCTTTTATTCAACTATTTATGGGAACGATTCCTCGGTGAAATGACCCGTGCCTAAATCCCCACCCCACGTGCGGAGGGCGGAGGGAAATTTAATAACGGCCCGGCACTCGACAAAATAAATTTTTGCGCCTGCAGAGTTTTTCTCGGGGAGGTTCGCGCGCCGATTCTGGAATCGGAAAAACATAAATTTTTATGGAGCATTTGCTAAGAAAATTGTTCCGATTCCTCAGGCCGGGAAAGCGGCTATTTTTGGAACGGTAATGCAACAACGGTCACTCCGTTCTCGCGTTAGTTAGGTCGTTTCGGATCGATTTCCCCGCGACTAAAGGCCATCAACTTTTCGTTTCGCCCACCGAAACGGGAATTAATTAAACGGCGTTCCGGACGAAAATAGTCCAACGAATTTCGGAGACGGGGGATTTGTAGCGTCGTCTTTATGGGTCCATTCGTTGACATATGCTCGGAACGCCGAGAGGCGTATATATTCACCTTGAAGAAGGATTTATGGCGAACTCTATTAGTGTTCGCCCGTTTGCTTTGATCAGATTTGGTAATTATCCGAAATGAGTCCGTGAAAGTAACGTTCTTTGATGTTTCTTCAAGGCTGACGCAACGCTCGGTAGCGCTTCGACGCACGTCGAACGTGTACGCAGTCTCTGACATGCGCAATAAAACTATTTCGACTCGACATTGGCAACGTAACAAAAACGCCGTTCCGTGATTGAACTGCAGGTGACAAGGACCTGATTGAGAAATTCGGGAGTGACATATCGCGACAATCTCATAACCTGTCACGCGGCGTATTAGTCGACGCGGAGGTAGCGCCGGCGGGCGGCGGGGACGCCGAACGGTGACGCCCGGAACTACCAGCTTCCTTTGCCGAGCGCTTACCGGTGCGCTTCGCTTGCCAATCTAGCGTAATGTGCACACACGGCGGGAATATATCCGCGCTCCCGGCCTCTTCCCGGATCGGCTCGGTGCGGTGCGGCGCGATGCGGCGTCTCGGCTTCGATAAGCAATCTTTGGCGGTGCGACTTCCCCTTTGATTAGGCGGGCGAACGCCGGCTGGGTGATTAATTGTTCGGCTAAACAGTCTGCGCGACTCCGCGAAGACGCTGGGGTAATGAGTGTTTTTGTCGCTACGGACCTTAATCGAATACCGATGATGTTCGATCGCGTTAGCCGGGCTTTTATTAGGTGCCACGTTCGCCAACTTTACTCACTTCTTCACACGATATTCCCTCTAACTTCAATTTCTTTTCTAATTTAAAAAGTATCTTGGAATCTAATTCCGAACACGGCTGCAGTATTTCTCTAGGCACTATTAATCACTCCTACAAAATATATTATCACGTCATATGTGGTTATGTAAAAAAATAACTTTTTGTTAGAGTAGAAGATTACAACACTCACATGCCTAAGTAGTTGAAAATATTTAAATAGATATCTGTCAGACACTTAAAATACTAGGTAATATTTAAACGAAATCTGTTACTAATATTAGTTATATCTCGAAAATTTGTTTCATCATTTGAAAAAAATATATTGAATGGTGATATAACTTTTGCATAAATTTATCCCTATGACAAACTTCAACAAAGAAGACGTAGTGAATTTTTTAGGAAAAAATATTAAAGAAACATAGATCCCATCTTAATTCGACTCTAAGTTATTGTATTTGGAAGAAAAAAAATTGCTTGGTAGTATTATAATAGCAAAGTTTTCATGTAATGGAAATTGTTCATGCTGTTTTTGGGTGGTGCTCAAAGTTTGATTTATTATTATAAGATTTTTTCATTTCGTTTTCATTTTATAGTACATTTCTGTTTTGGGTGCGCTGTTCGAAATTACTCGAAAAACCAGAACCGGCTCTGGTGATTATAGAAGGTTGATGCTACGAAAATAAAGAGAGTTCTGTTACAAGCTTCGAGTTCTCATTTTGGTGTAAAATGTCTTCTCTTCTCGCCAGTTGTTAAACAAAGTAAGACTTTTTTGATTATTCTTTAAGCGGAATTAAAAACTCTGAGAAACAGGTCGATATTTCATAGATTATGAGAAACGAGGATCTCTTCATTATGTGATATTTCTAATGTTGTATTGTATGTTGTAGTGCATGCATTATAGGAAAATTCCTAAACGCCCCATGGAAAGAGTAGTTCAAAAGTGGTTCAGAGGTGGTTTCAAAGTATTTTAAAGGTCTTTCAGAGATGACTGAAAATTGGTTTAAAGCTCGTTTAAAGACTCAAAGGTGGCCTAAAAAGCGTTCAAAGGCGGTTTAAGAGTAGTTTAAAGGTGGTTTAAAAGTATTTCAAAGGTCGTTAAGAGGTGGTTTCAAAGTACTTTAAAGGTCTTTCAGAAGTGATTCAGAATTGGCTTAGAGGTCGTTTAAAGATTCAAAGGTGGCCTAAAAAGCGTTCAAAGGCACTTTAAGAGTAGTTCAAAAGTGGTTTCAAAGTATTTCAAAGGTCGCTCAGAGGTGGTTCAGAAGTGCCTCAGAGATGGTTCCAAAATACTTTAAAGGTCTTTCAGAGGTGATTCAGAATTGGCTTAGAGGTCGTTTAAAGACTCAAAGCTGGCCTAAAAAACGTTCAGAGGCGGTTTAAAAGTAGTTCAAAGGTGGTTCCAAAATACTTCAAATGTCGTTCAGAGGTAGTTCAGAAGTGGCTCAGAGGTGGTTTCAAAGTACTTTAAAGGTCTTTCAGAGGTGATTCAAAATTGACTCAGAGGTCGTTTAAAGCCTCAAAAAATGACCTAAAAACCGTTCCAAGTTCTAAACTTAAGAGTAGTTCAAAATCAGTCCAAATGTGATCCCAAAGTACTACAAAGATAGTTCAGAGGTGGTTCAAAAGTGACTCAGAGGTCGTTTAAAACCTCAAAAATGGCCTAAAAACCGTTCCAAGCTTTAAGCTTAAGAATAGTTCAAAATCAGTCCAAAGGTGGTTCCAAAGTACTTCAAAGATCGTTTAAAGATGGTTCAAAAGTGATTCAAAGGTAGTTTAAAGTCTCAAAGGTGTCCTAAAAACCGTTCTAAGCTTTAAACCTAAGAGTAGTTCAAAATCAGTCCAAAAGTGGTTCCAAAGTACTTCAAAGATAGTTCAGAGGTGGTTCAAAAGTGACTTAGAGGTCGTTTAAAGACTCAAAACTGGTCTAAAAGCCATTCCAAGCTTTAAACCTAAGAGTAGTTCAAAATCTATCCAAACTTGGTTTCAAAGTATTTCAAAGATTGTTTAAAGATGATTCAAAAGTGACTTAAAAGTAGTTTAAAGACTCAAAGGTGTCCTAAAAACCGTTCCAAGCTTTAAACCTAAAAGTAATTCAAAATCTGTCCAAAGGTGGTTTCAAGGTATTTCAAAGATCGTTTAGAGATGATTCAAAAGTGACTTAGAGGTAGTTTAAAGACTCAAAGGTGGCCTAAAAACTGTTCCAAGCTTTAAATTTAAAAGTAGTTCAAAATCAGTCCAAAGGTGATTCCAAAGTACTGCAAAGATAGTTCAGAGGTGGTTCAAAAATGGCTCAGAGGACGTTTAAAGACTTAAAGGTGGACTAAAAAGCGTTCAAAGGTGGTTTAAGAGTAACTTAAGAGTAGTTCAAAATCAGTCCAAAGGTGGTTCCAAAGTACTTCAAAAATCATTCAGAGGTAGTTCAAAACTGGCTCAGAAGTCGTTAGAAAAAAAGATATAAAATGAAACCTCCTTTCCCTAACTCGTTTTCTTTCTTTTTGCAAAATAGTTTGTATTGAATTTTTCGTCCATTTAATTTCATTTGAAAATTTATTTTATGTTTCTATCAAATATCAGAAATATAATGAAATTCATATACTTAGTGTCCTGTCTTTAAATGAAAATACCATTTGACTCAATACTAAACTGCATTTTAGATTAGATTAAAACTTAACACTTCTAAGTTTTCAAAAATCTAATAATTAAACACAGCTGAAAAGCACAAGATCTATATCTCAACGTTGAATCTTATTATTAGTGAGAAATATATTGTAGTTGCATTTCTATAAGCTTTCGGTTGGAGCAGTTGGGTCTTGCGACGGTTATTGGAGCCCCAAATTGGAATGAGCAAGTTTATTCGCACCAATATCGCCGGGTAATTCGCCGATATTTCAACGTAGGAACCTTTGATCAAGAAATTCTTGCCTAGGCATAAAAACAATAATGCGAGGCCGGTCTGGTTTCGTAGACCGCAGCGGTTGGCGGAATTTTCATATGGGTTTCTCCTGCGGACCCGGCAGCCATCGTGACGCCCTAAAAACCTGGAGCTTTGTCGAGCTTAATTGACCGCAGCTGCTCGTAAAGTGCGAACCGTTTTGCTTTGCCGAAACGCGGCGCCGTAATTGCACCCGCATTTAGCCGGGCGTCGAATTTTTTTTCCTCCGACCGGTTCGCGCTGCGAGCGCCGACTTTTAAAGTTTCATTCGCGGTTTTAATTATATTTTAATATCAAATACCCGGGGCGTTGAGTTGCCGCCGCGGTTCTTGCTCGCTTTTTTGCTTCGTTATATCATTTACAGGGTACCCGTCGCTCCGCTGCGGCGGCGCATTCGGTAAACAATACGATTAATTTTATATTCGTTATTTGTTGAATTTGTAATTAAATTAATTAGTAATAAAAGTAATGTGCGGTCGATTTTATTTGACGAAATTTCCGCCCCCTGTAATTTTATAAATTAAAACGCGGATGTGCATACGTTACGTTTGGTAAAGGCAATCTCCGGATTTATTTTCCATCAAATTGCGAATATCACATCATTATTTTACGACCGGGTAAATATCGACTTATTCTTCTATCTACAGATTACAGCCATTTATACATTTGTTTTCCGCGGAGCGACGGTCATAAAACTTTTATTTGTCATGATCCACTTTGCCCTCGAGTATTCTTACCCGATATAAAACTAGTAAAACTTATCTCATCTATTAATCGTGTTTGTCAAGCTTCGATATTTTTAAAGTTAAAAACATTTCATTGTCAGTTAAATTACTACAATTATACCTTAATTGGTTACATTCTTATAAATTTACTAAATAGTCAATTTTTAAAAATTCATATCTCAAAAACTAATTGTTGCTAAGACTTGAAATTTGATGAAGATTTAGATTGAAACTTAATCTTTATTCTTACCAAAGATGAACTTTCTATGACTTTTAGTTTTTTCCACAAATGAGAAATTCTAATCCAACTTAAATTACATATTCATAAAAATTTGACAATTTTAAAAAATTCATATCTCAAAAACTAATTGCTATTGAAACTTGAAATTTTATAAGGATTTAGACTAATACTTCACCTTTATTTTTACCAAAGAGGAATTTTCTATGACTTTTGATTTTTTCTACAGGAGAGAAATTCTAACCCAACTTAAATTACATGTTCATAAAAATTTGACAATTTTTAAAAATTCATATCTCAAAAACTAAATGCTATTGAAACTTAAAATTTTATAGGGATTTAGAATGAAGCTTAGTCCTTGTTTCTACCAAAGATGAGCTTTCTATGACTTTTGGTTTTTTCTACAGGAGAGAAACTCTAACCCAACTTAATTTACATCTCTATTAAAATTTGTCAATTTTTAAAAATTCATATCTCAAAAACTAATTCAGAAACTTAAAATTTTATACGGATTTAGATTGAAACTTAATCTTTATTTCTACCAAAGATGAGCTTTCTATGACTTTTGGTTTTTTCTACAGGAGAGAAATTCTAACCCAACTTAATTTACATGTTCATAAAAATTTGACAGTTTTTAAAAATTCATATCTCAAAAACTAATTGCTATTGAAACTTGAAATTTTATAAGGATTTAGATTGAAACTTAGTCTTTATTTCTACCAAAGATGAGCTTTCTATGACTTTTGGTTTTTTCTACAGGAGAGAAATTCTAACCCAACTTAAATTACATGTTCATAAAAATTTGACAATTTTAGAAAATTGATATCTCAAAAACTAATTGCTATTGAAACTTAAAATTTTATAGGGATTTAGATTGAAACTTAGTCTTTATTTCTATCAAAAATGAGCTTTCTATGACTTTTGATTTTTTCTACAGGAGAGAAATTCTAACCCAACTTAAATTACATGTTCATAAAAATTTGACAATTTTAAAAAATTCATATCTCAAAAACTAATTGCTATTGAAACTTGAAATTTTATAAGGATTTAGATTAATACTTAGTTTTTATTTCTACCAAAGATGAGCTTTCTATGACTTTTGATTTTTTCTACAGGAGAGAAATTCTAACCCAACTTAAATTACATGTTCATAAAAATTTGACAATTTTAAAAAATTCATATCTCAAAAACTAATTGCTATTGAAACTTGAAATTTTATAAGGATTTAGATTGAAACTTAGTCTTTATTTCTACCAAAGATGAACTTTCTATGACTTTTGATTTTTTCTACAGGAGAGAAATTCTAACCCAACTTAAATTACATGTTCATAAAAATTTGACAATTTAAAAAAATTCATATCTTAAAAACTAATTCCTATTGAAACTTAAAATTTTATAAGGATTTAGATTAATACTTAATCTTTATTTTTACCAAAGATGAACTTTCTATGACTTTTGATTTTTTCTACACGAGAGAAATTCTAACCCAACTTAAATTACATGTTCATAAAAATTTGACAATTTTTAAAAATTCATATCTCAAAAACTAATTGCTATTGAAACTTAAAATTTTATAGGGATTTAGATTGAAACTTAGTCTTTATTTCTACCAAAGATGAGCTTTCTATGACTTTTGATTTTTTCTACAGGAGAGAAATTCTAACCCAACTTAAATTACATGTTCATAAAAATTTGACAATTTTTAAAAATTCATATCTCAAAAACTAATTGCTATTGAAACTTAAAATTTCATAGGGATTTAGACTGAAACATAGTCTTTATTTTTACCAAAGATTAGCTTTCTATGACTTTTGGTTTTCTCTACAGGAGAGAAATTCTAACCCAACTTAAATTACATGTTCATAAAAATTTGACAATTTTTAAAAATTCATATCTCAAAAACTAATTGCTGTTGAAACTTGAAATTTTAGAGTGATTTAGATTGAAATTTAGTCTTTATTTCTACCAAAGATGAGCTTTCTATGACTTTTGGTTTTTTCTACAGGAGAGAAATTCTAACCTAATTTAATTTACATGTTCATAAAAATTTGACAATTTTTAAAAATTCATATCTCAAAAACTAATTGCTATTGAAACTTAAAATTTTATAAGGATTTAGATTGAAACTTAATCTTTATTTTTACCAAAGATGAACTTTCTATGGCTTTTGATTTTTTCTACAGGAGAGAAATTCTAACCCAACTTGAATTACATGTTCATAAAAATTTGACAATTTTTAAAAATTCATATCTTAAAAACTAATCGCTATTGAAACTTGAAATTTTATAAGGATTTAGATTAATACTTAATCTTTATTTTTACCAAAGATGAACTTTCTATGACTTTTGATTTTTTCTACAGGATAGAAATTCTGACCTAACTTAATTTACATGTTCATAAAAATTTGACAATTTTTAAAAATTCATATCTCAAAAACTAATTGCTATTGAAACTTGAAATTTTATAAGGACTTAGATTAATACTTAGTTTTTATTTTTACCAAAGATGAACTTTCTATGACTTTTGATTTTTGCTACAGGAGAGAAATTCTAACCTAACTTAATTTACATGTTTATAAAAATTTGACAATTTTTAAAAATTCATATCTCAAAAACTAATTGCTATTGAAACTTAAAATTTTATAGGGATTTAGATTGAAACTTAGTCTTTATTTCTACCAAAGATGAGCTTTTTATGACTTTTGGTTTTTCCTACAGGAGAGAAATTCTAACCTAACTTAATTTACATGTTTATAAAAATTTGACAATTTTTAAAAATTCATATCTCAAAAACTAATTGCTATTGAAACTTAAAATTTTATAGGGATTTAGATTGAAACTTAGTCTTTATTTCTACCGAAGATGAGCTTTCTATGACTTTTGGTTTTTTCTACAGGAGAGAATTTCTAACCTAATTTAATTTACATGTTCATAAAAATTTGTCAATTTTAAAAAATTCATATCTTAAAAACTAATTGCTATTGAAACTTGAAATTTTATAAGGATTTAGACTAGTACTTAATTTTTATTTTTACCAAAGATGAACTTTCTATGACTTTTGATTTTTTCTACAGGAGAGAAATTCTAACCCAACTTAAATTACATGTTCATAAAAATTTGACAATTTTTAAAAATTCATATCTCAAAAACTAATTACTATTGAAACTCGAAATTTTATAAGGATTTAGATTAATACTTAATCTTTATTTTTACCAAAGATGAACTTTCTATGACTTTTGATTTTTTCTACAGGAGAAAAATTCTAACCTTATTTAATTTACATGTTCATAAAAATTTGACAATTTAAAAAAATTCATATCTCAAAAACTAATTGCTATTGAAACTTGAAATTTTATATGGGATTTAGATTGAAACTTAGTCTTTATTTTTACCAAAAAGGAATTTTCTATGACTTTTGATTCTTTCTACAGGAGAGAAATTCTAACCCAACTTAAATTACATGTTCATAAAAATTTGACAATTTTTAAAAATTCATATCTCAAAAACTAATTGCTATTGAAACTTAAAATTTTATAGGGATTTAGATTGAAACTTAATCTTTATTTTTACCAAAGATGAACTTTCTATGACTTTTGATTTTTTCTACAGGAGAGAAATTCTAACCCAACTTAAATTACATGTTCATAAAAATTTGACAATTTTTAAAAATTCATATCTCAAAAACTAATTAAGAAACTTAAAATTTTATAGGGATTTAGATTAATACCTAGTCTTTATTTCTACCAAAGATGAACTTTCTATGACTTTTGATTTTTTCTACAGGAGAGAAATTCTAACCCAACTTAATTTACATGTTCATAAAAATTTGACAATTTTTAAACATTCATATCTCAAAAACTAATTGCTATTGAAACTTGAAATTTTATAAGGATTTAGATTGAAACTTAGTCTTTATTTCTACCAAAGATGAGCTTTCTATGACTTTTGATTTTTTCAACAGGAGAGAAATTCTAACCCAACTTAAATTACATGTTCATAAAAATTTGACAATTTTAAAAAATTCATATTTCAAAAACTAATTGCTATTGAAACTTAAAATTTTATAAGGTTTTAGATTGAAACTTAGTCTTTATTTTTACCAAAGAAAAATTTTCTACGACTTTTAGTTCTTCCCTCCGAAGAAAAAATGTAATTTAATATCCTTAATTAAAATTTTTTAACATTCTAAAAGTTAGACAACTTTGCAAAATTGAAATATTTTTTTAGATTACAGTAAAATTTGACTTTTGGAAGCTTTATTATATATAATTTCTCCATTTAATTGAATTTTATTCCTCTATTTATTTCATGATAAACACCGGATGATAAATACATTTTACATAAAACGTAATAACATTTATTGCTGTAGTTTATTGTATAAATAATTATTGTGGAGTAATGTAACAAAAACTGAATTTTGTTTTGCGCAATTACTCGTTAAATTTACGTTTTATGTTTGCGTCCGTTATATTATTAACTCATGACCTAGTTTGACGTTTAACAGTAATTCCAAAAAACCAATTATTAAAATAGTTAAAATCCAGCGAAGTTTAGAGTATTTATTTATTCATAATATAGTGATGTAAATATTTATGTAATGGTTAATGTGTGTTTGTTATATTTTAACATCTTTTTGGTTTTTATTGATAAAATTTTTGAAAAATTTTTTATGTTATAAAAAGTCTATTTATTGTATATATTTTTTTGACCTGGATTGATCTATATGTAAATGAAAACCGGAAATATAATAAAAAAATATAAAAATATAATAAAAAAAGAAACTTATTTAATAGTTTTTTAAAAGCGTTTCTAATTTCAAAACTCCATAAATTATACTGCCACACAAACAGTATTTCATTTTTAAGGTTTCATTTATTTTTATCCTTCTATCCACTCTTACAGCTGAAACGTGATACTTAAATTTAAAACTGTTATTAAGATTAAAATTCTTTATTCGTCTTTCGTGTTCCTTATAATTTATTGTCACAGTGGTGGTCTATTAAGCACCGTTTTTGGGAAGAAAGTTAAGATAAATAGATATGTATTTTGAGAAAAAATTAAAAAAAAAATAAGAATTTAATTATACTAAGTGTCTTAAAAAACTTAATTTTTTTGATAAACTTAAATAATTTTTAATTTTGCTTTTACTTTAAATTACGAATTTATGTTAAACTGGCAAATTCAAAATTTTGAATTAAATTCTATGTCGAAATACATTAAAAAATTTGAGAGATCAGATTTTTCTGAAAATTTCAATTATTTTTAAGAAAACGGCTCAAAAAATCATCTCTCCCTCTCATCACTTTTCCTACCTAAGTATTGAAAATACGAGTTGAGTTATAAATTTGTCCAAGATGCTTTAAATTAACTAAGGAAAGTACTTTATCTAAAATTAGCTATATTTAAAAAAGACTTGAAATACCATCGTTCATTTATGGTAGTAAATGAACAACAAGATGTTACATAACATCACATAACAAAAGGAAATGAAAAGACACACAATGTAAGTACAACGACCAGAACATAACAATTTCAAAGAATTTTAAAAGGAAATTATCGTTTGAAGTAAGGTCAAACGGTTATTTCATTAAAATAATTGTAAACTTATACAGAGTAATTTAATTTAAAAGCGAGACATCTTCAGAAATGATTCTCTCATTTAAATCGAATCATTTCTAAGTAAGTGGTACTAAAAACTCAACAATTTAGTTGACTATTTTTAAGTCTCTAGATTTGAAGTAAATTTTTTAAGTAATTTATAATATCTAAGCAGTTTAGAAATCTACTTGAACTTCAAATTATAAATACGAAGATTTTCACGGCTTGAGTTAACTGAATTAAGACTAGAACTAACATCAACATTCATTCTAACAACTATAACTAGGAGCTTTCGAATTTAGCTTTGTGTTTTTTGAAAAAGCGTTTGATGTTTTGGATGCTATGTTGCAACCTCCTTTAGAAACGAGGTTGAAGTCTTTTCTGAAATCTAGTTCTAGGTTTGCTTTTAGAGTGAGTGCTAATATTGGTTCTAGTCTTACAATTAGTTCAAACTTAAAATTCCTTATTACAATCGACGTTGATTTTGAAAAGTTAAGTAAGAAATTTTAAAAAAATCGGGTTTACTTTGAAAAAGATTTAATTAAAAGTCCATAGAGTAGTATACCGAAAATTTTGTAAATTTCGTTTTGGTTATTTAAGTAAAGCCTTTGATAATTAAGGCGGAGTTAAATGATAAAAATTCGCGTTTGTATTAGTAATAATAGTAATATCTTCAACGATAAATATTGAGCAAACCCAGATCAAACTTTCGCAATGTGTTAAATATTTATTTAGATATACTTAAATAGGTATAACTTTCGACTTTAATACTTAATACTTAAATAGAGTTTAATACTTAAATAGGTATAACTTTCGACAACAAAGTTAAGTTTTAGATCCATTTTAAAACAGCAAAAATGAAAGCAGTAGCGAGATTCAAACATTTTCGAGTACTAACATATAAAAAATAAGGCATTAACACCAATTGTTCAACCTACATCTATAATTCCATTTGCAGACCCATTTTGGAATATGGAAATATTTTGACAGCTGATAGTGAAGGAGGTGCAATGAAGATCTTGAAAGAAAAGTTGGGGAAAGATCCTGTCTTCGTACTTTAACCAAAATACTATATCCGAATAACCCCTTACATAATACTTTTAAGGCGTTATACTACCCAGCAAAATATTTTTTTTATTTTTTTTATTGGCTTAAATGATGCTTATAGTACCTAAGAATCATATCCAAAAACAATTTTGAATGATAAGCGACTGAAAATATTTTTTTTAGCTTATTTTCGTAAGTGTCTGAGCACCGTAGAACGTTTGATACAACACCGCCGCGTCGCTTTATTAAAACTTTGAACGGTTTTTTCTCAAAACTATGTTTTTCACACTTGCGTTGTCTGAAACTCAGTTAATTTTCATAAGATTTACTCAATATTTTAACTGTATCTTCACAGATAGATTATCTATCGAAGTACATAGGGATTTTTAGATTGATAAAAAATTACATTTGCTATCAACAATTTATTGAAAATTTTTTGCCAAAAAGCGAAAAAAGAAACTTAAAATTGGTGCCAATTTGCGAAATGTTAAAAAAAATCTATAACCCTGTGTACTTCCAAAGAAAAACTAATATAGTAAAAGAAAAAAATATTACTTTTTGCTTTGGGTCGCAAATGAATGCTGAAACTGACTACGCAGCTTTTCTCTTCGGAAAAAACATACTTTCAAATAATACCGTGCCACAACGCCATTTTATATCGAAAATTAAAACAAAATATATTTTTATATAGCTTAATACATGCCCAATAAATGTTCAAAATTGCATTTTATGTCATTCATTAGTATAAGTCGAAAAAAAATCACAAAAAAAACTTCATTTTTTTCAGTTTGCTTGAGTAGTGTAACGCCTTAATGCTAATCTCTACCGAATCACCAAAATTAAACCACTCTAGAAGAGTGCCTTTCGATACTAACAAAAAAATCCAGGAGTAAAATGACTAGTAATATACTACAATTATTTATTCCATTCACGTTTCACACCATTTATAACCAAATCATAAACAACTAAAATATGAATATATTTAAAAAAAAAGAAGATTTTAGAGTGGGCTGAAGGATCAAAGTCGATAGCCTCCTTCGAAGAGAGAAAAAGTAACTACTATTTAAGTTAGTAACTTAAATAGGTATTAACTTATGGTATTTTTTACTACGTAATTTTTATATATTTTTAATAATAACACAGGCCTACAAAATTTTATGAAAGGTGAGACCCATTGATCAAATAGTACTTTTCTAAAATCACCTCAGGTTTTCAAGATATTCTAATCTATACAGGATGTCTCGTTTTGATTGTCCGATCCTTTACTGGCGTATTCCCTCATTGAAAACAAGCAAAAAAGTCTTAATGAACATAGGTACGAAAGTGCTTCGTTTTCGAGATATTCAAGGTTTTAATTTCACATGTTAGCCCATTATTAACATTATTATTATTGCAGTGAACTATTGAAATTAAATTATTAAGTAGTTGTTATGGATTCGAGAAGCTTTTGTACCTAACCAGTGTAGTCTAACAATTACAATTCATTGAAATCATCGCAACGAGTTAATAATTTAATTTAAATAATTTACTTCGATTATGTTAATGATAGAAAAATGTGTGGAATTAAACTTCCAATATCTTGAAAATGAATCACTTTTGGATCCATGTTCATTAGAACTTTTTTACTTATTTTTAGCCGAGGAATACGCCAGTAAAGGATCGGACAATCAAAACGAGACACCTGTATATGCAAAAACCACGAGTTTTGAACATATTTGATTGTACAATTTGTTTCCATTCAAAATGCACTTAAAATTTTTGTAATATCTTAATTTCTTCATGAAAAAGTTTCTTTTATATAATCTCTTAATCGTAGTCCTTGATACAGTAAGGAATGACTTCAATTTTGTAAAATTTCTTCAATATTACAATATTTTAATCATTAATAGTCCATTTGCTGAAGAATTGGACTTTTTTTATAATAAAAACTTTAATCTAAACTTTACAGGTCATTAAATTAAATGGACAAGAAGTAACAATCAAACTAATCTTCGTATGACAAAACATATTTCTTTTAATTAGAAAAATTGCAGCTTACCTCCGAAACATGCCTGTTTCAGTTAGACAATAAATCACGAAAACACACGATTAACACGAACTAGTTTATAAGTCCAATGAAGCTCACACTTACACCACCACTGAATAACTGAAATTGCAAAAATCGAAACGTAACATCTGTGAATATTTTGAAACCTGTTTGAACAAGGAGAAATATCATGCAACTCGCCTCTTACAATGAAGCAAAGACAAGAAAAAAGTTGTTATCGAATTTTCAGAAGAAATTTACCTGGTTATCTGTTCGTACCCAAAGTTAGAAAAAGGTTTAAAAATATGAATGGTGCTTTTTTCAGATGCGGCGTAGAATTTTGTGAATAAAAATATATTCGCTATGTTATTTAATCCGGAACATGTTTAAAAACTAAGTTTTATGTATCCTTATGTTAGAATATTTCAAAAATCTGAGTTCCAAATTTGAGTTCAGCGCCCCAAAAGTATTAAAAGACTGTTGTGTGATCTATGGGCCCAAAAAATGTTGGCTAGAGTAATTTTTATTTATTTTTAATAAATAAAAATAAATTCATTTCTACCTATAACAGTAATAATAATACCGTATTCGTTTGAATCTAATTGTAAGCCGCACTATTTTTGCTGTTTAATGGTTCATAAAAATGGGGTCCGGCTTAGAATCGGGTGCGGCTTAGATTCGAACCTAATTCAAAAATATAAGATACCTAACAAAAAAAAAAAATTATTATAATATTGTGATTTACTTATTTACCAACTTTATTTTAAAAAACTTTTTTTTTACTAATCATTCACAGAAATAGGGTGCGGCTTAGATTCAGGTGCGGCTTACATTCGAACGAATACGGTAATAATTATATCCTTTCATAATGATCTACCAAAGGCTAAGGGACAATTCATAATAAATTTGAAAGTTGTTGCTTTAAAAATATGGAATTTTGAAGGTTTTTATTGAAAGGTCTTTTATTAAATTTGGAGTTATGAAGACGAAGAAATCTAAAAGATGACGTTATTTAAAAAAAAAAATCATCAACTAATTAGAATTACGGCCTCCACACGTTTTAATATACGTCAAATTGTCTGCGTGGAGTTACATTTTATAACATGTGTACAAACATTCAAAATGCAGGAATAACAACTAAATGGTTTGGGTTTAGAGCTTTTTTATGAACTCAAAACATACGGTGGCGGTTAAAAATGTTTGTTAGATATCATTTGTAAGTTATTCTTGGCAACATTTGCTCTAATTTTTGTTCTAAATAAATTAAATGTTTGATAATTATTAATAAACTGATCGTTTTGTCATTTCATTTGATGTTAGCATGGTTAGAATAACGGAAAATGACGAAAAATAGGAACTTCGTATAGGACTTAAATCGTCCATTTCGGGTCTAAAGAAGTTCCAATTCGCATATAACGTTGCAGTAGAAAGCCGTTCAGATGGTTAGCCGGAAGCAGAGTCGCGGAGACTGCGGCTTTTTCGGCAAAAAATCGCGTTTGAAAATTGACGATTTCACTAACAAGGAGAGTGAAAAGTCTTGGGGTCGTGGACTTAGTTCAAATTTTTTAGGATGATAGATTTTATTTCTATATTGATGAAAATATATGGTTATAGGGGCCACTATTCAACAGTGGCGTATTTACGGGGGGGGGGGGGGATAAGGGGGATATATCCCCCCCCCATGACATCTATCGACTCCGCCATCCTTTTTAAAATATTTAAATTGTCCAAGACATTCGAGAAATAGAAAAACCAGAATTTGATTTAAATCCCAGATCGTGACGTTAAAAACCAAATAATATTTAAAATGTTTTGTCGCTATTGGTGTAGATCGAAAAAAGATTTATGGCGTATTCGTTTGGTAAAACTGGTGTGCACTAGTGCATAATAGCGTGTTCTATTAAACTGTCACTTTTTGTACTAAGCTAATATGATGTATGCACTCACTATGCACTCAAGATCAAATTATGGTGCGCACCAGTGCAACCCAACGAATACGCTATTAGTTTTCTACATAGCCATCTAATAATTAAATATAATTCCTTATGACATTGCCTAACATGTACGTACTAGTATGGTAGTGTTATCGCATAAACCCAACTTCGATGTGGGAATCCCAGTCGATGACAACCAGAATTCTAGGTTATTTGTGCCCTCGTATGTATTACGTTCGACGTACTACGTTGTTGATCCAAACGTTCAAGTTAAACCATTAACTAAAGTACGTATATTGGAAATAAATATATATTGTCGGATATTTCGTAAATTCATAATGAGTAAACAAAGTCTTTTGTCGAGTTTTCTAAAAATAAAGTCAACAGATAAAAACGGTGGTGAATCTACGTCTGCGTCAACAGTTGATTCCTTTGATTTAGAAAGAGAACCTACTTCATCTAAAAAATTGGCTATGTTGTCGATCCATAGAGATTAACATCTTTCTACAGAAGAGGTACTGGATTATTTTTCACAAAAACCGAGGCGTTTAGCTCTCACTTTTTAATTTTTTAAATTCAAATATATATATATATATATATATATATATATATATATACATATATACACATATTTCAATAATAGTTTTTAT
Organism: Digitonthophagus gazella; assembly: GCA_036711955.1. NCBI lineage: Eukaryota > Metazoa > Arthropoda > Insecta > Coleoptera > Scarabaeidae > Digitonthophagus > Digitonthophagus gazella. The sequence goes on from JASCIT010000002.1 coordinate 30,493,394, forward strand.
ATCTCCCCCCAAGGGTCAAGTCTGAATACCCCACTGCTATTCAATAATTTTAATAATTTTTAAGGACAAGTCCGAAGTTGGATTATGTCAAAAAAAATCGAATTTATACCGATTATGTCTGGCTTTTTGAAGGAAGGTTACAATGTCAGGTTATTTTTTTATTTTTTTTTTTATTTTACAAGGTATTGGATTTGAAGTTTGAGTGTTTAGCTCTTCTTCTCCAGTCTCAATGCTTATGCTTTACTTTTCTCCATTAAAATCTGCGATCTAATCATTTATTATTTTTTGATATATTCTTCAAAATTACCGATTTCTTCGTCAAAATAACGAATTTTACATCAAATTTTATAAAATAACTTTCATTTTGAATGTCCGGTTATTTTCCTGTATTAATTTTGAGATTCTGATGTATGTCAGGTTATATTCCTATATTAGTTTTGAAATTTTGACACATAATGTCAGGTTATATCGACCTATTAATTTTGAAATTTTGATGCATTATATGACTAAAAACTGACAGATCGAAAGTATGGTGCACACTCAAAAAATAATTTGGTGGCACATAATTTTATGGGCACTGATCGTATCTTTCAAAGAACATTGAAAAAAGAAAAAAAATTATTCACTATCCCCGAACTCAAACCCGACGCTTAATGACGAAAAACGCTGATCTGTTGCTGTTACGCTAAACGCATTGCATTTAATCGTTCACTGCACAACTGAATTTAGCTAGTTAATTACATCTTCAATTGTAAATGTTCAAAAAGTTACTGAGTAGTGGCCTCTACAACCATATATTTTCATTGACAAGCAAACTAAAGCTACCATCCTACAAAATTTGAACCAAATCTGTGACCCCAACGCCTTGCACTCTCCTTGTAAATCAAAACAAGAGTAGCTTAAATTTGTTTTGTATGTAGATAAGTCCTTATAAGTAATAACATAATAGTTATTGTATAATTTGAAGTGATAGTTAACGTATGACAATTTCCAATTTTAATTTCTAAAAATTATTCTAAAATAATTTGGAGTGATGGGTGCTTAGATGGGTACTTAGAAGAGATTGTTTTTTCCATATTGAGTGATTGTTTTTAATTGATGAATCTTGTCTCCCCTCGCGAATGTTGTGGCCTAATGGTCCCCAAACCTCGACACGTGACAACGGCACGTCCTTCGCATATTAATTCAACGGCATAACGTCGGTCGATCATCAAATCAAGCGATAGAGAACGCCGAGCGCGGGAACGTTTAGCGGGCGGGAATTAAGCGCGCGTCCGCACGATCGCGGCGCTCGGCGTCGCGGCGCGCCGTTGCGGGCGTCATCCGCCGGGGGCGCTGCCGGCGGCGGCGTCGCCGGCGTCGGGGCTGCGCAAATCGACCCGGCACAAGTCCGGTAGCGCGGCCCTACGAACATCAGTTGGAAGCCGACGATCGCGCGTCCCGGTCGCACGTTCCCGAAGGAACGCCACTGGCATTTGAGCAAACGCTGAGGGTTCCCGAAGGAGCAGACGCGCGCGTGTGAACGCACCTTGACGAACCGACCCCCGAGACTAAAACTGACGCGACTTAATCGCGCAACGTCGCGACGTACGCAGTGAATGAGAGTTAGTTCATTAGTGATAAAACTATTCGGGGTCAGAGGTCGAAGCCGCCGAAATTTCGCTTAAGACGCGCGACTACTGAAGCAGCGGCAGGAAAACAGTTTCACCGTGGCTGGTGAGTCTCCTCTCTTCTCTCCCCACTTTAGTTTAAAAGATTTAAAGGGAATCAGCGCCACCACGTGATACGACGTCAATTTTATTCCCGCTCTACGCTTCCTACCTCGTTCGCTAACGAATGTTTGTTTACGTTCGCGTTTTGACTACGAGCAAAGCGAAATCGCCGCTGTTAAAAATCGCAATGAAACGCCTCTCCGGTTTACATTCGCGAATCGGACTTTTTTAATTGCAAACACACAAAAATCAAAGACAACGACAAATTCCTGATTTTACTCTACCATTACGTACTTTTCAATTTTAATACTTTTACTTTACTACCGGAGTCGTAAAGTCGTAAAATTTACGATAACCATTTTTATGACAAAATCGGGGATCATCCCCGTAATAATCCAAAGTGGTTTTTTTTATTTTAAATCATTATCTAACTTGATGTTTATTTAGTTTAATGTTTATTTTTGCATAATACAATAAATTTAAATAAATTAATTTCATTGAACTCAAATGTATTTAAATATTAATTTTATTTCCATTGTATGTAAATATGATGATGATTAAAAATTAATGAGGAGCGTTTAAGCTTATGATAGAGTTTAAATTCGCGGTTTTCATATCATTGAGACTTTAATTATTATTAATACAAAAGTTATTTAAAAATTTAATAAAATAAAATTTAATTTTGATTTTTTTCATAAAAATAGAAATTAAACAAAAAATTACCTTCAACTTATTTGTCACTCAAAATTTCAAAAATTTTTTTTACAATTCAAAGAAAAAAAAAACATTTTTCCAAACTCTATTTCAAATTAAAATTGGAATTTTGCGTCATTCTATTATAAAATAAATATTTTTTAAAGTTGAAAACAATTATGTCATTAAAAATATCACATATGGTTGATGATAATAATTTAATTGCAGAGTCAGTTGTTTCTTTTAAAAATAACCATCCTATTGTATGAGAACAATTACAATTGTCTTCACAAGACAATGTATTTATAGAACTCCTTGACATCAACTCGTTACTCATGAACTTCTGGAAATGTTGCATTCCACTAATGGGTGAATCACCCCAGAATAGCTGGCGCTATTTGTCAGAGATATGATCGACGGAAACGCCACGTTTGATTAATAGATCGGTCGAGCGGAGGGTGGCCCAGCATTAATTTCGATTTGCGTTACGCTAAAAACCGCATTATCCTCGTAGAATGGGGCACTACTTCCGTTTCCGCGCCGTTGGATTGTTTTCAAAGTTCCCCCGAATGAGAAACGAATTTCTGCAACTACGATGATGTATGTTTTTCTAATGCGGAGGGAACCGAGCGATCCCCGGATGAATAACTATCCGAAAACTTATGATTAATGGCGGTCTCATTGAGACGTTATGTTAATGTTAATGGAGGGCCGCAGAAAGAAAACGTGTTTACACTGCGATCGTTTTGTGGCCGGGACGTTGAGAAATTACCCGAAGAGCTCGAGAAGCTGTTGTTCGCCCGCAATGACCGATTATTCAATTTCTATAATAAATTACGAGCCGAACATTCCCCGGATAGTTTTATTCCCGACTTCCACGCCCGATATTACGCATTCATCAGTTGCAACGGGTAATTTTATTTATTACAGGCCGAGGATTACCCACATTGTCACTAAATTACAACCTGCTATTTACTTCTACCGTATTATTAATGAGATTATCGAACCGAAATTTGTATTTTATTGGTTTAATATCGCGTTTGAAATCACCCCCATTTATTTATTTTTTTTTGTTAGAATCGAATTTGAAATTAAAGTGAAATATTGCCAAATCTATTTCTTAAAGTATAGAAATTGGCTTTTTAGTAAAACATGGTTATTTGGCCACTCCGGACGTATATGGGGAATTCATTACAGACATATCGGGTAATGAACCTGGAAGTTTTGCCAACGGAGTCTCGTGCACAGTTGCCAAGTCGTTAAAGCTCGCGATTTATTCCCTGGCGGCGCGGCACAAGAACGGCTTTATAAACTCGCACGATTTATTCGGACGTTCAACTGGCTAATGTATTCGCCCGATGAAATCGCTACCCCAGGCAGAAGCTTAGGGAAACTTTTTACACATGTACGGCGGGTGGGACGTTAAATATTCACCGCAAGTCCTGCAGGAGTCGCCCGCTCCTCGCCTCGATTAATATTCCAGCGCCTTTGTCCATTTGTCACCTGAATTTTAGATAAGCGCGGCTAAATTAAGCATTGACTGGGTGAATTTTTCAACTTCCTTTCAACGAAGACCTCAAAGTTTTGATTTTTCTTTTTCCTTTTTCGTTTTAAAGCACGTATACTTAAAATAGAAAAAAAAATGTTTTTCCCCGACGAAAGGTTAAAGAAAGATAAACGCCTACCATTCCCTCGTCAACGTCAGATAAGTCCGGACTTCTCAAGTTAAGTTGTTTTGATACCTCTCCCTCGAGATATTAATTTCTTCGATTAGAACGACTTGATCGATGCGTTCTTTCAACTTAGGCGTTTAGATCGGAGAAGTAAAATTATCCGTTAAAAGCCACATTAAGTAGGTCTTTTATTTTATCACTTATCGTTGGTGGTCGATTTTTTTCTATACATTAAACAAAAATTGGAAAGAAAAGTCAGATATAGGAATAAATAAATACAGTAGAACGTCAAAAATCCGACGATTTTCAAACATAACCCAGAAAAGCTTTATTAAAGCTTTAGGTGTAAATAAAAAATGTGTAAGTCTAAAAAATATACTTTGGTTAAATAAACATATAGTAACATACTATGTAGTATTAAAAATTGATGCATACCTAATTTAAAACTTAATTTAATTTAAAACTTATTAAAAAAAATCACTGATTTTGACCTGAGTGAGCTTTGAAATTCTTTTTCTAGCTGCCAAGTCTTTCATTCGTCTTAATACTAAAAGTTGGAGTTCATTGCATTCTGGCTGTGCTTTGAACTAACATTTAAGAATTTCTGAACTAACTTTGTAAGACATTGCTGTCCTCAATGCAATTAATGCTTCAGCATGGGAAGGTAAACTGTTATGACAATTGTCATCTGTAGAATCTTCACTTTCACTGCTGTCCTGATCTTCAGACGCGTCTACTGTAGAAATAATGTCAGTATCATTGAGGATTTCAGAGCCCATTCTGGCCTGAGTGAGCTTTGAAATTCTTTTTCTAGCTGCCAAGTCCTTCATTCGTCTTAATACTAAAAGTTGGACATCATTGCATTCCGACTGTGCTTCGAACCAAGATATTACTGTCCCCAATGCAATTAATGCTTCAGCATGGGAAGGTAAACTGTTATGACAATTGTCATCTGTAGAATCTTCACTTTCACTACTGTCCTGATCTTAAAACGCGTCTACTGTAGAAATAATGTCAGTAACATTGAGGATTTCAGAGCCAATTCTGGCCTGAGTGAGCTTTGAAATTCTTTTTCTAGCTGCCAAGTCCTTCATTCGTCTTAATACTAAAAGGTGGACTTCATTGCATTCCGGCTGTGCTTCAAACTAAGACATTACTGTTCCCAATGCAATTAATGCTTCAGCATGGGAAGGTAAACTATTTTGACAATTATCATCTGTAGAATCTTCACTTTTATTGCTGTCCTCATCTTCAGACGCGTCTACTGTAGAAATAATGTCAGTATCATTGAGGATTTCAGAGCCCATTCTGGCCTGAGTGAGCTTTGAAATTCTTTTTCTAGCTGCCAAGTCCTTCATTCGTCTTAATACTAAAAGTTGGAGTTCATTGCATTCCAGCTGTGCTTCAAACCAAGATATTAGTGTTCCCAATGCAATTAATGCTTCAGCATGGGAAGGTAAACTATTTTGACAATTGTCATCTGTAGAATCTTCACTTTCACTGCCGTCCTAATCTTCAGACGCGTCTACTGTGGAAATAATGTCAGTAACATTGAGGATTTCAGAGCCCATTCTGGCCTGAGTGAGCTTTGAAATTCTTTTTCTAGCTGCCAAGTTTTTCATTCGTCTTAATACTAAAAGGTGGACTTCATTGCATTCCGGCTGTGCTTCGAACCAAGACTTTGCTATCCCCAATGCAATTAATGCTTCAGCATGCGAAGGTAAACTGTTATGAAAATTGTCATCTGTAGAATCTTCACTTTCGCTGCTGTCCTGATCTTCAGTCGCGTCTACTGTAGAAATAATGTCAGTATCATTGAGGATTTTAAAGCCCAGGTCATATTTGTCAATAACCAACCATTTCACAGCATCAGATTCGTCACACTCGTGAAAATTAGGAACTAACTGACATAGTTTTGCCACATTTTTTATGTTGTCAAACATTTCAGCTTCATTTTCACAATTTTTTTCTCTAATTTCATCTTGGTTGTCAGCCCAAAGCTTTGGCAAGCATAGTTTGCCACATCTTTTATGTTGTCAAGCATTTCAGCTTCATTTTCACTATTCCCTTCTCTAATTTCATCTTGGTTGTCAGCCCAAAGCTTTGGCAAGCATAGTTTGCCACATCTTTTATGTTGTCAAGCATTTCAGCTTCATTTTCACTATTCCCTTCTCTAATTTCATCTTGGTTGTCAGCCCAAAGCTTTGGCAAGCATAGATTGCCACATCTTTTATGTTGTCAAGCATTTTAGTTTCATTTTCACTATTCTCTTCTCTAATTTCATCTTGATTTTCAGCCCAAAGCTCATTCCATACTTTTTTTAAATGTTGTCAAGCATTTCAGCTTCATTTTCACTATTCCCTTCTCTAATTTCATCTTGATTTTCAGCCCAAAGCTCATTCCATACTTCTTTTAAATTCTCTACAGTGAGTAAATTCCATGAATCACTTAGCATGTACAACAAATCCTTTAAGTTTAGTTTTTTGGAAAATTCAAAAACCCCTTCTTCATTACTTTCACTTAAAAGAAGTCTATGTAATATTTGTTTTTTATACAATCTCCTTAATTTTTCAACTTACACCTTGGACCATTGGTTGAATTAGTGGGGCGACGTTAAGTGGGAGAAACAACACTTTTCCTTGAAGTTTTATTTTTCTTTTCAAAAATTTTTCACATTTGGTATGAACGCATTTTTATACCAGTCTGTAAATATGTTTCTGTTCATTCAAGCACTTTTTTGTGCTCTATAAATAACTGGAAGGCTATGTTCTTGAAATACCTTGGGTTTTTACTTTTTCCACTTACTAATAGAGGCAGTGCATGATCATGATCTCCACTGGCGTTTGCACAAACCATCGCCGAAATACGCTCCTTACTTACCCTAAATCCTGGAGTTGCTTTCTCACAGCGGCAAGCTAAGGACTTTTGTCGAAGTTATAAATATTTTCTCTTGCAAAGCCACAATTGTTCATAAAATTCAAAAAGATGATTTTGAAAGGTTTTGCAGAAGAACTATTCGAAGATATACTTTCCCCTTGAATACTAAGTTCTCTTATGCCATGTCTTAATTTGAAATTTTGTGCTCTATAAATAACTGGAAGGCTATGTTCTTGAAACACCTTGATTTTTTACTCTTTCTAATTACTAATAGAGGCAGTGCATAATCTCCAGTAGCGTTTGCAAAAACCATCGTTGTAGTTCGCTCCTTACTCATTATAAATCTTGGAGCTGCGTTTTCTCGGCGGCAAGCGAAGGATTTTTGTGGCAAAGCTTTCCAGTTTATTCCGGTTTCATCGCAGTTGTAAACATTTTCTCTAGCAAAGTCACAATTGTTTATAAAGTGGGGTAGGAGTACTGGTTGTACAACGTTTATTCATTCCTAAGCTTTCGGTTTAAATTACAACCTTCATCAGAGGTACGCTGATGAAGGTTGTAAATTTGAAAAATTCTGCAGCAGAACTATCCGAAGATTTCCCCCAAACTTTCCCCTTGAATAGTAAATTCCCTTATGCCATATCTTAATTTGAAATTTTTTAACCAACCGGTACTGGCTTTAAAGTCAGCAGGATCTCCTAACTGTTCAGTATAAAAAAAGGGCTTTTTCGCACAACAAGTGTCCTGAAATGGATTTGCCTAAAGTTCTCCTTTGAGTAAACAATAAAAATACAGCATCCTCTAACGATTTACCTTTTGCACTTCGTATAGTTTTTCTTCGTTTGGATACATTTTCTGAATTCAATTTAGATACAAAATTCAAAATTTCTTTTTTTTCTTTTTAATGATGGATATCGTAGTTTTTTCCACTTCGTAGATTTTTGTCAAATGCGCTCCACTTTTACCTTTTTCGAATCTACTCAAAATCTCTACTTTATTTTCGACCATAAGGAATGTATGCTTCCTTTTTAATGCTTTTCTCGAAGTCGATGCCATAACGCAAATTCAAATTCAAATTCACTTTGAAAGACTGAACTGCGTACAGAAGACGACAGGAAAAAACAAAAACGTTATTTTTTGCGTTTTGCGCAAAAATTTTTAAAATGTCTAAAGGCGTTCGGATTTTTCACGTTTCGGATTTTTGATGTTTGGATTTTTGGACTTTCCACGGTATTTAATTTTTAAAATCACCATTAAATTTTGATTTTTATTTAATTTGGTCAAATAAATGCTTAAAATGTTAATCATTTTGTAAGATATTTTTGAAATTCTTATTCAGATTTTGATAGATTTGAAAATTGCTCTGAAATATGGGTTTTTATTATTTGGAGATTTTAAAACTTGATAATAATTTCTTTTTGAAGATAACCTCCATTGAAGAAATCTGCAGAAGTTAAACCAAGTGATGTTTCCAGGCAATTAACCTAACAATTATTATGTAGTCAATTAGTGGTAATAAACGCTAACAAGATTAAGGTTATGAAGATTGTAAGACGTAGACATTCAGGTTGGTTAAGAATTACTAACAAAAAATAGATGCATTATTTGATAAAATAAAAATCTTGTTGAAATTTCTTTAATACAGCTCTGAACAAAAATCTGTTTATTTCAAGTCAATTAATAATGATAAATGTTAATAAAATTAAGATTATTAAGACTGCAAGGCTTTAGATTTTCAAGCTAGTTAAGAATTAGAAAGAAAAAATAGATGTACTTTTTGATAGAACAAAAATCTCGTTGAAATTTCCTTAATACAGCTCTGAACAAAAGTCTGTTTATTTCAAGTCAATTAAAAATGATAAACGTTAACAAAATTAAGATTATTAAGATTGTAAGACTTTCGATTTTCAAGTTAGTTAAGAATTAGTAACTAAAAATAAATGTACTATTTGATAGAATAAAAATCTCGTTGAAATTTCCTTAATATAGCTCTGAACAAAAGTCTGTTTATTTCAACTTAATTAATAATGATAAACGTTAACAAAATTAAGATTATTAAGATTGTAAGACTTTAGATTTTCAAGTTAGTTAAGAATTAGAAAGAAAAAATAGATGTACTTTTTGATAGAACAAATATCTCGTTGAAATTTCCTTAATACAGCTCTGAACAAAAGTCTGTTTATTTCAAGTCAATTAATAATGATAAACGTTAACAAAATTAAGATTATAAGACTTTAGATTTTCAAGTTAGTTAAGAATTAGAAAGAAAAAATGGATGTACTATTTAAAAGTACAAAAATCTCGTTGAAATTTCCTTAATACAACTCTGAACAAAAGTCTTTTTATTTCAAGTCAATTAATAATGATAAACGTTAACAAAATTAAGATTATTAAGATTGCAAGACTTTAAATTTTCAAGTTAGTTAAGAATTAGAAAGAAAAAATAGATGTACTATTTTATAGAACAAAAATCCCTTTGAAATTCCCTTAATACCGCTCTGAACAAAAGTCTGTTTCTTTCAAGTCAATTAATAATGATAAACGTTAACAAAATTAAGATTATTAAGATACCAAAACTTTAGATTTTCAAGTTGGTTAAAAATTAGAAAGAAAAAATAGAAGTACTTTTTGATAGAACAAAAATCTCGTTGAAATTTCCTTAATACAGCTCTGAACAAAATTCTGTTTATTTCATGTCAATTAAAAATGATAAACGTTAACAAAATTAAGATTATTAAGATTGTAAAACTTAGATTTTCAGGTTGGTTAAGAATTACTAACTAAAAAAATGGATTTTATTTGATAGACTGTTTGATTATTTGATAGAACAAAAATCTCGTTGAGAATTCCTTAATACAGCTCTAAACAAAAGTCTGTTTATTTCATATCAATTAATAATGATAAATGCAAACAAGATTAAGGTTATTAAGACTGTAAGACTTAGATTTTCAAGTTAGTTAAGAATTAGAAGGATAAAAACCATGAGTTAATTGAAAGTACAAAAATCCTATCGAAATTTCTTTAATACAGCCCTGAACAAGTCTACTTATTTGTACTACGTCCTTTTTTTCTCAAAAAGAGAAATTCGCTTGAAACTTTTTTCAATTTTATTTTGGAAACTGTTGCTTAGAATAAAAATCTGTACCTTTACTGGTCTTTCATAAGATTTCTAAATTTCCAACTGGTAGAACGTGGCTCAATCAACAAACTTTTTATCATTAAATTTTAATTTTGGTTAAAGAGATATATCGATATACCATATTAAATAAAACATTGTATATGTGGAGAAAATAAAATTTAATAAAAACAAATTGAAATATAATCAAAAAAAATTTTTTGTAATTGGTCATATATCTTTGATTTATTTTTATGGCGCGCTTTGGTCCTTTGTAAAAACGGCTAATTTTTCCAGGTCGGCAATTTCAGGGTATATGTAACGCCAGCGTGGCGAACATGTTAATTTAACCCGCACAAAACGCTACAAATTGGAGCAATAATACAGGGACAAAGCGGGCGAGAGTCGAAAACGCGCAAAACAAGTGGATATTGTTGAGGCGCAAACGGCAAAAAGTAAAGCGATACCGCCGGTAATAATATCGGAATCGATCGGTCCGCGCTCGTGCCCACGGCAAAAAACATAATGAGAATAATTGTATTGTTTAAATATTGGATTACGCGCCGGTCGGACCGTGTGCGATTGCCGCCCCCATTGTTATTAATACATCGCCGATCGCGCCTCGTTTCCCTTAATTAAGATATATATTATGTATTCAATCCGATCTATTAATGTATGTATTGACAATTCATTACAAAGTTAAGAAAATTTAAAAATTAAAACATTAACTATATTCGTTTATAAAATATAATTTGTTTATAAAATTTAATTTGTTTATAAAAATTAATTCGTTTATAAAAATTAATTCGTTTATAATATTATCATAACGTTATCAATAAAATGGTTGGACTTGGTTGTAAGGAAATAGAAACATGATACGTTTTTAATATTTAATTTAATCACCCCAACGTAATATCATCTCTAAATATTGAATAGAGACGTCCGGAGCTTGGAATTATTCACCGAATTAATTAAACCGACACAAAGATCGCGTAAATTATTGACTGGGCGTCCCAGAGGTCCGACGGGAAAGGGTTGCCCCCGGGTCTCGAGGGCCCGGGGCAGTCCCGAGATGTCGCGGGGTGATTCGGAGATAGATACGCGGTTGATCCGGGCAGCTAGTGCGGTGATATACGCGTACGGGAGACCGCAGACGCCGCCGAAGACTGATGTTTGTTGTTGGATTCGTGATTTATAACGACCGCCGCCGCAAACAATGCGGGGCCCCGTCCGGGGGTCGTCCGCCCCCTTCTTACCGCCGACAAACCGACCGAGAGGTGCTTCCGTCTTGAACTTTGCGCTTAACGCAATTCCGGACCCACAAAAGGGCGCGATCCGACTGGTTACGCCTGGACGCCGCGGATAATGGACGGACGCGTCCTTTTAATGGGCTCGAATGGCCCCAGGTAATCAGTTTCACACGGGATTGTGCTGTGGGAAACGTATCCTTGCGTTGAGTTGTCAATTGAAACCGGTTAAATTAGACCTTTGGGCGGGAACGTTATTTTTGAGGTCGAAGGTTATCACAATTTACGTGAAATCTCACCTTATCAACATCATCAATTACTTGTGCTATATATTTCTCCATTTTTCAGTGGATAATAAAGGAAAAACAGTAAAATGTACTATAAAAACATGCATAAAGACTTACCGAGCGAATGCCGTTTTCCGAACTAACTAAAAAAATAGAAAAAAAGAAAAGTTTTTTATCATTTTTATTAATGTTAAATTACAGTCTAATCTCTAATACTCTTCCATCTCTAATTAGGGTAAATAGTCGGATGTAAAAGAGTATAGCAAATGATATTAACTGCAAATCTGTTATTAACTTCTCTCTGTAAAGTACTCCACCAAAGCTCAATTTAAACCCATCAAGTTTAGGATTGATTTTCTAGCAAAAAATTTTCCAATAAAATTACAACTCACAAACAGCATATGATGAACTTGGATTCGATTCAGATTACATGCCTACTATTGGATTTTATTAAAAAAACCAACACTTCAAAAACCTTGTATAATGGAAATAATACCCTATCACTCAAAATTAAGAATTCTATTTTAAAATTGAAGAGCCTGGTGCAAGAACGGGATAAGTAACAATATGTTCATTTTTCAGCAAAGCCAAAAAAACATTTTCATTTTTATATTAGTGTTTAAATGAAATATAATGGTTTATTGAAATAAGTATGAGCATTTATGTTTGGTCAGAGCATAATTTTGGTAGAAATGGTGATTTAATAGCAAAGAACAAATTGTGGTGGAATAACGGGATATGTGATTATCTGGGATATAATGATTTTGAAAGGTGACTGAAAAACATAAATAACAAGTTAAGATAATAATTCTTGGGAATTCAACCAACAAAGGAGTGAATTAAAAAACCTTCTTTTTATTAAGCCGAGCTTTCGGTCTATTTATTTTGATCTTCCTCAGGGTTTAAAGCAGAGATAAAACGTATTTGAAACGATGTCATTTAAAACTAATCCCCGGAACTTTAGAAACAAGGTTGAACATATTAAAATACATTGACTTTGTAGATTAAAATTAGACGATGGAACAGACAAAAGTCGAAAAATGATTTTTCGAGTTATTTTTCGACACTATTAATACAAAATTGATACAGGATTGTTCGGTGCAACAACGGGATAAGTGCTACGTAACTTATCCCATTCTTGCACCAGTCTACTGCATGGGATTGGTGATTTTCTCTTATAATTTCTACTCAGCTAACCATATATTACACATACTTCGACTAAACAAAAGCAAATACATTTTTAAACTGTTTTCAGTAAATATCTCATTTTTTTTTAATTTGGCGTATATCCCCTTCTTGCACCAGGGTCTTCAATTATTCCTATTCCAGGAAAAATTAAATAAGACGATAAAGAAATAAGTAATAGCATTAAAAACTTACATAATACACAGGTTGTTTTTAAAATTTTGGTAGATTCCCTGACTCTACTTTCCTGGGATAAAAATAAGAGTTTTTTTTTTAATTTACGAATTGTAATTATATTTAAAATTGTAGAAGTTATATACAATGGTTTAACCCAACTCAATTCGTATCAAAAATCGTCTGGTTAAGTCAGTATAAGGAATAAATGTTTTATTAATTATACTACCCAAAATTTTTTAGGTCCATAGATCAGACAATGGTTTTCTAATAGTTTTGGGCGCGCTGAACTCAAATTTAGCCTCAGAATTGCTTCATCATATTAGGTTTTTGAAACATTTTAACCTAAAGATGCCAAACACTCGATTTTTATCACGTTAGGGATTTAAATCTCGAATCGGCAGACTAAAGCACATAAATCATAAAACACTGAAATTAGTTTTTTATCGCCAGTTTTTATTATTTTGTCGTTCTATTGTGTTTCTGCTTCTCCTGCAAAGTTACTATTTTTTCAGACTTATGTGTTTTAGCTAACCAACCCGAGAAATAACAAAGCGAATAAATGTTTATTCACAAAATTCTATGCGACATCTGAAAGCACCACTGTTCCTATTTTAAAGGTATTTTGAATTTTTCGAGTATCTTCATTTCTTCTTGAAGGAATATAATTTCTATAAGACCAGTTTTATCCAATTATTTTGGCATATAATGTCATTCTAACGTGCGTAATCTGTACAATTTAGATGATTTGCAGATAGCGATAACTTTAAGAAGTCACTGTATTAAAAAAAGTTGTATATTTGTGCACGTTTTGAATACAAAAAATGCGTGTAAATAGGATGACAGAATTATTATTGCTGAGCCTTGAAAACGGAACATAATTCCATAAGTTGGGTTGGGTCACTGCAACGTTCATTTGGAACAAAGGATTTGAAAACCCTAACATCTTTTTGAGGCTATAACCAAATAATTGCTTACTAGTTATTAGAAATTAAGATTTTCAAAAAAATCAAAATGCATTTTGAATGGGAAAAGTGGTGCATTCGCATGCCACAAGGAATTTTGTAGATAACAATTTGATTTCATCGCACCAAAACGTTTTTGGTGCCTTTGGTGACTTTTTTAGAAAAATGCTATTTGATATTTGGGTCTCACCTTTCATAAAATTTTGTAAGCCTGTGTTATTAAACCAGTCCACAGTTAAATACTTTGTAAAAATCCAAGAACCAGAAAGATGTCAGGTCTTTATTAGAATAAGTTGGAATATTATTGATAAACTTAACAAGATATTAAAAATTTAAAAAAATAACCTTAGGATGTTAAAATACTCTACATAATATCTTTCATTAGGAGTAATAGGATTTTAATTTTAAATAACTCAAAAATGGTTTTACATATAAATTTACTTCTTGTTATGTTTTAAAGCTTGAATAATGTAGTTATATTCGGACAAAAAGAATTTTTAAATATCAACTACGACATTTTTTAAACAGGCAAATTTCAACCGCTCTAAGTTTCCATTCAAGTGATTAACTTTTGAATGCTGACGATAGCTTTACGAATATTTCTTTCCTTACAATCCAAAATCTGTCAAATTATGCTTTTGATAAACTTATTGCTCAAAGTTTTCCACAATGTGATGTAGCTTACGCAAATTAATCATCCAATTCCCCGATGAATAAACGATAAGCTCACAACAGAACTCGAACTTTGGCAATGCTCTTCCATAATTTCTAACTGGCGTGAATAATTTAAACAAAGCATAGTTAAATTGCAAATTAAACCGAATATTTTAGCATTTGGATATAAAAATAAAAATTGTCATAAACCGAGGATATCTTCTTGAACAAAAAAGAAAAACCATCACCTTTATTGAAAAATTGTATACACACATCAGAATTATAAGACTACTTAAATGATTTTTCTGGAGAGTAAATATCAAAATTAGAAAATTTATGGATTCAACAAAGTGAAATCTAGAAGATAAGTGTTTTTAGTAAGAAAGTCTATATGCAAAGAGGGATTTGTCAGCTTTTTAACAAACTTCGACAGAGAAAAACAGACATTATTCGTTTCAAAGTTGTGACATTTTGAGAATTAAAACAAACTATTCGCTTTGTCGTTTACAATTAATTTTTTTAAAATTTTCAAACTACTACAATCTTAAAATGAATAAAGATTAAACCTGTTTTTCTATATTTTTTTCTTAGACTTTATAAACTTTTCAGGGATGAAGTTTTTCTTAGAGATAACAAATTACTCTACATATATAGATACCAATGTAAGAATTTTTGCTATAGTTATTATTTTAAATAAAGATGTACTTTAAACAAAATAACTACCAATAAGAAAAGTGTTGAAACGTCCACATCTTCCTTCAAGCAAACAACACGGGCAATATTCAGAAAGATCGTTCAAAGTTTACGACTTGAAATGGATTTGATATGTGAAAATGCCGTTTCCGGATTATAAAACATTCACGTTCATAGCTATTGCCGGTAGTAAACCGGTTGTAAACCATTCGAAAAGAGCTTTTTCGCAAAATGTGATCGAAAAGATGCCCGGAGACGTCTCGTCCCGTTCTTCCGGTATGTGGTTAATAAATCTATTGTGCGATAAATCTATTAAGCGGAACAAACCCGAAAATTTGACGTCGCGTCTGGAACAGTCATTATCCGGGGTTCGCGCTGATTACGGCTTTAATTTAGCGGACGAACGGGGAATCCCCGTCTTGACCTGGACCTGCGGTCCGACCGGGAACGGTCTAATTAATTATGCAGCCCTCTCTATTCGGACAATGCCCATTGTGCGGGGATGGCGTCGTACGGAGAATTAATGACTCCTCCCTCACAACTCGGCTAAGATTTCGTGCATAATGAGAGCTCTCCGACGCTTCTAACCCCCGAGAATTTATTGATCCTACGCTTGGAACAAACGAAAATATATTTCAATATTACTCTCTCATATCGTAGTAATATTTAATAAGAAAATTTTGATTGCCTTTCATCCAGTTCAACCCTTTTACTCTTTCATACCACTAATTCGTAGTTCCTAAGGCGATTATTAACGGTTCAAAAATTTTTAGATAAAGGGTTAGGGTTGTAGTCGAATTTTAATTTCCTTAAGTACACTTTCTGAAGTAAGGGGGGGTTTACGACCGCCCTGTTTATAAATTTTCAGGGACCGATTAAAAGGCCCGTCAAGGCTTAATGTAAATCTGGGATGGGATGAGAAACGGTGCTTTAGCTAGGGGGAAAATTTGTAAAATTTCCCAAAAAAAGTAAACTCTCTTGGGGAGTTTATTATTTCTCCTTCCGTGTTTACGTTTCTGTCGGTTATTTTTAGCTGTGGGAAACGTGTGATGTAACGACCTACATAGTAATAACGCGAGCTAACAAATTTTATAGGTGAAGCAAACCAGCGCGGTGTAAACGTTTGAGTATCACGCCAAATAACGTATGATGTATCTTTGAACGCGAGAGTGTGTATACCGACCGTTAAATTTGTGCCCTACTGTTCTAATTATAAGTTAGCGGCGATTGGATGCGGTGCTAAAAGATAATATGCGGTGACATGAACGGTTTGAAACTAATTTTGGGCCGGAAAGAGGGCGAGATACAATAACAACGTTATTACGGATAAGAATGGAAGAGAAATGTACGTCGTTGAGTCTGGAGTGGCTATTTGAAATCGTTTGAGCCCGAAGGTGCATTTTCTACATTTCCAAACCTATTTATAGCGCGGACTTCAAACAAACGTTAATTGCTCGAGGTAGAGGACCTCTAGGCACGCTACCACAGACGTGGGATGCTTTTCCGAAGACAAACGGGAAATGCCAGGTCGAAAATAGTAGTTGGGAAAAAGGGGTGATAATAAATTAATCCCAACCCGGTCGGACGATTGAATAAAACGTCGACGTTTGGGCGGAGCGTTCGCTTAGGTGGGAATATTTGAAGAATGGCGAGTCGATAATCGGTCGATTTAATTTAGAAAAACACGAGTTGCCGTCGGCCGGAGAGCCCAAAATTGGGTCAGCGGTATTGATTTCGCCGCCGCGTATTGCCCAGCGCAACGTTCCTCGATTTAATAATTCAATTCTTGAGCGCGTTCGCGCCGCTTTTTGCCCTGAAAAATGGATTAATTCGCCTCGAAAATCGTCGGCAAAAACGAAAACGCTAGCCGCCGCTTTCGTTTTTCCTCTTCGACCGGATTTTCCGGTTCGACGTAATTGGAACGTTCGACTTCGGGCTGGTACAATAAAGCATCACTTCTTTCGGTTTAAATTTTAATTTTTAACTTTTCCACCAAAACTTTTTATATGATTACAAAAATATTTTTTTTTACTAATTTAAAATACCCAAACCTTTTTTGGTAATAAATCAAATTTTAATAGAACATTAAAGTTTAGTTTCATAGAAGATCTACGGCCATATGCATAGCTTTTTTAGTGGCTACTAACGTCATTTTTACACGTTACTAAGCAAAACCCCTATGCATAACCGTATTTAGTAGCCTTTTAACGCTAGTTGGTTACTAAGATTTTAGTGGCCAAAATAGGCTTGTTTAACTGCATTTTAACGTCATTTTCCAGAATGTTACCCGCGTTACAACAAAAATATCATCATTACTACTTATAAAAATAGGTATATCGAATAGATTTGGTGTAAATATTTTCGCCATAAACCGAAAGTTTATCAAAAAAGAAGATTGTTCGTCATATGCTGTTTTTGGTAATAGAAAAAATTTGATCATTTTAATAAAAAATAGACATTTCAAAGTACCTTTCCTCCATTATTTTGTAATAATTTCTACGACAGAGCTCTACATGATTTTCTGTTTTTCAAAATTAGTAAGTTCGTGGTTAACATTCCAATTCTTTCCCATATGTTTTTTTAGAATAAACTAAACAATTTAATAAACGATTTAATGGTCAAAAATATACAAGTTATATAATCTGGTTATTGCCGTTCAGTATGTCATAATTGGGACTCAAAGGTCGACATCATTTTTTAGGTCTTTTAGAAGGGTCCTATTATTTTATTATTACTTCTTCCCTGCATTAGAAGTTTCTCCACCTTTGCAGCATACCTACACATTATAAATGATTAACTGTCGTTGCGTTAACGTAGGACACTTATAGATCACCTTTGGGGCACTTTTTCAAAGTGGTGGTGTTTAATTGCTTTTAATTCTTCTTTAATATTAAATAAACTCACCGTGTTGTATAATTTTTTTCACATGTCATTCATTTCACTTGTGAATATTCCAAAAATATACAAATTTTGCGATGTTGCCGCCTTAAAAGATAGTTTAGTTTTCTATTAACTAGTGGTAAGTTAAAGCGTAACTATGCATACCAATTTTTAAAATGCTTTTAAAAACAACTAGTGGTTACTAGTTAAAAGCATGTTAAAATCATACTAAACGTGTAGCTATGCATACGGCCGCTTGTTTTTAAGATGGAAAAGTATTTAAAATTTGGACATAACTTTTTTACATTTCAATTAAGTGTTACTCACGGTATGGTAAACTACCCAAATGTCGGCTCCTAAAAAATGTTTCCTAAAGTCTGCCTTTCTATAGAAATCTATGCAGAAAAAATGGAAGGCTGACTTTACCCCATCTAAAAACTCACAAAATTTGCGAATCCCTCTTTAAGGTGGGTTTAAATTTGAGTAAAATGAAGTAAAAGAACGAATTCTTTCGCTTAATCGTTTGACTGCTAAGCAATTCTTGCAAAAACACTCGAAAACTGGAGGACATATTTTGACTTGATGTTGATGCGGTTTTCGACACAAATTAACGAAGCCCTATCGCGCCTCATGGCAGTCTAACGATTAATAGCCATATAAAGTGGATGCTAGTACCAAATTTTGTATTCATGGAAAAACTTGTTCATCTTTGTGACTCACTACTTTCAATTGAAAGGTCTCAACCTCACCAATATCAAAGCCAGCTTAATTGTACTCGGGAAGATTTAGCTCCTTCATTTACAATAATCAAATATTGGGTGGCAGAGATTAAGAAAGGCTGTAGGTCTTGCAAAGACGAATATTGGAGTGATCGACCAAAAAAGGTGACCACGCCGAGAAAAGAGAAAAAAAAATTACAAAGTGCTAACAGAAAGAGCTAACAGAAAGAGCTAACAGACATACTAGGCATTTCAAAAAGTGGTGTACATTGAGAGAAAATTTGAATATGAGAAAGCTATGCGTAAAATAGGTACCGCGTTTACTCACAAATAAGCAGAAATAATACCGTGAAGATGTATCTAATGAGAGTTTGTAAATGTTTCACCGCAATAAAGCCGAATTTTTTCGTCGATTTATAAGGATAGACGAAATATGATTTCATCAGTTAACATCTGAGGCGAAGAAACAGGCAAAACAATGGATTGAAAGATGAGAATCAGTTCTAAAGAAGGTGAAAAAAGGCCATCTGTTAGCAAGGTTATGGCATCAATTTTTTATGATGTGCATTTATTGATTGCTTTAAAAAAAAATTATTGGAAACTGAATGAAGAAATTTTAAAAATAGCGACTACATTTGTCAGAAAAGAAAATCTTGTTTCTTCACAATAACACTCCAGTACACATATCATTTCAATTATCGTGATGGCAAAAATCAATGAGTTAATATTTTATATACACCCTACCCTCCAGATTTAGCATCACAGCATCATGTTTCCCCAAATTGGAAAAAAGGTAGGCGGTAAAAGATTTCTCGACAATAAAGAGGTGGAGTTAGCGATTAGTGAACATTTCAAGAAGCTCACATTTCTTACTATAAGCATGCCATCGAAGCTATTGAATATAGAAAAGTGTACGGAACGAAGAGGAGAATATATTGAGAAATAAAGTTTTAAGCAAAAAAATGATCAGAATTAAAGTAACTTAATGGATATTTTGTTACTTTTCCTGTTTTACTAAAATACATCTTTTATGTAAAGTATGACACGTCATTTAGTAAAGTTATTTATTATACTTTACTAAATCTTAAGTTCCGGGTTTATTAAAATTCTAGAACGGGCAATGGCCATCAACAATTCTGCATGAACGGTCGATTTATGCGCAAACTTCCGCGACGGAGTTGTAAATCCGCAACATTTGAGATTGCCACTTCTATCTCTTGCGCGGGGGTAGTAAAAATAAAAGTTTTAAGCCTCGGCGTAACCCGGGCTTTGCCACGTACGTCTCGCAGGTCGTAAAATTTTTCTTGGCGGTAATTAGCGATCTTTTTCAACGCGGAAAAGGGTGCAAAATCTTAATCACGTAGCGGCATTAATTAACGTGACGTCGCGACGGTTCCCGGGAATAAACTGAAACCGAGTGAGTAAGAAGGGGGTGCTTTATTTTCTTGCGCGCGTCGTTAACATATTTCGTCGCGGGGCACAAAAATGATAAACGATGGGCGACAGATACGGCCGGAACTAATGCGGCTCACCGATTTATGTCCCTCTTTTTTACCAGGAAAGTGCTGCACTAGCATACACAGTATCGCATTACATTTTCCAGATTCTAAGGGGTGAAACTCCGATAGATCGAGGGGATAAGCATGAATCTATATCGTGCGGACAGGCTATTACTATCATAAAATATATTTATAAAAAAAGATAAAAATAAAAGGGAAAAAAAATTTTTAAG
Source organism: Digitonthophagus gazella (assembly GCA_036711955.1). Classification (NCBI taxonomy): domain Eukaryota; kingdom Metazoa; phylum Arthropoda; class Insecta; order Coleoptera; family Scarabaeidae; genus Digitonthophagus; species Digitonthophagus gazella. Next base: position 30,513,997 of record JASCIT010000002.1, read on the forward strand.
TCGCTAAAAATGCAACGTAGATATTGATTTCTCATCTATTCGAGTCTGTGCAAGTTTCTGAAATATGTTGGAGGGAGTTGCGTCGCTCGTGGCTACATTCGTATGTGCGATTTTCGCGGAATTTTTTTGCGAGAGCGCTTCCACGTGTCTCCGGCGGCGGTTGAAACTGTAGAAGGGGTGAATATCGATTGGACGGGGCCCGCGGGTGCGTTAAAGGCGTGCGGGTACACGATAAAGCTATTCTTGTGCACTGGCATCTGACGTTTTGTATATGCAAATCCGCGGGCGGCGAAGCGACCCCCCAACCCCCCTAGAACTTTTCCCCGGGCCGACGGTTTCATCTTTCCACTTTCCCGATGCTGCCGGATCCACCGGAGGCCGCCCCGCCGCCTCACGAACCCCCGGCGACCCCCCGCAACGTTTTTTTGCTCTCCACAGACGCCCCAACTTTCTCGGAGGAACTCCTCTCAGACTTTAAATTGAATACAAATATAATTTGTTATTGCTTTAAAGTTTCACGGTTGCGCGATTTTCGTCCAACGCGCGCAACCGTTTTTCTCTTTCGGAATTCCCCGGGGGGCGCTTCGCGGGAAATGGAAAAAGCCCGGAACTCTTTCGGAAGTATTAAATGTCAGGTTGACCCGCTCCGCGGTTTATGGGCTGTAAAATTGATCCTCACTTCCCATTAGTATTTCATGCTGTCGGAAATCTAGTAGATATAATGCCATTGTCATGGTTATATTTTTTTTTAAGACATAATCAGTCTAAAAGTATCTATTAAAGGTAACTATTTTCATAAAAAAATTTAAAATATTAAAAAAAAGTGTTTTAAAAGTTTTGTTTTTTTTATACCCAAAAATTTTTAAAGAAAATTAGTTTAGTATCGGGATATTGAGATAATTTGCATTCTTAAATAGCATTTGGCAGAAATTTTGTTAAGTTGCAATCAGTGGTTTTCGAGATCGGCTATTTCTGAGATTGAAAAAGAAAAAAAATGCCGCATTATAGTAAACAGATGAGGTTACATCTTCCAAAAGGTCCCAATTTTTCTTTTCTTCAGCGGTTTCTTAGAAAAAAAATCCCAAAATTTGCGTTTTCCACAAACCGGTCAAAAAACCTGTTTTTTTTCATTTAACTAGCGATGTATTCTAAATCGCATGACCTACAATTTTGAATTTTTGAGTATATTCGTAAGAATTGAGATAATTTGCATTCTTAAGTAGCATTTGGCGGAAATTTCGTTAACTTGCAATCAGTGGTTTTCGAAATCGACTATTTCTGAGATTGAAAAAGAAAAAAATACCACGTTATAGTAAAAAGATGGGGCTACATCTTCCAAAAAGTTCCAATTTTTCTTTTCTTCAGCGGTTTTTTAGAAAAAAAATCTCAAAATTTGCGTTTTCCACAAACCGGTCAAAAAACCTGTTTTTTTTCATTTAACTAACGATGTATTCTAAATCGCATGACCCATAATTTTGAATTTTTGAGTATATTCGTAAGAATTGAGATAATTTGCATTCTTAAGTAGCATTTGGCGGAGATTTCGTTAACTTGCAATCAGTGGTTTTCGAAATCGACTATTTCTGAGATTGAAAAAGAAAAAAATACCACGTTATAGTAAAAAGATGAGGCTACATCTTCCAAAAAGTTGCAATTTTTCTTTTCTTCAGCGGTTTTTTAGAAAAAAATTCTCAAAATTTGCGTTTTCCACAAACCGGTCAAAAAACCTGTTTTTTTCATTTAACTAACGATGTATTCTAAATCGCATGACCTACAATTTTGAATTTTTGAGTATATTCGTAAGAATTGAAATAATTTGCATTCTTAAGTAGCATTTGGCGGAAATTTCGTTAACTTGCAATCAGTGGTTTTCAAAATCGACTATTTCTGAGATTGAAAAAGAAAAAAATACCACGTTATAGTAAAAAGATGAGGCTATATCTTCCAAAAAGTTCCAATTTTTCTTTTCTTCAGCGGTTTTTTAGAAAAAAATTCTCAAAATTTGCGTTTTCCACAAACCGGTCAAAAAACCTGTTTTTTCATTTAACTAGCGATGTATTCTAAATCGCATGACCTACAATTTTGAATTTTTGAGTATATTCCTAAGAATTGAGATAATTTGCATTCTTAAGTAGTATTTGGCGGAGATTTCGTTAACTTGCAATCAGTGGTTTTCGAAATCGACTATTTCTGAGATTGAAAAAGAAAAAAATACCACGTTATAGTAAAAAGATGAGGCTACATCTTCCAAAAAGTTGCAATTTTTCTTTTCTTCAGCGGTTTTTTAGAAAAAAAATCCCAAAATTTGTGTTTTCCACAAACCGGTCAAAAAACGGTTTTTTTTATTTAACTAACGATGTATCCTAAATCGCGTGATCTACAATTTTAAATTTTGGATATCTAACATAGAAATAATCATCTAATATAACAGTCTTTACTCCGATTTTTTTTTTGACGAAAACTTTCGGAGAGAGAGCATTCCAGATTTGACTGACTTGACTTTTGGCATCGATAGTAGTCGTCGTAACTATTAATGATCGTTGATTGGTATTCTCGGTTTAAATTTGAAGACCTTAGAAGCCATACAATGTGACACATTTGTTTTATTCAAATCACAGATGTATCCTAAATCGTGTGACCTACAATTTTGAATTTTGGGTATCTTACGCAAAAATGATCACCGAATATAACAGTCTTTACTCAGATTTTTTTTTTTTTTGACGAAAATTTTCGGAGAGAGAGCATTCCAAATTTGACTGACTTAACTTTTGGCAGCGATAGTAGTCGTCGTAACTATTAATGATGGTTGATTGGTATTCCCTGTTTAAATTTGAAGACCTTAGAAGCCATACAATGTGATACATTTGTTCTCTCCTAATCACAGGAAATTCATTGTGTAGATCTTGCCTAACAATACAACAATGCTGTTGATATGCAATCAATCACTACACATACTAATCTCGGAAATGGTTGATTTTTGAATAGAAGTGATCTTAATTTTATATTTTAGTTTAATTAACACTTTTAGTTTATTGGATTATTTTCCCCCGTGTTACACCTTCTTGAAATTTTTAAATTTTTCTTTCTGATATCCTATACAAAAAATATTTTGTACATAACAACGAAGATTCTTTCATATTTTATTTTTTTTAAATTTTATTCAACTTAATGCTACTTCATTTCATTATTTGTGACCTGATCTATGAAAAGAGGGCTTATGTTCGAAAATAAATTTTCGAGAAATAAGCTGTTAAAGATGAACAATTTGTTTCGTCAGTTTTTCCTTGATTGTTCTCTTTTTTCTGCATTGGTGGATGTTGAAAGACGTCAAAGTGTTGTTTCAGTTTAGAATATTATTGTAGTTAATGACATTTATGTAATTGTTTCTGTTTGTCTTTTGCATCACAAAAAGTAATGAAAAATCAGTGTTGACGAGAAGTTCAGTGCCGTCTACAGACAATATTTTCTCAAAAACTATGAAGACAGCATACAAGACAATGATAATACCTAAAACGATGTTAATTCGAATAGCTATGATGATGGTACATTTCTCTCAGGCAGCAGATATTAACCCGGCGTGTGTATACTATATTTTTTGAGACACGGTGTGGGTTTTTTAGGGAACAGGCATGTTTTCAAAGTTTTCTAGGCTTTCAAAAGCCTACCGAAGGCGAAGCCTACCCTCTATCCATAAGAGAGAATTTCAAATTTTGACTGTTCCTTCAAAGACCCAGTGTATACATGGAGGGTTAATAATATGGAACTAATTGTAAGTTTCGTTACCTTGGAGTTGTCTGCTGTCGATGAAGATGTTGGTTAAGGCATATTTCAAACGGTTTCTTAAGAAAATCACTAATGGAAGTGATTTGTGCAATTTGTGGGGCCCAGTGGATGGACGCGGGGCGAATATTCCCCCCAACTTGTCTAAACATCCATGCTTTGGGTGCGTTTAAACGCTTCAAGTGCTTTTTAGGGCCTCGAGTCATCTTGATTTGTGTGGCGGAAAAGAGATTTTAGCAGTATGCCAAAGTGACTGATAAAAAAAGTTGCTGGTCAAGTGCGACTGCCGAAAGCCGAAAGGCGGGTCGGCTAGGTAAACGGCATTTAGCCGTTGCCATGTTAAATTAAATGTCGATGAAGAGGAAAAGGAGCTGGTAACCAAATTTTTTTCAAAAACTTCTTTAGATTTTTAGTGAACTTTTGAATAAGTTACGACTTTGTGATTTTCACTTTCACGTTCATATGAAAGAACGTCTCAAACATAGTCTGAATCGGTAAAAAAATAAAAAATGCTTTTTTTGGCACGTAAACCCCCTTTTTATCACATTTTAACACATTTTATTTTACAATTAGTAAGCAGTCGAGAGTCGAGAGAGTTCCAGTGAAAACACCTTGCGATAAACAAATTTTTATTATTCATTCTTTATTTTCAAACAGTTGTACCGTTTATTTTAATATATAGTTTAATTCTAAAACGTGTTACATTAAAAATCATCCCTAGACAACATAAAGAAAGAGCCTACACTTATGTATTTAATTTCTATAGTTGCAAAGTTTCCTTTGTACATTTGATCATATGCAATTTCCACTAAACATAGTTTAGTATAGTTCACCTTAACGCCCTAATGATTTTCATAGAAATCTAACTCACTTTGCCTAACTGTTCAAGGTACTACATTTAATAAGTAATTTTACTTGTCTTTAGCTTTCCTTTACAGCAACTATCTCTCAAAGATGGAAACTGTAAACGAACTCTCCCTACATTGTTCCTTATTTTCTAGCTGTTTTGTAGAACTTCTTATATCACGAACTTTCTATCTCATATTTGCACTTTTGCTCGTGTCACCATCGCCAGCGCAAAAACTATAAAAAACTATCAAAAACCCCGACTGTACAAAATCCTATATATGAGATACACCAGGTGACATTAAAGAATAACCTTAGAACGGCTGTGCGAGAGACTGGACCTGTATGCAGTATGCAGTCAAGTCCAGTTCAGTTCACAGATAATTTTTTATGTCCATTAATCATTTTAAAACCTTTCATGGCAGTATTGTCCTTAAGACGCGTTCCCATGAATCATATTTAGTTGTCCAGTTTTAGTTGAGCGTTTAAAGTGGAATAAATTTGAACGAGTTTTAAGTTCACATATTTCAAGAGAAAGTGATTAACTGTTTTAGTATTAAAATGACTTCGAATATAGAACTGCTTAATAGAGAAACGTATCAAGTTTATTTTACAATCATTAGGATATTACGATTTAAATGAGTTAATGAATCATTTTTTCTTATTCTTCCGTAAAATTAAAAAATATGAAAATATGAGAGAAGTTGTCTTTTTGCAATCCACTTTTTCTTCCAAGCATATTGTGTAATCGATAAAAAAACTGCTAAGTTGTCTAATTTATACGTTTTAAGACAACTTTCAACTTAAAAGCAATTCATATTGATTCACCGCTTAGGTACTATAACCAGAAATGAAGCTGCACCGTCAAGCGAAGGATGGTGTATACTCGTCAATGTTACAAAAAGGGGACTTCCTTCTTCATCTTTCTCTTCATGGTGCACCTCCATTTTGGGTTATAGTACATCTCACACTGAGGCAACTGGAAACAAGCAACCAGCAACTAGCAACAAGCGGTATTGCCACTTGATGGCATTTTACATAGAAACTAGGAGACGTTTCACATTGTAACTATTCGATATTGCAAATGGGGAGGTCTGTATAAATCTATAGCTATTTCGATTTGAAAAAGTGGTGTTTCTTTAACAACATTCATTCAATACAAAATGTTAATATCATTACATAACAAATGTTACCTCCCATAATAAACACTAATTTCTGAAATCTCATAGGACGTACGGGTCGCGGGCAAACGATATCCCCGCATTCGCCATAATTACCGGGACGCAATGCATCGCAAATTTGCGTAATAAACATTTTAGGCGTCGCTTGGGCATTCCCTTTACAGACCGACGCCGGACAGATTAATATTCAAAGGCGACCCGTGGTGCCGCATTAATTTCGAACGAATCGTAGCCGCGTTATATTTACACCAATTTGTGCGGTCCAAAAATACCGCGTGCGGTCTCCACTGCGGTGTGGTCCCTTTAGAAGTTCAGAAGACGACGAAGTCCAACGGGGGGATCGAGTTTCGACACGTTGTTTTCGTTCCCGACTTGTCACGAGATTGTATATAAAAGAAAATTTGACGTTCGCCCATAAATCTGGGCGCGTTTCTCAATGATACCCCCCTCGATATCGCGTTTGCATATCCCAAAACAGGTAGGGTAAGATCCATCCAAGATCCTGGGGTCTTAATAAACTGCCAACCCTCGTCTGTTCAAGATTAGATTTAAATCTTACCACGTCAAGTGGAATCTTGAACAATTTTATTTAGAGTTTACATTTTTGAATAAGTTTGCGCGCTTCTAATAGTCTAGAAAAAATATCAAATCAAAATCTTTAACTTTGAAAATTTTTTTAATTTTTTTGTCAACATTTATAATAAAACGGTCTTTTTAAATCAAAACTAGAATGTTTTAAGTTTCATTTAGAAAAAAAATGAAATCAAAATCTTTAAAAATGAATTTTTGATGAATTTTTAAAGTTAATTTTCTTAAGTTGAAAAGTGTCAAAAATTTTTACCAATTTTGAAAATTTTTTAAAGTTTTTTAACTACACTTGGAATAAAACAGCCTTTATTAATTAAAATTAGAATGTTTTAAGTTTCATTTAGAAAAAAAATCAAATCAAAATCTTTAAAAATGAATTTTTTGGGAATTTTTAAAATAAATTTTTTTAAGTTAGAAAAGTGTCAAAAATTTTTAACCAACTTTGAAATTTTTTTAATTTTTTTGACAACACTTGGAATAAAACGGCCTTTATTAATTAAAACTAGAATGTTTTAAGTTTCATTTAGAAAAAAAATCAAACCAAAATCTTTAAAAATGAATTTTGATGAATTTTTAAAAAATGGTTAATTTTCTAACCAAAAAAATTTTTATCAACTTTGAAAATTTCTTTAATTTTTTTGACAACACTTAGAATAAAACGGCCTTTTTTAATTAAAATTAGAATATCTTAAGTTTCATCTAGAAAAAGAATCAAATCAAAATCTTTAAAAATGAATTTTTGATGAATTTTTAAAATTTATCTTTTTTTTCAATTTAAGTTAAAAGTATCAAAAATTTTTAACCAACCTTGAAATTTTTTTTAATTTTTTTGACAACATTTGGAATAAAACGGTCTTTTTTAATTAAAATTAGAATGTTTTAAGTTTCATCTAGAAAAAAAATCAAATCAAAATCTTTAGAAATGAATTTTTGATGAATTTTTAAAAAATGGTTAATTTTCTAACCTAAAAAAATTTTTACCAACTTTGAAAATTTCTTTAATTCTTTTGACAACACTTGGAATAAACGGCCTTTATTGATTAAAACCAGAATGTTTTAAGTTTCATTTAGAAAAAAAAAATCAAATCAAAATCTTTAAAAATGAATTTTTGATGAATTTTTAAAGTTGACCGATTTTCTAAAGTTAGGTTAGAAGTATCAAAAATTTTTAACCATCTTTGAAAATTTTTTTAATTTTTTTGACACCACTTGGAATAAAACGGCCTTTATTAATTAAAATTAGAATGTTTTAGGTTTCATTTAGAAAAAAAATCAAATCAAAATCTTTAAAAATGAATTTTTGATGAATTTTTAAAGTTATTTTTCTTAAGTTGAAAAGTGTCAAAAGTTTTTACCAACTTTGAAATTTTTTTTAATTTTTTTGACAACACTTTGAATAAAACGGCCTGTATTAATTAAAATTAGAATGTTTTAGGTTTCATTTAGAAAAAAAATCCAATCAAAATCTTTAAAAATGAATTTTTGATGAATTTTTTAAGAAATGGTTAATTTTCTAACCTAAAAAAATTTTTACCAACATTGAAAATTTTTTTAATTTTTTTGACAACACTTAGAATAAAGCGGTTTTTTCTAATTAAAATTAGAATGTTTTATGTTTCATTTAGAAAAAGAATCAAATCAAAATCTTTAAAAATGAATTTTTGGCGAATTTTTAAAATTAATTTTCTTAAGTTAGAAAAATGTCAAAAATGTTTACCAACTTTGAAATTTTTTTAATTTTTTTGACAATATTTATAATAAAACGGCCTTTTTATTTAAAACTAGAATGTTTTAACTTTCATTTAGAAAAAAAATCAAATCAAAATCTTTAAAAATGAATTTTTGGCGAATTTTTAAAATTAATTTTCTTAAGTTAGAAAAATGTCAAAAATGTTTACCAACTTTGAAATTTTTTTAAATTTTTTTGACAACACTTGGAATAAAAGGGTCTTTTTGAATTAAAATTAGAATGTTTTAAGTTTCATTTAGAAAAAAACTCAAATCAAAATCTTTAAAAATGAATTTTTGATGAATTTTTAAAAAATGGTTAATTTTCTAACCTAAAAAAATTTTTACCAACTTTGAAAATTTTTTTAATTTTTTTGACAACACTTGGAATAAAACGGCCTTTACTAATCAAAACTAGAATGTTTTAAGTTGCATTTAGAAAAAAATCAAATCAAAATCCTAAAAAATGAATTTTTAACGATTTTTTTAAGTTGGTCGATTTTTTAAAAGTTAGATTACAAGTGTCAAAAATTGTTTACCAACTTTAATATTTTTTTAAATTTTTTCACAACATTTACAACAAATCGGTCTTTTTTAGTTAAAACTAGAATATTTTAAGTTTTATTTAGAAAAAAAATCAAATCAAAATCTTTAAAAATAAATTTTTGATGAATTTCTAAAGTTGATCAATTTTCTAAAGTTAGGTTAGAAGTATCAAAAATTTTTAACCAACTTTGAAATTTTTTTTAATTTTTTTGACTACACTTGGAGTAAAACAATCTTTTTTAATTAAAATTAGAATGTTTTAAGTTTCTTTTAAGAAAAAAATTAAATTAAAGTCTTTAAGAATGAATTTTTGACGAATTTTTTTAAAAAATGGTTCATTTTTTTAACCTAAAAAAATTTTACCAACTTTGAAAAATTTTTTAATTTTTTTGACAACGCTTGGAATAAAACGATCTCTTTTAGTTAAAATTAAAATGTTTTAAGTTTCATTTAAGAAAAAAATCAAATCAAAATCTTTAAAAATGAATTTTTGATGATTTTTTTAAAAAATGGTTAATTTTCTAACCTAAAAAAATTTTTACCAACTTTGAAAATTTTTTTAATTTTTTTGATAACATTTAGAATAAGACGGTCTTTTCATACCAAAACTAGAATGTTTTAAGTTTCATTTAGAAAAAAAATCAAATCAAAATCTTTAAAAATGAATTTTTGATGAATTTAAAAAAAAATGGTTAATTTTCTAACCTAAAAAAATTTTTACCTACTTTGAAATTTTTTTTAATTTTTTTGACAACATTTACAACAAATCGGTCTTTTTTAATTAAAACTAGAATGTTTTAGGTTTCATTTAAAAGAAAAATCAAATCAATATCTTTAAAAATGAATTTTTGATGAATTTTTAAAGTTGATCCATCAAAAATTTTTTTGTCAACTTTAATTTTTTTTTAATTTCTAAGATACGAATTTTTTAAAATTGACTAGTAAGCAATAATAAATGAGAAGAAGAATAATAAATAAAAATAATAATAAATTAACGACATTTTCGAAACAGATAGCTACTCCTTGTTATTCGTCCTGCATCGTCCTTAATGCACGCGATGTTGCATGCAACCGATCGTGTTCAAACCTTCTTTACTCCACACGATATCAATAATATAGTTATTTAAAAATTATTGGTAATTTATATTAATAAAGTGTACGGACCCTTAAAGGAAAACGTACGAAATAAAGGAAAGGTTATCACTTATAATTATATCAACACCTTTTATCGGGTTATAAAGGGTGAATATCTTCCATAATATAGTAGCTATCAATTGATTAAACACTTGATCGCGAACGACGTCGGAAACGTGGCATTTGTATGGTTTTGTTGATCGATGTAGAATAATAGCAACGCCGTTGAAAAGTAGGTCGAGAAAAATACGCGGGTTCAGTAAACTTAGATCTTAACTTTTTATTAATCACCCGCGAGCACGCTTGCTAATTTTCCATACGGGGAAGTCGTAAATAACTTACGCTTTGTGTTCGGTTTAATTCTGAATGATGAAACGAAATTACTAGTCATTTTTCTGTTTAATCTTCAAAGAGATTTATATAGGTTTTTTTCGTCCGACAAAATTTGATGAATATGAAAGAATAAAGAATTTTTTTTGTTTATGTTTTGTGTATGGATGTGACTACTAGGTTTAATTTTCAATTTTAAGTACTAGAGTTAAACTTCTCAAAGTTGAATCACCAAGGGAGTGGAAAAGTTCGTGTTAGAAACTGACAATCAACAAACGTACGTGTAAAACAGGCTTTAAGATTTTGTAAGATCAAAGTGAAGATGAATCCGAATGATGGAACAAATGTACAAGTATTATGTTTGCGAAAGCTAGAGTTGTATTGAACTTTCTTGATAACTACCGTTGTCCGTAAACGTAACTTGATTCCTCGTGCATTTTCCACGACGGTAATTGACGTCGAGAGCAATTAATTCCCATATACCAAATGGTTATCGCAGATGCTCATTAGCAAATTGGGTTAGCGTTTGACCTATTGCCAGGGGATACAGCGTGGCAGCGGTGGCGGCTTTGCGCCCCCTATGAATTAGTATCGATTGTGTACATGCATTCAGCAAACACAACAAAGCCGTGGCTCCGAAATAAACTTATAGTATCGGCAATCAATCGCGGCGCGTTGATAATTGACCGAACTGTTGACGGACTGGCTTAACGTGGTTAGAGTTACCTTTTCGGGGAAATTCAAGGGAATTGCGTAAATAGAAGTAGCATTAGTTGCATACCTGGTTACGTTGATGTACCAGGTTGAAGCAATTTTTCGGTGTTGATTCTTGATCTTTTGAATCCTTAATCTTGAATAATTCTGAAATGAAAGAAAAATTTAAAATGAAGAAAAACTTTTCTAATCAATGTTCATAATAACAACTTTATATATTTATACAAGTGTCTGGAAATAAGGACGAGAGTTGACTAAAGACGAAAGAAGGGTAACGACGTTAGATAGAAGTGTACAGAAGCTAGGCTTGTTTTACAAACAAGTGGGCCTTATTAATCAAAATCAAATCCCTAGAGATAGCCAAAATCCTACAAAGGTCGGAGGCTCGACCGCGGTCGAAAAGTGCAAAAAATCCTACAGTACCAAAGCCTGTCCATTGTACGTAATTTTCATTACCATCACCATATTTCTTATGTAAATCTTAGGAGATGTTCCAAAATTAAAGAACTAATTCTGTGCGATTAGTGAAATAATTAGAAAAAAAAAACACAAAATGAATCTCTTCTTCAAAAAACTGTAACTTCTTTGGGAAGGATTTCCAGACACATGTTCTATGAACTTTTAGTTAAAAGAAATGCTAAGCAATTTTTGCTTTCTGCGTTGTAGTTGAACGATTGTTGGCCTTTGAAATAATTAACCATTACCACCGAAAATAATCGAAAAATGGGTTAAAATCGCGGAATACGATTTACTTTAATGTCAATATCAAATTCTATACATTTTAAAACTAAAAAACGATTAAAACAATATTTCAAATTTAAAATATGGACAAAGCTCTGAATTAAAATTAACCAATTACGCTGATTCAAATTCTCTAGATTGTATTTACAAGTCGTTTAGTAAACTCGGAGAGTGGTAATATTAGTCACTTTAAAATCCTTTTTGTGAATTCGAATTTAATCCATATTAGTATTAAAATTAAAGAACTTTTCTCAAAAAAAAATTGAAAAAATTCCGAAAGGCAACTAAAATTTTTGACAGTTAACTTAATTTTTTAAAAATTTAAAAAAATCGTACCGAACTTATTTAGAAGAGTTAAGAAACAATTTTTATGTCAAATGAAACCTAAGACATTGTATTTTATCTTAAATCGGTCAAATTTGTTCCAACTTTTCCCAAAAAAATTTAAAAAGATCCGAAAGATAACTATAATTTTTGGGTTGCAACAATTTTTAAAAATTTAACGTTTGGTGGTTACACCTTTATTATATGCAACGAGTTAGATAAAAATATTTAAAATAAAAGTTATTCCGTATTTAACTGCGAACATCTTTTATTATAAACATTTTTCCGTACGATCGATATTTATGGAGGTATAATTTAGAAACTAAAATCTCCCCAAAACGGCATACTTTAAGTTTGGCTTCCTCTAACCTAAAAATTAAATAAGTTGGCGAAGAATGTTTCAAATAAAAGTTATTTCCTATTCGATTACGAACATCTTTTATTAGAAACATTTTTCCGTATGATCGATATTTACGGAGATATAACCCAAAAATTTGAACCACCCCAAAATGACGTACTTTAACTTTGGCTTCCTCTAACTTAAAAATTAAGCGAGTTAGCGAAAAATGTTTCAAATAAAAGTTATTTCTTATTCGACTATGAACATCTTTTGTTATAAGTACTTTTTCCGTACGATCGATATTTACGGAGGTATAATCCAAAAATTGGAAACACCCCAAAACGGCATGCTTCAACTTTGGCTTCCTCTAACTCAAAAACTAAGCGAGCTAGCGAAGAATGTTTTAAATAAAAGTTATTTGTCATTCGACTGCGAACATTTTCTGTTATAAATATTTTTTCATACGATTGATATTTACGGAGGTATAATCCAAGAATTGGAAATACCCCAAAACGGCATACTTCAATTTTGGCTCCCTCTAAGTTCAAAACTAAGCGGATTACTGAAAAATGTTTCAAATATAAGTTATTTCCTATTCGATTACGAACATCTTTTATTATAAATATTTTTCCGTGCGATCGATATTTATGGAGGTATAACCTAAAAACTAAAACCTCCCCAAAACGGCATACTTTAACTTTGGCTTCCTCTAACTTAAAAATTAAATAAGTTAGCGAAAAATGTTTCAAATAAAAGTTATTTCTTATTCGACTATGAACATTTTTTGTTATAAATAGTTTTTCCTTACGATCTATACTTACGGAGTCATAACCCAAAAATTGAAAACACTCCAAAACGGCATGCTTCAACTTTGGCTTCTTCTAATTCAAAAACTAAGCGAGTTAGCGAAAAATATTTCAAATAAAAGTTTTTTCTTATTCGACTATGAACATCTTTTGTTATAAATATTTTTCCGTACGATCGATATTTACGGAGGTATAATCCAAAAAACTGGAAAACACCCCAAAACGGCATACTTCAATTTTGGCTCCCTCTAATTTAAAAGCTAAGCGAATTAGCGAAAAATATTTCCTATAAAAGTTATTTCTTATTCGACTATCAACATCTTTTATCATAAATATTTTTCCGTACGATCAATATTTACGGAGGTATAACCCAAAAATTTGAACCACCCCAAAATGACGTACTTTAACTTTGAATTCCTCTAACTTAAAAATTAAGCGAGTTAGCGAAAAATGTTTCAAATAAAAGTTATTTCTTATTCGGCTGTGAACATTTTTTATTATAAATATTTTTTTTCTTACGATCTATATTTACGGAGTCATAACCCAAAAATTGAAAACACCCCAAAACGGCATGCTTCAACTTTGGCTCCCTCTAAGTTAAAAACTAAGCGAATTAGCGAAATATGTTTTAAATAAAAGTTATTTCCTATTCGACTATGAACATCTTTTGTTATAAGTACTTTTTCTGTACGATCGATATTTACGGAGGTATAATCCAAAAAACTGGAAAACACCCCAAAACGGCATACTTCAATTTTGGCTCCCTCTAAGTTAAAAACTAAGCGAATTAGTGAAAAATGTTTCAAGTAAAAGTTATTTCTTATTCGACTGTGAACATCTTTTGTTATAAATACTTTTTCCTTACGATCTATACTTACGGAGTAATAACCCAAAAAGTGGAAACACCCCAAAACGGCATGCTTCTACTTTGGCTTCTTCTAACTCAAAAACTAAGCGGATTAGCAAAAAATATTTCAAATAAAAGTTATTTCCTATTCGACTATGAACATCTTTTGTTATAAATATTTTTCCGTACGAGCGATATTTACGGAGGTATAACCAAAAAATTTGAACCACCCCAAAATGACGTACCTTAACTTTGGCTTCCTCTAACTTAAAAATTAAATAAGTTAGCGAAAAATGTTTCAAATAAAAGTTATTTCTTATTCGACTGTGAACATCTTTTGTTATAAATACCTTTTCCTTACGATCTATACTTACGGAGTCATAACCTAAAAATTGGAAACACCCCAAAACGGCATGCTTCAACTTTGGCTTCTTCTAACTTAAAAACTAAGTGAATTAACGAAAAATATTTCAAATAAAAGTTATTTCTTATTCGACTATGAACATCTTTTGTTATAAATACTTTTTCCGTATGATCGATATTTACGGAGGTATAGTCCAAAAATTTTAAACACCACAAAATGGCATATTTCAATTTTGACTCCCTCTAAGTTAAAAACTAAAAGAATTAGTGAAAAATGTTTCAAATATAAGTTATTTCCTATTCGATTACGAACATCTTTTATTATAAACATTTTTCCGCATGATTGGTATGTACGGAGGTATAATCCAAAAACTGGAAGCACCTCAAAACGGCATAGTTCAATTTTGGCTCCTTCTAATGCAAAAACTAACCGCGTTAGAGAAAAATATTTCAAATAAAAGCTATTTCTTATTCGACTGTGAATATTTTTTGTTGTAAATAAAAAAATAACCAAAAATTAAGTAGCAAACAGGTGCGAAAACACTCCAACGAGAATTACAACGTTTCGTTAATCCTACTAGAAAAAGGTCACGTATCTTACGCCTCCTCCCGGCCAGGAAATGAACAAATGTCCGGTTACAGTTATCTCTGCTTCCGCATTATCTGGCCGAGAGATAGAAGTCTAAAAATAATTCCCTCCTCCTCCGTTCGTAGCTGGGTTTATTACAAAAGCGTCGCTAATTACCTCGTAAATAAAGCGGCCACCGACGATGTTTTAGTAAAATTTCATTCTGGTTATAAATAACCGTATAAGACCTCTTGATTCGGTGTTTAAAACCGACGATCTCCGCCACGGCAATTAATGGAGGACAAAGCTTTTAAATTAATCACCCCAACCGCTAGTTGATGTGGCAAGGTATTTATCACCAGTTTCTTTGATTTTTTTTCTTTGATACCGAAGACTTTTGTATGTGGAAGAGAAAGCGTCCTAAACTCCCGATATCATTTCTATTCAACTTGTCTTATTTTGCCGGAGATGTTATCCTTTGTTCGGGTGAATATAGCTCAGCGGGCGAATTTACATATGTAAATTCCGGACGACGGCCGAGAAGAACGGGGAAGAAAAAGGACCTCATCAGCCACCCGTATTTATCCGTCTCTTTCCTTTCGACACGCGTTCCCAGAGCCGGCCAATTTGATAGACAATTTCGAAACGCACACATTATTCGTTACTCGTGCTCCGGTCGACTTCTGGCGGGAGACCAGACCTTTTTTTATTTATTGGTCTCTTCCGGTTGGAATAAAATTAATTCTACGCCATGTGGCCCGGTCTTTTGTCGGCTACGCGTCTAATTAAGTTCACATGTCACTTTATTGATTGCGTAATTTTTACTAGAGGGGAGGTACGAACACGCATTCTTATTTTGGTCACTTTAGTAGATTTATTTATTACATCCATGAAATTTACTCGAAATAAATTGAATGCTAGGGCGTACGAGTATTAATACAATCCATTATTGCTCGAATAAATGAACCAATTTTGGTGTGTATAAAAAAAGGGGACAATCTAATCTCTAATACTTGGTAAAAAGGGGATGAAAAACAGTATCCACTTTTCCAAGGGACGGTTTTTTATGTATATTTCATTCATATATTCGCGGGAGAGAAGATGTCAGGAAGTAGGAAGAGCCGAGATCACTATTTGAATAAAAATGTGTCGGGCCACGCGCCGTTTCCACCTGCGGGCCGTTTTGTTATCGGCTTTCTCTCTTGATCACGTCGGATCCGGCGGGTTCCATTAAATCCCATACTGGGTTTAAGCCAACCGGGTCAAGAGGACGTCGGGATGGCCAGCGTCGGGCGCAAACTTGATATCGGCGAAGTGGACGGAGCACACAATAAACTCGAAATAGTATTTTGAAGGGCGAAAATGGCGAAACTTTATTTTCTCGGACCGACGCCAGTATTTACATTTCATTTCGGCCTTCGGGCGTCTATCTTTTCGAAGAGCACCTTAAATGTTATTGTCCCAATTCGTCCAAATCGATCTACCTCCATCTACCTCCGTTACATCTATCCCAATTTCCTCAAAGAAGTTATAATCTATATGTATATAGATTACAAGTAGTTTTTTGCTGGAATCTGCTTTAATGGCAAAAAGACCAAAAGACAGCTAAATGGATTTCATCATCATTTACCTCATTTTCCCACTTTCAGCGAAATCCGAGTCCTTTCATACTTTTTTTTTTTCATCTTTGATTGCTTCTAATAATTTCCCATTCAATTTTGAATCTAATGCTGAAAGGTGTTATCATGGCGGATCCAAAAAAAGTTTTAATGAATGATTTTCCGAACCTCTGCATCGTAAAATTAATGCACGTTCCAAATTAAATTTAATTCTAGCCAACTTTTCTAAAAACCAAAGGATTTAGGGAAAAACGGATTTCACCATTGCTTTCCACGTTGTTGAATTATATAAGAACATGAGTTTCAGCAAAATCTAAAATTTTCGATTTTTGAGAAAAATTCCATATTTTCCCCTTTCGATTTTTTCGATTTTTTCGGTTTTTTGGTCATTTTTGAAATTTTGACTTTGAGCTCGTGTAACGTGACCGTCGATCGTTCGATTTTCATGAAGTAAATTTTCAACGATTCTCCGTTTAATTCTTAGTATAGTTTTAGAAGGACATTATCGTATCACACCCGGAAAATTTCTAACGGAAATTTTTCTTAACCTCTGCACCGAAAAATTGGACGAAACGAAAATTAAAAAAAAAAATTCATTTTATTGTAAATTCCGATTGTTTTTAACGTTTATAATCGTTTAGTACTTATCTATGTACCAAATAATTCCTTCGCTGGAAAATCGCTGGAAAATTGCGTTTAGATTTTTTTCGATTTTCAAACATTTTAGAAATTTTGACTTTGAGCTTCCATAACTCAGTTATCAATCATCTGATTTTCGTACGGTTTCTTTCAAATAATTCTCTATTCAATTTTGAATAAGATTCTAGAAAAGCATCATCCTGCCAGACCTAGAAAATTTCTGGCGGACGTTTCTCCGAACCTCTGCTCGAAATATTAACGGGCGTTGCAAATTCACTTCTAATATTTAAAAAATCGTTTCGAACTTATTTATAAGAATTAGAAAATAATTTTTGAGTTAAATGAAGCTTAAAATATTCTATTTTGTCTTAAATCGATCAAATATTTTCCAACTTTTCCCAAAAAAATTAGAAAGACAACTATAATTTTTGGGATGCAACGACTTTTAAAAATTTGAAGTTTGGTATTTACAACTTTATTATATATAACTAGTATATCTCTAAAAATTAACCTAATTTAATGAACATGGAACCAAAGGTTGCAAAAATGGAGTTTTGGGATTGTTCCAGTTTTTAGGTTATAACTCCCTTAATATCGAGAATTGAAAAAAATATTTAGAATAAAAAATATTTGCAATTACAAAAGCCATAACTTTTATTTGAAAGAATTTTTTCTGTATCGCTTAGTTTTCGAGTAAGATGAAACAAAAAATTTTAAAAATGGGATTTTTGGAGTTGCTCCAGTTTTTAGGTTATAACTCCCTTAATATCGAGAATTGAAAAAAATATTTGGAATAAAAAATATTTGCAATTACAAAAGCCATAACTTTTATTTGAAAGAATTTTTTCTGTATCGCTTAGTTTTTGAGTAAGATGGAACAAAAGATTTAAAAAATGGGGTTTTTGAAGTTGCTCCAGTTTTTAGGTTATAACTCCCTTAATATCGAGAATTGAAAAAAATATTTAGAATAAAAAATGTTTGCAGTTAAAAAAGGCAAAACTTTTATTTGAAAGAATTTTTTCTGTAAAGTTTAGTTTTCGAGTAAGATGGAACAAAAAATTTTAAAAATGGGATTTTTGGAGTTTCTCCAGTTTTTAGGTTATAACTCCCTTAATATCGAGAATTGAAAAAAATATTTAAAATAAGAAATATTTGCAGTTAAAAAAGGCATAACTTCTATTTGAAAGAATTTTTTCTGTATCGCTTAATTTTCGAGTAAGATGGAACAAAAAATTTTAAAAATGGGGTTTTTGGAGTTGCCCAGTTTTTAGATTATAACTTCCTTAATATCGAGAATTGAAAAAAAATATTTAGAACAAAAAATGTTTGCAATTAAAAAAGGCATAACTTTTATTTGAAAGAATTTTTTCTGTATCGCTTAGTTTTCGAGTAAGATGGAACAAAAAATTTTAAAAATGGGATTTTTGGAGTTGCTCCAGTTTTTAGGTTATAACTCCCTTAATATCGAGAATTGAAAAAAATATTTAGAATAAAAAATATTTGCAATTACAAAAGCCATAACTTTTATTTGAGAGAATTTTTTCTATATTGCTTAGTTTTCGAGTAAAATGGAACAAAAAATTTTAAGAATGGGTTTTTTGGAGTTGCTCTAGTTCTTAGGTTATAACTCCCTTAATATCGAGAATTGAAAAAAAATATTTAAAATAAGAAATATTTGCAGTTAAAAAAGGCATAACTTCTATTTGAAAGATTCTTTTCTGTAAAGTTTAGTTTTCGAGTAGAATGGAAAAGAAGTTGAAGAAGTGGGGTTTTAGGAGTTGTTGGTGTTTTTAGGTTATAACTCCCTTAATATCGAGAATTGAAAAAAATATTTAGAATAAAAAATGTTTGCAGTTAAAAAAGGCATAACTTTTATTTGAAAGAATTTTTTCTGTATCGCTTAATTTTCGAGTAAGATGGAACAAAAAATTTTAAAAATGGGATTTTTGAAGTTGCTCCAGTTTTTAGGTTATAACTCCCTTAATATCGAGAATTGAAAAAAATATTTAGAAAAAAAAATGTTTGCAGTTAAAGAAGGCATAATTTTTATTTGAAAGAATCTTTTCTGTATCGCTTAGTTTTCGAGTAAGATGGAACAAAAAATTTTAAAAATGGGGTTTTTGGAGTTGCTCCAGTTTTTAGGTTATAACTCCCTTAATATCGAGAATTGAAAAAAATATTTAAAATAAGAAATATTTGCAGTTAAAAAAGGCATAACTTCTATTTGAAAGAATTTTTTCTGTATCGTTTAGTTCTCGAGTAAGATGGAACAAAAATTGAAAAAATGGGGTTTTTGGAGTTAGTCCAGTTCTTAGGTTATAACTCCCTTAATATCGAGAATTGAAAAAAAATGTTTAGAATAAAAAATGTTTGCAGTTAAAAAAGGCATAACTTTTATTTGAAAGAATTTTTTCTGTATCGTTTAGTTTTCGAGTAAGATGGAACAAAAATTGAAAAAAATGGGGTTTTTGGAGTTATTCCAGTTCTTAGGTTATAACTCCCTTAATATCGAGAATTGAAAAAAAATGTTTAGAATAAAAAATGTTTGCAGTTAAAAAAGGCATAACTTTTATTTGAAAGAATTTGTTCTGTATCGCTTAGTTTTCGAGTAAGATGGAACAAAAAATTTTAAAAATGGGGTTTTTGGAGTTGCTCCAGTTTTTAGGTTATAACTCCCTTAATATCGAGAATTGAAAAAAATATTTAAAATAAGAAATATTTGCAGTTAAAAGAGGCATAACTTTTATTTGAAAGAATTTTTTCTGTATCGCTTAGTTTTCGAGTAAGATGGAACAAAAAATTTTAAAAATGGGGGTTTTGGAGTTGCTCCAGTTTTTAGGTTATAACTCCCTTAATATCGAGAATTGAAAAAAATATTTAAAATAAGAAATATTTGCAGTTAAAAAAGGCATAACTTCTATTTGAAAGATTTTTTTCTGTAAAGTTTAGTTTTCGAGTAGAATGGAAAAGAAGTTGAAAAAGTGGGGTTTTAGGAGTTGTTGGTGTTTTTAGGTTATAACTCCCTTAATATTGAGAATTGAAAAAAATATTTAAAATAAAAAATGTTTGCAGTTAAAAAAGGCATAACTTTTATTTGAAAGATTTTTTTCTGTAAAGTTTAGTTTTCGAGTGAAATGGAAAATAAGTTGAAAAAGTGGGGTTTTAGGAGTTGTTGGTGTTTTTAGGTTATAACTCCCTTAATATCGAGAATTGAAAAAAATATTTAGAATAAAAAATGTTCGCAGTTAAAAAAGTCATAACTTTTATTTGAAATATGTTTTTCTATTTTGTTTAGTTTTCGGATAACATAAAACCGAAAGTTGACAAAATGGGGTTTGTTTATTAAAATTTTCTCATTTTTAAAAAATGATATCTAAAAAACTAATCATCGTTAAAAGTTAAAATTTTATCACGATTTAAATGAAAACTTAATCTTTAGTTTTACCAAAGACAAATTTTCCACGACTGTTAGTTTTTCCAACAGAAGGGAAAATCAACTTGTTTTTAATTGACGTTTTTAAATATTAAAAATTAGACTACATTCTAAAACTGAAATTTTCTTTAGATTACATTAAAATTTAACGTTTGGGAATTACAACTTTATTATATGTAATATACTAGTGTTAAAAATTATTTTTTAATTCTTATAAATAAGTTCGGCACGATTTTTTAAATATTACCAATTTTTTTTAAAGTTAGGTTAAGTTACTCGTTAATAATAAAGTATTTTCATAATTACTTATATTTCTTTGATATTTCAAAGGTTTATTTTGGTATAGTCTAAGTACCTTTTAGATTAGAATTCCTGTAAACATATCAACAAGAATTCCCCTATAAAATATCGGTGGTGTTTAATAAATTCGACGTCGTAAAAACGCTCCTAAGTAAAGTTTATTCATAATTCGCGTGTCGAGAGCGAGTTTCTCTCGGTATGCTCACGCGATTTTACAATAAATACGGATTGACGAATAACTGTACATAAAACTCCAACGCCCTACGTAACACAAATTACGAATAGATTCCCCCGGTTCGTATCCAGCCTTGCCGTCATTTACCAAATTGAAGCCGCGGCTCCCCTTTCTTACTTCGACCGAAAAATGCCTCCCAATATTCTAATGTCCTGTCCTGGTGGAATTTCAGCTCGGTATCTAAAATATCGGAAGTATTCGGACATGGGACGGCCCACTCCTTGAGGGATTGCGTGAACTCCGACAATATTAAATGTAGACATTAAATAAACGACCGAGAAAACTGCCGCGGCATATTTTATTACGACGGTTATTTGGAAACGCGATATTTAGGACGGGGGTAATTTGATTTGCATAGATGGAACGTCGTAGTCGCACGATTTCCTATGCCGGGGATTGTTATCGACGTGCAGTTGTTAAATAAAAGCGGGACGCGATTAGCGGACATCTGTTGGAACACAGTTGCGCTGGAATTAAATGTAAACTAATTAAGCGAATCATTTCTGTCTTGTTACTGCTAATCAGCGCCTTGTTTACGGTCCGGCGAAAGCTAAGATAATTGGCAATTGCCGCGAGTGAATTATTTAGATTAATTAGCGCTAACCTATCGACCCGCGCATCCTGCGTCGGTCTTTGCACCGTATTTTTTTCAGGATTTCTACGGAGGTCGTTGTGAGAACGCTGAGTAACGTCAGTAACGTCCTCTATGTAAATTCTCCGGGCGTTAATCTCTACAAACTTTTAGTGGATTCCGAAAATTAATTATCGTAAATAAGGACGTTAGTGTTTTAGTTTTTTATGGGGCATGCCGGGGTTTATCGCCTCTTAAAAAGTATCCGATTTCGATGGACTTTCAAAACGGCATTTGTGGCTTTATAAGGAACTCGTTGTCGGGTATTCCGAGAACTGGTCGCGGTCCGACTAATCGTAGTTCTACGGACAAAGACTGAAGAGCGAAGAGCTAGAGTTAAGCGAAGGTTAGCACCGTGTTTTAGGCGATCTTTGTTTTTACGACGTTTAAGGGCGATATAACAAAACGCCATATCGCCGCGATAATTAAATTTAGGACCCCTTAAGTGCCGAAGCGCCCCCTTTGTTTTTGTTAATTGTTCGCGGCGCCCTCGCGCCGTTTAGCGTCGTCAGCTCGATTGTTTTGAGTAATTTAGCGTTTTCCAGTGTTATTGTTTCTAGAAAGTTCCCGCGCCGCTTGTCGTGTTTGTTTTCATAATTTTCTTCCTTGTTTGCCCTTTCATTAAACCTGTTAGCGCCATATTTGCCATTGTTCCGTTCCTACTACATCCCAGTTCAACCCCTCATCAGCATAGGATACTGCATTTTTTCTACCCTTATTATGTATAGTAGTATTCAATAGTCATAACAAAGTTGCCATTTCTATACGTCAAAGTTTTGTATAATTCAAAGAAAATTTCTTCGTTTTTAGAAAGAAACCTAATTTTAATAATGTTTAAAAGTTTCAATTAAGAACGTATAGTTACATTTTCTCATACCTTCAACAATAGTTTTATGACGATGTAGAAAGAAGATCTCCCAATTGCATAATTTTGGCTTCTGTCTATGTTTTATGGGGATTATGAGTTTAACATTTTTAGTGCCAGGAACCGATATATCGGCTCCTGCTGCACTTTACTACTTGTATTGCGGGAGAACTCTATCTCAAAATAAATTTGTAATGCGTTATAAATGATCTAATTTCATTACGAGATAATTAAAAAAAATATTTTTTTGTTTGAACTCTTTGTGGACGACCTTTTTCCTATCGCTTGGAAGTACCGAAATCTACATAAACAGTGATGGGCGTTGGGCCCTTATCGGAACTTGTCGAAGGCGTTTTATATAAACAACTGTTTGAAGACTTTCACGAAATAACGTCACGATGCCGCAGCAAGACGTAGGGTCAGTCAGTTTCTCCTTGATCTTTGTTGTGAACCGTTTATTTCGTCCTAGTTGCAGTTCCAAAGTGTCATTTTTGTTACTGCCCTTGTTTTCCACTTGTATAATATATTGTTGTCTTTGGCAAACCAACAATTAGCAAAACAAAATTTCGAACATTTTGCCACCAACCTTTTTATAAAAAAATACACCATCATGGATGACGCAGAATTAATCCGAGTGGTTGACCAGGGGGATCTATCACATAGTGACGAGGAATTATTAGCATCAATAAGTCGATATCCACGTAGGATCTACAGTAATAGTGAAGCAAGCGAAGATAACGAATCAGAATGGGCCTGTCTACTTTTTCCAAAGTATAGGTTTTTTTGGGCGGAATCCATTCTCTAAAAGGCGATGATCATATATGTCAAAGCTTTAGTATTTATTTTTACGGTATTACGTCAAAAAACGATCTTAAAACCTATATTTTTGAAATGCGATTCATAACGTGACCTGTTGATGACGTCGAAGCGTTAATTGATCGCTCATTGATAAGCTATGAAAAAAACGCAAAAATACGGAGAAACTTTTTTTTCTGCTCTATCCAATGCAATAAAAATTGAAAAATGGTGGACAGGCCCATTAGAGGAAAACGATGCTGAGGAAGAGCTGAGAGATTTCCGCGAAGTTTCTGTGGCCAATGATAGCGAATATAATCCTCGTCCACCATTTATGAAAATTGCTGAATATGAAAATTGCTGAAGCTAGACATATGCCAGCAAGAAATTCCATGCCGAAAGCATATTTTGATCCATTCTTCAAAAATTTTTGAGTTTATTGAGAAGTGAGACTAATCGATATGCGAGGCAGTTCCTGAATAGGATCAATGTTCTCTCAGGATCCAGAGCAACAGAGGGGAAGGCAACTACAGTGTCAGAGGTGAAGGCGTTGATTGCTGTGCTTTTGGAAATGGGTGTAACACGTAAATCGACACTTTTTGCTTATTGGTCTAAAAACCACAGACATATCCCGTGGTTTGGTAAAATGTTTAGTCGCAACCGGTTTCAATTAGTTTGCAGGTTTTAGATGACTTAGCAAATACGTTTTCTACAAGAGATCTCAAATTCATTTCATTTACAAACATTTATACCTTTGTTTTTTCTATAATTTTCAAATGAGTTCGAAAAAACTATTGTCATTGTTTAGTTCTGTATTTCATCCATAATACGCAGCTTTTTAAATCATGTAAATATTGTTTCTCGTTTGGCTTTTACATTTTCCCGAACCCTTGTAAAACTGTGAAATTCAGTTTTTCTCGTATAGGTACCTCTATTTCGCCCGGCACTAAAAGGGTTAAACCCTGATGTGAGCAACTATATTTTAGTGAATAGAAGGTATCTATATTTCTTTAAAAAGTGTAATAAAGTTATCATTTTAACTAGTATTTTCTTCCACAAAATCCTATTATAAACTCCACCACGTCAAAAAGTATCCACTTTCACCTCGAGTTCCAATCAATACGCGGCACGGATTTGTCCCCCCCATTTTCGGCGCGACAACTTTTTCCCCGTCCCGACGACCGGTCCGAATTCGCGCCGAATCCCGTCCTTTTCCCGGTCGCGAATCGAATTATCCCGCCGGAATAACCGTAATCGAATTAGAAATTTCCAATTCTTCTCTCCTTTGACCCGGCGAACTTTTCTTCTAATTCTCCGATTTCTTCCCGAGTAAGTGGCTTTTCTTCAGGTGCCTCTTCGGCTTCGGCTCCGGCACCCGGGAAAGCGGGTAAAGCTCATCTCCCGCGGGACCGTCTCCGACTAACTTACTTCCGGTTCATCTGGTTTCCAATCGGAGGTGGAATCGATAAGGAGCGCCTCGACGCCCTACCGGGGGGCCGTTGCGCCCCGAGGGCAACGACGACGCTTCTTTAAAAACAAATAAATTTCAATCCGAGAATGGGAAATTTGTCTGCGAAATGTTAGGAGAGGTTTGTAAAGTAATGAAAAGTTGTAGATCCTAAATGAAACGACTTCAAATTTAAAAAAGAAATTTTCCTTCTAGATCAAATAATCCTTTTATTTACTTTAATGTAATCAAAAATCAGTTTGAGAAGGTAGCTTAATTTTTAATTCTATGATTAATAAAGTCTATTTTCTTAAATGTGCTAAAATTTTGAAGAGTGATATCAATAAACGTCATCTTTAAGAATTTTTCTAATTTTTTTGATACTAATTAGAGAAAATCCGTCTCTTTTAGATTAAAATAGAACGTTTTAGGTTTAATTTAATACAGGAGTTATGTTCTTATTTTTATAAATAAAGTCTGTATGATTTTTTTTATCATTTTTTTTATAGGTTATGGAAAAAAATTGTTGATGTCTTTGAGAATTTTTTTAATTTTTTTCATAAAACTTAGGGTGAATCTGATTTATTTAGCTTAAAGTAAATATATTAGTTTATTTTAATTTACAAAATCTTTTCAAAATTTTTATAAATAAAGTCAGGGGGATTTTTTAAAAATGATGGATTTTTTATAGGTTGGGAAAAAATCGTTGATGTCTTTGGGAACTTTTTTTAATTTTTTTCATAAAACTTAGGAGAAATCTGATTTATTTAACTTAAAGTAAATATATTAATTTATCTCAATTTACAAAATCATTTCAAAATGTTCATAAATAAAGTCGGTGGGATTTTTTAAAAATGATGGATTTTTTATAGGTTGGGAAAAAAAATCGTTGATGACTTTGGGAATTTTTTAAATTTTTTCGGTAAGATTTAGAATAAATCTGATTTATTTACTTTAAAGTAGATATATTATTTTATTTTAATTTAGAAAATCATTTCAAAATTTTCATAAATAAAGTCGGTGGGATTTTTTAAAAATGATCAATTTTTTATAGGTTATGGAAAAAAATCGTTGATGTCTTTGGGAATTTTTTTAATTTTTTTCATAAAACTTAGGGTGAATCTGACCTATTTAACTTAAAGTAAATATATTAGTTTATTTTAATTTCAAAAATCATTTCAAAATTTTTATAAATAAAGTCGGTGGGATTATTTAAAACTGATGGATTTTTTATAGGTTCGGAAAAAAATCGTTGATGACTTTGGGAATTTTTTAAATTTTTTTGGTAAGATTTAGAATAAATCTGATTAATTTACCTTAAAGTAGATATATTATTTTATTTTAATTTACAAAATCATTTCAAAATTTTTATAAATAAAGTCGGTGGGATTTTTTAAAAATGATCAATTTTTTATAGGTTATGGAAAAAATCGTTGATGTCTTTGGGAATTTTTTTAATTTTTTTCATAAAACTTAGGAGAAACCTGATTTATTTAACTTAAAGTAAATATATTTATTTATCTTAATTTACAAAATCATTTCAAAATTTTTATAAATAAAGTCGGTGGGATTATTTAAAACTGATGGATTTTTTATAGGATGGGAAAAAAAATCGTTGATGACTTTGGGAATTTTTAAAATTTTTTTGGTAAGATCTAGAATAAATCTGATTAATTTACCTTAAAGTAGATATATTATTTTATTTTAATTTACAAAATCTTTTCAAAATTTTTATAAATAAAGTCAGGGGGATTTTTTAAAAATGATGGATTGTTTATAGGTTGGGAAAAAAATCGTTGATGTCTTTGTGAATTTTTTTATTTTTTTTCATAAAACTTAGGAGAAACCTGATTTATTTAACTTAAAGTAAATATATTAATTTATCTTAATTTACAAAATCATTTCAAAATTTTTATAAATAAAGTCTGGGGATTTTTTTTTAAATGATGGATTTTTTATAGGTTGGGGAAAAAAATCGTTGATGTCTTTGGGAATTTTTTTAATTTTTTTTTCATAAAACTTAGGGTGAATCTGATTTATTTAGCTTAAAGTAAATATATTAGTTTATTTTCATTTAGAAAATCATTTCAAAATTTTCATAAATAAAGTCGGTGGGATTTTTTAAAAATGATCAATTTTTTATAGGTTATGGAAAAAAATCGTTGATGACTTTGGGAATTTTTTAAATTTTTTTGGTAAGATTTAGAATAAATCTGATTAATTTACCTTAAAGTAGATATATTATTTTATTTTAATTTACAGAATCTTTTCAAAATTTTTATAAATAAAGTCGGGGGGATTTTTTAAAAATGATGGATTTTTTATAGGTTGGGAAAAAAATCGTTGATGTCTTTGGGAATGTTTTTAATTTTTTTCATAAAACTGAGGAGAAATCTGATTTATATGAATTAAAGTAAACATAACAGGATATTATAACAGTAATTATAAAGTCTATTTTACACGTACGTGTTTTGATTATCTAGTTTGGAATTAAATCAACTCATGAGTACATTTCATTAATTCAAGTTGATAATTTAAGACAATTAATATCGATGAATATTAATTAATATAATTAACTGTTCATTCACATTTTCTTCGTTGATGATGTAAGAAAGAAAGAATGTTATCCTTGGATATCATTTTACACTGTAACCACAACAGCCACAACTCTTCATTATTCACGGCGTATCGCGATGACGTCGCGGCGTCGAGAGTGCGATTCATCGGCCAATTCATTAATTCACCTATCGATCCATCGACGGCCACAATGCGAGGCTCTGTCACTGTGATAAATCAGGCCACGTCCACAGCGCATGCCGCGGTCCATTTGCAGCGCGAACCACGCATCTGGTAGCTGCGAGCCGTGGAAATCCTTATCTTTTAACTTCTTGCGCAAACGCTTATTCGTATGGAGTCGATGTGTTTTGCCGTTAATCAAACGGATATCTCAACGCGGAAGAGATGCTAGCGCGAAACGTTCTCGCTTCTTGTATGTCTTTTCAATTTCATGCTTGTAGAGAGAATACTGAGTTTGCGTAATTAGTACGTAAACTACTTAATTAGGAAATACGGAAATATTTTTGAAAGAGTAAAGGTTCTAGAGCTTAGTAATGTTTTGAAGAAGATATCTGGTGGGGTAAAATTTGGCTGCGTATCGACCTTATTCACGGGCCGGCGAACTCACAAAGTACGAGGAAGTTTCCCCGCGCGAAATATATACCCATGAATAAGACCGCCGCAATTTCCGGCGTTAGAAACTTTGGCAGTTTGATGATTACCGTCCGGGCCGTTGCCGCTCCCTCGACGGTATCAATATCGGGGCGGCAAAGATTTCGGGTCGCGGATCTCGAAAACTCGGGCCTCCTAAAGTGTAATGAAGTGTGTAGTTGCGCCGGAGTTGGTTCGGTAAAATACCGCCGGCTTGGGATTCTAGGGTCGGAGTTAAGTCCAATTACGAGGCCGTTCGGAAAAACGCGCCGTAAACTCGAAGGAATTCGAAAGTGACTAAGTACTCGTGGCTTCCAGGTTGTCCGACAAGATCCCGTCGGACGATAAACATTAACAAGCGGTCCTAAAAAGTCCACGGTCCTAATCTGATCCGAGCCTAGGAATTATACGCATAACCGCCGCTAATGTGGGCATAAATTGTTTTTTGGCTTGGCGTAGACGCGCGATAGCGCTTACTTATTGCTCGGATAACCGTGCGACGAACGCCGCGCAGCCTTTTTTTAGAACGTATCCATCTTCGAGGATTTTCCGAGTGTTTTATCACTCCTCTCTTGTCCCGGCGTTTCTATAGATCTCCGGAACGTGACTGTCGTATTTCTTCTCGATTTGGTACTTACTACCAGCCACTCTCTAACTTAAATCGTCTCTTATTCTTTAAGAACTGTTGAAGACTGGTAAATTCCACTTTGTGATTTATATAAATATACAGATTTTTTTTTGTGGTGGTGATTTTTTTTGTTGTATGATGTATACAAGTCTATACAATCATCCTTTGAAATATGTTAAACCCAAATATTTAGTATTTCATTGAAATCTTAAATTCGGTTTAAAAATCTTTTTATTAAAAACTACAAAATCAATTTTAACAATTTTGATAAAATTTATAAATTAAACATTGTAGTTTATAAAAATACAAGAAAATTGTTTATATCTCTTTTTGTTGATTTTTGAAAAATTTTTTAAGTTGAACCTAAATATTTACTATTTCGTAAAAATCTTGGGTTTGGTTTAAAAATTTTTTTATTAAAAACTACAAAATCGATTTTAACAATTTTGATAAAATTTATAAATTAAACATTGTAGTTTATAAAAATGCAAGAAAATTGTTAATATTTCTTTTTGTTGTTTTTTGAAAAATTTTTAAGTTAAACCCAAATATTTAATATTTCATTGAAATCTTAGGTTGGGTTTAAATTTTTTTTTATTAAAAACTACAAAGTCGATTTTAACAATTTTGATAAAATTTATAATTTAAACATTGTAGTTTATAAAAATACAAGAAAATTGCTTATATTTCTTTTTGTTGATTTTTGAAAATTTTTTTAAGTTGGACCTAAATATTTACTATTTCGTGAAAATCTTGAGTTTGGTTTAAAATTTTTTTTATAAAAACTACAAAATCGATTTTAACAATTTTAATAAAATTCATAAATTAAACATTGTAGTTTATAAAAATACAAGAAAATTGCTTATATTTCTTTTTGTTGATTTTTGAAAAATTTTTTAAGTTGTATCTAAATATTTATTGTTTGAAATCTTAGATTCGGTTTAAAAATTTTTTTATTAAAAACTACAAAACCGATTTTAACAATTTTGATAAAATTTATAAGTTAAACATTGTAGTTTATAAAAATGCAAGAAGATTGTTAATATCTCTTTTTGTTGGTTTTTGAAAAAATTTTAAGTTAAACCTAAATATTTAGTATTTCATTGAAATCTTAGGTTCGGTTTAAAAATTTTTTTATTAAAAACTACAAAATCAATTTTAACAATTTTGATAAAATTTATAAATTAAACATTGTAGTTTATAAAAATACAAGAAAATTGTTAATATCTCTTTTTGTTGATTTTTGAAAAATTTTTTAAGTTGGACCTAAATATTTACTATTTTGTGAAAATCCTGGGTTCGGTTTTAAAATTTTTTTATTAAAAACTACAAAATCGATTTTAACAATTTTGATAAAATTTATAAATTAAACATTGTAGTTTATAAAAATACAAGAAAATTGCTTATATTTCTTTTTGTTGATTTTTGAAAATTTTTTTAAGTTGGAACTAAATATTTACTATTTCGTAAAAATCTTCGGTTTGGTTTAAAAATTTTTTTATTAAAAACTACAAAATCAATTTTAACAATTTTGATAAAATTTATGAATTAAACATTGTAGTTTATAAAAATACACGAAAATTGTTAACATCTCTTTTTGTTGATTTTTGAAAAAATTTTTTAAGTTGGACTTAAATATTTACTATTTCGTAAAAATCTTGGGTTTGGTTTAAAATTTTTTTTATAAAAAACTACAAAATCGATTTTAACAATTTTGATAAAATTTATAAATTAAACATTGTAGTTTATAAAAATACAAGAAAATTGCTTATATTTCTTTTTGTTGATTTTTGAAAAAAATTTTAAGTTGGACTTAAATATTTACTATTTCGTGAAAATCTTGGGTTCGGTTTTAAATTTTTTTTATAAAAAACTACAAAATCGATTTTAACAATTTTGATAAAATTTATAAATTAAACATTGTAGTTTATAAAAATACAAGAAAATTGCTTATATTTCTTTTTGTTGATTTTTGAAAAATTTTTTAAGTTGAACCTAAATATTTACTATTTCGTAAAAATCTTGGGTTCGGTTTAAATTTTTTTTTTATAAAAAACTACAAAATCAATTTTAACAATTTTGATAAAATTTATGAATTAAACATTGTAGTTTATAAAAATACAAGAAAATTGTTAATATCTCTTTTTGTTGTATGAATGTATACAAGTATATACAATCATCCTTTGAAATATGCAGACATTCCTTTTCAAACACCTGTACATAACCGGAAATTCCAGCATTCAAGTTTGGTATTGTCACATATTTATGTTAAGATTTCTTTGTAAATTCGCGTATGTACATTTTTGCTGTTATTTTCTTCTTACAAAGTGCTTTTCCCATTTCTACTTATCTAATAAATTCCTATGCTTGGTATTTTCTTACTCATCTTTTAAATTTTAAGGAATCATAACTTCTTAAAAAATGTTTTCTTAATTAATATGGTGTATTATTAAGTGACTTATAAAAAAATATCAGTCTTTAAAATCACATTTATTTCTTAACATTACTCTTAAAATAACAAATGATGTTGTCAAGTTGAGTTCCCTATTTTATTTCTGATTGGCAGCGACATCGGATCCGATTTTGTAGACGACATGCTCGTTGTCCAAAAACCCCTTTTAGACATTAGTCGTTCGTTTAGTTCTTTTTCTATCGTCGTTTTTTGTGAGGCCGTTTTAAGCCACCCTAATCGCGCCACTTAACCTCGAGCCAGAGCCGTCACGTCAGCTATCTCGGTTTTTCAAGCAGGGACGACAAGTGCGAAAACAAGCGACCGAAAACTGAATAAACAGTGGATATTCGGTGACGCGCTCCAACTGCACCAACAAAGCCCTCGCTTCTTCCTTCCTACGCGGCGGAATGATAATAAGCCTGACGGCTTCCGCCAGATCCGACTTCAGCCGTAACCGATTCATATCGAATTACAAGCTCAACGTTTATAAATAAAAGCATATTTCAATCTTACGAAAGAAAACCTTATAAAGTAATACCGTATTTCATCCATTCGCCGTTATTTACTTTGTAAACTGACGTAAATAAATCCCTTATAATTCTTCCCGAAGCCTTCCCTGTTGACGGCCAGCTGTGCTCCGCATCTTTGAAATGGAATCCCAGCATTACGGCCGCAGTATGGGGGATGTAAATGCGGGGCCTTCTAAGTGTAGACGACGTCCCTCTCGACATGACCTCGCATATCCATATCCTGATTTGGGGTTTCGGTTTCAGGGTACTTTTTTTTTCGGCCCAAAGATGCCTATCGAACGCCGAGTCGATGTCGAGACGATGTCGATATAGGTTCAGATCGAAATGTGCGTTTGCTCGTGTGTTCCCGATCCAATCAGAGATAAACCTACAAGATGACTTGGCTCCGGCAAATAAATACATCAGCCTTTGAGCTCATCTAAATGATCCTCTTTTATCTCGAACGAAAGGATTGTGTACGCTCGGTAGTTTATAACACTTATCTCTTTGTGGATACAAGCAGCTTTACGTCGCGAACCATGAATAATAAACGTATAAAAAGTTTTCTTTTTGTTTGAATACATAAAGGTATGTAAAATTAATTACTTGGATTAAAAACACGTTTTAGTTGATTCATTCATACACATCGTGACTATGAAAGTCGCATGAAAGACAATGCGGAAACTTTCAGATTGCGGGGATGCACAAAAACGGTTTTTGCGTA
This sequence comes from Digitonthophagus gazella, assembly GCA_036711955.1. Taxonomy (NCBI): domain Eukaryota; kingdom Metazoa; phylum Arthropoda; class Insecta; order Coleoptera; family Scarabaeidae; genus Digitonthophagus; species Digitonthophagus gazella. The sequence continues at coordinate 30,546,317 of JASCIT010000002.1, forward strand.
GGCGTCAAAGGGCGGGACATTTTATTACCGTATTTACACGACAATGGCCCGGGTAATTTGTGTGTTAAATGCACGTATAATTCTCTTTTGTTCCGTGTGAATTGCTGGGACACTAACGACCGCGTTCTAGTCGGTTTTAGCCGCACGCGCTCCGCGGCGCCCTCTATGTTTCTTGCTTGGCCATAGTTACGTGTGGTAACAATGGACCTGAGAGTGCTTGTGAGAGAAGAAACTTTGAACGGGGATAAATAATTCCGGATTGTGGAGAAATGGGATTATGGGGTACTTTGTCTTTAAATATTTATGCTCTTTTTATAACGGAATGTTTCCATATAACGTTTTCTTTTCGCTCCATTGAAAGCGATGAATTGTTAATGCTTGCATTTGAAATATAAAAATAAACATGTTTCAACGTAATAACACCTAATGGATATTGGAGTTACGTTGAAGTTACCTAGAGATTACTTATAGGAAGTCGAACGAGCAATTTTTTTCCTGGATTGCGTGCTTCAATCCTATTAAATTTTTCACCACGCACGCCTCCGTCTCATTATTACAACGAAGCCAAACACAAACCTGCAATCTACTTCCTTCCTTGCTGAACATTTAATTACAACTAAGTTTTCAGTTTACCGTGATTTTTTTTGTCGCTTATATTCATATTCATTTAAATTTCTATATCTTTATTTTCGCCCAAATTAAATTTAAATTAATTAAAATTAAAATTCTCGATCGTCCGCCTGTCATTTTCGTCCAAAAGGCCACCGGCTCCGCGACTCTGCTTCCGGCTAACCTTCTGAACGGCTTTATAACGCAACGTTATATGCGAATCGGGGCTCCTTTTTAAATGGCCCATTTAAGCCCTAAACGAAGTCCCCGTTTTCCGTCATTTTCGATTTGGGCCGATAAAACACTTGGTTCAATTTTCATCAACGTTATTTATTATTCTAACCACGCTAATGCCACATGAAATATCAAAACGATCGGTTTATTAATAATTATCAAATATTTAATTTATAAAGAGCAAAAATTCGAACAAATTTCACTAAAAACTAATTAAATTCTTGAAAATATCACCAAAAATTAAATTTGTAAAAATTCCCCCAAAGTTACTAAAATTTTTAATAATTCCACTAAAAACTTATAAAATTTGTAAAAATTTCACCGAAGCAATTTTTAACAATTCCACCAAAAACTGAATTTTTAAAAAATATACTAAAATTAAAATTTCGTCAAGAATTGATCAGATTCTTAAAAATTTCACAAAAATAAAAAAGTAATAATAAAAATTCCACAAAAGTTAGTTAAATTGAATATAATTTCACCAAAAATTATTAAATTTTGAGATAATTCTACTAAAAACTCACTGAATTTTTTTTAAATTCTACCCAAAATCAATAAAATTGGTAAAAATTCAACGAAAAACTTATTATATTCGTAAAAATTCAAAGTTACCAACATTTTTAACAATTCCACCAAAAACGTACTAATTTTTTTCAATTTTCCACCAAAGCTACAAAAATGTTGAATAATTCCACCGAAAACACTGATTTTTAAAAAATACCACCAAAAACTTACAAAATTCGTAAAAATTCTACTAAAATTACCAATATTTTTAACAATTCCACCAAAAATGATTAAAGTTAATAAAAATTCAACCAAAGTTATCAACTTTTTTAACAATTCCACCAAAAACGTACTAATTTTTTTCAATTTTCCACCAAAGCTACAAAAATGTTGAATAATTCCACCAAAAACTTACTGATTTTTAAAAAATACCACCAAAAACTTACCGAATTCATAAAAATTCTACTAAAATTACCAATATTTTTAACAATTCCACCAAAAATGATTAAAGTTAATAAAAATTCCACCAAAGTTATCAACTTTTTTAACAATTCCATCAAAAACAAACATTTTATAAAAATTTGACCAAAAATTAATAAAATTGGAAAAATTTCACTAAAAACTTACTAAATTCCTAAAAATTCCATAAAAAAACAGTGAATTTTTTAAAAATTCCATCAAAAATGAATAAAATTCGCAAAAATTCCACCAGTGTTATCAAAATTGAAGACCCTGGTGCAAGAAGGGGATATACGCCAAATTGTAAAAAAATGAGATATTTACTGAAAACAGTTTAAAAATGTATTTTCTTTTGTTTAGTCGAAGTATGTGTAATATATGATTAGCTGAATAGAAATTATAAGAGAAAATCACCAATCCCATGCAGTGTACTGGTGCAAAAATGGGATAAGTTACGTATAACTTATCCCGTTGTTGCACCGAACAATTCTGTATCAAAGCTGAGATATTTTATAATGATTTGAAGAAAAAATCTGCAGAAGCAGAACAAAAGGAAGAAGTTGAAGTGTTATGCTTTGGTTTTCAACAAAGCATGCAGCTCCCAAAAGTACCTTCTGGGGATGCGTTTTATTTACGTCAACTATGGGTATATAATTTTTGTATACAGTTTGTTAAAAATAAAACCGGACATTTTTTTATGTGCGATGAAACTGTGGCAAAAAAGGGGTCAAATGGTGTGTTGAGTTTTTTACATCACTATATTGACAATGTTTGAAGTCCTAACATTAAAGTATTGTATTTATTTAGCGATAACTGCACAGTACAAAATAAAAATAACACCTTGTTAAAATTTTTAACCACATGTTATATGGGAAAATTTGATTCTATAACCCATCGTTTCCCTGAGCCCGGGACACAGTTTCTTACCTTGTGATCGTTATTTCGGAATAATCGAAAAAAAGAAAAAACATATCGATCGAGTCTTTTTGTCATAAGAGTATGCGAATATAGTAAAGTCGGCTTCTGAGAACTTTCATGTTGTTTCTGTGAATCAAAATATGATGAGAACCTATACTTCACATTTCAAAGAGTTTTTTATTGCCGTTCCTAAGTCAGTATCCAAAGAAAAGTTTTCAATAAATTCTTATCGTATTTTCAAGTACCTTAAAAATTCAAATAGTGTTATGTGCAGTTCATCTGGCAACAACAAGCATTTAACTAATTTTACTATTATTAAAAATAATGCTTTTTCAAATTTAAATTTCATAACTAAATTGTACAATAGTACATTACCAATTAAACATTTAAAATATGAGAATGCGATGCAGCTCGCTGAGCAATATGTAGGAAAAGATGAAATAAACTATTATCGTTCCCTGCAGTCTGACAAAAAATCTTTAGAATCTCCTGATTCTATTACCGAAAGTTCATCAGATCTTGATTTTTAACATTGTTTAGTTTGTTTAATAACATATGTTTTGTCTATTTTGTGTTATAAATAAAAAGTTGTTTTTTTTGTTATTTATGTTTTCCAGTCACCTCTCAAAATCATTATATCCCAGATATTCACATATCCCATTCTTCCACCACAATTTGTTCTTTGCTATTAAATCACTATTTCTACCAAAATTATGCTCTGACCAAACATAAATGCTCATACTTATTTCAATAAACCATTATAATTAATTTAAACACTAACATAAAAATGAAAATGTTTTTTGGCTTTGCTGAAAAATGAACATATTGTTACTTATCCCGTTCTTGCACCAGGCTCTTCAATTGTTGATAATTCCACCAAAAATATACTGAATTTTTTAAAAATTCCACTAAAAATTAATACAATTTACAAAAATTCCACCAAGAACTTACTAAATTCCTAAGAATTTTACCAAAAACACTGATTTTTTTTATTCCACCAGAAATGGATAAAATTCGCAAAAATTCCACCAATGTTATCAAAATTTTTGATAATTCCACCAAAAACATACTGTATTTATTAAAAATTCCGCCAAAAACTTACTAAATTCATAAGAATTTTACCAAAAACACTGAATTTTTTTAAAATTCCACCAGAAATGAATAAAATTCGCAAAAATTTCACCAAAGCTATTAAAATATTTAACAACTACACCCAAAACTTAATGAATTATTTTCATTCCACCAAAAACTTACAAAAATCCTAGAAATTACACCGAAATTGTCAACATTTTTGACAATGCTGCCAAAAACTTACCAAATTTTTTAAAAATTCCACCAAAATGTCCAAATTCTTTTAAAATTCCACCAAAAATCAATCAAATTAGAAACAATTTCATTAAAAATTAACTAAAACCTTGAAAATTCCATCAAAAACTTAGTAAATTCATAAAAATTTCACCAAAGTTACTAAAATTTTTAATAATTTTACCAAAAATAATGAATTTTTTAAAAATTCCACTAAAAAACTTACCAAATTCATAAAAATTCTACTAAAATTACCAATATTTTTAACAACTTCACCAAAAATGATTAAAGTTAATAAAAATTCCACCAAAGTTATCAACTTTTTTAACAATTCCATCAAAAACATAAACATTTTATAAAAATTTAACCAAAAATTAATAAAATTGGAAGAATTTCACTAAAAACTTATTAAATTCGTAGAAATTCCATAAAAAACACTGAATTTTTTAGAAATCCATCAAAAATGAATAAAATTCGCAAAAATTCCACCAATGTTATCAAAATTGTTGATAATTCCACCAAAAACGTACTGAATTTTTTAAAATTCCACCAAAAATTATTACAATTTGCAAAAATTCCACCAAAAACTTACTAAATTCATAATAATTTTACCAAAAACACTGATTTTTTTTATTTCACCAGAAATGAATAAAATTCGGAAAAATTCCACCAATGTTATCAAAATTTTTGATAATTCCACCAAAAACATACTGTATTTATTAAAAATTCCGCCAAAAACTTACTAAATTCATAAGAATTTTACCAAAAACACTGAATTTTTTTTAAATTCCACCAGAAATGAATAAAATTCGCAAAAATTCCACCAAAGCTATTAAAATATTTAACAGCTACACCCAAAACTTAATGAATTTTTTTCATTCCACCAAAAACTTACAAAAATCCTAAAAATTAGACCGAAATCGTCAACATTTTTAACAATGCTGCAAAAACTTACAAAACTTTTTAAAAATTCCACCAAAATGTCAAAATTCTTTTAAAATTTCACCAAAAATCAATCAAATTAGAAACAATTTCATTAAAAATTAACTAAAACCTTGAAAATTCAAAACTTAGTAAATTCATAAAAATTTCACCAAAGTTACTAAAATTTTTAATAATTTTACCAAAAATAATGAATTTTTTAAAAATTCCACCAAAAAACTTACAAAATTTGTAAAAATTTCACTAACAATTTACTAATTTTTTTTAAATTCCACCAAAAACTTACTAATTTCGTAAAGCTTCCACCAAAATTACCAAAATGTTGATCAATTCAACCAAAAACAATAAATTTTTTTTTAGAAAAATACTAAAAATAAAACTAAACTAGCTTTTTTTTAAATTCCACCAAAAACTTACTAAATTCGTAAAGCTTCCACCAAAGTTACCAAAATGTTGATCAATTCAACCAAAAACAATAAATTTTTTTTAGAAAAATACTAGAAATAAAACTAAACTAGTGATTTATTTATATGACTAATCGCGCAATTGATGAAATTTCTCCGAATCGAAACTAGTTGAAAACCAATTCACGATTCACATTCAAAATAGATTATTCCCGCCACGAATCGAGTTTTCGAGTCACCATTGACCGCACACCAGTGAAAGGTTAAGCATTTTAACGAGGTGCTACCTCTAGGGGACGTCGCGGTTCGCCCCGAAGGGAAATACTCCCAGTAAATCTTTTATACAGCCTATTAAGGCGGGGCAATTAACCGGGACGACTGTACGTCGCGGCGAGACGTTGCTCGTAAATTTTGAATCAGTTAAAACCCGTCGGTGTAAGGTGGTAGCGCGGCCTCCGCGCCCCGAGGGTTTGATTAGTTTTAAATCCCCGGCCGGTCGACCGCGAGGTGGAATACCAACAGATGTTTCTAATTGTGGCCGGGGATTCATTATTGAGGCGAAAGGACGGTCGCGCCGGGGCCTGGAATTGTCGTAATTGCGCCTCTGTGCATAGCTTATGCGAAAATTGTCCGCTAGTCATCGAGGTGTGCTTGCGACAGCTTAGGGTCGTATCAAAGATTCACCGGGATAATGATTTTATCCTATTTTTCAAAGCACGAACTCGAATTGCTTGTAGTAAATTGCTTTACACACAAACGGTTATTGTAGGCTGAGAAATTTTATTGACTCGTTTTGTTCACAACAGATCTTATATCCTACTATCCTACTATGGAAGCAAACCTTGAATTTCATAAGAGTTGAAAGATACCTTTTAACGTGAAAGTCAAAGAATAAATCCTGAATAATATCATGAAAAAATTTTTAATATACTTATTCATATTAACAAATATTTGATGTAAAATCAATTGAATAATTAATATTTCAAAGACGTACTATTGCATTGAATCACCCTGTAGGTTAAAAGGTATCTATAAAGAGAGATCAGTGACTGTATGTAGATAGTGTATAGATACGTCAGGCAATTTGCACCAAGTTCCCGCTACCTCTGATGTCCTAATTTGACGATTCGTAGCATAAAGGCCTATCGGTTGGAATTGTGCAGCCCTCTCCAATACGGCGGCCATTATTGGATTAAGCCCATTGTTTCAATACACTCGTAAACTCGATTGCACCACCGTCGGCCGCGATTGTCCAAACTGGAGCTAATCATCATATTGTTTGTCGTGCGGTGCCAATTTGGGAAATATGTCCAGGTGGCCGCCTCCTCTTTCAGCGAATTTACGACTAATACCTAGGGAATGCGCGGAAATTGTTGTAGTGGAACGCCGGGTATGTCAATGGAAGCGGTAACCTCGTTTCTCACGACTTTTTCTCATCCCGAGGTTAAATTTAGACAAAAGTCGTCCGTTCGAGTAATCGACAGATCGGGCCGCGGTAGCTGTGAACCGTAAATGTACATTATTTGTCAACGTCAGCGGCGCTCGTTCCGTATATCTATATATACGCCTTCGTCGGTGTGTAGATGGGAAACTAAGTTGCACCCGGAGTGATTTGGCGCTGTAATTACTACGAGAACGGTTCCTCTTTTTCCGCCCTCTTTTTCCACCGGTTGGTCATTTATTCCCGTCCTTATAAATGCCGCACTTCTCGCGTCGTTCCGTCTTCATTATCTTCGAATCGGATTTACATTACGTTCGCGAGAAGCCACTATAAGTTGTGCTATAGGGGTTTTAGCCTAACTAAAACCCCTAAAAATTTTCCACCGTCATTTATTCGCACCGGAAGGTAGTAAATACCCGCGAAATCTAAACAAAGATCTCAATAAAGTACGTAACAACGATGTCGCTCGCGTTGTTTATAGCCGGTTAACGCGATGGTGCGATAATCGCGCTCGTACGCGGTGCTGCCCTCTGGGAAAGGACGGGATTTGCGAAATCGTTATCGGAAGCTCCGGTTGCGGTTGCAACCCCACGAATCCACTCGTGAACGTGGCGGATTTGCTTAATTTTATTCCTCCGCGTTGAGGAGATGTGCTGACAGTAAAATGTAACGTTATGACCACTAAAATCGTTGATGTGTTTCTGTTAAAGTGCTTGTTCTCTAACGGTACAACGAAATAAATATAATAATCCTTTTCTCAAATATATTTTAATATCAAACATATTACTTTATAAAAATATAAGAAAATTATTAATATTCCTTTTTGTTGATTAAAAAAAAATTTTAAGCTGGACCCAAATATTTAGTATTTCATCAAAATTTTAGGTTCGATTAAAAAAAATTTTTTTTTTTTTAAACAACAAATCCGATTTTAATGATTTTTATAAAATTTATAAGCTAAACATTATAGTTTATAAAAATGCAAGAAAATTGTTAATATTCCTTTTCGTTGATTTTTAAAAAATTTTTAAGTTGGACCTAAATATTTACTATTTCGTGAAAATCTTGGGTTTGGTTTAAAAATTTTTTTCTTCAAAACTACAAAATCGATTTTAACGATTTTAATAAAATTTATAAGTTAAACATTGTAGTTTATAAAAATACAAGAAAATTGTTAATATCTCTTTTCGTTGATTTTTGAAAAATTTTTAAGTTAGATCCAAATTTTTAATATTTCATCAAAATCTTATGTTCGGTTTAAAATTTTTTTTCTTGAAAACCAGAAACTAGTTGCTTTATAACGCAACGTTATATGCGAATCGGGGCTCCTTTGGACCCGAAACGGCCGATTTAAGCCCTAAACGAAATCCCCGTTTTCCGTCCTTTTCGATTTGGGCCGATAAAACAGTTGGTTCAATTTTCATAAACGTTATTTATTATTCTAATCACGCTAATGCCACATGAAATGTCAAAACGGTCGGTTTATTAATAATTATCAAATATTTAATTTATGCAGAGCAGAAATTCGAATAAATTTCACTAAAAACTAATTAAATTCTTGAAAATATCACCATAAATTTAAGTAAATTGGTAAAAATTCCACCAAAGCTACTAAAATTATTAATAACTCCACCAAAAACTTATAAAATTTGTAAAAATTCCACCAAAGCTATCAAAATTTTTAACAACTCCACCAAAAACTTGCTGAATTTTTAAAAAATATACTAAAATTAAGATTAATTTCGTCTAGAATTGATTAGATTCGTAAAAATTTCACAAAAATAAAAAAGTAATAATAAAAATTCCCCAAAAATTAGTTAAATTGAACATAATTTCACCAAAAATTATTAAATTTGGAGACAATTCTACTAAAAACTTAGTGAATTTTTAAAAATTCCACCCAAAATCAATAAAATTGGTAAAAATTCCACGAAAAACTTACTATATTCGTAAAAATTCCACCAAAGTTACCAACATTTTTAACAATTCCACCAAAAACGTAGTAATTTTTTTCAATTTTCCACCAAAGCTACAAAAATGTTGAATAATTCCACCAAAAACTTATTAATTTTTAAAAAATACCACCAAAAACTTACCAAATTCATAAAAATTCTATTAAAACTACCAATATTTTTAACAATTCCACCAAAAATGATTTAAGTTATTAAAAATTCCACCAAAGTTATCAACTTTTTTAACAATTCCATCAAAAACATACTGAATTTTATAAAAATTCCACCAAAAATTAATAAAATTGGAAAAATTTCACTAAAAACTTACTAAATTCGTAAAAATTCCATAAAAAAACACTGATTTTTTTAATTCCACCAGAAATGAATAAAATTCGTAAAAATTCCACCAATGTTATCAAAATTTTTGATAATTTTACCAAAAATATACTGAATTTTTTAAAAATTCCACCAAAAATTAATACAATTTGGAAAAATTCCACCAAAAACCTACTAAATTCATAAGAATTTTACCAAAAATACTGATTTTTTTTATTTCACCAGAAATGAATAAAATTCGCAAAAATTCCACCAATGTTATCAAAATTTTTGATAATTCCACCACAAACATACTGAATTTTTTAAAAATTCCATCAAAAATTTACTAAATTCATAAGAATTTTACCAAAAACACTGAATTTTTTAAAAATTCCACCAGAAATGAATAAAATTCGCAAAAATTCCACGAAAGCTATTAAAATATTTAACAACTACACCCAAAACTTACTGACTTTTTTTTATTCCACCAAAAACTTAGAGAGATCCTAAACATTACACCGAAATTGTCAACATTTTTAACAATTCTACCAAAAACTTACCACATTCTTTAAAAATTCCACCAAAATGTCCAAATTCTTTTAAAATTCCATCAAAAACTAATAAAATTGGAAAAATTTTACCAAAAACTTACTAAATTCGTAAGAATTCCATAAAAAAACACTGAATTTTTTAAAAATTCCAACAAAAATGAATAAAATTCGCAAAAATTCCACCAATGTTATCAAAATTTTTGATAATTTCACCAAAAATATACTGAGTTTTTTAAAAATTCCACCAAAAATTAATACAATTTGCAAGAATTCCACCAAAAGCTTACTAAATTCATAAGAATTTTACCAAAAACTCTGATTCTTTTTATTCCACCAGAAATGAATAAAATTCGCAAAAATTCCACCAATGTTATCAACATTTTTGATAATTCTACCAAAAACAGTGAATTTTTTAAAAATTCCACCAAAAACTTACTAAATTCATAAGAATTTTACCAAAAACGCTGAATTTTTTTAAAATTCCACCAGAAATGAATAAAATTCGCAAAAATTCCACCAAAGCTATTAAAATATTTAACAACTACACCCAAAACTTACTGACTTTTTTTTATTCCACCAAAAACTTACAAAAATCCTAAAAATTACACCGAAATTGTCAACATTTTTAACAATTCTACAAAAAACTTACCAATTTTTTTAAAAATTCCACCAAAATGTCCAAATTCTTTTAAAATTCCATCAAAAATCAATCAAATTGGAAACAATTTCATTAAAAATTAACTAAAACCTTGAAAATTCCATCAAAAATTTAGTAAATTCATAAAAATTCCACCAAAGTTACTAAATTTTTTAATAATTTTAACCAAAATAATGAATTTTTTAAAAATTCCACCAAAAATGTACCGATTTTTTTTTTAATTCCACCAAAAATTTACTAAATTTGTAAAGCCTCCACCAAAGTCCACAAGACAATAAATTTTTTTTAGAAAAATACTAAAAATAAAATTAAACTGGTTGTAGTTTATAAAAATACAAGAAAATTGTTAATATTTCTTTTCGTTGGTTTTTGAAAAAATTTTAAGTTAAACCCAAATATTTAGTATTTCATTGAAATCTTAAGTTCGGTTTAAAAATTTTTTTATAAAAAAGTACAAAATCGATTTTAACAATTTTGATAAAATTTATAAGTTAAACATTGTAGTTTATAAAAATACAAGAAAATTGTTAATATCTCTTTTTGTTGATTTTTGACAAATTTTTAAGTTAGACCCAAATTTTTAATATTTCATCAAAATCTTATGTTCGGTTTAAAATTTTTTTTTATTAAAAACTACAAAATCGATTTTAACAATTTTGATAAAATTTATAAATTAAACATTTTAGTTTATAAAAATACAAGAAAATTGTTAATATCTTTTTTTGTTGATTTTTGAAAAATTTTTAAGTTAAACCCAAATATTTAGTATTTCATTGAAATTTTAGGTTCGGTTTAAAAATTTTTTTATTAAAAACTACAAAGTCGATTTTAACAATTTTGATAAAATTTATAAGTTAAACATTGTAATTTATAAAAATACAAGAAAATTGTTAATATCTCTTTTTGCTGATTTTTGACAAATTTTTAAGTTAGACCCAAATTTTTAATATTTCATTGAAATCTTAAGTTCGGTTTAAAATTTTTTTTATAAAAAAGTACAAAATCGATTTTAACAATTTTGATGAAATTTATAAATTAAACATTGTAGTTTATAAAAATACAAGAAAATTGTTGATATCTCTTTTTGTTGATTTTTGACAAATTTTTAAGTTAGACCCAAATTTTTAATATTTCATTGAAATCTTAAGTCCGGTTTAAAAATTTTTTTATTAAAAACTAAAAAATCGATTTTAACAATTTTGATAAAATTTATAAATTAAATATTGTATTTTATAAATATATAAGAAAATTGTTAATATCTCTTATTATTGAACTGAAACCAACACTTAAAAAGAGTAATAACACAATGTCAAAAATAAAGTACTACAAATAAGACCACGAATGAAACTTTCTTTTTTCATTATTGTTTGAAAACAGTAGAGTGTTTAACGTTTTGAAAAGGTAAAATCTCTTACACACAAAATTTCATCATCAATATCGAATAGTTCTCACACACGAACACGTAACTTAATACCCAACATGGTGTAGTCCAGGTGTTCCAGTATGTATTTACTGCTGGAAATCGCCTCCCAGTTGAAACATACAGCGAACAAAAGCGATTGTTTCATCCCGCGATTGCGTTGTTAAACTGCATCCGACGAGGGCGCACAAATACGGGCCTTCGAGATGCACCTGTACGCGCGAATCGAACCTTTTTTGCTCCGTTGCGCGATTTATTGCCGAACGGCGCTGTGCGCGGAAATTATCGGGAAAACTGCGCCGGTGTGTCCTAAGTAACGGGGCAAATACGCGGTGCAAATCTGCAAGTAAATATTTGCGGGCGAAAGTGGACGGGCGCGAAATAAAATTCCGTGTTAGCGCCCTCGCGGTCAGTTGAGGACCGAAAATATTTACACGGGGATATAAGTATACAGGACCGGCTTAAGATAAAACTGAAATATGTTCGCCGTTCGGGTAAAGTAATAAAAACTAAAAAAGGTTTTTGTAGAGGTGTTGGAGCGGAAAAAAATATGAAAATATTTGCGGAAAACGGCTATATCATGTACTAAAATTGATTCATTCGACGCGGTGTATTTTTAGATTAGTAATAAAGTTTTTATATCGAATAAAAATTTAATAATTTTTGCTGACAGTTTTCGAACGGTTTTTATTTGTTAAAACTAAATTTACAGTTGTTATTTCATCACTATTTTTATCAAAGATAAAGGAAAAATGGAAAATTTATGAATGGGAAATTCGTATTATTGTTCATTTATCAAATTAACGAGTTTTATACAATGGGAAAGTGTCTATGAGTTTGAACGTAGACTATTATTCCTGACCTCGTCGAACAGTAGTTCGTGGTTGGGGCTGATTGCCACCTCTAGATTAGTCGTAGGGAAACACGCAACCTAACTTTGACCCGGCTATAATCAAGTTAGGGTTATTTCAAGGCGATGTCAGTCAGAAGCATACTGCTTTTTAACGGTTTCGTCACGGTTCCGCCCGGAAATTACAACGTTGCATATCGACGTCGCGTAATTACCGGGGGAGAAAACGATTTTCTAAAACGATTTACAACACTTTCCCTAATTTTGATATATAAGCGACCACCAATACGGGTCGTTTCCGGTATCTACCCTGGACCGGTTCCTTCGGGAATCTGGGTGTGACAAACGGCGGCCGCAGGACGTCCAATTAGTGAGATGCGGCAGTTGCCGTTAATAAACGATGTGCCGATGATTATTAATTAAGTCGGCGGACGCGTTCGATGGAAATTAACATTCTTAGGACCGACGCTTATCCCGTGATATATTCGGGAACCGGTTCAATTACAATCTGCCCGCGTATGAAGGGCATTAGATTAATTACTAGGTCCGCGTCGTAACTCAAACCCGGTCCTGCGCCGAATCTGCTCGGCGAAGCACGTTTTCGGATCGATGGTTCAAAATACGATGAGTGCGCGAGAAGCTTCAAGTTTGCTGATGGGTAAAAAGTGAGTTATGTGATTTATATTCGTCCCGTTCTCATTTTACCAAAGTTAAGTTAAGCGAATATTATATGGCGGATAAAGAACCGAGATTCTCCTCGTAGTTTATAAACTAGCAAAAATCTTAATGCTAAAGATGTGGTTTGACGTGATTTCAGGGGTGGATAAACCTCATCGAGAGACTTTTAAGGATTGACAAACTCGATTCAAGGATAAGTAAACCTTCAAACCAAATAAGAAGGAAGATTTCAATTGAATTTTCCTCGATTGTAAATAAAACTATTTAACTTCTAATCCATAAAAAGTTTCAGAAAAATCCTCATTAAGTTACGATAAAAAAATTTCTTCTTTAAATCTATTGTGTTGCGGGGAAAGTAATTTCGTTTCTTTTGAATAATTTAGTAATTTTCTAACATAAAAAAATTTTGCCAATTTAAAAAATTTTTTTCCAATTTTGAAAATTTTTTAAATTTTTTTAGTAAAGTTTAGAATAAAACAGACTTTTTAAATTAAAACTAGAATCTTTTTAGATTCATTTAGAAAAAAAATCAGATTAAAATGTTAAAAATTCAATTTTTTACGAATTTTTAAAAAATTCATTTCCTAACTTAAAAAATTTTTTGCCAACTTAAAAAATTTTTGCCAACTTTGAAAATTTTTTTAATTTTTTTGGTAAAATTTAGAACAAAACGGTCTTTTTAAATTAAAACTAGAATCTTTTTATATTCATTTAGAAAAAAATCAGATTAAAATATTTAAAATTCAATTTTTTACGAATTTTTAAAAAATTCATTTCCTAACTTAAAAAATTTTTTGCCAACTTAAAAATGTTTGCCAACTTTGAAAATTTTTTTAATTTTTTTGGTAAAATTTAGAACAAAACGGTCTTTTTAAATTAAAACTAGAGTCTTTTTAAATTCATTTAGAAAAAAAAATCAGATCAAAATCTTAAAAATTCAATTTTTTACGAATTTAAAAAAAATTCATTTCCTAACTTAAAAAATTTTTGCCGATTTAAAAATTTTTTACCAACTTTGAATTTTTTTTTTAATTTTTTGTTAAAATTTAGAACAAAACGGTCTTTTTAAATTAAAACTAGAATCCTTTTAGATTCATTTAGAAAAAAAATCAGATCAAAATATTTAAAATTCAATTTTTTACGAATTTTTAAAAAATTCATTTCCTAACTTAAAAAATTTTTTGCCAACTTAAAAATTTTTGCTAACTTTGAAAATTTTTTAAATTTTTTTGGTAAAATTTAGAACAAAACGATCTTCTTAGATTAAAACTAGAATCTTTTTAGATTCATTTAGAAAAAAAATCAGATCAAGATCTTTAAAATTCAATTTTTTACGAATTTTTAAAAAATTCATTTCCTAACTTAAAAAATTTTTTGCCAACTTAAAAATTCTTTGCTAATTTTGAAAATTTTTTTAATTTTTTTGATAAAATTTAGAACAAAACGGTCTTTTTAAATTAAAACTAGAGTCTTTTTAAATTCATTTAGAAAAAAAAATCAGATCAAAATCTTAAAAATTCAATTTTTTACGAATTTTTAAAAAATTCATTTCCTAACTTAAAAATTTTTTGCCAACTAAAAAATGTTTTGCCAATTTTGAAAATTTTTTTAATTTTTTTGGTAAAATTTAGAACAAAATGATCTTTTTAGATTAAAACTAGAATCTTTTTAGATTCATTTAGAAAAAAATCCGATTAAAATATTTAAAATTCAATTTTTTACGAATTTAAAAAGAATTCATTTCCTAACTTAAAATATTTTTTGCTAACTTAAAAATTGTTGCCAACTTTGAAAATTTTTTAAATTTTTTTGGTAAAGTTTAGAATAAAACGGTCTTTTTAAATTAAAACTAAAGTCTTTTTAGATGCATTTAGAAAAAAATCAGATCAAAATCTTTAAAATTCAATTTTTTACGAATTTTTAAAAAATTCCTTTTTTAACTTAAAAAAAAAATTGCCGATTTAAAAATTTTTTACCAACTTTGAATTTTTTTTTAATTTTTTGGTAAAATTTAGAACAAAACGGTCTTTTTAGATTAAAACTATAATCTTTTTAGATTTATTTAGAGAAAAAATCAGATTAAAATCTTTGAAATTCAATTTTTTACGAATTTTTAAAAAATTCATTTCCTAACTTAAAAAATTTTTTGCCAACTTAAAAATTTTTTGCTAATTTTGAAAATTTTTTAATTTTTTTGGTAAAATTTAGAACAAAACGGTCTTTTTAGATTAAAACTAGAGTCTTTTTAGATTCATTTAGAAAAAAAATCAGATAAAAATCTTTAAAATTCAATTTCTTACGAATTTTTAAAAAATTCATTTCCTCACTTAAAAAAATTTTTGCCGATTTAAAAATTTTTTACCAACTTTGAATTTTTTTTTAAATTTTTTGGTAAAATTTAGAACAAAACGGTTTTTTTTAAATTAAAACTAGAGTCTTTTTAGATTCATTTAGAAAAAAAAAAAAACAGATCAAAATCTTTAAAATTCAATTTTTTACGAATTTTTAAAAAATTCATTTCCTAACTTAAGAAATTTTTTGCCAACTTAAAAATTTTTGCTAATTTTGAAAATTTTTTTAATTTTCTTGGTAAAAATTTAGAACAAAACGGTCTTTTTAGATTAAAACTAGAGTCTTTTTAGATTCATTTAGAAAAAAAATCAGGTCAAAATATTTAAAATTCAATTTCCTACGAATTTTTAAAAAATTCATTTCCTAACTTAAAATTTTTTGCCAACTTAAAAATTTTTTGCCAATTTTGAAAATTTTTTTAAATTTTTTGGTAAAATTTAGAACAAAACGGTCTTTTTTAAATTAAAACTAAAGTCTTTTTAGATGCATTTAGAAAAAAATCAGATCAAAATATTTAAAATTCAATTTCTTACGAATTTTTAAAAAATTCATTTCCTAACTTAAAAAAATTTTTGCCAACTTAAAAATTTTTGCCAACTTTGAAAATTTTTTAAATTTTTTTGGTAAAATTTAGAATAAAACGGTCTTTTTAGATTAAAACTAAAATCTTTTTAGATTTATTTAGAAAAAAAATCAGATCAAAATCTTTAAAATTCAATTTTTTACGAATTTTTAAAAAGTTCATTTCCTAACTTAAAAAATTTTTTGCCAACTTAAAAATTTTTGTCAACTTTGAAAATTTTTTTAATTTTTTTGGTAAAATTTAGAACAAAACGGTCTTTTTAGATTAAAACTAGAATCTTTTTAGATTCATTTAGAAAAAAAATCAGGTCAAAATATTTAAAATTCAATTTCTTACGAATTTTTAAAAAATTCATTTCCTAACTTAAAAAAATTTTTGCCGATTTAAAAATTCTTTGCCAAATTTGAATTTTTTTAAAATTTTTTTGGTAAAATTTAGAACAAAACGGTCTTTTTAAATTAAAACTTGAGTCTTTTTAGATTCATTTAGAAAAAAAATCAGATTAAAATATTTAAAATTCAATTTTTTACGAATTTTTAAAAAATTCATTTCCTAGCTTAAAAAATTTTTTGCCAACTCAAAAATTTTTTGCCAATTTTGAAAATTTTTTAAATTTTTTTGGTAAAATTTAGAACAAAACGATCTTTTTAGATTAAAACTAGAATCTTTTTAGATTCATTTAAAACAAAATCAGATCAAAATATTTAAAATTAAATTTTTTTACGAATTTTTAAAAAAATCATTTCCTAACTTAAAAAATTTTTTGCCAACTTAAAATTTTTTTATCAATTTTGAAAATTTTTTTAATTTTTTTGGTAAAATTTAGAGCAAAACGGCCTTTTTAGATTAAAATTAGAATCCTTTTAGATTCATTTAGAAAAAAAATCAGATTAAAATATTTAAAATTCAATTTTTTACGAATTTTTAAAAAAATCATTTCTTAACTTAAAAAATTTTTTGCCAACTTAAAAATTTTTGCCAACTTTGAAATTTTTTTTAATTTTTTTGGTAAAATTTAGAACAAAACGATCTTTTTAGATTAAAATTAGAATCTTTTTAGATTTATTTAGAAAAAAAATCAGATTAAAATCTTTAAAATTAAATTTTTTACGAATTTTTAAAAAATTCATTTCCTAACTTAAAAAAATTTTAGCCGATTTAAAAATTTTTACCAATTTTGAAAATTTTTTTAATTTTTTTGGTAAAATTTAGAACAAAAGCAGTCTATTTAGATTAAAACTAGTCTTTTTAGATTCATTTAGAAAAAAAATCAGATCAAAATCTTTAAAATTCAATTTTTTACGAATTTTAAAAAAATTCATTTCCTAACTTAAAAAATTTTTTGCCAACTTAAAAATTTTTTGCTAATTTTGAAAATTTTTTTAATTTTTTTGTTAAAATTTAGAACAAAACGGTCTTTCTAAATTAAAACTAGAGTCTTTTTAAATTCATTTAGAAAAAAAAATCAGATCAAAATCTTAAAAATTCAATTTTTTACGAATTTAAAAAAAATTCATTTCCTAACTTAAAAAATTTTTGCCGATTTAAAAATTTTTTACCAACTTTGAATTTTTTTTTTAATTTTTTGGTAAAATTTAGAACAAAACAGTCTTTTTAAATTAAAACTAAAATCTTTTTAGATTTATCTAGAAAAAAAAATCAGATTAAAATCTTTAAAATTCATTTTTTTACGAATTTTTGAAAAATTCGTTTCCTAACTTAAAAAATTTTTTGCCAACTTAAAAATTTTTTGCTAATTTTGAAAATTTTTTTAATTTTTTTAGTAAAATTTAGAACAAAACGGTCTTTTTAGATTAAAACTAGAGTCTTTTTAGATTCATTTAGAAAAAAAAACAGATTAAAATATTTAAAATTCAATTTTTTACGAATTTTTAAAAAATTCATTTCCTAACTTAAAAAAGTTTTTGCCAACTTAAAAATTTTTTGCTAATTTTGAAAATTTTTTTAATTTTTTTTGGTAAAATTTAGAACAAGACGGTCTTTTTAAATTGAAACTAGAAGATTTTTAGACTCATTTAGAAAAAAAATCAGATCAAGATATTTAAAATTCAATTTTTTACGAATTTTTAAAAAATTCATTTCCTAACTTAAAAAAGTTTTTGCCAACTTAAAAATTTTTTGCTAATTTTGAAATTTTTTTTAATTTTTTTGGTAAAATTTATAATAAAACGGTCTTTTTAAGTTAAAACTAGAATCCTTTTAGATTCATTTAGAAAAAAAATCAGATCAAAATAGTTAAAATTCAATTTCTTACGAATTTTTAGAAAATTATTGATTTTTTAATCTAAAAAAGAATTTTGCCAACTTTGAAAATTTATAGAGTAAACTAGCAAAAATTTTAATGCTAAAGACGTGGTTTAACACTCGACTATTAAGGGTGGACAATCTCCGAAAAGGAAAAATGGGATTTCAGGGGTGAACAAACCTCTTCGAGGGGATTTTAGGGGTTGACAAATCTTGTTGAGGGAAACTTCAGAGGTTGTCAAACTTTCTAGATATCAAATTCAAGGATAAGTAAACTCTCAATTTTTCAAACGAGCTTCAGGGATGGACAAACCTCATCGAGAGACATTTTAGGGATTGACAAACTCGATTAAAGAATAAGTAAACCTTCGTTTTTTCAAACGGATTTTAAGGGTGGGCAAATCTCGTCGAATTACATTTTAAGGGTTGGCAAAACTTGTCGAGAGATATTTCAGGGATTTCGCAAACTTCGTAGAAACCCGATTCAAGGATATGTAAACCCTCGATTTTTTAAACTGACTTCAGAGGTGGGCAAAACTCATCTCTGGCTTCTAAAAAAGAAGGAGGATTTCAATGAAACTTTTCATGATTAGAAATAAACCAATGTGGATTGTAGTTTATTAGAAATTTCAAAAAAATCTTTATTGAGTTTTGATAAAGAAAATTCCATGTTCAAATCTAGAAAAATGAGCAAAATATGACTTGAAAAATTTTCGTCCCTGGTTTCTAAAAAAGAAGGAGGATTTTAATGAAACCTTTCAAGATTAAAAATAAACCAATGTGGATTGTAATTTGTGAGAAATTTCAAAAGAATCTTTATTGAGTTTTGATAAAAAAATTTTCTTGTTCCAATCTATAAAAATGATCAAAATATGACTTATGAAAAATGTTCTTCCTTAATTTCTAAAAAAGAAGGAGGATTTCAACGACATTTCACGATTAGAAATATAAACCAATGTAGATTGTAATCCACAAGAAGTTTCAGAAAAATCTTTATTGACAAACCTCATCGAGAGACATTTTAAGGATTGATAAACTCGATTCAAGGATAAGTAAACCTTCGCTTTTTCAAACGGATTTTAAGGGTGGGTAAATCTCGTCGAAATACATTTTAAGGGTTGGTAAAACTTGTCGAGAGGTATTTCAGGTGTTTCGCAAACTTCGTCAAAACCCGATTCAAGGATATGTAAACCCTCAATTTTTTAAACTGACTTCAGAGGTGGGCAAAACTTGTCGAAAGATATTTCAGGGGTTGGCAAACTTCAGAAAACTCCGATTCAAGAATAAGTAAATCCTCGATTTTTCAAAGGAAGTTCAAGGGTGGGCAAACCTCGTCGAGAGACATTTCAGACGTTGACAAACTTCGTAGAAACCCGATTAAAGGATAAATAAACTCTTAATTTTTCGAACTGACTTCAGGGGTGGGTGAAACTCGTCGAGAGACATTTTAAGGGTTGGCAAACCTTTTCAAAAGACATTTTAAGGGTTGGCAAACCTTTTCAAGAGACATATTAGAGATTGACAAACTTCATAGAAACCCGATTCAAGGATAACTAAAACCTCGATTTTTCAAATAGACTTCAAGGGTAGGCAAATTTCATCGAGAGACATTTCAGAGGTTGACAAACTTCCTAGAAACATTTAGAAGTTACAACTTTATTATATACAAGTATTTTGAAATTTTGACTTTGAACTCGCTTAACTCGGCTGTCGATGGTCTAATTTTCTTACGGTTTGTTTTAAACGATTCTCCGTTCAATTCTAAGTAAGAGTTGAGATGGGTATTTTCGCGCTGAATCCGGAAAATTTCTAAGGAAGGTTTTTCTGACCCTCTGCACAGAGAAATTAGGAAAAAATCTAAATTTTGACTTTGAGCTCGCTTTATTCGACTGTCGATAGTTTGATTTTCATACAGTTTGCTTTAAACGATTTTCTGTTCTATTTTGAATAAGATACCAGATGGGCGTCGTCGCGCTGGATTTGAAAATTTTCTAAGGAAGGTTTTTCTAACCCCCTACCAGAGAAATTAGACAAATATTTTGAAATTTTGACTTTGAACTCGCTTAACTCGGCTGTCGATGGTCTAATTTTCTTAAGGTTTGTTTTAAACGATTCTCCGTTTAATTCTAAGTAAGAGTTGAGATGGGTATTTTCGCGCTGAATCCGGAAAATTTCTAAGGAAGGTTTTTCTGACCCTCTGCACAGAGAAATTAGAAAAAAATCTAAATTTTGACTTTGAGCTCGCTTTATTCGATTGTCGATAGTTTGATTTTCATACAGTTTGCTTTAAACGATTCTCTATTCTATTCTGAATAAGATACCAGATGGGCGTCGTCGCGCTGGATTTGGAAATTTTCTAAGGAAGGTTTTTCTGACCCTCTACCAGAGAAATTAGACAAATATTTTGAAATTTTGACTTTGAACTCGCTTAACTCGGCTGTCGATGGTCTAATTTTCTTACGGTTTGTTTTAAACGATTCTCCGTTTAATTCTAAGTGAGAGTTGAGATGGGTATTTTCGCGCTGAGACCGGAAAATTTCTAAGGAAGGTTTTTCTGGCCCCCTACCAGAGAAATTAGAAAAAAATCTAAATTTTGACTTTGAGCTCGCTTTATTCGACTGTCGATAGTTTGATTTTCATACAGTTTGCTTTAAACGATTCTCTATTCTATTCTGAATAAGATACCAGATGGGCGTCGTCGCGCTGGATTTGGAAATTTTCTAAGGAAGGTTTTTCTGACCCCCTACCAGAGAAACTAGACAAATATTTTGAAATTTTGACTTTGAACTCGCTTAACTCGGCTGTCGATGGTCTAATTTTCTTACGGTTTGCTTTAAACGATTCTCCGTTTAATTCTAAGTAAGATTCTAGATGGGTATTGTCGCGCTGAATCCGGAAAATTTCTAAGGAAGGTTTTTCTGACCCTCTGCACAGAGAAATTAGAGAAAAATCTAAATTTTGACTTTGAGCTCGCTTTATTCAATTGTCGATAGTTTGATTTTCATACGGTTTGCTTTAAACGATTCTCTGTTCTATTTTGAATAAGATACCAGATGGGCGTCGTCGCGCTGGATTTGGAAATTTTCTAAGGAAGGTTTTTCTGACCCTCTACCAGAGAAATTAGACAAATATTTTGAAATTTTGACTTTGAACTCGCTTAACTCGGCTGTCGATGGTCTAATTTTCTTACGGTTTGCTTCAAACGATTCTCCGTTTAATTCTAAGTAACAGTCTAGATGGGTATTGTCGCGCTGAATCCGAAAAATTTCTAAGGAAGGTTTTTCTGACCCTCTGCACAGAGAAATTAGAAAAAAATCTAAAGTTTGACTTTGAGCTCGCTTTATTCGATTGTCGATAGTTTGATTTTTGTACAGTTTGCTTTAAACGATTATATGTTCAATTCTGAGAAAGATTCTAGACGGGCATCGTTGCGCTGAATCTGGAAAATTTCTAAGAAAGATTTTTCCGAACATCTGCACAGAGAAATTACACAAAAATTGGGTTGAAATTTACTTGCTTGTTTTCCAGTTTGCAAAAAAATCTCCAATTCGAGTTTATTAACGTAAATTTAAAAATAAAGTGATTTTCTTTGAATTACATTAAAATTTGGCGTTCAAAAGTTCCAACTTTATTATATATAATAATTCGCGTTTAATCATAAGGAAAATGAAGACAAAGACGCCAAACGACGCGATGTAATTAATGTGAAAACTATTTAAGGATACTAAGCTAACAATGCGTAATTAAGGAAGCTGCTAAGCCCATCTTCGCGATTAATATTTCTTAGTTTCGTCGTGTAGGCAGCCGTTGGTAATTCAAGTTTGCGTAGCAAATTCGCCTCGGGCGAGATTCGCAAAGGAAGCGCTCTCGTCGAGTTAATAACGACTGCGGAAGCCTTTTAAATACCTCGGTGGCGCATTAAATCATTCCAATTCAAGCACAATTGGTCTGTCGGCGTTAATCCGCGCGGATTCCTCGCGAGAAAATGCGATCCGCAGTAATATTTAGCTCGCCATCGGGGTCCGAGTGCTATCATCGGGGCGAACTAAGGCGCCCTACGTTGTTCCAATTTAATCTAAACGTCTAGTGGCGGAACAACTGTTTTAGCGAAATTGGTCGCCCGCGAGTTAAAATTAAACTTTTAATATGGGCGGGACGCGGACGATGTTTATATTTGCTCGCCCTGCTCGCCTCCTCTACCACTACAGCTTGCTAGGGCTTAATGAGTGCGATTCCGCCGTCGCCAAGTTTTACGGCGCGCGACTAGACGGGGCAACTATGAATAAACGGACGGAAATAGCGCAATATGGTCGCGAACGTACGGAATCCGTTCGAAATTCCGTTTAGGTTGTAGTGCACTACATTTCCAGTCAGGGTCTTTCACACTCTTTTAAAAAGAAAAAAGTTCAACATCATTTCAAAGTATTTTATGCATTATCTCCAAATTAGATTTGTTCTAGTTATTACCAAAAAGTTTTAATCCCCAAATAAAAAGGAAAATTTCAATTGAATTTTCCTCGATTGTATATAAAACTATTTCGCTTCTAATCCATAAAAATTTCATAAAAATCCTCATTAAGTTATGATAAAAAATCCTTGTTCAAATCTATTGGGTTGTTTGGAAAGTAATTTCGTTTCTTTTTGAATAATTTAGTAATTTTCTAACATAAAAAAATCATTTCCAAACTTAAAAAAATTTTTGTCGATTTAAAAATTTTTTGCCTATTTTGAAAATTTTTTTAATTTTCTTGGTAAAATTTAGAACAAAACGGTCTTTTTAAATTAAAACTAGAATCTTTTTAGATTCATTTAGAAACAAAAAATAGATTAAAATATTTAAAATTCAATTTTTTACGAATTTTTAAAAAATTCATTTCCTAACTTAAAAATTTTTTTGCCAACTTAAAAATTTTTGCCAACTTTGAAAATTTTTTTAATTTTTTTGCTAAAATTTAGAACAAAACGGTCTTTTTGAATTAAAACTAGAATCTTTTTAAATTCATTTAGAAAAAAAAAAACAGATCAAAATCTTTAAAATTCAATTTTTTACGAATTTTTAAAAAAATCATTTCCTAACTTAAAAAATTTTTTGCCGACTTAAATATTTTTGCCAACTTTGAAAATTTTTTAATTTTTTTTGGTAAAGTTTAGAACAAAACGGTGTTTTTAAATTAAAACTAGAATCTTTTTAGATTCATTTAGAAAAAAAATTAGATCAAAATCTTTAAAATTCAATTTTTTACGAATTTTTAAAAGATTCATTTCCTAACTTAAAAAATTTTTTGCCAACTTAAAAATTCTTGCCAACTTTGAAAATTTTTTTAATTTTTTTGGTAAAATTTAGAACAAAACGGTCTTTTTAAATTAAAACTAGAATCTTTTTAGATTCATTTAGAAAAAAAATCAGATTAAAATACTTAAAATTCATTTATTTACGAATTTTTAAAAAATTATTGATTTTTCTAACCTAAAAAATTTTTTGCCAACTTTGAAAATTTTTTTAATTTTTTTGGTAAAATTTAGAACAAGACGGTCTTTTTAAATTAAAACTAGAAGATCTTTAGACTCATTTAGAAAAAAAATCAGATTAAAATATTTAAAATTCAATTTTTTACGAATTTTTAAAAAATTCATTGCCTAACTTAAAAAAATTTTTGTCAACTTAAAAATTTTTTGCCAATTTTGAAAAATTTTTTAATTTTTTTGGTAAAATTTAGAATAAAACGGTCTTTTTAAATTAAAACTAGAATCTTTTTAGATTAATTTAGAAAAAAAATCGGATCAAAATCTTTAAAATTCAATCTCTTACGAATTTTTTAAAAATTATTAATTTTTTTAGTCTAAAAAATTTTTTACCAATTTTGAAATTTTTAAAAATTTTTTTGGTAAAATTTATAACAAAATGGTCTTTTTAGATTAAAACTAGAATGTTCTGAGTTTCATTTAGAAAATAAATTAAATGAAGTTGGGTTCAAAAAAACACTTACCCTATAGAAGAATGACCAAAATATGACTTCAAAAATGTTCATCCCTGGTTTCTAAAAAAGAAGGAGGATTTTAATGAAACTTTTCAAGACTGGAAATAAACTAATATAGATTGTAATTCATGAGAAATTTCAGAAAAATCTTTATTGAGTTTTGATAAAACAATTTTTTTATTCAAATCTATAAAAATGACCAAAATGTGACTTGAAACATTCTCTTCTCTGGCTTCTAAAAAAGCAGGAGGATTTCAATAAAAGTCTTCACGATTGGAAATAAACCAATGTAGATTGTAACCTAGAGGAAATTTCAAAAAAATCTTTATTGAGTTTTGATAAAAAAATTCCATGTTCAAATCTATAAAAATGCCAAAAATATAACTTGAAAACTTTTCATCCCTGGTTTCCAAAAAAGAAGAAGGATTTTAATGAAACTTTTCAAGATTAGAAATAAACCAATGTGGATTGTAATCTGTGAGAAATTTCAAAAAAATCTTTATTGAGTTTTGATAAAAAAATTTTTTTGATCAAATCTATAAAAATGACCAAAATATGACTTGAAAAATTTTCTTCTATAATTTCTAAAAAAGAAGAAAGATTTCAATGAAACTTTTCAAGATTATAAATAAACCAATGTAGATTATAATCTGTGAGAAATTTCAAAAAAATCTTTATTGAGTCTTGATAAAAGAAGTTTCTTGTTAAAATCTATAAAAATGGCCAAAATATTGGTTGAAAATTTTTCTTTCACAACATCTAAAAAAGAAGGAAGATTTCAATGAAACTTTTCAAGATTAGAAATAAACCAATGTGGATTGTTATTTGTGAAAAATTTCAGAAAAATCTTTATTGAGTTTTGATAACAGAATTTTCTTGTTCAAATCTATAAAAATGACCAAAATACGACTTGAAAAATTTTTATCCCAGGCTTCCAAAAAAGAAGGAGGATTTTAATGAAATTTTTCAAAATTAGAAATAAACCAATTTGGATCGTAATCTGTGAGAAATTTCAAAAAAATCTTTATTGAGTTTTGATTAAAAAAATTCCATGTTAAAATCTATAAAAATAGCCACAATATGACTTGAAAAATTTTCATCCCTGGTTTCTAAAAAAAAGGAGGATTTTTATGAAACTTTTCAAAATTAAAAATAAACCATTGTGGATTGTAATCTGTGAGAAATTCCAAAAAAATCTTTATTGAGTTTCGATAAAAAAATTTTTTTGATCAAATCTAAAAAAATGAGCAAAATATGACTTGAAAAGTTTTTATCCTTGGTTTCTAAAAAAGAAGGAGGATTTTAATGAAACTTTTCAAGATTAGAAATAAACCAATGTAGATTGTAATTTGTGAGATATTTCAAAAAAATCTTTATTGAGTTTCGATAAAAAAATTTTCTTGTTCCAATCTATAAAAATGACCAAAATATGACTTATGAAAAATGTTCTTCCTTAATTTCTAAAAAACAAGGAGGATTTCAATGAAACTTTTCACAATTAGAAATAAACCAATGTAGATTGTAATCCATAAGAAATTTCAATAAAATCTGTATTGAGTTTTGTAAAAAAATTTTTTTTGATCAAATCTATAAAAATGACCAAAATATATCTTATGAAAAATGTTCTTTCTTAACTTCTAAAAAACAAGGAGGATTTCAATGAAACTTTTCACGATTAGAAATAAACCAACGTAGATTGTAATCCATAAGAAATTTCAATAAAATTTTTATTGAGTTTTGATAAAAAAATTTTTTTTATCAAATCTATAAAAATGACCAAAATATGACTTGAAGAATTTTCTTCTATAATTTCTAAAGAGGAAGGAGGATTTCAATGAAACTTTTCAAGATTAGAAATAAACCAATGTGGCTTGTAATCTGTGAGAAATTTCAAAAAAATCTTTATTGAGTTTTGATAAAAAAAATTTTCTTGTTCCAATCTATAAAAATGACCAAAATATGACTTATGAAAAATGTTCTTCCTTAATTTTTAAAAAACAAGGAGGATTTCAATGAAACTTTTCACGGTTAGAAATAAACCAATGTAAGTTGTAATCTAAGAAAAATTTCAGAAAAATCCTTATTCTGTTTTGATGAAAAAAATTTTTTGTCTGATTATAAAAGAATGGTCAAAAATGAAACTGAAAAATCATTTTCAAAGAATTTTTACAATGATGCTCATTGTCCAGAACTGAGAATTTCAACTAAACTTCAAGTATTACGACAAATTATAAATTCTAGTTTGACTAATGTAAGAATTCAAAGAAATTCAACTACAAAAGCATAACAGTTATTCAAACTCCATATTCTCAAAGCTATAATACAACATCTTGAATTACAATTAATGAATGCTTTCTACGCCCGGTAGCCGTAAGCGCTCATGAAAATTGGTCGAGATTTAATGAGAAATTGATGGGAATTTCGATTAAATAAACACGTGAAATCCTTCATCAAACTCTCATGAAATCTTGATTAATCTCGATGGGGTTGTGTGCAATCAAGCATTCATCTATGAACTGGAAGAGAATTTGGAAAAACTATTCGTCATTACTAATCTTCAAGTATTTCTGGAAGATATCTATTTTTGTCCACTTTTTTTGTTGCATTAGATTCATTTTATTTTACTGAAATTTTATGTTCAGTAAAAGTATTATTTTTTAAAATGTAAATTTAGCCAGATTACTCAATTTTCATAATTTCATAATATTATTTTTAATGATCTTTTAAAAAAATCTTTGATGCTCATAAACCACTCATCCATAACAAATCCTTTCATGCATCTAATTATCAGTATTAGGTTCTTAATATTGTAATTGCCAATTTATATGCGTTATAGCCCATACAACTGACGTGGTATTATACCTCGAAGGTAGATACGCTCTTCCGAACACATGTGTCCATATAAATCTTTGCGAGTTATTTATCCCCGACTAAATATCAATTAAGGAAGGACGCCGCTTAAAAATACACCTCATAGGAAGGCACAACATGTGGTTCCCATGGCCGGGCGACGCCCACACATTAGGGCATTAGGCTCGTTAATACCCGCGAGGTGGAAAAAAGCGGCACGACGGAAAGATTACAAGTCGTGTCGGGGTGCATTGTATAATTAATTTTACGTGTGTGCGTCACGTAGCTACAAATGTAGCGTCGTCATAATTTTATGGGTGATTTGTTTTATTTATGTCGGATGGTACGGTTGTTGGAAGGGATTTGTTGGGGTCGTAAATATGTTAAGCTTAGAAAAATTTTAGAAGAGTTCTTTTAGGACTAGGTTGGAGTTCTTTTAGGACTGAATCCGGGCCTGTTAACCGAGGGTGGATGTGTGCGCGGGGCGATAAAAGCCAGTGAGGGCAACAATGGGAAGAATGGAGATTTCCCCTGCGATTTCTCGCGCCCGGAAAGCGCCTCTTTCGCCGCCATATCTGATACAGATATTTGCGGGAGATGTTTCAATAATGGCGTGCTGAAATCCGAACCGTCGCTACTCTTAGCCAGATTAAAACGTACCATCCCAAACGTATTGTCTCTTTTTTTAGATGTCGACTTGCCTCCTTGTCGAATTGTAAACGGAAATCTTTCTGCACTTTTCAAAATCAATTTGATGTTACATCACGACATTCAAAGTGTAAAAAATTGGCTATTACAATCAATACCAGAAAGTGTTTTACAGCAAGAATAACAAATTCAGGTTGCTCCGGGCGATAAATCAACACGATTTGCCTTACGGCTTGAATTTAGATGTATTTCACAGAACAATGGTATTTTCAAAGTAAACGCAGATGCAGGAGCGGTATTGAAAACTTTCGCTGCATATAAATGCGTTGAATTGGCGCTCGGCCAACGGCGCGCCGCTTAATTCCACTTCGTTTGTCGCCTTATTTTGTTATTCCGCCACTTAACGTTTGCATAATACGATACATAGGATATGTGGGGACCCACAGTGGTCGGAATTGCGAAAAAACTGGACAAAAGTCGAAATTTCAAAGTCGTAGTTTTCGCGTTAATACAATAAAATGTACAGAAGGAGTTAATGCATCGTTCTGTGAAAGAACAAAGCACTCGCCCACGTGTATGGATCGCGGTAGTGAAAGTTTACAGAATCTCATTAGCAACTGACACCAATGACCTCTTAAAAACCAGTGGATTGAAAATATAGTCAAATTTTGTATTAGTCAAATCGTTATCTGCAATATGGAAGGCGTACCTGGAAATAAGTGTAATATATTTATGTACCCATAACCTAATTTTTCAAAAGTTGCATGTTCTTAGCATACAAACAAAAACCCCTTGCGATTTTCATCGAATTCAGATTACTGGAATAGTGAATCATGGAAATAGTTGTGATCCTAAGAAATCCTTGGAAATCACACACAAGAGTGTCAAGATTATATATCAGAAGAGAAAACTATTTCGCCGGTTTCGAACTTTGAGTCATTAAATTGTTATTAATTTTTGATATCCTCTTTGATTGGTTTGAATTAGATTCATTTGAAATTAACCCAACTTCATTTTTCGTCGTATCATCTTCAATACTTTGTATTTCGGCGATCGTATCGTCATCTTTAATTATCCGAATTATCCGGAAAACCAAATTCGAATAAACGAACCCGAATGTATAGAAGCGTGAACTATTAAGCTATAGTTTATATTTGGAACGTCTTCTATTTTTTAATTTCGCTTGGTTTTAAATCAACTTTTTTTTAACAAAATTTTCGGTTTGTTTGGATAATTTTCAGTTAGGTTTAAATCGCTTTTCGGTGGAATAAAATCGCTAGTGGTTTTAATTGATGATTTATTTCTTGATTTTATATCAATTGAACGACTTCAAACTTTTTCGGGAATTTTTAAAAAAATTTCGGAAATTTTTGAAAAATTATCTGAAATTTTTTTAATATTTTCTGCAATTTTTTGAATATTATCGGATTTTTTGAGATATTTTTGGAAAATTTTGAAGTATTTTCTGGGATTTTTGTAATATTTTTGGATGTTTTTTATGATTTTCGGGAATTTTTGGAAAATTTTCGGATTTTTTTTGAACAATTTTCGAAAAATTCAAAATCTTTTGTAAAATTAAAACTTTTGTTACATCTTCGGGATTTTTAGGAAAAATTTCGGATTTTTTAGAAAAAATTTCGGATTTTTTAGTAAAACCTTCTGATTTTTTAGTAAAATTTTCAGATAATTTTGTTACATGTTCAAGATCTTACGATTATCGCAAATTTTTATATTTTCAGAAATTTTTGTAATATTTCCAGAATTTTTTGGAAAATTTTCGAACATTTTTGGAAAATTTTGAAGCATTTTCTGGGACTTTTGTAACATTTTTGAATGTTTTTTTTTTTCGGGAATTTTCGGGAATTTTTGTAAAATTTTCGGATTTTCTTTGAACAATTTCCGAAAAATTCAAAATTTTCTGTAAAATTAAAACTTTTGTTACATCTTCGGGATTTTTAGGAAAAATTTCGGATTTTTTAGTGAAAACTTTCTGATTTTTTAGTAAAATTTTCGAATAATTTTGTTATATTTTCAAGATCTTTCGATTATCGTAAATTTTTATATTTTCAGAAAATTTTGTAATATTTCCAGAATTTTTTGGAAAATTTTCGCATATTTTCAAAGAATTTTCGGATATTTTTGAAAAATTTAGGGACATTTTCGAAAAATTTTCGGATAATTTTATTATATTTTCAGAATTTTTTAAATTTTCACCCTTCTTAGAACAAAATCGCTAGTGGTTTTAATTGATGATTTATTTCTCGATTTTATATCAATTGAACGACTTCAAACTTTTTCGGGAATTTTTAAAAAAATTTCGGAAATTTTTGAAAAATTATCTAAAATTTTTTGAATATTTTCTGGAATTTTTTGAATATTTTCGGATTTTTTTGGCATCTTTTTGGAAAATTTTGAAGCATTTTCTGGGATTTTTGTAACATTTTTGGATGTTTTTTATGATTTTCGGGAATTTTTGTAAAATTTTCGGATTTTTTTTTAACAATTTTTGAAAAATTCAAAATTTTTTGTAAAATTAAAACTTTTGTTACATCTTCGGGATTTTTAGGAAAAATTTCGGATTTTTTAGAAAAAAATTCGGATTTTTTAGTAAAACTTTCTGATTTTTTAGTAAAATTTTCGGATAATTTTATTACATTTTCAGGATCTTCTGTAAGATTATCGCAAATTTTTATATTTTCAGAAATTTTTGTAATATTTCCAGAATTATTTGGAAAATTTTCGGATATTTTCAAAGAATTTTCGGATATTTTTGGAACAGTTTAAAGCATTTTCTGGGATTTTTGTAACATTTTTGGATGTTTTTTGTGATTTTCGGGAATTTTTGTAAAATTTTCGGATTTTTTTGAACAATTTTCGAAAAATTCAAAATTTTCTGTAAAATATTAAACTTTTGTTACACCTTCGGGATTTTTAGGAAAAATTTCGGATTTTTTAGAAAAAATTTCGGATTTTTTAGTAAAATTTTCGGATAATTTTGTTACATTTTCAGGATCTTCTGTAAGATTATCGCAAATTTTTATATTTTCAGAAATTTTTGTAATATTTCCAGAATTTTTTGGAAAATTTTCGGATATTTTCAAAGAATTTTCGGATATTTTTGAAAAAAATTCGGATATTTTCAAAATATTTTCGGATATTTTTGAAAAAATTTCGGATATTTTCGAAAAAATTTCGGATAATTTTATTACATTCTCAGAATTTTTTAAATTTTCACTCTTCCTTTTAACCGGAAGTCCTACCTGAAAAATCTTAAATTCCGACCTTACATACGTTTTACGCGGCCTGAATACCAGATATACTCAATATTGCAAACAGATTCAATTAACGCTATATATCCATTTTGTGTCAGCCATTTTTTATTTGAAACTTCCGAGTGCGAATTTGGTTTTAGCGACTTGAAAAACATAAAAATCTAATTTTTTATGATCATGCAAACCTTTTTGGACTTCTGTCCGGCTTTTTCGGAATTTTTTTTCCGACCACTCCGATATTCAACGTTTCTATTAAAAGTTCTCCTTCTGGACCGACGGCATGCAAGGAACAAGTAAGCTTTGTACTTACTTACGTGGTCAGTCTTCGCATGCTCCGAGAGCTTTCCGTGACTGAGTGCAAATGAAATTCTTGTTTACGCACACGAGGGTTTGCGCAAAAGGTCATTCACTCGCCGCGTAATTGTTTCCCGGCGTTTAACTTCGGAAAGCACTTCGCCGCGGCGCGGGGGAAAATTTAAAGTGCTCCTCGCCCTTCACTACGCGCCGCTCCAACTTTTACCATTCATAATCCTTGATTAATGATAATTGCTTTCCCCCGCAGCTTTCCGCGGCGTGTGGGGCTATAAATTTGGGGATTCGACGCTTTTCCCCCATCGTCGGCGCCTAACAACAAGGGCGGGTGGTGTGTCTCGACGTCCAGCTTTATTGGGGATATCGCTTATTGCGGAAATAGACAGGGCGTCACACGGCATCGTCCGGCTAATTGCCAGAAATCCTCGAAAGATTTCATTTGGGGGACGAGTTCCTAATGGGCTTTCTTTCGCTTGTATCGTCACCCTAATGGCTCTATAGATTTACGCAACTTTTAATCACGGGTGTACAGTGTTGGTCATAAAAATAAAAGTATAAAAAAATATAGGGTATAAATTAAATACCCAGTAGTAATATAAATATTCTGTATGGAAACTAAATGACCATTAAAAATGTTAAATGCAGAATCAATATACTAAACGCTCAGTAAAAATCATAAATATTCAGTACAAATCTTAACTGTTCGGTAATTATACCAAATAATTAAAAATCGAAACTACTTTTAAAAAAGTAATATGCTCATACTCAACATAACTTGAAGAAATTTAAAAAATCGTACCGAGGTTATTTCTGGAAATTAAAAGAAAAAAATTTAAATACAAATACATTAATCCATCTATTTTATGCTAAACGAATCAAATTTATCGTAGCTGTTTCCAAAAAAATTTAAAAAATTCCCAAAGTCATCGACGATTTTTGCCCGAATCCAAAAAAATTTGAACAAATTTGAAAAATCGCACTGAGCTTATTTATGAAAATTTTGAAAAGATTTTTGGAATAGGAATACATTAATATATCTATTTTATGTTAAACAAATCAAATTTACTGTAGCTTTTTCCGAAAAAAATAAAAAAAAATCGCAAAGTCAACAATGATTTTTGGCCAAATTCAACAAAATTTGAACAAATTTAAAAAATCTCATTGAGTTTATTTATGAAAATTTTGAAAAGATCTTTTGAATAGAAATAGGTTAAAGCATCTATTTTATGTTAAAAGAATCAAATTAATTGTAGTTGTTTCCAAAAAATTTTAAAAAATTCCCAAAGTCATCGATGATTTTTTCCCAAATTCAATAAAATTTGAACAAATTTAAAAAATCTCATTGAGTTTATTTATGAACATTTTGAAAAGATTTTAGGAATAGGAATACATTAAAGTATCTATTTTATGCAATACAAACCAAACTTACTGTAACTGTTCCCAAAAAATTTAAAAAAATTCCCAAAGTCATCGATGATTTTTTTTCAAATTCAACAAAATTTGTACAAATTTAAAAAATCTCATTGAGTTTATTTATGAAAATTTTTAAAAAATTTTTTGAATAGAAATAGGTTAAAGTGTCTATTTTATGTTAAAAAAATCAAATTAATTGTAGTTGTTCCCAAAAAATTTTAAAAAATTCCCAAAGTCATCGATGATTTTTTCCCAAATTCAACAAAATTTGAACAAATTTAAAAAATCTCATTGAGTTTATTTATGAAAATTTTGAAAAGATTTTTTATATAGAAATACAATAAAGTATCTATTTTATGCGATACAAACCAAACTTACTGTAACTTTTCCCAAAAAATTTTAAAAAATTCCCAAAATCATCGAAGATTTTTTCCCAAATTCAACAAAATTTGAACAAATTTAAAAAATCTCATTGAGTTTATTTATGAAAATTTTTAAAAGATTTTTTATATAGAAATACATTAAAGTATCTATTTTATGCAATACAAACCAAACTTACTGTAACTGTTCCCAAAAAATTAAAAAAAAATCCCAAAGTCATCGATGATTTTTTCCCAAATTTAACAAAATTTTAACAAATTTAACAACATTTTAACAAATTTAAAAAATCTCATTGAGTTTATTTATGAAAATTTTGAAAAGATTTTTTATATAGAAACACATTAAAGTATCTATTTTATGCAATACAAACCAAACTTACTGTAACTGTTCCCAAAAAATTTAAAGAAATTCCCAAAGTCATCGATGATTTTTTCCCAAATTCAACAAAATTTGAACAAATTTAAAAAATCTCATTGAGTTTATTTATGAAAATTTTGAAAAGACTTTTTATATAGAAATACATTAAAGTATCTATTTTATGCAATACAAACCAAACTTACTGTAACTGTTCCCAAAAAATTTTAAAAAATTCCCAAAAGTCACCGATGATTTATTTCCCAAATTCAACAAAATTTGAACAAGTTTAAAAAATCCCATTGAGTTTATTTATGAAAATTTTGAAAAGATTTTTTATATAGAAATACATTAAAGTATCTATTTTATGCAATACAAACCAAACTTACTGTAACTGTTTCCAAAAAATTAAAAAAAAAATCCCAAAGTAATCGATGATTTTTTCCAAAATTCAACAAAATTTGAAGAAATTTAAAAAATCTCATTGAGTTTATTTATGAAAATTTTGAAAAGATCTTTTATATAGAAATATATTAAAGTATCTATTTTATCCATTACAAACCAAACTTACTGTAACTGTTCCCAAAAATTAAAAAAAATTCCCAAAGTCATCGATGGTTTTTTTCCCAAATTGAACAAAATTTGAACAAATTTAAAAAATCTCATTGAGTTTATTTATGAAAATTTTGAAAAGATTTTTTATATAGAAATACATTAAAGTATCTATTTTATGCAATACAAACCAAACTTACTGTAACTGTTCCCAAAAAATTTCAAAAAATTCCCAAAGTCATCGATGATTTTTTCCCAAATTCAACAAAATTTGAACAAATTTAAAAAATCTGAGTTTATTTATGAAAATTTTAAAAAGATTTTTTGAATAGAAATAGGTTAAAGTGTTTATTTTATGTTAATAAAATCAAATTAATTGTAGTTGTTCCCAAAAAAAATCCCAAAGTCATCGATAATTTTTGCCTGAACAAAAAAAAAAAAAAATTTCTTCGTGTTCAATCTAGTAAAGTGAAATAAATTAGCACTTACCAAGACGAACGGAGACCACAACTCTTCGTGATCTGTAAGTAAAGCAATTTCAAATGGTTAAGGCGTCCCACAAAAGCAATTCGAATAGAATTATTATTCCAAGAAATGTTACAAATAAATCTTGAGAACTCGTGTAAACAATCATCGGCGGATACTATTACAGGAAGATATCTCCAGACCGTCGTTAAGGCCGTCGGCGCGCAAGAATATCGCTCGAAATGACAGGGTAATAAAGCGGCGCGGCGTCGGATGACTAATGCTCCGCGTTTTTCGTAATAATGACCGCCGTCATCGTCCCTCCCAAAAGTGCGATTCGGTTGTCCTCTCGGCTGCATCTGACGGGTGAAAGATGGATCACCCGACGAACTGCACTCGATAATGAGGTACAAGACGCTCCTTTTAAGACATCCCTTTCTTATACTCTAAAGAATACAAAGTCGGGTATTTTTATAGTCGTAGGGTTACGCCTCGAATGAAGGTCTTATTCAATTTACATTCGAGTCGAAACTGGTTCCCATTCGATTGTACGACTCGGACGAACCATGTAATTACGATACCCTTGCGTGGGTGTTGAAGAAAGATGGTAAGAAGACGGTTCTAATGCAAGAGCCCCAGATAATAATGTACCAACATAAATCCCGAGATATAATCGACGTGGCTATAATAAGAGTATAGATGGAAGGGGGATGTGTTGATTTCGAGACTTATAAATCTTGTATTATCGCGGCTGTCAATGCGGTTGTGCGGGGAAGGTGTGGCACCCGAAAGAAATCAGGAACATCAAAACTTGTGCAGTATTAATACGACTCTGCACTTTACGAGATGAAGCAATTTCTTAGCGGCGGTTTGGACCCCGAGCTCCCGATAAAGTTATGTATTTACGAGGGTTTTTTCACCCCCGGCGAGTTGGTCTTTATGATTGAGACGTGGCCAGACTCGGGATGGACGGACGTCCGTACCAAATTATTGATTGAATCGCGAGATGTCGGACGATTGAAATCTGGGCCAGCGACCCCTCGCAGCGGGTTCGTACGTCGTCCGCCTCCCGAGACGAAAACGAAATAAAATCGACGGGGCGTATTCTTCAAAGGAATTTTTCAATTAAATTAATTCTCCCCGGGGACGGAAAAAGGGATGATACACTTCTCCGGCTTCGCTCCCGGTTTCCCGCACGGAATAAGGTATGGAACAAAAGAAAGGTCGGTAAATTATGACCGGACGACACTGTATTAACCCGACAATTAAAATTAACAGGCTCGAAGGGGGAGGTTTCTTCCGAACCCCCGTACTACGCCTCGTTACGACCGACTGTTACCGTTCCGCTTACATGCTGTGGAGAATTTCATTAAACGACGCGTGTTTATATATGTTTGACCGCTACGCCCCTTTATTACTTCTAAACTGGATGGGGAATCACCCCCACTGGTTAGCAACGCACCTATGTACATACATACTTCTTAATGCATTCCCAAAAGAGTAGAATCGAGTACCCTATAAAATTAATGCACTTAAGTAAATCATTCAAGCAAATAAAACTTACAAAACTCCCCTTTATCTAAATTGACCAAGTAAATTAAATTAAATTCAAAATTATTAAATTAGATTAATAAGTTTTGATAATGAACCAATGATAAACATAAAACAGGGTAATATTAATGTGAGCTGCTTATCATGATTTCATCAAAACCCCGCCATTCGGTACAATCTGCGTCAGTACACCCTCTATATCCCCACGTCGCAAATTGCGCGCATGTTTCGGCGTGCGAAAGCCGTTTACTCTGCCCTAATAATAAATTAAAGGGTTAATTGAGGCCGGCCCGCGCCGGTAGGTGGCGGTGCGCGCAACTATCCGTACACAGGGATAGATAGGCCGTATCTGGCAGCCGGGAGCCCTATCGTTGTTGTTCCATGCCGCCATGAAATGGGATTTCGCTGATGTATGACTGGCTGAGCGGTTTAAAATCCTGCACGGCCCACACCATTCACGACTAAGCCGATATCGGGTTTTCATTTATTTCGCCATCGAATATAATGCGCCCGCAGTGGACGCCGGCCCTAAAAAATCGCGTATCGCGCGGCGCGTTCCGCTTTTTGTGGCCGCGGGCTCGGTTTACGAAAATGAATGCGCACCTGCAAGTATTGGTTTAAAACGGAATAATCCGGCCCCGTTTTTTATGTGAAATTCTATCCTATCGATCAAAATACTGACCCACAAAAGCTTTAGAGCATGCGTCGTACTTTATTTACGCATGCTCATTGTATATAAAATAAAAAAGGAATGTTTTAAAACTCACTTAGAGTACTTTATTTAAGCATGTTTGTAAAAATTCCACCAAAGCTACTAAAATTTTTAATAATTCCACCAAAAACTTATAAAATTTGTAAAAATTCCACGAAAGCTATCAAAATTTTTAACGATTTCACCAAAAACTTGAATTTTTAAAAAATATACTAAAATTAAGATAAATTTCGTCAAGAATTGGTTAGATTCTTAAAAATTTCACAAAAAATAAAAAAGTAATAATAAAAATTCCACAAAAGTTAGTTACATTGAATACTACTAAAAACCGGCTAACCTTCTGAACGGCTTATCACGCAACGTTATATGCGAATCGGGACTCCTTTGGACTCGAAACGGCCGATTTAAGCCCTAAACGAAGTCCCCGTTTTCCGTCATTTTCGATTTGGGCCGATAAAACAGTTGGTTCAATTTTCATAAACGTTATTTATTATTCTAACCACGCTAATGCCACATGAAATGTCTAAACGATCAGTTTATTAATAATTATCAAATATTTAATTTATGCAGAGCAGAAATTCGAATAAATTTCACTAAAAACTAATTAAATTCTTGAAAATATCACCAAAAATTTAAGTAAATTTGTAAAAATTCCACCAAAGCTACCAAAATTTTTAATAATTCCACCAAAGCTATCAAAATTTTTAACAATTCCACCAAAAACTTGCTGAATTTTTAAAAAATATACTAAAATTAATATTAATTTCGTCAAGAATTGGTTAGATTCTTAAAAACTTCACAAAGAACTGATTAAATTCTTGAAAATATCACCAAAAATTAAATTTGTAAAAATTCCCCCAAAATTACAAAAAATTTTAATAATTCCACCAAAAACTTATAAAATTTGTAGAATGTTCCATCAATCCTATCAAAATTTTTAACAATTCCACCAAAAACTTGCTGAATTTTTAAAAAACATACTAAAGTTAAAATTAACTTCATCAAGAATTGATTAGATTCTTAAAAATTTCACAAAAAATAAAAGAGTAATAATAAAAATTCCACAAAAGTTAGTTAAATTGAATATAATTTCACAAAAAATTATTAAATTTGGAGACAATTCTACTAAAAACTTGGTGAATTTTTTAAAAATTCCACCCAAAATCAATAAAATTGGTAAAAATTCCACGAAAAACTTACTACATTCGTAAAAATTTAAAGTTACCAACATTTTTAACAATTCCACCAAAAACGTACTAAATTTTTTCAATTCTCCACCAAAGCTACAAAAATGTTGAATAATTCCACCAAAAACTCACTAATTTTTAAAAAATACCACCAAAAACTTACCAAATTCATAAAAATTCTACTAAAATTACCAATGTTTTTAACAATTCCACCAAAAATGATTAAAGTTAATTCCACCAAAGTTACCAATTTTTTTAACAATTCCATCAAAAACGTACTGAATTTTATAAAAATTCCACCTAAAATTAAAAATTGGTAAAAATTCCACAAAAAACTTACTATATTCGTAAAAATTCCACCAAAGTTATCAACATTTTTAACAATTCCACCACAAAAGTACTAAATTTTTTCAATTTTCCACCAAAGCTACAAAAATGTTGAATAATTCCACCAAAAACTTACTGATTTTTAAGAAATACCACCAAAAACTTACCAAATTCATAAAAATTCTACTAAAATTACCAATATTTTTAACAATTTCACCAAAAATGATTAAAGTTAATAAAAATTCCACCAAAGTTATCAACTTTTTTAACAATTCCATCAAAAACATACTGAATTTTATAAAAATTCCACCAAAGCTACTAAAATTATTAATAATTCCACCAAAAACTTATAAAATTTGTAACAATTCCAACAAAGCTATCAACATTTTTAACAATTCCACCAAAACTAGCTGAATTTTTAAAAAATATACTAAAATTAAGATTAATTTCGTCAAGAATTGATTAGATTCTTAAAAATTTCACAAAAATAAAAAAGTAATAATAAAAATTCCACAAAAGTTAGTTAAATTGAATATAATTTCACCAAAAATTATTAAATTTGGAGACAATTCTATTAAAAACTTAGTGATTTTTTTTTAATTCCACCCAAAATCACTAAAATTAGCAAAAATTCCACGAAAAACTTACTATATTCGTAAAAATTCCACCAAAATTACCAACATTTTTAACAATTCCACCAAAAACGTACTAAATTTTTTCAATTTTCCACCATAGCTACAAAAATGTTGAATAATTCCACCGAAACTTACTGATTTTTAGAAAATACCACCAAAAACTTCATAAAAATTTAAAAATGAATTTTTGACGAATTTTTTAAAAAATGGTTAATTTTCTAACCTAAAAAAAGTTTTTACTTTTTTTGAAAATATTTAGATCAAAACGATTTTTTTATATGAAAACCAGAATGTTTTAAGTGTCATTTAGAAAAAAAATCAAATCAAAATCTTTAAAAATGAATTTTTGATGAATTTTTAAAGTTGTATTTTCTTAAGTTAAAAGTGTCAAAAATCTTTTCCAACCTTCAAAATTTTTTTAATGAAAATTAGAAAAAAAATATATTTTTCAGATAAAAATAGAATGTTTTAGCTTTCATTTAAAACAAAAATCATCTTTCTATCTTTAAAAATAAAGTCTAAATGATCTTTTTAATTGATCGGATTTTAAAAATTAGGTTAGTGTCAAAAATCTTAATCAACTTTAAAAATATTTAAAATTTTTTTGGTAATAGTTAGAATGAATTTGACATTTTTTATAGAAAATAGAGTTCTTAATCTTTAATTTATTTTAAAAATCACTTCTTAATCTTTAAAAATAAGCTCTGTACGATTTTTAAAAGTTGATCAAATTTTTTAAAAAGTTGGGTTAGTTAACTGTCAAAAAAAATTTACCAATTTTAAGAATTTTTTTAATTTTTTCGGTAAGAATTAGAACAAATTTGATTTTTTAAATTCAAAATAGAATGTTTTAAGATTAATTTACTGTAAAATTTTTTACTTAAATCTTATAAATAAACTCGTTATGATTTTTTAAACTTGTTTGAAAATTTGAGAATTCGACTGAAAAACGACTCTGTAAATTTTTTTTTAATTTTTTGGTATCAATCTCAATAAAAAAGACTATTATAATAAAAAAATAGACTCTTTTTTGTTTGATTTATCATAAGAATCATTCCTAAATCTCTAAAAATAAATCCTCTACGAATTTTTAAAGTTGATCAAAATAACAAGAAAAATAGGTTAGTAAATTTTCACTAATTTTAAGAATCTTTTCATTTTTTTTGTAACAACTTGATAACTTGATTTTCCTTGATTTTCTCAAAATTTCCAAAAGTAATATCTAGTCGATTTTTTAAACTTAAATTTCAACGATTTTAGATTAGGTAAAAATGCAGAGGTCAACAAAAAAATTTTTTCTTTCAAAATTTATTTAATCTCACATAGATATTTTCACGTTATCTAAAAGAAAACATTCTAGATCATAATTTTCCTAAAGATTTTCTCAAAATTCCCAAAAATAAAATCTGGAGGAGGAAAGCTATCAACTTTTTTAACAATTCAATCAAAAACATACTGAATTTTATAAAAATTCAACCAAAAATTAATAAAATTGGGAAAATTTCACTAAAAACTTACTAAATTCGTAAAAATTGCATAAAAAACACTAAATTTTTTAAAAATTCCATAAAAAATGAACAAAATTCGCAAAAATTCCACCAATGTTATCAAAAATTTTGATAATTCCACCAAAAACATACTGAATTTTTTAAAAATTCCACCAAAAATTAATACAATTTGCAAAAATTCCACCAAAAACTTATTGAATTCATAAGAATTTTACCAAAAACACTGATTTTTTTTTATTCCACCAGAAATGAATAAAATTCGCAAAAATTCCACTAATGTTATCAAAATTTTTGATAATTCCACCAAAAACATACTGAATTTTTTAAAAATTCCATCAAAAACTTACTAAATTCATAAGAATTTTACCAAAAACATTGATTTTTTTTTAAATTCCACCAGAAATGAATAAAATTCGCAAAAATTCCACCAAAGCTATTAAAATATTTAACAACTGCACGCAAAACTTACTGAATTTTTTTTTATTCCACCAAAAACTTAGAAAAATCCTAAAAATTACACCGAAATTGTCAACATTTTTAACAATTCTACAAGAACTTACCAAATTTTTTAAAAATTCCACCAAAATGTCCAAATTCTTTTAAAATTCCACCAAAAATCAATCAAATTAGAAACAATTTCATTAAAAATTATCTAAAACCTTGAAAATTCAAAACTTAGTAAATTCAAAAAAATTTCACCAAAGTTACTAAAATTTTTAATAATTTTAAAAATAATGAATTTTTTAAAAATTCCACCAAAAAATTTAGAAAAATCCTAAAAATTACACCGAAATTGTCAACATTTTTAACAATTCTACCAAAAACTTACCAAATTTTTTAAAAATTCCACCAAAATGTCCCAATTCTTTTAAAATTCCACCAAAAATCAATCAAATTAGAAACAATTTCATTGAAAATTAACTAAAACCTTGAAGATTCCATCAAAAACTTAGTAAATTCATAAAAATTCCACCAAAGTTACTAAAATTTTTAATAATTCTACCAGAAATAATGAATTTTTTAAAAATTCCATAAAAAACTTACAAAATTTGTAAAAATTCCACCAAAAATTTACCAATTTTTTTTTAAATTCCGCCAAAAACTTACTAAATTCGTAAGAATTTTACCAAAAACATTGAATTTTTTAAAATTCCACCAGAAATGAATAAAATTCGCAAAAATTCCACCAAACCTATTAAAATATTTAACAACTACACGCAAAACTTACTGAATTTTTTTTATTCTACCAAAAACTTACAAAAATCCTAAAGATTACACCGAAATTTTCAACATTTTTAACAATTCTACCAAAAACTTACCAATTTTTTTAAAAACTCCACCAAAATGTCCAAATTCTTTTAAAATTCCACCAAAAATCAATCAAATTAGAAACAGTTTCATTAGAAATTAACTAAAACCTTGAAAATTCCATCAAAAACTTAGTAGATTCATAAAAATTCCACCAAAGTTACTAAAATTTTTAATAATTTTAAAAATAATGATTTTTTTAAATATTCCACCAAAAGCTTTCTAAATTCATAAGAACTTTGCCAAAAACACTGAATTTTTTTAAAATTCCACCAGAAATGAATAAAATTCGCAAAAATTCCACCAAAGCTATTAAAATATTTAACAACTACACCCAAAACTTACTGATTTTTTTTATTCCACAAAAAACTTACAAAAATCCTAAAAATTACACCGAAATTGTCAACATTTTTAACAATTCTACCAAAAACTTACAACATTTTTTAAAAATTCCACCAAAATGTCCAAATTCTTTTAAAATTCCACCAAAAATCAATCAAATTAGAAACAATTTCATTAAAAATTAACTAAAACTTTGAAAATTCAAAACTTAGTAAATTCATAAAAATTTCACCAAAGTTACTAAAATTTTTAATAGTTTCACCAAAAATAATGAATATTTTAAAAATTCCACCAAAAAACTTACAAAATTTGTAAAAATTCCACCAAAAATTTACCAATTTTTTTTTTAACCACCAAAAATTAATAAAATTGGAAAAATTTCACTAAAAACTTACTAAATTCGTAAAAATTTCATAAAAAACACTGAATTTTTTAAAAGTTCCATCAAAAATGAATAAAATTCGCAAAAATTCCACCAATGTTATCAAAATTTTTAATAATTCCACCAAAAATTAATACAATTTGCAAAAATTCCACCAAAAATTTTCTAATTTCATAAGAATTTTACCAAAAACACTGATTTTTTTTATTCCACCAGAAATGAATAAAATTCGCAAAAATTCCACTAATGTTATCAAAATTTTTGATAATTCCACCAAAAACATACTGAATTTTTTTTAAATTCCACTAAAAACTTACTAAATTCATAAGAATTTTACCAAAAACATTGAATTTTTTTAAAATTCCACCAGAAATGACTAAAATTCGCAAAATTTCCACCAAAGCTATTAAAATATTTAACAACTACACCCAAAACCTACTGAATTTCTTTTATTCCACCAAAAACTTACAAAGATCCTAAAAATTACACCGAAATTGTCAACATTTTTAACAATTCTACCAAAAATTTACCAAATTTTTTAAAAATTCCAATAAAATGTCCAAATTCTTTTAAAATTCCACCAAAAATTAATCAAATTAGAAACAATTTCATTAAAAATTAACTAAAATCTTGGAAATTCAAAACTTAGTATATTCATAAAGATTCCACCAAAGTTAATAAAATTTTTAATAATTTTACCAAAAATAATGAATTTTTTAAAAATTCCACCAAAAAACTTACAAAATTTGTAAAAATTCCACCAAAAATTTACCAATTTTTTTTTTAATTCCACCAAAAACTTACTAAATTCATAAGA
This sequence comes from Digitonthophagus gazella, assembly GCA_036711955.1. Taxonomy (NCBI): domain Eukaryota; kingdom Metazoa; phylum Arthropoda; class Insecta; order Coleoptera; family Scarabaeidae; genus Digitonthophagus; species Digitonthophagus gazella. The sequence continues at coordinate 30,589,751 of JASCIT010000002.1, forward strand.
ATTTTACCACAAACACTGAATTTTTTTAAATTCCACCAGAAATGAATAAAATTCGCAAAAATTCCACCAAAGCTATTAAAATATTTAACAACTACACCCAAAACTTACTGAATTTTTTTTATTCCGCCAAAAACTTAGAAAAATCCTAAAAATTACACCGAAATTGTCAACATTTCTAACAATTCTACCAAAAACTTACAAAATTTTTTAAAAATTCCACCAAAATGTCCAAATTCTTTTAAAATTCCACCAAAAATCAATCAAATTAAAGACAATTTCATTGAAAATTAACTAAAACCTTTAAAATTCAAAACTTAGTAAATTCATAAAAAATTCATAAAAATTTCACCAAAGTTACTAAAATTTTTAATAGTTTTAAAAATAATGAATTTTTTAAAAATTCCACCAAAAAGTTACAAAATTTGTAAAAATTCCACCAAGAATTTACCAATTTCTTTTTAATTTCGTCAAAAACTTACTAAATTCGTAAAGCTTTCACCAAAGCTACCAAAATGTTGATCAATTCAACCAAAAATAATAATTTTTTTTTTTAGAAAAATACTAAAAATAAAACTAAACTAGTATTTTTAAAAAGAAAGAAAGGGTGGAAGTTTGTAGATTGGCTAAGAACATTTTCATTGTGGGTGCTTTGAAAGAAAGTCGAAAGGGCTTATGAAAGCGGATTAATTCAGTGAGGGCTCAAACCAGAAAAAACCAAGCGGAATTACAATGGAAATTGGACCGCCCGGGTCAGAAATTTTCCCCAACAATTACAAGGGGCCGGTTTACCGCCCCCAGAGGGGACCGGAGTCTCGTAAATTTCGGCTATTCGGTGGGCCGCCTTAGCCGCCCCTGATATTTCATGCGAGAATCGGCGTTCCCACTATTCCCTTTCCGTGGGTCGTTAAAATTGAAATTTATACCGGTTATTTTCGTAAACGCCCGCCGGGAGCTGATTTAATACCCATTAGCAGCGAGAATCTGCACTATTAGCCGGTCGGGGCGAACCGAATTCGCCCGATAATTGTAAAACATCGGCCTGATACAAAATCCGTTAGTTTACGAAACGAAATTAAAGTAACATGTTAATATAATGAAACCCCATTCTAAAATATATTACAGTACTTTATCAGTTTAAATAAGACGGTGAGATGACGACGAACACGCTTTAAAGATTGGGCCAGACAACAGATGGGGGTCGCAGGTATCTTGAAATTATACCAGCATCAATTTCTTTTTTGTGGGCTTCCTTCATTTGCCGAAGACGGATCGGCCGGCCCAAAAGCGCCATATGGGCTTACCTGAGGGGACGTCCACCCTGCTTTTATTGCAGAACGTTCGCATAATGCTTGGTTCCTAAAGCACTGATTGAAACATATGTCAAGCGAGCGGGAAATTGGACGACATGTGCAGGCTTTGGGTTGGGTAGAAAGTATTATTATTAGTTATTATTATAATTAAGGGGTTAAACATTGTAAATATTGTTGAAGGGCAAACAAAAATGAGCCGGACTTTAATAAAAGTTCAATTTTACTTAAGCGTACTCGAAATACTTTAGATAGAAATATGCAACAATACTACATATAGAAAATATGCGCCCGTCGAGTCGTAGTATGTGCAAGGAATTTAATAAGCGATAGATTATAGGTTAATGAGGTATGTGAACTAATAAAGCGGCGGCGGAGAGCCGGCTACAAAGCATTCCGCGCCGAGATTGCGGCGCACTCGCCAACAACAGGGCGCTTAATTATCTTTCGTCTTTTCCTGAAAACTCGATCTCCGGGCGCGCTTTTAAATCGGGATTTGAGGGTGATGCATGGCGCTCACCCCCGAGCGCTATTAATAACGTCCCTGCGGACCCGGTTGACACGGTTCTGCGCCAATCAATGGCGCAGGCCGCATTCGCCGGCCGCAATAGGCTTAACCCGGATGAGTTACGGGTCCCACTTGTGCTGCCCCATGCGATCTGACCGGCTTCCATTACACCAGAACCCGTCTAAACCAACCAATAGACCATTGAGAAAACAACCATTCAAAGCTTCCCTATTAACCTTTCAAAATAATCTCTACGAACACAGTTGAAGTTTTAACAGCGGTGTAAATTCGATATTTATAACAAAAGCGAGGGAGACGCTTTGTTCGGTCGGTGTGAATTGTGATCGAAATCAAAATCGAACTTGCGAATTGCAACCAAAATCGGCCAATTACTTTCAGGCGACAAATTCCGATTGTTTGCAAAACTAATTCGATTAACAATGACGGCCGCTTACGGTCACCTGGGGCACAATGCGTGATCTGGGACAGCCGATTTCCTGTGGGACGCGCGTCCCGGCACCGACGTCAATACGCGTTCGACCTGATTCCGACACACGTTCAGACCGGCCACGTCGGAAACTACACATTTTGATATATCGTGTGCTTCCTTCAGCCACGTTCTGTTTGCTTTGTCGATCCACCCTTAATTATACACAAGTTAACCTCTATTCCATCTTTACTTTCACAATGTTAAATTGATCAAACTAAAGTAGATTAAAATTTAGAATCGTTTAATGTATAATATATTAAATCGCTTTCCGGACGATTCAATGGTTTTACGTCATTCTGCCGACCATTATCTTAACCTCCCCGACGATTTTGGGGGGTCCGTGACCGATTTCAGAAAAACAGCCCTGAAATTCGAACGACGTTGCGGTAGCCCTAATTGAAATTAAAATTCTCGATCGTCCGCCTGTCATTTTCGTTAATTTTCGAACGCACCTTTTGTCCAAAAAGCCACCGGCTCCGCGACTCTGCTTCCGGCTAACCTTCTGAACGGCTTTATAACGCAACGTTATATGCGAATCGGGGCTCCTTTGGACCCGAAACGGACGATTTAAGGCTGGTTTTAGTGCTCAACCGACGGTCGGTACTGACCGTCAGTACTGACGGTCAATACCGACCGTCGGTTTGTGTTGTTCAGTGCTTAGCTGATTGACAGATCTGTCAAAATGCGCTGACCGTCAGTTTGTACAGTCTCACGAAAAATGGACGCATTCACAAATTGTACGATACTTGGGTATTTCATTGTTCTGTAATTCTTTAACCGTGCATCACGGTCTTTATATAAATTATGAGACAAAATCCCATAATTCCGGATGCAACCGGACTTCGGTTATTAATCGTTCTGTGTCTATGCTCATTATTTCACGATGACTGTACACGTACTGACAGCAGTCTGTCAGTTGGCTGACGTACATACGGACACGTTCGACCGACAGTTGTCATACGCGCCGCGTACCGTACGCGCGTAGGGTTCATCGGTGTAGCACTGAACAGCTACATATAAGTACGTTGATAAGCTACGCGCGACCGACGTCGGTACCGACCATCGGTTGAGCACTAAAACCAGCCTAAGCCCTAAACAAAGTCTCCGCTTTCCGTCATTTTCGATTTGGGCCGATAAAACAGTTGGTTCAATTTTCATAAACGTTATTTATTATTCTAACCACGCTAATGCCACATGAAATGTCAAAACGATCGGTTTATTAATAATCATCAAATATTTAATTTATGCAGAGCAAAAATTCGAATAAACTTCACTAAAAACTAATTAAATTCTTGAAAATATCACCAAAAATTAAATTTGTAAAAATTCCCCCAAAGTTACTAAAATTTTTAATAATTCCACTAAAAACTTATAAAATTTGTAAAAATTTCACCAAAGCAATTTTTAACAATTCCACCAAAAACTGAATTTTTAAAAAATATACTAAAATTAAAATTTCGTCAAGAATTGATTAGATTCTTAAAAATTTCACAAAAATAAAAAAGTAGTAATAAAAATTCCACAAAAGTTAGTTAAATTGAATATAATTTCACCAAAAATTATTAAATTTGGAGACAATTCTACTAAAAATTTACTGAATTCTTTAAAAATTCTAACCAAAATCAATAAAATTCTTAAAAATTCCACGAAAAACTTACTACATTCGTAAAAATTCAAAGTTACCAACATTTTTAACAATTCCAACAAAAACGTACTAATTTTTTTCAATTTTCCACCAAAGCTACAAAAATGTTGGATAATTCTACCAAAAACTTACTGATTTTTAAAAAGTACCACCAAAAACTTACCAAATTCATAAAAATTCTACTAAAATTACCAATATTTTTAACAATTCCACCAGAAATGATTAAAGTTAATAAAAATTCCACCAAAGTTATCACCTTTTTTAACAATTCCATCAAAAACATACTGAATTTTATAAAAATTCCACCAAAACTTAATAAAATTGGAAAAATTTCATTAAAAACTTACTAAATACGTAAAATTCCATCAATGTTATCAAAATTTTTGATAATTCCACCAAAAATATACTGAGTTTTTAAAAAATTCCGTCAAAGATTAATACAATTTGCAAAAATTCCACCAAAAACTTACTAAATTCATAACAATTTTACCAAAAACACTGATTTTTTTAATTCCACCAGAAATGAATAATATTCGCAAAAATTCCACCAATGTCATCAAAATTTTTGATAATTCCACCAGAAACATACTGAATTTTTTAAAAATTCCACCTAAAACTTACTAATTTCATAAGAATTTTACCAAAAACACTGATTTTTTTTTTAAATACCACCAGAAATGAATAAAATTCGCAAAAATTCCACCAAAGCTATTAAAATATTTAACAACTACACCCAAAACTTACTGAATTTTTCTTGTTCCACCAAAAACTTAGAAAAGTCCTAAAAGTTACACCGAAATTGTCAACATTTTTAACAATTCTACTAAAAACTTACCAAATTTTTTAAAATTCCACCAAAAATCAATCAAATTAGAAACAATTTTATTAAAAATTAACTAAAACCTTGAAAATTCAAAACTTAGTAGATTCATAAAAATTCCACCAGTTACAAAAATTTTTTATAATTCTACCAAAAATAATGAATTTTTTTAAATTCCACCAAAAACTTACTAAAGTCATAAGAATTTTACCAAAAACACTGTTTTTTATTTAAATTCCACCAGAAATGATTAAATTTGCAAAAATTCGACCAAACCTATTAAAATATTTAGCAACTACACCCAAAATTTACTGAATTTTTTTATTCCATCAAGAACTTACAAAAATCCTAAAAATTACACCGAAATTGTCAACATTTTTAACAATTCTACCAAAAACTTATTAAATTTTTTAAAAATTCCACCAACATGTCCAAATTCTTTTAAAATTCCACCAAAAATCAATCAAATTAGAAACAATTTCATTAAAAATTAACTAAAACCTTGAAAATTCCATCAAGAACTTAGTAAATTCATAAAAAATCCATCAAAGTTACTAAAATTTTTAATAATTCTACAAAACATAATGAATTTTTTAAAAATTTCACCAAAAAACTTATTAGATTCATAAGAATTTTACCAAAAACACTGATTTTTATTTAAATTCCACCAGAAATGATTAAATTTGCAAAAATTCGACCAAACCTATTAAAATATTTAGCAACTACACCAAAATTTACTGATTTTTTTTTATTCCACCAAAAACTTACAAATATCCTAAAAATTACACCGAAATTGTCAACATTTTTAACAATTCTACCAAAAACTTATCAAATTTTTTAAAAATTCCAACAAAATGTCCAAATTCTTTTAAAATTCCGCCAAAAATCCATCAAATTAGAAACAATTTCATTAAAAATTAACTAAAACCTTGAAAATTCAAAACTTAGTAGATTCATAAAAATTCCACCAAAGTTACAAAAATTTTTTATAATTCTACCAAAAATAATGAATTTTTTTTAAATTCCACCAAAAACTTACTAAATTTATAAGAATTTTACCAAAAACACTGAATTTTTTTAAGATTCCACCAGAAATGAATAAAATTTGCAAAAATTCGACCAAACCTATTAAAATATTTAACAACTACACCCAAGACTTACTGAATTTTTTTATTCCACCAAAAACTTACAAAAATCCTAAAAATTACACCGAAATTGTCAGCATTTTTAACAATTCTACCAGAAACTTACCAAATTTTTTAAGAATTCCACCAAAATGTCCAAATTCTTTTAAAATTCCACCAAAAATCAATCAAATTTGAAACAATTTAATTAAAAATTAACTAAAACCTTGAAAATTCAAAACTTAGTAGATTCATAAAAATTCCACCAAAGTTATTAAAGTTTTTAATAATTCTACCAAAAATAATGAATTTTTTAAAAATTCCACCAGAAATGAATAAAATTCGCAAAAATTCCACTAATGTTATCAAAATTCTTGATAATTCCGCCAAAAACATACTGAATTTTTTAAAAATTCCACCAAGAACTTACTAAATTCATAAGAATTTTATCAAAAACACTGAATTTTTTTTTAATTCCATCAGAAATAAATAAAATTCGCAAAAATTCCACCAAAGCTATTAAAATATTTAACAACTACACTCAAAACTTACTGAATTTTTCTTATTCCACCAAAAACTTAGAAAAATCCTAAAAATTACACCGAAATTGTCAACATTTTTAACAATTCTATCAAAAACTTACCAAATTTTTTAAAAATTCCACCAAAATGTCCAAATTCTTTTAAAATTCCACCAAAAAATCAATCAAATTAGAAACAATTTCATTAAAAATTAACTAAAACCTTGAAAATTCAAAACTTAGTGGATTCATAAAAATTCCACCAAAGTTACTAAAATTTTTAATAATTTTACCAAAAACAATGAATTTTTTTAAAATTCCATCAAAAACTTACTAAATTTATAAAAATTTTACCAAAAACACTGAATTTTTTTTAAATTCCCCCAGAAATGAATAAAATTCGCAAAAATTCCACCAAAGCTATTAAAATATTTAACAACTACACCCAAAACTTACTGAATTTTTTTTATTCCATCAAAAACTTAAAAAAATCCTAAAAATTACACCGAAATTGTCAACATTTTTAACAATTCTGCCAAAAACTTACTAAATTTTTTAAAAATTCCACCGACATATCCAAATTCTTTTAAAATTCCACCAAAAATCAATCAAACTAGAAACAATTTCATTAAAAATTAACTAAAACCTTGAAAATTCAAAACTTAGTAGATTCATAAAAATTCCACCAAAGTTATCAAAATTTTTGATAATTCCACCGAAAATATACTGAGTTTTTTAAAAGTTCCACCAAAAATTAATACAATTTGCAAAAATTCCACCAAAAACTTACTAAATTCATAAGAATTTTACCAAAAACTCTGAATTTTTTTTAAATTCACCAGAAATGAATAAAATTCGCAAAAATTTCACCAATGTTATCAAAACTTTTGATAATTCCACCAAAAACATACTGAAATTTTTAGAAATTCCACCAAAAACTTTCTAAATTCATAAGAATTTTACCAAAAACACTGAATTTTTTTTAATTCCACCAGAAATGAATAAAATTCGTAATAATTCCACCAAAGCTATTGAAATATTTAACAACTACACCCAAAACTTACTGAATTTTTTTTTATTTCACCAAAAACGTACAAAAATCCTAAAAATTACACCGAAATTGTCAACATTTTTAACAATTCTACCAAAAACTTACAAAATTTTTTAAAAATTCCACTAAAATGTCCAAATTCTTTTAAAATTCTACCAAAAATCAATTAAATTAGAAACAATTTCATTAAAAATTAATTAAAACCTTGAAAATTCAAAACTTAGTAGATTCATAAAAATTCCACCAAAGTTACTAAAATTTTTAATAATTCTACCAAAAATAATGAATTTTTTAAAAATTCCACCAAAAATTTACCAATTTTTTTTTTTAATTCCACCAAAAACTTACTAATTTCATAAGAATTTTACCAAAAACAGTGATTTTTTTTTAAATTCCACCAGAAATGAATAAAATTTGCAAAAATTTCACCAAAGCTATTGAAATATTTAACAACTACACCCAAAACTTACTGATTTTTTTTTATTCCACCAAGAACTTACAAAAATCCTGAAAATTACACCGAAATTGTCAACATTTTTAACAATTCTACCAAAAACTTACTAAATTTTTAAGAAATTCCACCAAAATGTACAAATTCTTTTAAAGTTCCACCAAAAATCAATCAAATTAGAAACAATTTCATTAAAAAATAACTAAAACCTTGAAAATTCCATCAAGAACTTAGTAAATTCATAAAAATTCCATCAAAGTTACTAACATTTTTAATGATTCTACCAAAAATAATGAGTTTTTTAAAAATTTCACCAAAAAACTTACTAAATTCACAAGAATTTGACCAAAAACATTGAATTTTTTTAAATTCCACCAGAAATGAATAAAATTCGCAAAAATTCCACCAAAGCTATTAAAATATTTAGCAACTACACACAAAACTTACTGAATTTTTTTTATTCCACCAAAAACTTACAAGAACCCTAAAAATTACACCGAAATTGTCAACATTTTTAACAATTCTACCAAAAACTTACCAAATTTTTTAAAAATTCCACCAAAATGTCCAAATTCTTTTAAAATTCCACCCAAAAATCAATCAAATTAGAAACAAATTCATTAAAAATTAACTAAAACCTTGAAAATTCAAAACTTAGTAGATTCATAGAATTCCACCAAAGTTACTAAAATTTTTAATAATTCTACCAAAAATAATGATTTTTTTTTTAAATTCCACCAAAAAAACTTACAAAATTTGTAAAAATTCCACTAAAAATTTACTAATTTTTTTTTTATTTTCACTAAAAGCTTACTAAATTTGTAAAGCTTCCACCAAAGTTACCAAAATGTTGATCAATTCAACCAAAAACAATAATTTTTTTAGAAAAATACTAAAAATAAAACTAAACTAGTTGATCAAATTAAAGTAGATTAAAATTTAGAATTAACATAATAAAGTTATAAATAAATTGGTTAAAATTAGACAAATTTGTTTAAAAATTCGTTAAAATTCGTTGAATTTTTCATGAAATTCGTCGAATTTTTCTTTAAATTGATCTTAATTTAACACAAATTCATCGTAATTTTTTGTTAATTATATCAAATTCGTTCAAATTCGATAAAATTCTTTAAAAGTTCGTAGTAATTCGTTGGTTATTTTATAAAATTAGACTAAATTTAGTAGAATTCGTCCTAATTCGTGTAATTTTTCATGAAACTCGTCATTTAAAAAAATTAAAAAGCAAAAAGTTTACATGTAGTTAATGTCTTGTTTCAGGTGAGTGTGTGTCCCCCGAATAGCACCGATTCGGCCACCGACACATGCCCTCAAGTAGCTTGCAAAATGAGTTACTCCCAAGGTTGGTATCAGTCGAATGACGACATCAAAATTCAAAATTCACCTCATCCGACGCTCGCGAGGGCAAACACCGGCAGGATTTTAATTGGTTCGGTGCACGGGAACGGTATATATTTAATTCGAAACTCGCTCAAAACTAGTTAAATTCGCTCGGTTCCATCCGATGAACTTTCGAACGCGAGCGGTTTTGTTGTTTATTTTCCTTTTTTGCTACGCGTCCTCCGATGGACTTTACCAATTCAATTAATCCGCTCCTCTTCATTCGAAACTGGTACAGTTGCTTTATCAAAACTTGGAACTTTTGATACTTTTGCTCTTGGATGTACTTAACCCCCCCCCCCCAAATTAGTATTCATACTGTATCGTTTTGGTCGTACGCTAGTGCAACCTTAATCTGTCTCTTTATAGAAGACATTATCCAAGCAAACAGGCGGCGGCGTGCCCCTCTCGAAGTAATACACTCCCGAAGGCAATACGTCGGCGTCGGGACGCTCGCAACCCTCTGTTTGATAAGTCGACTCGTGGGGCGCACGCAGCATTTCATTGTCGACGTGCCGATAACAATCTGATCGCGTGTGCTACAGCCGTTTGGACCGGAGCAAATCTGTTAGCGACGATACGATTTAATTCGGAATATGTGGACCGTCGTTGGTCGTACAGCTCGGACCCCACCAGCCATCATTAATTGAAAGCTTATCTCCGACTTAAAAAGGGGTAACTTTGTCGTCCACTCTCCATTGAATCGCCATTGGATGACTCAGTTCAAAGTAGGTCGAACTGACCAAACATCAAATCGCGCCTGCCAATTCATTAAAAAAACCTTTTCCCGGTTGAACGGGCTTCATTCTTTCCATAACGGGATTGGGCGCGGCGCAATCGATAGAGAATTAGGCTGAAAATCGTTAGAAAATCAGGTCGCTGTCGCCGTACGATGTAAAAATAGCGAACGCCATCGGATAAGGGAACGGGCGGCGACGATAAAACGTTGAGGAAATGGAAAGTGGAGCGTCGCCGACCGTTTCCTCGATAAATTGCGCCTACCGTAGCCTAATTTGCATTGTTATCTCCACCAATAAATCCAGTTTGTTTATCTCGAAAGGTTCGCTATCTAAAAAATTGCCGCTAGCGACGGGAAAGGAAGCAAAATTGAATTGGTCCGTATTAAATTAGGAAGTCTCTTTTATTCTACGTGGAAGTTTTTTTTATTTTCCCTTTATGACCGTTCGTTTACAAGTTTACGATTTAAAAACAGTCGTCAACATTGGAAGTTAGAATTTTGTTACTAAAAGTATAAAAAAGTTACGAACTATCATTTAAAAGCCAAAATAGAAAGAAGATTGGGGATTATTTAAAAATCCATATTCAGATTTGAATTTTGTAATAGAGTTTAATAGATATAACCCACTTTAATAATTTTTTGTATTCTTTTTCACACCATTACTCCGAAAACTATAAATAACCAAAGCAAACGGTGAGTAAATTATTCAAGTAAAGCTCTTAAGTCGCAAATTGCCTCTAACGTGATACCGCGGTCGACAAAGTGTGATGCTTGATAACAAGCCACACTGCCAAATGCATACTAGGGCCACAACGACTCCTTAGTTCTAGGAGAGCGGCGTATAAGGCGCTTTAGGATGCACAAGAAGCGCTCCGACGGCACGTAGCCCCTCAAGGTTGTTGAATTTTAAGGGCCATAACGGCGTCGCGGCGCGGAGCGTCGGTGAAGCTCCCGGCCGCGGCCGTATTTCACCGGAAGACACAATTCCGCTTTAATTAAATTCGGCCCATAAAACAGGTAAAACATCCCTTAATTTGGCGAAAACCAGGGTCCGCACCTAACTCGTTAGACTGCTATTAGTCTTCGGAATTTAATAGGCGGGCCGCGCGACTCATTTACGGCGCGGCGAGGAGACGCCGCCCCCGCACAACGTCGCTGCCGTCGCCGGCCAAATTGCTCGGCCCCCGGCTCGTTTACTTCGGAAATTAACGAAAGCGCGCGCCCCCGGCACCGTTATTTTCGGGGCCATCGATTACGCGTTAATGTCCACGGCGATTATTTCTCGGGTTTTGGAGACCCTCCAGGCGATATTTTGTTTTTATTGAAAGGGCGTCGTAGCGTTAACTTTACGAATAACTTTAATTCAAGTACAGTGAAATTTCCCTTCGCGGACACCCCTCTTGAACGGACAGTTTTCCTGGACCCACAGTGGTCGGAAAAAAAAAATTCCGAAAAAGCCAGACAAAAGTCCAAAAAGGTTTGCATGATCATAAAAAATTAGATTTTTATGTTTTTCAAGTCGCTAAAACCAAATTCGGAAGTTTCAAATAAAAAATGGCCGACACAAAATGACCGATATACAGGGTGTCCCACATTTTAATACGCAAACTTCACCAGGACATAGTTCTCATAAAAATAATACAAAAGTTTTATATAAACATGGGGTCGTAACTCTTTTGTTTTCGAGATATGGCCGTTCAAAGTTGGAAGAAAAATTTACATTTTCATTTATATTTCAGCTATTTATAAACGCAGGAATGTGAATTTTTACAACAATGTACTACAGCCTAGTATGTTATTTCCAAGCCTTAATTAACCCACCCCGGCGTACCTGAAAGGGTTGAAATACACGATCACCACTACATTTTCCAATAGAACCTTTTAACTCGGTAAAATTTTAACATGAAAAAATATCCCTTAGAAAGTTCATTCCTTAGCGAGACTTTTTTGTCTCTTACATTTTTTGCATAAAACTGATAGTTTTCGAGAAAAAAAATAAAATCTTTGCGCGTGTCAGACCAATTTTCCAAACGAACTTTTTAATTCGGTAGAATTTTAACATAAAAAAATATGCGTTAGAAAGCTCATTCTTTAGCGAGATTTTTTCGTCTCTTACATTTTTCGCATAAAACTGATAGATTTCGAGAAAAAAAATAAAATCTTAGCGCGTGTCGTACTGTACCGCTTCACCCCCAACCAAATGTTCTTTAAAAGTTAGCTATGGTTTTAGAGTAATAAGTGATAACAATAATAATAAGCTAAAAAGATTAACAATTACACTTTAAATTAAATGTATTCTATCTTAGTCAACGTACAGTTCATCAGTACAAACAAATCAGACCAAAACCATGGCCAACTTTTAAAGAACTTTTGGTTAGGGATGAAGCGGTACAGTACGACACGCGCTAAGATTTTATTTTTTTTCTCGAAATCTATCACTTTTATGCGAAAATTGTAAGAGACAAGAAAATCTCGCTAAGGAATGAGCTTTCTAACGCATATTTTTTTAGGTTAAAATTCTACTGAATTAAAAAGTTCTTTTGGAAAATGTAGTGATGATCGTGAATTTCAACCCCTTCAGGCACGCCGGGGTGGCTAAATTAAGGCTTGAAATTAACATACTTGGCTGTAGTAGATAACTGTAAAAATTCACATTCCTGCGTTTATAAATAGCTGAAGGAAAAATGAAAATGTAAATTTTTCTTCCAACTTTGAACGGCCATATCTCGAAAACAAAAGAGTTGCGACCCCATGTTCATATAAAACTTTTGTATTATTTTTATGAGAACTATGTCCTGGTGAAGTTTGCGTATTAAAATGTGGGACACCCTGTATAACGTTAATTGAATCTGTTTGCAATATTGAGTATATCTGGTATTGAGGCCGCGTAAAACGTATGTAAGGTCGGAATTTAAGATTTTTCAGGTAGGACTTCCGGTTAAAAGGAAGAGTGAAAATTTAAAAAATTCTGAGAATGTAATAAAATTATCCGAAAATTTTTCGAAAATATCCGAAAATTCCTTGAAAATATCCGAAAATTTTCCAAAAAACTCTGGAAATATTACAAAAATTTCTAAAAATATAAAAATTTGCGATAATCTTACAGAAGATCCTGAAAATGTAATAAAATTATCCGAAAATTTTTCGAAAATATCCGAAAATTTTTCAAAAATATCCGAAAATTCTTTGAAAATATCCGAAAATTTTCCCAAAAAATTCTGGAAATATTACAAAAATTTCTGAAAATATAAAAATTTGCGATAATCTTACAGAAGATCCTGAAAATGTAACAAAATTATCCGAAAATTTTACTAAAAAATCAGAAAGTTTTACTAAAAAATCCGATTTTTTTTCTAAAAAATCCGAAATTTTTCCTAAAAATCCCGAAGATGTAACAAAAGTTACTGAAAATTTTACAAAAAATTTTGAATTTTTCGAAAATTGACTTCCGGTTAAAAGAAGAGTGAAAATCTAAAAAATTCTGAGAATGTAATAAAATTATCCGAAAATTGTTCGAAAATATACGAAAATTTTTCAAAAATATCCGAAAATTCTTTGAAAATATACGAAAATTTTTTGAAAATATACGAAAATTTTCCAAAAAATTCTGGAAATATTACAAAAATTTCTGAAAATATAAAAATCTGCGATAATCTTAAAGAAGATCCTGAAAATGTAACAAAATTATCCGAAAATTTTACTAAAAAATCAAAAAGTTTTACTAAAAAATCCGATTTTTTTTCTAAAAAATCCGAAATTTTTCCTAAAAATCCCGAAGATGTAACAAAAGTTACTGAAAATTTTACAAAAAATTTTGAATTTTTCGAAAATTGACTTCCGGTTAAAAGAAGAGTGAAAATCTAAAAAATTCTGAGGATGTAATAAAATTATCCGAAAATTGTTCGAAAATATACGAAAATTTTTCAAAAATATCCGAAAATTCTTTGAAAATATACGAAAATTTTTTGAAAATATACGAAAATTTTCCAAAAAATTCTGGAAATATTACAAAAATTTCTGAAAATCATAAAAAGCATCCAAAAATGTTACAAAAATCCCAGAAAATGTAACAAAAGTTGTTGAAAATTTTACAGAAAATTTTGAGTTTTTCGAGAATTGTTCAAAAAAATTCGAAAATTTTACAAAAATTCCAGAAAATCATAAAAGACATCCAAAAATGTTACAAAAATCCCAGAAAATGTAACAAAAATTCCTGAAAATTTTGAATTTTTCGAAAATTGTTCAAAAAAATCCGAAAATTTTACAAAAATTCCAAAAAATCATAAAAAACATCTAAAAATGTTACAAAAATCCCAGAAAATGTAACAAAAGTTGTTGAAAATTTTACAGAAAATTTTGAGTTTTTCGAAAATTGTTCAAAAAAATTCGAAAATTTTACAAAAATTCCAGAAAATCATAAAAGACATCCAAAAATGTTACAAAAATCCCAGAAAATGTAACAAAAATTCCTGAAAATTTTGAATTTTTCGAAAATTGTTCAAAAAAATTCGAAAATTTTACAAAAATTCCAGAAAATCATAAAGAACATCCAAAAATGTTACAAAAATCCCAGAAAATGTTTCAAAATTTTCCAAAAATATCCCAAAAAAATCCGAAAATATTCAAAAAATTCCAGAAAATTATAAAAAAAATTCAGATATTTTTTAAAAAAATTCCGAAATTTTTTTTTTAATTCCCGAAAAAGTTTGAAGTCGTTCAATTGATATAAAATCAAGAAATAAATCATCAATTAAAACCACTAGCGATTTTATTCCACCAAAAGGCGATTTAAACCTAACTGAAAATTATCCGAACAAACCGAAAATTTTGTTAAAAAAAGTTGATTTAAAACTAAGCGAAATTAAAAAATAGAAGACGTTCCAAATATAAACTATAGTTTAATAGTTCACGCTTCTATACATTCGGGTTCGTTTATTCGAATTTGGTTTTCCGGATAATTCGGATAATTAAAGATGACGATACGATCGCCGAAATATAAAGTATTGAAGATGATACGACGAAAAATGAAGTTGGGTTAATTTCAAATGAATCTAATTCAAACCAATCAAAAACGATATCAAAAATTAATAACAATTTAATGACTCAAAGCTCGAAACCGGCGAGATCCGGTAGTTTTCTCTTCTGATATATAATCTTGACACTCCTGTGTGTGATTTCCAAGGATTTCTTAGGATCACAACTATTTCGATGATTCACTATTCCAGTAATCTGAATTCGATGGAAATCGCAAGGGGGTTTTGTTTGTATGCTAAAAACATGTAACTTTTGAAAAATTAGGTTATGGATATATATATTACATAAATGTATTACACTTATCTCCAGGAACGCCTTCAATATTGCAGATAACGATTCAATCTCTAATACAAAATTTGACCATATTTTCAATCCACTGGTTTTTAAGAGGTCAGTAATTGAAAAATATGCGAAAACTACGACTTTGAAATTTCGACTTTTGTCCAGCTTTTTCGCAATTCCGACCACTGTGGTAATGGACACTTTGGTGGATCCCGTTGGTGTCCGCCCAATGGGAGATTTCACTGTACTTATTGTAAAGTCAAAATTAATTTTAAGTAATTTGGTTTTAAATAAGTTGGTTGAATTTTAACATTTAACGAACAAAAAAAAAAATTAAAGCAAAGACACGTACGGTTGAAAGTTTAAATCGGATCGATGCGCGGCTGTCGGTATTCCGTTTGACAAATCCCTCATCAATCGGCCCAACGGTCCCTAATTGGGGCTCTTGTCCGCGGTGAACTTCCCGCTCAGCACTTTTATTTTATTTCCGACCGGTCTGATACAGCGGAAAATTTTATGCGCGCACCGCCAAAAGTCGGGACCAAAAACCAATTTGGGGTTAGTGAGGCAAACCGTGCGTTTTAGACGGTGACGCGCGTTCTGGAACGAGGACGCCGTTATAAATTAAAACTGCCCCCCGAACTCCCAGCCCTTCCCTTCCCTTCGGTGCATGCACAGCGCCAGTCGAGCGTGCAAGCTCATTTCACGTGATTAATGTTTGATTAATTACTCGCGCTTTAAAATCCGCGCGTGTGCCAACTCGTTCCCTCGCGTCCCCACTTACCCCCCTTTTGAATCAAGCTTCGCCCTCGATGCCCCCCGACGCCGTAGGAAGTTGTCTACCTGCCTCGATCCACAAAGGCCCCGTCGATGTTCGGAGTTTTTTTAGACGAAACGACCTCCGCTTTACCACCGTGGATCGATACCGGCCCCGGGCCTAAGGGATTCGAGGGTGTTGATTGCGACGTTGCAAGTTTTACGTGAAAATAAAGCCAAGTTTATCGTGACTTATAAATATAAGCCGCGACGGCGACGACGACGACGACGACGCGACCCGCTGACTTATGAAGAGTGTCATTACGAACACAAACGGCGTCCAATTACCATAGACCCGGCGGGCCGCGTCCCAATGGTGACATTCCGTGTAAAGAGAAAATTAAATTAAGCTCAAATATCGGCCCCGCGCCGCCGCCGATACGATCTTCGACGATAAGGGTTGGGGCGGGGACGGGGGCGGAGGCGGCGGCTATTGTGTTTCCGCTCATCTGGAGAGGTACGCGCCCGTAAAATTAACCCATTTCCCTAATACAAAGGGCGCCAGATTAAATCTGGGCCTGGGCCGGGCCTCGGAGTTAAGCACGGCCCGCCGACAAAGTTTGTTTTATTACCGAACCGAGTTACGCGGACACCGTTGAGTCTTTTTAAATGGCGGGATCCACTTAATCTACCACCCTTGCCTTGAAACGACGCGACCTAAATAAAGTCATCGGACCAGCATTTAGCTACTGAAGTTGCAAAGTTCTACGATGGACAACCGAACAAATAGGGATTTTTCATCGAAAATTAAAACTTAAACCTAAGAAGGCGACCTCACTTGGAACGGTAGATGAAAGCTGGTTCGTAGTGACTCGACGAGGGGCGACTTCTGCTAAACCTCATCTTCCAACTAATCCTCCACTTTTCCGAGTATTACAAATATGAAAAATTCATACATTTATATTAAAGGATTTTAAAAAATTCAATACACTCATTTATCTTATCCTCTTATTTAATTATTTTTCACACTGCAATATGAACATCAACATTAAATTAATTTCACACTACAAATACAGCAAATCAACAAACATTAGTTAATAACTAAACCAAAAGTAATAATGCTGATTACTACTCTGTTACAATTTAATTTATTTAATCAATGAATAATATGAATGTTATGAAGAGTAATTTTGTTTATTATGATCACGCTGATTTGATATTTCCATAAATACTAGAGCTTTAAAGTATGTATACACACACTAAAAAGTATATATTATAAATAAAAAAGTTTTATCGTAGGTAGGTAATTTACTTAGGAGAGTATAGCAGATGGCGTAAGGTCGTCATCATCGTTAAAGCATTATAAGACTTTCGAAACTTCTTTGGAGATGTCGCCGTTGTCGTAAAAAAGTCTGAACGGTTGACTGCGCAAAATTCGAGTGATTAAAGGGGGGTTTCCGCAAGAGCAAGTTGGAAGTCAGAAATTAATGTCGACCATGATTAAAAAATCTGCATAAAGCACCTCTAGTGGCTGGGAGTTTTACTGGGGCTTGGGGAGTGGTATAAATGCCACGCGTAGCCACCGAAAAATTAAATATCAAACCGGTAGGATTCGCGCCCTTTTACACCCTCTTTTCTTTTCGCGAGAAAACGAAATTACGAAATTTGCAGTAAATTTCAATTTCGGCGACAGAAAAGTTACGGCGCGTGAAAATATTTATTTATTATTGTAGACGGGCGGTTTTCTTGAATGCCATCTGCTCCTTGTTGGTTTTTCTACGAACGTTGGAAGAACCTCCATCCCCCTTGTTTATTCTGATGATGGTTTTTTACTTTTTGGTTTGGTTTTTTACTCGGCGCATTTTCGTCGTAGCGGCTGTAGTATTAACTGAATTACGCGGTTGTGCCAGTTAAAACCCTCTACGAATGGGTATTTAGCAGATAAAAAACCTACGATAAATTATCCGCTTGGGCTTTGATATCAAATCGGGTGCGATTATCATCAGTTAATAACTGTGTTATTTCGATTCTATTTTTGGGACAATTTATGGAAACGATCGGGGGAATCGTCCTCGGGTTATTTCACATTGTAATAGTATTGTTTTCAAAATGGTAAACTGAACTGAAAAATATAAATTTTAGATAACTGTACAATATTTTTTGTTTAGTGTAAAAGTTAAAACTTAAAATCAGATGTTAAATGATCGTTTTAGCAAGATTTATTTATATAATTTTTGATACCTCCTACAAACAAAATGGGTTTAGTTTATTGGAGAATATACAAGGTTGGGTTAAAGTCCTGAAATGAACGAATAACTTTGCTGTTTGATGAAAGTACTTGCTCTTTACTCTAACATCCATAGGTCGCTGGTTCATATCCGGCTCGAAGGACTAAAAAACGTTAGAAGAAAGAGCACGGATTTTACTTTAGAATGTGAAAACTGACGTACTTTATTTTATGTATGAACAACACTCTTTTTTTACAAAAAATTTAACAGTACTAGGAAGAATATTTTGTTAATAAGGAGAGTGTAAGATGTTGGGGTCGCAGATTTAGTTAAGTTTTGTAGGATAGTAATTTTACAAGGCTTTTTTTTGGCTATCAAAAAGGATGTGGCTCTCTTCGACGATGTTCGGATTCTGGAGCTTCCTCATTTTTTGTTTAAGACCCACCAAAAGTGTTTTGGTGATAGTAGATTTTGATTTCGAGTTTTGTTCTTTCAAAAAGCAACGTCATCGTCCAGGATCTTTAAATGACTTCATCGTCGACGACGTTGAAAATACTGATTCAGAGTGTATTTTGTGTGATACAGCTTTCTATAGGTTGCCATATCGAAGAATATGATTTTGAGTTTCATTCTTGTGAAAAGTGACGTCATTATCGAGAATTTCATCCAATTGTAACAATATATGATGCGGGATTCAATATTTGGGATTCAACTTTGTCCCATCTTTCTTATATCCACAATAATTTTATTACATTCTTTATTCTTCGTCAGAGATTAAGGCTGTACATATTACAACGCAGTACAGAGTAGCACAGTAACTTACGAGAGAGAAACGTGTGGCACAATAAACGATACACAGATTTTAGCGGCACGTGAGGCATTTGTAATGTTTATGATCTTAATATTTAAGGTTAGGGAAGCAGTGGTCACTAGTGAAAATGAGTATCAGCGAAAAATTAGAAATGGTACGGGACTATGATGTATTGTATAACACATATCAAATATTGTATAACAATGATCAAAAACAGATGGAATTTTTGTTGGGGCACATGCAAAATAGATCACGAGAAACCAATGTAACGGAAGATAAAATTGACAATGAACAGGTTGAAGAATAAGAAGTTGAAATTGAAGACACAGAAGAAAAAGGAGATGATGACGAGGACCAAGCAGAACACAGAACACTCAGAACTGCACCTAAATCTAAACGATGTTGTGATGTTGCTGATATAATTAAAGCTTCTTTAGTATATCAAAAGCATCGAAGTATGGAAAGGGATATACAGAGAAAGCGAAGAGCTGAAATCGAAAAAAATAACGAACTGTACCATTTTTATGAGTATATACGAAACAACCAAGCGATTCCCAATTCATTTACAACATCTTGTAAAGATCAAAATAGTATTGTATCTGCCTCTGAAGCAGAAAATTTTAATTTATCATTTAGCCCTTGGACGTTATCCCAACCTGAGCCAGTCGCCTCCTTACCCACTACAGTACCCACACCACAAACTTCATCTTCAACTAAATTTTCTTTTGAATCCTTTGACTATTCTTCAACTGAAATTATACCTAGATCAACCCTTCGACAAGAAACCTTCGATTTACATGATAGTGTCTCAGAACAAGTATGGCGACAGTTTAAATAAAAAAAAATACTTGAACATTTTTTTGTTTATTATAGAGATATCTTTAATAAAATATTTTCACTAATAAAAAGTTACCTCCATTGACCTCCAAAGTTTCCTCCAAAACTTATCTTCCATTGCACAGATAGTAAAATACTGAATTATAATATGCGCTCTCTACTGTGTAACTAAGCGCACGTTCAGTTTTTCTGTTCTGTACCTGCCCTGCGTTTGTGAGCTTATGTGCGCCTAGTCTAACTACGAAACACATAACTGCATTGGTAAAATAAGCTCAGCAGATGAGGTGGTACTCCACGACAAAGTGTGTCCAGCAGTACTGTGTGTCGCAGTCGAGGCAGGTAATGAAGACTAACTCGCTACATTGGGAGCATCTCATGAGGTTGCTGAAGCAGTAGGTCGCCGAGGTAACACATGGCTTGTACGGTCCGTAGACGAGTTCAGCCTGGGTCCAGAGGAAGCACCTCATGTCTTAGAACTTGGGCGACTACAAGATCTTCATGGCCAGAGAGTAGATCAGCGTGATGTGGTTCCACTGGATGCGATGCCTCAGTGTGTGCGAGTGGAAGTGCTTGATGACTGGCTTGAGCTGGCCATTGAAGACGTCCGTTGTCTGACGTAGTATTTGTTGGATAGTAGGATAACCCACGCCTCCACGCGGTTAGGGGTGAAAACTCCATGTCTGGTCGTTCAGTTTGCCAAACATGGAGGCTAAGTTGGGTTGAGTAATTGAGATGGTATGAGAGCATGTAAAGGCGATGCTTAGTTACCGCATGAAAGAGATCAGGAGAATGATTGTGTGTGTGTGTTTGTTGAAGAGCAGGTCAGCCAACTGTGTCGTGGACGTAGAATCAGGCGGCAGGTTGTGAATCTCGTGCTCCAGAATCTGAACATCGTCGAAGAGGACCACAGCCTTTTTGACATCGACTTTTGAAACCTCCATGATGAGTGCTTTCGATTGGTATATAACTTGACCTAATCCGCCGAGATAAGTAGTATCGAACTCCTGTTAGATTTCCTGTTGATGAAAATGTATGTTTTCTCTATTCGTTAAAGGTAGGTTTTCACGCACATGTTGACTTGTGCATGCCAATTTGCACAAGTAAATTGTTGCATGAAAACGCAAATCGTTCACTTGCACAAGTCAGAAAGTTTGACTTGAGTAAAATCTGGCCGGTCAGATAATTTGCATGCGATTGGCGCAAATGCTTGAGTGTGTAAACAACCCTTCAACTCGACGCATGCGCAGGAAGTTATTTATAGCAAATTTTCATCAGCGTGTTGTGTTCTGCTGTACAATATTCATATATTACGTATATTTCTTATATTTGGGAAATATGTCAAACAAAAAAAAATATATATGACTAAGTTCATTGCACTTTATAGATCATTTCCTTCTCTCTGGAAAATAAAATCCAAAGACTATAGTAATAAAAATGCAAAATCTCAGGCATATGATAGTCTCGTCGAGAAAATGGGCACAGTGGACGAGGGTGCAAATAGAGAAAGCGTGGTGAAGAAAATAAATTCTATGAGAACCACATATAGAAAAGAATTAAAAAAATATTGCTGAGAGCAGATTTGGAAATACACGTAGAAAACTTGAGATCTTCATAGGTTCTCCCTGTAGCCAAAAACGTCAATGTTGCGGATAATCGCTCATGTAGTGTAATTAAAAGTTTCATAACAGTATCATTCCTCTTTACCAATGGCGTAACCAAATCTAATAAATTTCGTTAAGTTGTCTCGTCCATGCGTAGGTAATTACGAAAATCGTTTGGTTCATTTAATAATTCTTTAATTAAATTAATATGAGAGTAAGCGGCTCTCTTTTCGATCCAACATTTCTGCAATCTTCTTGATCTCGATCTTTTTTTTACCAGTTTCAACTTTTTAATTAAACAAACACCAGCTACTGCTAATAATTCCTCTTCGTGGTCCATCGTTGAATTTTACTGATACAACAATGACAATTTCAACTGTGCTAGTAAACAAGTTTGTGCAAAAAACTGACCGTTTAAATGGGCACACCAATTCAGTTTTATATGTGCAAATTGGCATGCACAAGTCAACTTGGGCAAATTGCATGTGCGTGAAAACCTACCTTAAGGCAAGTCTGAAGATGGATAATATCAAAAATAACAGAATTTATATCGATTAGCTCAGGCTTTTTGAACGAAGGTTATGTCAAGTCATTTTTCTGTATTCATTTTGAAGTTTTGATACATCAAATGACAATTAACTGACAAATCCAAAGTGTGATGCACACTCAAAATACGTTTTGCTGTTGCAACGTTTTATACCCATTGATCGTATCTTTATGCACACTCACCAAACTCAAACCCGACGCCTAATGATAAGAAACACTGATCTTTTGCTGCTTCGTTAAACTTATTACATGTAATCGATTGCCACAAAACTGAATTTAACTAGTGAATTGTTCTTCAATTGCAACCATACATTTTCATCTACAGGGAAACTAAGTCTACCATCCTACAAAATTTGAGCTAAATATGTAACCTTACCTTACAATCTCCTTGTAAGTCCACGAAAATAATCAAATTTTTAGAATTTTCTACATAACTCTTCAAAGTCTAACATTGTTCATAAATTGACTGAAGATTTTACATTTTATTAAACCACATCTTTACAGTAATATAATTATGATATCATCGAATTAAGTATACACGTGAAAATATGTCTTTAGTGATAAATTTTAAAAGAGATTTGAAAATATCCTGAAGGAACAAGATAAAAGTTATAGAGTTCTATATAAAGTAGATTTAAACGGTGGCATTTCGTGGTTTGACATTGTACGAGCACGTGTCACGATCGGGACACTCAGGAGTTCACCGCACGTTGTTTTAACGACGATTTTACAGGGCGATCAATCAGCCCGAAACGTTCTCGTCCCTCCTCGCAATAATTGATTGCGCCCGATTTTGTTTGGGGACCGGGCGTCCCGGCGCACACGTTCGGGGCGGTTCGAGGATTTTATTTATGAAACGTCTGGCCATTACGGCGAACTGGACTGCGGCGGGTCCCCGGGGAAAATGATTTGCTGCGGTATTACCCGAAGATTTACTCTATATCTTCGGGCCGACGGCGATCGATATCGCGATCGCTTCTCGACTACCGGGCGACATGTCAAGCTAATGGAATTATATTTGTTCCTGCCTCGGATCTGTGGGAGATGGGCGTCCTCTTGCCCCCGCGTCCCGACGCCGTCGCGGTCGATAAAAGTTAACTTTAGCTTTTCAATTACGGTACACGTCGGTGTTTTCCTCTAGATTTCCCTCCGAAATTAAAATTTCAAGTAATATCCTTCCTTCCCTTTTTCCCTATTCGTTTTCGGTACTAATTCACGCCGGATCTATGCATTCCGAATTCGTGGCGCATTCTCCGGCATAATCGGTCGCGCAAATCCCAATTTCGCCTTCGAAGAGCACGTGTCAGGCAGGTATTCGACCCGTGCATTCTTCGCCGATCGCAAACGGGAAATTAGATCGAACCGCGCGGCACAGCGAGGTGCTTCCTTCCTCGCCCTTGTTACGTTTGATTTTCGTAGCCGCCGTTTTTCCTCGGCGGCGCCGACGCCGCTCTCGTTCGTTGGAGCTCAATATTTAATTAGTCAATTTTACGCCCGACGCACCCGCTCCCTCTATTCGTAAATTGCGAATTAAAACGGCAACGTCGAGCGGCATGTGTGGCGCCCATCGAGCGTTTTTCCCTACGGACTGGATTGAGGAAAACTTCCACCGAAGCAATTTGTAACCGGCAGAACTGAACTAAATGGTTTTCGAGTGAAGGTGAATGAAGTAAATTAGTTTAGAAGTAATAACAAATACATTTACTATATTTTTTGTTCTTTTTTAAATTCATTTAAATTTTTTTCACAACAATTTTTAAGGCTTTTTTAATCTGATGAGTATAAAAAATGCGTTAAAAGCGGATTTTTTTCAAGTTGAAAAAATTAAAACCTTTCAGGTTTA
The DNA here is from genome assembly GCA_036711955.1 of Digitonthophagus gazella. Taxonomy (NCBI): domain Eukaryota; kingdom Metazoa; phylum Arthropoda; class Insecta; order Coleoptera; family Scarabaeidae; genus Digitonthophagus; species Digitonthophagus gazella. The sequence continues at coordinate 30,613,742 of JASCIT010000002.1, forward strand.
ATTTTCTACCTGAAACTTTAACTTAATAGTTCTTTGACAAGATTTTAATTTTAATTCTGTTCTGGCATTCCACGCAAAGATAGCGGTGGGACGCGTGGCGTTAATTCGATGTAAATAGGGGGGCTGATAGGGGTCGCTCTAGGCGATCCATCATCATCAACGGTTGGCGTTGGCAGGACAGCCATCGCCCTGGGGGCCTCAAACGCATGGGGACCGCGGACGGACTCCAATTCCCCAGTGATTGACCTAATAATGTGTCTTGGATCAGCGCCTACGCCCCCAGACTAATGGCGATTTCATATGGGAACCTCTTCAGATTAAATACAAGGATTTTTTCATTTAATGACATTTAAACTGTTTATGTAGTTTTTTATTTTTTCATTTTTTCATTCATAGCTCTTGTAATATTCTCGACATTTTTGTCAGTCTGGGGAGATATTAAAGGCTATAAATCGGGGCGCCGTCGAGGTTCGGGGCGTAAATCCCCGATTTCCTGTAGGAAACCGGCAGTAACGGCAAACGAACCGCAAACTTCGTTCGGCCATTACCATTCCGGGTGGCGCTCGATAAATTAAGAAGGCCCCGCACCGCGCGCCCTCAAACTGCAATTAGAGCGGTTCCTAATGCGGTTTTTGCCACGGAAACCCATGGGGGGAAAGGTGCGGCCGAAAGCACGGCCAAAAACTCCAGGTCGCCTTTTTTCGTTGGCACGCAGACGTACGAAAGCATATGTATGCAGCTACTGCAGCTACAAATCACGCGAGCGAAAACCAAACTTGCCGGATGAACAACGGAAAGAGGGAAAAGAGGAGAGAAACAGGAAATTCGTAATCTCGAACTGTGGCAGTAAAAACAAGTTGATCAATTTCGCCGAACGGCTTCGCGATTGGAGTTTTTCAGAAACGCCCCCGCTATAACCCCACTTTATTAGCCGGGCCATAAATGAACGAACGAGTAACTAGGAAACTAGCTTCGTTTAATCACCTCTTATGTTTTACTACCAATAAATTGTTTCATTACACACTTTAACCGCATCTGCAAGTCGGAGAAAGTAATTTGGGCAATCTCATTTTGAGCAAGTAGGTTTTTTACCTCTTAGTCTTTATAATATATTAAATATACAATCATTAAAACATTATATTAATATTTTTTATTTCCACCAAAACTACAAAATTAAATTTGGAGACAATTCTACTAAAAACTTAGTGAATTTTTTAAAAATTCCATCCAAAATTAATAAAATTGGTAAAAATTCCACGAAAAACTTACTATATTCGTAAAAATTTAAAGTTACCAACATTTTTAACAATTTTGAATAATTCCACCAAAAACTTAGATTTTTTAAAAATACCACCAAAAACTTACCAAATTCATAAGAATTCTACTAAAATTACCAATATTTTTAACAATTCCACCAAAAATGATTAAAGTTAATAAAAATTCCACCAAAGTTATCAACTTTTTTAACAGTTCCATCAAAAACATACTGAATTTTATAAAAATTCCACCAAAAATTAATAAAATTGGAAAAATTTCACTAAAAACTTGCTAAATTCGTAAAAATTCCATAAAAAAACACTGACTTTCTTAAAAATTCCATCAAAAATGAATAAAATTGGAAAAATTTCACTAAAAACTTACTAAATTCGTAAAAATTCCATAAAAAAAACACTGATTTTTTTAAAAATTCCATCGAAAATGAATAAAATTCGCAAAAATTCCACCAGTGTTATCAAAATTTTTGATAATTCTACCAAAAATATACTGAATTTTTTAAAAATTCCACCAAAAATTAATACAATTTGCAAAAATTCCACCAAAAACTTACTAAATTCATAAGAATTTTACCAAAAACACTGTTTTTTTATTCCACCAGAAATGAATAAAATTCGCAAAAATTCCACCAACGCTATTAAAATATTTAACAACTACACCCAAAACTTACTGAATTTCTTTTATTCCACCAAAAACTTACAAAAATCCTGAAAATTACACGGAAATTGCCAACATTTTTAAGAATTCTATCAAAAATTTACCAAATTTTTTAAAAATTCCACCAAAATGTTCAAATTCTTTTAAAATTCCACCAAAAATCAATCAAATTAGAAACAATTTCATTAAAAATTAACTAAAACCTTGAAAATTCCATCAAAAACTTAGTAGATTCATAAAAATTCCACCAAAGTTACTAAAATTTTTAATAATTCCACAAAAAAAAATAAAATTTGTAAAAATTTCACAAAAGCTATAAATATTTTTAACAATTCCACCAAAAACTTGCTGAATTTTTAAAAAATATACTAAAATTAAGTTTAGTTTCATCAAGAATTGATTAGATTCTTAAAAATTTCACAAAAATAAAAAAGTAATAATAAAAATTCCACAAAAGCTAGTTAAATTGAATGTAATTTCACCAAAAATTATTAAATTTGGAGACAATTCTACTAAAAACTTAGTGAATTTTATAAAAATTCCACCCAAAGTCAATAAAATTGGTGAAAATTCAAAACTTACTATATTCGTAAAAATTCCACCAAAGTAACCAACATTTTTAATAATTCCACTAAAAACGTACTAAATTTTTTCAATTTTCCACCAAAGCTACAAAAATGTTGAATAATTCCACCAAAAACTTACTGATTTTTAAAAAATACCACCAAAAACTTACCAAATTCATAAAAATTCTACTAAAATTACCAATATTTTTAACAATTCCACCAAAAATGATTAAAGTTAATAAAAATTCCACCAAAGTTATCAACTTTTTTAACAATTCCATCAAAAACATACTGAATTTTATGAAAATTCCACCAAAAATTAATAAAATTTGAAAATTTTCACTAAAAACTTACTAAATTCGTAAAAATTGCATAAAAAAACACTGACTTTTTAAAAAATTCCATCAAAAATGAATAGAATTCGCAAAAATTCCACCAGTGTTATCAAAATTTTTGATAATTCCACTAAAAATATACTGAATTTTTTAAAAACTCCACCAAAAATTAATACAATTTGTAAAAATTCCACCAAAAACTTACTAAATTCATAAGAATTTTACCAAAAACACTGATTTTTTTTTATTCCACCAGAAATGAATAAAATTCGCAAAAATTCCACCAATGTTATCAAAATTTTCGAGAATTCCACCAGAAACATACTGAATTTTTTAAAAATTCCACCAAAAACTTACTAAATTCATAAGAATTTTACCAAAAACACTGAATTTTTTTAAAATTTCATCAGAAATGAATAAAATTCGTAAAAATTCCACCAAAGCTATTAAAATATTTAACAACTACACCAAAAACTTACTGAATTTTTTTATTCCACCAAAGACTTAGAAAAATCGTAAAAATTACCCCGAAATTGTCAACATTTTGAACAATTTTACCAAAAACTTACCAAATTTTTTAAAAATTCCACTAAAATGTCCAAATTCTTTTAAAATTCCACCAAAAATCAATCAAATTAGAAACAATTTCATTAAAAATTAACTAAAACCTTGAAAGTTTAAAACTTAGTAGATTCATAAAAATTCCACCAAAGTTACTAAAATTTTTAATAATTCTACCAAAAATAATGAATTTTCTTTAAATTCCACCAAAAAACTTACAAAATGTGTAAAAATTCAATCAAAAATTTACCATTTTTTTTTTTTAATTCCACCAAAAACTTAGTAAATTCGTAAAGCTTTAAAGTTACCAAAATATTGATCAATTCAACCAGAAACAATAAATTTTTTTTAAGAAAAATACTAAAAATAAAACTAAATTAGTAATATATTAAATCTACAATCGTTAAAAGATTATATAAATATTTTTTATAAAATCCTCTCATTTAATTAAATCCTTACGTTGACAAGACAATCGAGAAACAGACTGGTTGTTTCCCTTAGTTGAAACTTTGTCAGTAAACTTGAAAATTGAAACGTCCAGACACAAACTAGTACTGGACAGTTAGGAATAACGCATCAACTGGGACAGTTAGTCAAACAGTACGTTAGGCCGTCATTATCGCAGTGTATAGCGGGCAATCATGGCGGGTGCCTCCGGGGGACCGTGACGCAATTCGTGAGGGCCCCCAGAGGTCATACGCCATAAGGCGACCTCTCGAAGCGCCGGATGTGACGGGACTGCGAGAGATGAGCAATGGCGAGGTGCAGAGCCGTAATGCCACCCTCGGGACTGACTGCTGATTGCCCGACAACGACAGCTCGAATCATGGCAGTACGCCTTCGTCCTCCGCCTTTCGTCTTCGTTCAACCTTCCGACGTCCCACCGGAAGCCGAAATTGCCCACCGGAACGCTTACGTTTTATTGCCGAGAGTCGCGTGTCTCGAAGAGTTGGAGTTGTTTGGATCAAATTTCGGGCGGAAGAACGCCGTTGAAAGGAAAAGCAAACATCGCCGCATAATTCGCTCGTTAAATAATGCAGGCTTCAATTAAATGTCCGTCCGTAGGAGAACGTTGTTTACCGAAGCACGCGAACCGACGCGATATTATTACGCGTCGTGTAAATAAACTCTGGTAACGTCGTTCCGGGGCGCAAGAACTAACCCTGAACGAGCTGTAATTCTAACCCAGTTCCTCTATTTGTCGAGGAGTGCACGGCGCCGGCGTCCCCGGAATAAGAACCGAAACAAAAGGGGCAAAAAGCGAACCGAAAAGTTGGGCTTCGCGTGCATTTTTAAGGGATTACTTTCCGAGACCGTCGCCTAAACTGTCTCGAAAGCCAATATCCCAAGGTGGAAGCGGAGACGAGCACGCGAAATAACGGAAGAGTGCCTACCGCAGCTTCGGCCCGGATTCGTGCCGCCAGGAAAGATATTTTAGTTAAGGATAATTTGAAATTTCAAGCGGACCCGTGCAGATCCGCTGAATATGTATTAACGGCACCGCCGTGAATTTTCCCTCGCTATATTTAATTGCATTTTGATGAGTGCTTATCGTAGGGATACTGTTGCGTCAAAAGTTTTACCCTACAACTTAGGAAATTTACAAATCGAAATACGAGTGATGATTTAAGAATAGTTGGGTAGAAAAAATTTCAAAGTCAAAATTTCAAAATATTTGTCGAATTTCTCTGGTAGAAGGTCAGAAAAACCTTCCTTAGAAAATTTCCAAATCCAGCGCGACGACGCCCATCTGGTATCTTATTCAGAATAGAACACAGAATCGTTTAAAGCAAACTGTACAAAAATCAAACTATCAACAGTCGAATAAAGCGAGCTCAAAGTCAGAATTTAGATTTTTTTCTAATTTCTCTGTGCAGAGGGTCAGAAAAACCTTCCTTGGAAATTTTCCGGATTCAGCGCGACAATACCCATCTCGACTTTTACTTAGAATTAAACGGAGAATCGTTTAAAGCAAACCGTAAGAAAATTAGACCATCGACAGCCGAGTTAAGCGAGTTCAAAGTCAAAATTTCAAAATATTTGTTTAATTTCTCTGGTAGAGGGTCAAAAAAACCTTCCTTAGAAAATTTACAAATCCAGCGCGACGACGCCCATCTGGTATCTTATTCAGAATAGAACAGAGAATCGTTTAAAGCAAACTGTATGAAAATCAAACTATCGACAGTCGAATAAAGCGAGCTCAAAGTCAAAATTTAGATTTTTTTCTAATTTCTCTGTGCAGAGGGTCAGAAAAACCTTCCTTACAAATTTTCCGGATTCAGCGCGACAATACTCATCTAGACTCTTACTTAGAATTAAACGGAGAATCGTTTAAAGCAAACCGTAAGAAAATTAGACCATCGACAGCCGAGTTAAGCGAGTTCAAAGTCAAAATTTCAAAATATTTGTTTAATTTCTCCGGTAGGCGGTTAGAAAAACCTTCCTTAGAAAATTTCCAAATCCAGTGCGGTGACGCCCATCTGGTATCTTATTCAGAATAGAACACAGAATCGTTTAAAGCAAACTGTATGAAAATCAAATGATTGACAGTCGAATAAAGCGAGCTCAAAGTCAATATTTAGATTTCTTTCTAATTTCTCTGTGCAGAGGGTCAGAAAAACCTTCCACAGAAATTTTCCGGATTCAGCGCGACAATACCCATCTTGACTCTTATTTAGAATTAAACGGAGAATCGTTTAAAGCAAACCGTAAGAAAATTAGACCATCGACAGCCGAGTTAAGCGAGTTCAAAGTCAAAATTTCAAAATATTTGTTTAATTTCTCTGGTAGGGGGTTAGAAAAATCTTCCTTAGAAAATTTCCAAATCCCGTGCGGTGACGCCCATCTGGTATTTTATTCAGAATAGAACAGAGAATCGTTTAGAGCAAACTGTATGAAAATCAAACTATCGACAGTCGAATAAAGCGAGCTCAAAGTCAAAATTTAGATTTTTTCTAATTTCTCTGTGCAGAGGGTCAGAAAAACCTTCCTTAGGAATTTTCCGGATACAGCGCGACAATACCCATCTCGACCCTTACTTAGAATTAAACGGAGAATCGTTTAAAGCAAACCGTAAGAAAATTAGACCATCGACAGCCGAGTTAAGCGAGTTCAAAGTCAAAATTTCAAAATATTTGTTTAATTTCTCTGGTAGGGGGTTAGAAAAACCTTCCTTAGAAAATTTCCAAATCCAGCGCGACGACGCCCATCTGGTATCTTATTTAGAATAGAATAGAGAATCGTTTAAAGCAAACTGTATGAAAATCAAACGATTGACGGACGAATTAAGCGAGCTCAAAGTCAAAATTTAGATTTTTTTCTAATTTCTCTGTGCAGAAATTTTTAGAATGATTTAAAAATTAGGTTAAATTACTTGTGTAATAATATAATAATAGAGATAGATGGAAAATTAAGAAAACCCTCTATAAAATTTTATTTGAACAAACTGAGAAGTTAATATGAATTGATTTTGGTTTGGTTTGAACGGGTAAAAGGTAGCTTAAGACTCAATTGTAGACCTAACGTTGGAAAATCCCTTCAAGTTATTTATATTTAATTGAAGTCCTGTGCCAACAAAACAATCGCGCCGCTCCGGCAATATCTCCAAGTTCAAACACGCCCGACTGTTTGCCGGGACAATCGATAAAACCGACGGAGTTGTCACAACTAATGCAGCGCGCGATTCTTCCCGTAATTGCGAAAGCGTTGCATTTGCGGATTTCAGCGCGATTCCTGGTGCCTTCAGGGTTTCCACGGTCGGTATTGATCCGGGGACCGCAGCGCCCCCACTACGAGTACCGTTTCGAGATCGTTCGACCAAAATCGGAAATCTTCGTCGGTCACTCTCGATTCGACGAGCTTTTCCGAAATCTTATTTTCCCAAAAATAATCTTCTCTCCGATAAAAATTAGGCACTTTCAAATTAGCAAATTTTATTCTATTATTATCTTGATTTATCAATCCAAAAAGGAGCGATTTAGAACTTCTTTGAAATTCTAAATCGAAAATTACGATTTACCAAGTGTATTAATTCCAACGAACGGTCGCTATTAATAACGCGGAAAGCTCAAAGCTTGACCGTTCATGAAATATTCATAAATCGGCGCGGAAACGGGCCTTTTCGCCGCCGCCGTTGCCGCGTTATTAAATAACGAAAGAAAAAGCGTTTGGCGGCCTTCTAAGCTCGGCGTCGAGACGCGGGTGGCGCCGCCGTAGTAAATTGTGCCCATTCATCAAGGGCGGCCTTTCCTGTCCCCCGGTGGGGGTAAATGCCGAAAGCTCGCACGGCTCACTGATTTCCAATAACGGCGACGAGCCAAAGACGAATTGCCAAACAATTCATTAACGGTCTCTTGCTGCTTAATTGTCGAATAAATAATGGACACAATGGGGATCCCTTCTTACGTAAACCTAAATTGATCATTCGATCATCCATTTGTTGATACCGTGAAATTAGATACCTACATAAAAGAGCATTTTGTATTGTTATTTTCCAATAATATAAATACAAAATAGACTACAATACGTTTTCATTTTCTTTCTCTGTCAGCATAAATCAACCCGTTATAGCGCTGTATTTAACGCACCGTATTATCCTAATTACCGTACTACACGGCCGAGCTCGTTTTTTAATTATTTATGGGACAATTAAGCGCAATCCGTAATATTCATTTTAGCGTATTTCATTTTCCATCAAGCCGTACAACAACGTTTAATTATATGTAATAAAACGCGGGTCTGTCAGTTCGACAATCAATTCGGAATTGCGACGTGTAACAATGGAAAGAATGCGTTATTAAAATTATCGGTCCACATCGAAATCTGGGTCGCATAAAAAACCAAACTGATTGTGAGCGAATAATTAATAATAATTCAGGAATCCGGGAAGTTGGAAACCATCTGATATCCAAGCCTACAGCGTAATGGCAATTATTTACCGCTTATATTGTATAGAGAGAGAGAGGATAAAACGCCCCGCGACTCGACAAGCTTTAATTTAATATGTAAATCCGATTATCGCCTCTTTTGCCACACAACATAGCCGCAGAGAATTGACTTAGATTTTAAGATAACAACTCCTTATCATAGTGCAACCTTAAGCTCCAACCTTAAGATTGTCTAAAAAAAGATAAAGGTAATTTTTGAAAAGCCTATCATGCGGAAATTGTAGTTTAGCACTATGCGTGACGATGGTAACTTTCACGTGTAACAAGGCAACATGAAAATTAGTTTCACCCCCGTGAGTTATCGCATAAAGGGTGCATGAGGGTGTAGTATTGATCAAACATAGGAAACATAGGAGTGCGTTTGAGAAACAACTACAGCTGCAAGTAAATGTTTGAAAATTTTTAAATCCAACCGTTTTAAAAGAACAATGAGCTTCGAAAAAAAACTAAAAACAAAGCCCTCGGAATCGATTAACAACCATCATCCCGCTCGCAACATCATCCATTGTCTCTCTGTAAATATTATTGCGCCAGGGAAAAAAACTCAACCTGCTACATGTTTGATAGCCCGTTATCCATTTTGTTTAGAACAAAAACAAACGGAGATAAATGCGAATTTGTGTAGTTTAGATTAGTCCGTTTGATTAAATTTTTATTTAAATGTTTATTGCTTTTAAGTGGAGGATTATATGTTTTAGTATCGGTGATATGTGAATTCCAATATGTTTCTATTTTTAATACATTTATTTTTTTTTTTTTTGGGAGTGTTGAATCATTTGTAAGTAAAAATGATTAAATGCAAGTTTAAATTTTTTATTTTTTAAACACGGTACAACTAATTTACTTTCAGGTAGAATTTACAAAATAAAAATAAACTGGGACGTTACACAATAACTTGTTCTTACAATTTATGAATAAAATTCGAAAAAATTCCACCAGTGATATCAAAATTCTTGATAATTCCACCAAAAATATAGTGAATTTTTTAAAAATTCCACCAAAAATTAATACAATTTGCAAGAATTCCATCAAAAACTTACTAAATTCATAAGAATTTTACCAAAAACACTGAATTTTCTAAAATTCCACCAGAAATGAATAAAATTCGCAAAAATTCCACCAAAGCTATTAAAATATTTAACAACTACACCCAAAACTTACTGAATTTTTTTTATTCCACCAAAAACTTACAAAAATCCTAAAAATTACATCGAAATTGTCAACATTTTTAACAATTCTACCAAAAACACCAAATTTTTTAAAAATTCCACCGAAATGTCCAAATTCTTTTAAAATTCCACCAAAAATCAATCAAATTAGAAACAATTTAATTAAAAATTAACTAAAACCTTGAAAGTTCCATCAAAAACTTAGTAGATTCATAAAAATTCCACCAAAGTTACTAACATTTTTAATAATTTTACCAAAAATAATGAATTTTTTTTTAATTCCACCAAAAACTGAATTTTTAAAGAATATACTAAAATTAAGATTAATTTCATCAAGAATTGCTTAGATTCTTAAAAATTTCACAAAAATAAAAAAGTAATAATAAAAATTCCACAAAAGTTAGTTAAATTGAATATAGTTTCACCAAAAATTATTAAATTTGCAGACAATTCTACTAAAAACAGTGAATTTTTTTAAAATTCCACCCAAAATCAATAAAATTGGTAAAAATTTTACGACAAACTTACTATATTCGTAAAAATTCAAAGTTACCAACATTTTTAACAATTCCACCAAAAACGTACTAAATTTTTTCAATATTCCACCAAAGCTACAAAAATGTTGAATAATTCCACCAAAAACTTACTGATTTTTAAAAAATACCACCAAAAACTTACGAAATTCATAAAAATTCTACTAAAATTACCAATATTTTTAACAATTCCACCAAAAATGATTAAAGTTAATAAAAATTCCACCAAAGTTATCAACTTTTTTAACAATTCCATCAAAAACATACTGAATTTTATAAAAATTCCATTAAAAATTAATAAAATTGGAAAAATTTTAGTAAAAACTTACTAAATTCGTAAAAATTCCATAAAAAAACACTGAATTTTTTAAAAATTCTATCAAAAATGAATAAAATTCGCAATAAAATAAAAAGATGGAAGTTATATGTATTATTTACTTTCTGAAGATTTTATATTGTAATCAATTCATAATATTTCGTCAATTAACACTTAAAAAATCACGATTATAAAGTTTTTGAAATGAAAAAGACTCACCAAGCGAAATATTGTGTCCTTGAAAATCTCCTAAAAAAATATAAAAAAAATATTTTTTTAAAACTTTTAATAAATCAAAAGTGTTTTAATTTTTGATTTTTTTACCTAGTAACATTCGCAAAATAACAATCCGAAGACTTCCTCAAAATGATAATCTGAAGACGAACTCTAATGATTGGAAACACATTTACGGAAGTAAACACTAAAGCTTTTAACACTAATTGTAAAAAAAACAACGAATAAAAATAAATAAAATGAACGCACGACAGATTTGTTGAAAACCCGCACAGTAACTGCGAAGAATTTCTAAATTTGAGTTTTATGACGCGTCTAACCCCTAATTGTTGGAGGGGGAACTGGTTTTCTTCGGTATAAAACTGGAAATTGCAAAGCGTGTGGGTTGAAATTTACCTGCTCGTTTCCCAGTTTGCAAAAAAACTCCAATTCGAGTTTAGTAACGTGAATTTAAAAATAATTTTCTTTAGATTACATTAAAACTTGGCGTTTAAAAGTTACAACTTTATTATATTACATATAATTTTTAACTTTTTAATTTTTTATTTTTTTTTTAATAGGTTTTTTGGAAATCGCCTTCCGGACGATTCAATGGTTTTATTTTGGGGGGTCCGTGACCGATTTCGGAAAAACGACCCTGAAAATCGAAAGACGTTGCGGTGGCCCTAATTGAAACAAAAATTCTCGATCTTTCGTCTGTGATTTTCGTAAATTTTCGAACGCACTTTTCGTCCAAAAAGCCACCGGCTTCGCGACTCTGCTTCCGGCTAACCTTCTGAACGGCTTTATAACGCAACGTTAAATGCGAATCGGGGCTCCTTTAGACCCGAAACGGCCGATTTAAGCCTTAAACGAAGTCCCCATTTTCCGTCATTTTCGATTTGGGCCGATAAAACACTTGATTCAACTTTCATAAACGTTATTTATTATTCTAACCGCGCTAATGCCACATGAAATGTCAAAACGATCGGTTTATTAATAATCATCAAATATTTAATTTATGCAGAGCAAAAATTCGAATAAATTTTACTAAAAACTGACTAAATTCTTGAAAATATCACCAAAAATTAAATTTGTAAAAATTCCCTCAAAGTTACTAAAATTTTTAATAACTCCACCAAAAATAAAATTTGTAAAAATTCCACAAAAGCTATCAAAATTTTTAACAATTCCACCAAAAACTGAATTTTTAAAAAATATACTAAAATTAAGATTAATTTCGCCAAGAATTGATTAGATTCTTAAAAATTTCACAAAAATAAAAAAGTAATAATAAAAATTCCACAAAAGTTAGTTAAATTGAATATAATTTCACCCAAAAATTATTAAATTTGGAGACAATTCTACTAAAAACTAATTTTTTAAAAATTCCACCCAAAATCAATAAAATTGGTAAAAATTCAAAAAACTTACTATATTCGTAAAAATTCCACCAAAGTTACCAACATCCTTAACAATTCCACCAAAAACGTACTAAATTTTTTCAATTCTCCACCAAAGCTACAAAAATGTTGAATAATTCCACTAAAAACTTACTGATTTTTAAAAAATACCACCAAAAACTTACCAAATTCATAAAAATTCTACTAAAATTACCAATATTTTTAACAACTCCACCAAAAATGATTAAAGTTAATAAAAATTCCACCAAAGTTATCAACTTTTTTAACAATTCCATCAAAAACATCCTGAATTTTATAAAAATTCCACCAAAAATTAATAAAATTGGAAAAATTTCAATAAAAACTTACTAAATTTGTAAAAATTCCATAAAAAAACACTGAATTTTTTAAAAATTCCATCAGAAATTAATAAAATTCGGAAAAATTCCACCAATGTTATCAAAATTTTTGATAATTCCACCAAAAATATACTGAATTTTTTAAAATTTTCATCAAAAATTAATACAATTTGCAAAAATTCCACCAAAAACTTACCAAATTTATAAGAATTTTACCAAAAACATTGATTTTTTTTAATTCTACCAGAAATGAATAAAATTCGCAAGAATTCCACCAATGTTATCAAAATTTTTGATAATTCCACCAAAAACATACTGAATTTTTTAAAAATTCCACCAAAAACTTACTAAATACATAAGAATTTTACCAAAAACACTGAATTTTCTTAATATTCCACCAGAAATGAATAAAATTCGCAAAAATTCCACCAAAGCTATTAAAATATTTAACAACTACACCCAAAACTTACTGAATTTTTTTTATTCCACCAAAAACCTACAAAAATTCTAAAAATTACACCGAAATTGTCAACATTTTTAACAATTCTATCAAAAACTTACCAAAATTTTTAAAAATTCCACCAAAGTGTCCAAATTCTTTTAAAATTCCACCAAAAATCATTCAAATTAGAAACAATTTAATTAAAAATTAACTAAAACCTTGAAAATTCAAAACTTACAAGGAGAGTGCAAGGTCTTGGGGTCATGGATTTAGTTCAAATTTCGTAGAATGGTAGATTTAGTTTTCCTGTTGATGAAAATATATGGTTATAGGGGCCACTATTCAATAACTTTTAAAATATTTGCAATTAAAGATGCAATTAATTCGTTAGGACAAGTCCGGATAATGTCAAAATCAACCGAGTTTATACCGATTAAGTCAGGCTTTTTGAAGAAAGATTATAATGTCAAGTCATATTCCTGTATTAATTTTGAAGTCTTGATAGATTAAACGACAATTAACTGACAAATCCGAAGTGCGGTACACACTCAAAAAATGATTGGATTTCGCAATATTTTATATCCACCCATGGTATCTTTATATGTAAAAATAGACACTCTCAGAACTCGAACCCAGCGCCTAATGACGAGAAACACCGATCTATTGCTGCTACGCTAAACCCATTATGTTTAATCGTTTACTACAGACCTGAATTTAATTAGTGAATTGCATCTTCAATTGCAAATATCTAAAGAGTTATTGAGTAGTGGCCCCTACAACCATATATTTTCATCAACAGGGAAACTAAATCTACCATCCTACAAAATTTGAACTAAATCTATGACCCCAAGACCTTGCACTCTCCTTGTTAGTAGATTCATAAAAATTCCACCAAAGTTACTAAAATTTTTAATAATTCTACCAAAAATAATGAATTTTTTAAAAATTCCACCAAAAAACTTACAAAATTTGTAAAAATTCCACCAAAAACTTACTAAATTCATTAGAATTTTACCAAAAACACTGAATTTTTTTAAAATTCCACCAAAAATTAATACAATTTGCAAGAATTCCACCAAAAACTTACTAAATTCATAAGAATTTCACCAAAAACACTGATTTTTTTTATTCCGCCAGAAATGAATAAAATTCGCAAAAATTCCACCAATATTATCAAAATTCTCAACATTTTTAAGAATTCTACCAAAAACTTACCAAATTTTTTAAAAATTCCACCAAAATGTCCAAATTCTTTTAAAATTCCACCAAAAGTCAATCAAATTAGAAACAATTTCATTAAAAGTTAACTAAAACCTTGAAAATTCAAAACTTAGTAGATTCATAAAAATTCCACCAAAGTTACTAAAATTTTTAATAAATCTACCAAAAATAATGATTTTTTTTTAAATTCCACCAAAAAACACAAAATTTGTAAAAATTCCACCAAAAATTCACTAATTTTTTTTTTAATTCCACCAAAAATCAATCAAATTAGAAACAATTTAATTAAAAATTAACTAAAACCTTGAAAATTCAAAACTTAGTAGATTCATAAAAATTCCACCAAAGTTAGTAAAATTTTTAATAATTCTACCAAAAATAATAAATTTTTTTTAAATTCCACCAAAAAACTTACAAAATTTGTAAAAATTCCACCAAAAATTTACCAATTTTTTTTAATTCCATCAAAAACTAAATTCGTAAAGCTTCCAGCAAAATTACCAAAATGTTGATCAATTCAACCAAAAACAATGAATTTTTTTTTTTAGAAAAATACTAAAAATAAAACTTAACTAGTTTTTTTTTTAATTCCACCAAAAACTTACTAAATTCGTAAAGCTTCCAGCAAAGTTACCAAAATGTTGATCAATTCAACCAAAAACAATAATTTTTTTTTTAGAAAAATACTAAAAATAAAACAAAACTAGTTTTTTTTTATTAAAAGATTTGAAATACTTCAATATCTAAGAGAAAAACGAAAGGAATGAGAAAGAAATTGAAGTACTAAGAAAAGATTTAAAGGCAATAGAGTAGGAAACCCCTCACTAGAACATTTCGCGTTAACGTTCTCTTCCTCTCTCATCCCCCAGCGCTCGAATCGCGAGCACACTCGCCGGTTCGGTCGATTGAGCGTCATAACACCGTGAGGATAGATTATTCAGACCCTTTAAACATTCAATGTGGTCGTAAAACTGCCTGAGGCACCCTCTGCAAGGTGTATCGAAGGTTGCGGACTTCGCATGCAGACGGTTCCCCTTCCGTAAGACTTTTGGGAACGTCGACGGTCCCGATGGGCTTTCTCCTGCAACTGTCAACCGTTGATCTGGGTTAAGAGATGTCATCCTCAGGTTGCGGGCCGCCCCATCCTCGGAGCGTCCCGGTGCCCATGCAATATTCAAGCGGCTTGATTTATCTGCGTTATAAGTCACGTTGCCGATCGAGGCCGAGACGGAGGGCGGCCCGATACTAAACATCATTTCGGCGCTTATATTTCACCCGTATTGAAATTCTTGAGCGTCACGTGCCCGCAGAGACGGGCCAATATGTGCGTGGATGTGATATGGCGTTTGGCTAATGCGAATATGGTCGGTTCTGAGATGTTTTATTGTTGCTGTAATCGTCGCTATATATCATGAATACCCTAGATATCAGAATATTGTACATTTTACATGGTATATATAACGTCGAAATTTTTTTTAAAGTAAATGTGTTTACGTTAGAGAGAAGAGCTAATTTTAACTCGGTTGAGAAAACGAATTTCTTTCTTGAGAAGTCTAAACCACTTGATGGGCAGCAGTAGTAAATTGCCAGAGCAAACCTAATTTTTTCCAGGGACCGCGTTAAAAATAAAGATTTACTCTTCGTCTGACGATTGAAAACTCGTTCCGGGGTTGTCCGTGCGAGCCCCTAAGGACGATAAATCGAGCCGGGACAAGACGATCTCGAAATTTATTATTTTTACCGCGGCGGCGACCACCCTTAAAACGAAGTGTCGTTCGGAAGTAATGGCCCGGGATATTTATGGCCGTAGGTACCTAGGTAACGAAGGGGTATTTTTAACGTTCGGCCGAAGCGTCGCGGCGCGGCTCCATGCAAATGCGGGGCGTGCATGCATATGCATGCTCGCCCTGAGGCCGGCCCCGAAACTAACTTAGCGGCGAATCCATTCGTCATGTCTACTGATGTTGTTAATTACTTGTTGACACAGCGTTGTCACGTGTTCGACCCGTCGGGGTGCCCCGTTTGATCGTTACCCTCGCGCCGACGGCGTCAAAACGATGCGCCGCCGCCCCCGAGTCACGCAGAGCCCCCGAGTACAGCACAAGTGGGACCGGCCAAAAGTAAGCAACTGCAAACGAAATTAATTTCTACCCCCGGGGGTAGAAGTAGAGGAAATCGAAGGGCATGAGTTGCAATTTATTCTTTATTGGACTTATTAGTCCATTCTGTTCGACTAACGATTACTCGTCTTTATTTAAATTCACCCCTCAACACTTCAAACCATAATCAAATTGATGATAGCTTTTTTGCCAAACTTTAGCAAACACTTAATTTATAAAATTTAAAACAATGCTAAATTATATATACTTCAGATTAGTTTTTCCATGCAAGAAAGGATGTAAGACCAAACTTCTTTTCTGCAACGTGGGGTTTCGTCTCACTTAGTCATCTTCATGAACTAATAATAATGATATTTCAAACAGAATTGAAGGGTTGAATATCGTTATAAGGTTGTTTCTGGGGTTATGTATTGGGTAAATAATACAGCTATGGGCAGAGAAATAGCACACTAAATAGAACTTAAATTAACTCATTACTAGCCGCCAAAAATCGTTACTTCACCCGATGTGAAGCCGGGCCTTAGTCATTCAAATAACTAGTGAATTTATTCAAAAACGAGTGCCTAATCTGAAAATTGAATTTCTAGTAATTTCATTTAGTATGGTACTCCTCAAAATATTTTTCTGCACATAAAGGCATCTGACGATATCCATACACAGGTTTCTTTTCCTTTGTCGTGATTTTTCCAAACTTTGCAACGTTTCTGAGGAACGTCGAAACTTTTTTCCCGGACTACAATTTTTATCAATCTGTGCTTTTTTTTATATCTCCTGAAAGCCTAGTTGGTGCATCTTTACAAGAGATTATTTTTTATGGATGATTTTCGCCCAATTTTTAGCAACTTGTAGTAAATAAGAGGTAAATTTTATTTTCTTTGTCGGTTTCAACTTTTTGTATAAATGAATGTCGCAACTTCAGACATTCGCAACAAGTTTTAAAATCCTCTATGTAATAACTGCTTCTGCTAAACTGAATGGGAAATGTGCTTCCCATTTTCTCTCAAAAATCTTTCTAACCCATCGTCGTCTTTTCTTCCGTTTCTCTTTCGATTTTAGCAGCTGATTCATTCTTTGTGCTAAAATAACGTCAAAACTTGAACTCACCATAACACAAGCCTTCACGAACAGTTGGTTCATGGTGGGCTTTCCACGATTAATTAAATCACGTTTTTGTTGATCCTGCAATCCGTGTGAAAGGTCCACGTTCTACGGCTGACAAAGTTTCTTCAGTTTCACGTCAAAAAGTTTTGTCAGTTTCACGACAAAAAGTACAAAAGTGTGATACATTTTCGTTTTGACGTTCGATTATCTTTGCGATGTGCCTAAACAAGCAATAGAACAAATTGATTATGTAAAAACGTATTAATACGTCAACGGCTTCTGGGTTGGGAAGAATAAATGACGTATTATTACGTCAGCGGCCAGTAATGAGTTAACTCAAAAGGAAAAAATTAACTCAATTCTATTTTGACGTACGTTTCAAAAGTCGATTAAGCTTACGATAACTGGACACAGAAATAGCACATATGTATTTGTAATCCTGTAAAAACGATTGTCCAAGCATACCAAATTAATATTTTATAGTAAAGCTACGATTTAGTTGCTATACATCTTCGTGGCAAGCTCTCCACTATCTTCTGACATTTGCTCTGATTGTGAGAGATGGAGTACCACACTTTCTTAATTCCTTCCAAAAGCTCGTCTGATTTTTTAAATTTTTTCCCCAAATTTAATTTTTTCGTTCCATAGATTTTTTTATAGGGTTTTGATCGAGAGTTTGTGCAGGACAGAAAAGAACATCAATTTTCTCTTTGCAAAACCAATCCTTAACCACCTTAGGAATATGCTTTGGATCGTTGTCTTGCATAAAAATCCAGTTAACCGGCATAGAATCAACTGTGAATGGTTTCATAACGTTCTTAACCCTCCGTGTGTACACTGGGTCTTTGAAGGAACAGTCAAAATTTCCGTTTTTCTGACTTTTCAGACGATTCAGACGATTGTTTCATTTTTATTGACAACAGTTTTAAACTTTTGAATTTGGTAACTGCTCGGCCATGTAGTAGACGCTTCAATAAGTAACTCAGAATTTTTCTAGAATTTTTGAAAGCCTAGAAAACTTTGAAAACATGCCTATTCCCTAAAAGACCCAGTATACACGCCGTGTCTCAAAAAATATAGTATACACATGCCGGGTTAAGGATGTCTAAATACGCAAACCTATCCATCCTTCCAACAATTTTAATCAACGGCCGAACTCCATGCCAGGAAAATGCCCCTCAGACCATCAAGCTTCCCCCACCATGTTTAACGGTTTTTTTATATATTTCTGATTAAGAGATTAGCATTTTGAGCGATGAACAAATGTTTTACCATCCGGTCCAGTACGACCCAGCACTTTTTTTCAAAATTTAATGTCCATATTTGAAGAGCAGATTTTCTATATGCATTTTGTCCATTATTTACATTTTTCCAAAATAAGCAAAACTTGTTGCATCCATGCTGTTTCATTTAGTAATAAATGAATACTCCTAAAAAGCATATAAAAAATCGTGTAAATACGATAGCTATATGCAAAAAAATCTAGTTTAAATTATTTCCCAAAAAAAGTTGAAAAAAGCTGCAAAAAGCTTGGACTAACTGCATTTAGGTTGTCACTCAGAAACAAAATGCATTCTGATTAATTGTGGTCCAGTTTTATAAAGCTCAAATTATATTAGCATGGGATTATTTACCATTGATACCCATATTTCAACCATTGGGTTCCCCGGAAATATGTGTAATCATGTAAATTAATCGAATGTTAATTAAATTTTATTGAGCTTTATAAATCCGGACTGTAGAGGTATAATAACACAAAAAAATATTTCTTTTTCGCTTTCTGGTTCCTCGGTCAACATCACCGACTACATGCTGTGCTTCAATGGTTTCATTCATTATGTGAACGATTAATTTAGCTAATTAAGGGTTAATAAACGAAAACAGAATACTAACGAGTGACATTTAACGGATAGCGACAATCAAATGGCAGTTAGTCCACAGCATAGGACAAGCTACCATTGGTTTGCCCACTGCATATGGACATACAGCATATAGATAGTCCAAGCCAGTGATTCCCAACGTGGGGCGTAGGCCCCACAGGGGGCAATTTGATTGTTAAGGGGGGCAATTTCGGTTTTTGAAGATGTGTTTAAAAAATTTTGTTAGTCCGTTTCGTAAAAAATTGGCTATTGATTTCTTCCTAAAAGGCATCAGAAGAGATTGTTATATGAACAATCCCATAAAAAACTATTACTGTAAAACCGTGCGACCTTTTTTTTTTTTTGGGCGCATGGATGTGTTTTTTAGGTAGATTTTATGTTTTCATATGTAAATACCCAAATCAACAAATTTTTTCTTGGTGGGGCCTCGCGGAACCTTAGAGGGGACATACCAATATTACAAAACCTAACATGGGGCATGGCAGAAAAAAGGTTGGGAAACACTGGTCCAGGCGGTTTTCATAATCTATTTTACTTGGGAGATAATGCTTTTAGAAAATTCTGTCATATATAAAATGATAGCAAATTGTTTCTAAATTATTACACCATCTTTAGTTAAAAATTTCAAATTTTGGACAAAATGCATATAGAAAGTCTGTTTCTCATTTGCATAGTCCTCAGCAAAAGTTAACCGAGAAAATTATTTGTGTGCTATTTTTTTATCCATAGCTATAATGTACTATTAGAGTACCTAAATTCAATAGAAAATTGATTATTTGATTTATTCGTACTTTGAATTATCTATGTGTGAAAAAAATAATAATCTCATAATGTTAACTTTATTACATCTTCCTGTATGAAGATACTTTACTAAAATCAAGCATATTTTTGCCATATCACCTAAATTTTTCTTCATTTAAAGAAGAAATGAACTTAAACTCTTTAACCAATTCTAATTAACAATTTATCAAAAAATTTTTAATTTATTTTAAAAATTTACGAATTATCTATCATAATTTTTTTTGTACTTGCTGTAAAAGTGTTAATAATAAATAAATATTAAATACATAGAATTTTTTTTCGTGTAAAGAATGCATACATAGAATATAAAATTGCTTAACTAACCGTATCTAATAGAGATAACCATAAAAGGCATGTTGGAATCAACAACAGCAAACATCGGCAGTTTAGGGGACGTAAACAATTCACGCCGCGTTATCTAACGAAGGCGTTAGTTAAGAGAATTAGGACGAGGCAAGACAGTTGCTGAATTTACCCTTATTAGAGCAGTTTGAACCAATTAGACCGGTCGTAGCTTGATTGCGAGGAAGCCGTAGGGCTGCCTGTTCCTTAGATTCCGTCACGCGTCCGCCTCGCAAGTTGTAGCAAGCAAACGAGTTAAAAAGTATCATCTCTCGTCTTAGCGGATACAAAGTGAGGAACGACGGCTCGATATTTACTACCAACTCCGATCAAATTGCTTCGCCGAGCGAGGAATTTATGAAGTCGTCTGAAGTGTATAGCGGCCCCATCAGCCCCGTAATGCCGCGTTGTCAGTCACCCCGTAATAAAACACTGCCTCCAGTACCCGGAGAGCAGGTACGGTTAGCGTCGAATCCGTTTAAAACGCTATTTTAATATCCCTTGGCTGTCTTTGATCGTCTCGGCTAACGCTCGTCGACGTTCAACTTTCTTGCTTATAGACTAGACTTGAAATTCTAAAATAGCTGAAATTGAAACTGAAACTGAAAATTGCGTTAAAGCCGCCTCCGGGAATCATAAACTTTTCGATCATTTACATCTCTCTGAATCCATTAAGAAATAACTTGACATAATATACCTACGGTAATATTGCGCTAATATGGAATTAGTTAATTGATTAGATTCCACGACCGGTTTGCCTTTTACATATCGGACGTGTTAGAGTAATTGACTATTGGTAATTAATTCCAACACGTTATTAACGCGTTTAGCATCGAATCAAAGCGTCATCTATTCGAATTACATAGCGTAACGTTTAGATTTGAAGATAACGCACAGGGGAGGGCCCGGGGACATTAATTTCACAAGCTGCACCCGACACTACGTATACAAATCGCATTACCCCCTAGAAAAACCAACCCCCGAAGCCAGGCTTTATCCCGATATTAGTTCCGCTTCCGAAGTCCATTCATGACGATTCCGGCGAAATATCAATTTTGTAAATGACGCGTAAACGCATCTCACCGACCTGCGTTTTGATGATTTTTCCCACTGTCCGATCTGGATTGATGTTTCTTTTTTTGTAGGGAAGGGGCGACTGTACGCCGCGTATAGTCTCAGCGGATCGGAGGGAGAAGTTTCCCCGCGAAGGTACCCCCAGCATACCTATCAGCACCCCCTTTACCAACAACCGGCGGGACTCAGCGACACCCCATCTTCTGAAAACGCGTCCGACGCGACTTTGACCGATTCTGAATTAGCCTTGGCGAGAGATTCGACTTTGTTGGTACATAACGGTAAGTTGAAATGGTAAATAAAATATCTCTAAAGATAAAAATATGAAATATAAAAATGTCTTATAAAGTTGTAGCGGTTTTGTTTTTCGTTGTTAATTAATTTTTAAATTATTTGATTTGGGCCATCTGTTGGAATCTGTCATTTTTAGATCTCTTAGTTTTGTTTCGCAATACAGAATATTGGTTGGTTTCTCAGATTAGTGCGATCGGAAATAGTGGTGGGGATTTAGTTCTTTCGAGTATCGCAATTGTGGTAATTTCGCTCTCTTTGTTGTTGTGTTTTGGAAGAGAACGTACGTTTTTGGCTGCGATAAAAACTGCGTGGGTGACGAAGATTTTAGAAGCGTCTCGTTGATAGTTGGGAGACCTTCTAAGTCGCAATTTGGCGGATCAACTTCGCACACCACAAATTTAGTGTAGTATTTGAGAATTAACGGATTGTCCGGATAATAGGGTTTTTATCAGCCAACACTTCAAGCCGATTAACATCGTAAGGCTTTTTATTTTTGGATTTATTTTGGTAATTTCGTCGAAATTTTGGATTGAAAATTTACTGCGTCGCAATTTTGAGTGGATCCCCTGGCGGCCATCTTTCTCTCATCATTACATAGAACGCCGTTAGAAAAACAGGGACGGAAGTACACCAGCCGACTTCAAGCGACGTACTTGATTGAGAGAGACAAAGAGAGACAAAGGTTCGCCGAACCACGAAACTACAAGCCAGTTCGGGATGGCTTGCGTTTTAACGAACCAGCAGTGACAACACGGTGCGCGGTTCGTCAGACTTTTAACGTGATTTGGTTCGTCCTAATGGTTTGTCCGTGGTTTGTCAAAAGTCTGTCAGTCCTGAATTGGAATCATGGATGACAGGCAGAAAATTATTGTGACTGCGTCATTTCAATTTTGAAAAAAATTTCAGTTTTTTGAAAACTGCGGTGAACTACACTAATGTCACTACACTTCTTACAGTAGGTTCTGTCAGTGCAAGTATACCAAATACACCTATTAAAAGTTTATACGTGATCCAATATTTTAATGTCCATCAACTGTATGTACACTTACGAGAAGAATTTGTAGTGCAGTGCGAGGACTTTGAAAAAGAAAAATGAAACATAATAACCGTTTACAGGTACAGTGGATCAAATGTGCTGGCAGACTTTTTAAAAGAACCTTCAGGATATTTCGAAAATTTTTGTAGGATGAATGCAGTTGACTTTGAGTTATTATTACTAAGGGTGGGACCTCGTATTCAAAAGCAGGATACGAATATGAGACTGAGTATTCCTATCAAATAAAGACTGGCTATCACACTAAGATTTTTAGCGACAGGTGATAGCTACAGAAGTATAGCTTTTCTCTTCAAATGTTCCAGATAAACTGTTTCAAACTGTGTTGAGGAAGTATCCAAAAATTGTCAATCGATTTATAGTACCGCCAGTTCGGTTCATATATGTCCTGCGTCCCACTTCCACTTTTTTTGACTCTGCCACTTTCTTTGCATACTTTCTATAAGTAGCAAATATTCCGTCTTTTTTAATTCTTTTATAGAAACGGCGTATTTGTTTTCTAATCTAGCCCATGCCGTATGCACAATATTGCGGTCATGATGGCCCATGGCTTTGGGGTTCCATATTTCCGGGGTTTGTTCCAGGTCTTCAATAAATTCAAATGTCCTTTCTGTGGACCACGTCATATTAACCCGAAGGAATTGAATGATGTACCTACGTTGTTTAACCTACAAAATCTGCAACGAAGTTCCTCTGTAAAGTCGAGCCAACACGAGCCAACACAAGCCATCACGAACCTTGTCCAAGCTCTCCTTTGATTTTTCCAAATTTACCGACACTCGATGGGAATCAACGAACCACGGAACAATGCGAACCGGCTATGTCAGACGACTTGTGGTTCGTGATTCGTCTAGAGAGGTTCGGCGAACTACGCGCCGTGTAACCGCGCCTCAACACGAGCCAATACAAGCCATCACGAACCTTGCCCAAGCTCTCCTTTGATCTTTCCAAGTTTACCGACACTCGATGGGAATCAACGAACTGCGCACCACGAACCACAGAACAATGCGAACCGGCTATGTCAGACGACTTGTGGTTCGTGATTCGTCTAGAGAGGTTCGGCGAACTACGCGCCGTGTAACCGCGCCTCAACACGAGCCAATACAAGCCATCACGAACCTTGCCCAAGCTCTCCTTTGATCTTTCCAAGTTTACCGACACTCGATGGGAATCAACGAACTGCGCACCACGAACCACAGAACAATGCGAACCGGCTATGTCAGACGGCTTGTGGTTCGTGATTCGTCTAGGTTCGGCGAACAACGCGCCGTGTAACCGCGTCTTTATAGAAAGTGAGGTTCGGCGAAAAGTGATTGTGTTGATTATATCGACTTCGCAAACAGGTCTTCATCCGATAGAACCTTTCGATAACAAGTGGGAGACTCATTACGCGATCTGATGGGATAACCCTCTCGAGCGAGGTATCATCTGGCTCGAAAATTGCGTTTCATTACTGTAATGAGTTGCAGTCGGCCGCGGAGCGGTGCCCCATTGTATTTACTCTAGGTCATTAATGCCTCCCCGTTCTCGAGCCCGGATCGAGCCGCGGGGTTCCGAATTAGGAATAGATGACATATCATCTAACAGATTATATCAATGCGGACGGTGGGAATGATTCAGCGCTCGTTCTCCGTATCCGTTCCGAACAAACAATGGGTCCTCTTATTTTCCGAGGGCGTATCGATATCGGGATTTTAATTACTATTTCTGAGAAGTAATATTTCTGTTCTATTCCTTTTTTTGAACGTTTTCGCTATACGAGTGCTATCTATAAATAGATCGAACGGTCGACAATAGGTGGCACGTGTGTCGCCCAGAGTTTTTTCGCACATGCACAATGGGGTGACTCAAAATTCATTTACCGCTCATAACAAAAAGGGGGTAAGGGATGGTCCCACCCGCCGCCCTTAATCTGCATATAAATAGGAAATTTTATAAAATTCAATTCGTATCATTGCTCGGATAGTTGGTTTTTGTTTATTCCATTATTCGGCGAAATTAGCAATTATTCGAAAGTGGCTGTCGCTGGCGAACCGATCGATAAATGTTGAGGGTGGTAAAGAAAGGGATGTTCGGATCAATCCCAAAAAGAAGGAAAGGCCGTGAAGAAGCCTTTCTCTGTATATAGAGATTATTAAGTCCGGGATATAAAAGCTTTTGTGCAGGTCGAGCCGTAGGAGTAATAGCCTCGTCGCCGTTATCATCCACCATCTTTCAACCGTCCGCAGGGAGTGAAAAAAGTGTTATGGGCGACCACGGGCTTAGGTGAAATTGCGTACGCCGTGACTTTTGTTTCGTTTTACTTTTCCAAGGGAAAATTGCTTTCTAACCCCCCCAACCCGTAATTAACGTCCTCCGATATAAACGAGTATTCGCTTACCCCATTGAAAGAAATCTACAAAACGCTTTTCCAGTTTCATCAGATAACGTCCCGAATCCCACGGGACGTTATTTTCAATCTGTTTTTCGTTTAGTTGTAACCTATACATCACTCGTCGATTACGTTTGCGTAGATTTACAACGGTTCCCGTGGAAATATGTGCCATCGAGCGGGTTTCGTAAACAGTTACGCCAGCGCGGCAGTTTGATTTACATCCGGGGCAAAGTGCGCGCCCTAATGACTAAAATAATTCATCATCCGGCAACGTCATCGCCATAATTAATTCCGCGCGCCAAGTTCGGCAAAGTCGGCGTCACATACCGCGGTTTTGGGTCGTCCCATCCGAAGTGGATAAACAACATTTCACTCCCAAATTGATATATATGAAATTTAAATTGATTCGGGACCGCCGCGGCCGCCGAATCTCTATTTACACATCGGCGGAATAAATTCAGTTTCTGTTTCTTGGCTGATCGCTGAACCCGCCGTATGGGGGCGCATTTTAAAGTCTAATGCCGCCGCCCCCGTGAAATATTTGCGCGGGCAATTTCTCCCAGGATGCATTGCGGAACTTGGCGGGTGCCCTGATGATGGAAATCTATCTCTGCGAGGTCTAAAGGTGTTCGAGAATTCAGCTTTCTGCTTCCTACAAACGTATCTCCGCTTACCATCTATTGCTATTGATTTAGACGTTTCTATAGTGGGTAACTTTTTCTTTAAAAGTTCAAAATGAACCAATTTTTGAATATCAAGAATAAGGTAAAATATCTAAAACTTTATTTTCATCCATTACTCTTACGAAGATTTTAATCAATTAATAAAAATTTTAATATATTAAAGAGAAAAGAGGGCGCCACCGGCGCCTAGGTCTTTTTTACCATTATCTTCACCTCCCCGACGATTTTGGGGGGGTCCGTGACCGATTTCGGAAAAACAGCCCTGAAAATCGAACGACGTTGCGGTAGCACTAATTGAAATTAAAATTTTCGATCGTCCGTCTGTCATTTTCGTTAATTTTCGAACGCACTTTTTGTCCAAAAAGCCACCGGCTCCGCGACTCTGCTTCCGGCTAACCTTCTGAACGGTTTTATAACGCAACGTTATATGCGAATCGGGGCTCCTTTGGACCCGAAACGGCCGATTTAAGCCCTAAACGAAGTCCCCGTTTTCCGTCATTTTCCATTTTGGCCGATAAAACACTTGGTTCAATTTTCATAAACGTTATTTATTATTCTAACCACGCTAATGCCACATGAAATGTCAAAACGATCGGTTTATTAATAATTATCAAATATTTAATTTATGCAGAGCAAAAATTCGAATAAATTTTTACTAAAAACTAATTCAATTCTTGAAAATATCACCAAAAATGTAAGTAAATTTGTAAAAATTTAAAGTTACTAAAATTTTTAATAATTCCACCAAAAACTTATAAAATTTTGTAAAAATTCTACCAAAGCCATAAAAATTTTTAATAATTCCACCAAAAACAAAATTTTTAAAAAATATACTAAAATTAAGATTAATTTCGTCAAGAATTGATTAGATTCTTAAGAATTTCACAAAAATAAAAAAGTAATAATAAAAATTCCACAAAAGTTAGTTAAATTGAATACAATTTCACCAAAAATGATTAAATTTGGAGACAATTCTACTAAGAACTTAGTGAATATTTTAAAAATTCCACCCAAAATCAATAAAATTGGTAAAAATTCCACGAAAAACTTACTATATTCGTAAAAATTCCACCAAAGTTACCAACATTTTTAACAATTCCTCCAAAAACGTACTAAATTTTTTCAATTTTCAACCAAAGCTACAAAAATGTTGAATAACTCCACCAAAAACTGATTTTTAAAAAATACCACCAAAAACTTACCAAATTCATAAAAATTCTACTAAAATTACCAATATTTTTAACAATTCTACCAAAAATGATTAAAATTAATAAAAATTCCACCAAAGTTATCAACTTTTTTAACAATTCCATCAAAAACATACAGAATTTTATAAAAATTCCACCAAAAATTAATAAAATTGGAAAAAATTCACTAAAAACTTACTAAATTCGTAAAAATTCAATAAAAAAAACACTGAATGTTTTAAAAATTCCATCAAAAATTAATAAAATTCGCAAAAATTGTGTTATCAAAATTTTTGATAATTCCACCAAAAACATACTTAATTTTATAAAAATTCCACCAAAAATTAATACAATTTGTAAAAATTCCCCCAAAAACTTACTAAATTCATGAGAATTTTACCAAAAACACTGATTTTTTTTTATTCCACCAGAAATGAATAAAATTCGCAAAAATTCCACCAATGTTATCAAAATTTCTGATAATTCCACCAAAAGTATGATGAATTTTTTAAAAATTCCACCAAACACTTACTAAATTCATAAGAATTTTACCAAAACCACTGAATTTTTTTATAATTCCACCAGAAATGAATAAAATTCGCAAAAATTCCACGAAAGCTATTAAAATATTTAACAACTACACCCAAAACTTACTGCATTTTTTTTATTCCACCAAAAACTTACAAAAATCCTAAAAATTACACCGAAATTGTCAACATTTTTAACAATTCTACCAAAAACTTACCAAATTTTTTAAAAATTCCACCAAAATGTGCAAATTCTTTTAAAATTCCACCAAAAATCAAACAAATTAGAAACAATTTCATTAAAAATTAACTAAAACCTTGAAAATTCAAAACTTAGTAGATTCATAAAAATTCCACCAAAGTTACTAAAATTTTTAATAATTCTACCAAAAATAATGAATTTTTTTAAAATTCCACCAAAAAACTTACAAAATTTGTAAAAATTCCACCAAAAATTTACCAATTTTTTTTTTAATTCCACCAAAAACTTGCTAAATTCGTACAGCTTCCACCAAAGTTACCAAAATGTTGATCAATTCAACCAAAAACAATAAATTTTTTTAGAAAAATACTAAATTAGTTTATAAGAGTGAAGAAAGAATTTTTATGTCAGATGAAACCTGAAACATTGTATTTTATCTTAAATCGGTCAAATTTGTTCCAACTTTTTCCAAAAAATTAAAAAAAAAAAATCCGAAAGACAGCTATAATTTTTGGAATGCAACAATTTTTAAAAACTTGACGTTTGGTAGTTACAACTTTATTTTATTACAAGTAATCGTCTGATTTTTGTACGGTTTGTTTTAAATGATTCTTTATTTAATTCTGAGTAAGATTCTAGACGATCATCGTAGCGCTCGATCCGGAAAATTCCTAACGAAAGTTTTTCCAACCCTGTGGATAGAGAAATTAGACATAAGTTTTGAAATTTTGTCTTCGAGCTCGCTTAATTCGTCCGTCAATCGTTTGATTTTCATACAGTTTGCTTTAAACGATTCTCTGTTTTATTCTGAATAAGATACCAGATGGGCGTCGTCGCAATGAATTTAGAAATTTTCTAAGGAAGGTTTTTCTGACCCTCTACCAGAGAAATTAGACAAATATTATGAAATTTTGACTTTGAACTCGCTTAACTCGGCTGTCGATGGTCTAATTTTCTTACGGTTTGCTTTAAACGATTCTCCGTTTAATTCTAAGTAAGAGTCTAGATGAGTATTGTCGTGCTGAATCCGGAAAATTTCGAAGGAAGGTTTTTCTGACCCTCTGCACAGAGAAATTAGAAAAAAATTACCCAAAGTTACCAAAATGTTGATCAATTCAACCAAAAACAATAATTTTTTTTTTAGAAAAATACTAAAAATAAAACTAAACTAGTCTTGAAATGAAAGTTTGAAAGGTTTTATCAATAGAAAAGGAATTTCATTTTTTAATAATAAAAAGTAGAAAGACTAAAAGATAAATTGCAAGGTAATTTCGATGAAGATAGCGAAGAAGAGAACGGGTGGCAGCGTCGGTAGTAAGACAATAAGCAGAAAATTACTGAAACCCCATCCAATTATCCGGGAGGTTTTAACTTCGAGTTGGCAGATCGCGGCGACTTTGAGTAATGGCGGCAATTTTAAATTGTAATTAAGCGGCACCACCGTTCCGGCGACGGACGAGTTCGGCGCTTATTTCGCACTTCCGGCGCGTCCTTTCCAGTTCCGCAGGATTATTATTTCTATTATCCGAAATTATTGCCGCTCAGTCAGCGAAACCACCCCTGAGAGCAGTCCCCGGGTGGTTTTTTCGCGCTCGTAATTTGTATCGCTTTGCTCCATCCCGATTTATCCGGCTTGGCTCGACTCGTCCTTAAAATCGATTCCTTCACGTGTCTAGGGTTCCTCGAACTCGTAAGAAGCCCCGTTGACCTTTCCGACATTTAACACTACGGTTTTCTTATAATCCTCTTGAAGATGCACCAAGAATTCGAGATAAAGAACCGGGACATTAAACGTCTCCGTGCGCGGCCATAAAATCGAGCACTCCTTAAATTAAGCGCCGATAAATTAGAGAAGGCGCTGGCGCTCCAGATTACCGTTCGGCTTTTGTTTTCCGCGCGGCCATGATTTAGTAGCGTTCCTTCTTCCCCGTTTTCCCCCGTTTCCCCTCGTTTCCCCCAGTTTTCCACAAGTTTCCCGCGGTTTTAGCTGATTAGATTTCGCGCGTGACCTTAAGGAAGGAGAAAGAAAATAAATAGGGCCACGAAGACGGTATAATTACTTCGGGCTTCCAGGGTTGGGTGATATATTACCACAAAAAAAATGTTACGAGCCGTAAAAACGAACCCATTTGCGAAAAAAAGCGATCGTAGATTCGTAGATGACCGACAACCGACAACCCTTTTCGCGGTAGTTTTAGAAAAGGAAACGAGTAATAAGGAGGTTCTCTTCCTCCAAATAGAAGGAAGACGAAGATGAAAAAGATGAAAGACGGCATCCGCTTTGATTATCCAAGCCGGCACACCGAAGGCGATTATCCCTTTCACGGGGGATCATTATGCCTTCTCAGGGCATCGATTGGAGAGACAAAACGGCCCGGTCCCCCTCAATCGGAAAAGGGGCCCGGGAAAAGGGCCAAAGTGAATTTCAAATCGGCCCGTTGCCTCCTCTACGCTTTACCCCGGGCGACTCTCCACCACTTGAACACGTTCTGGCAGGCACCGTTATCCGGCAAGAATTGGCATTAGGTTTTGGAAGAGGTCCAGAAAGTTAGTTCTTCCATTAATCAGTTATTATCAATTATAATAAGTTCTTTTCAAGGAAGTATTTATGGCAT
Organism: Digitonthophagus gazella; assembly: GCA_036711955.1. Taxonomy (NCBI): domain Eukaryota; kingdom Metazoa; phylum Arthropoda; class Insecta; order Coleoptera; family Scarabaeidae; genus Digitonthophagus; species Digitonthophagus gazella. The sequence continues at coordinate 30,643,992 of JASCIT010000002.1, forward strand.
TGTTATATTGGGAAAATAAGGAATAATTTCAAATTATGGCAAATTATTAACGAATTATGGCAAATTATTAACGAATTATGACGAATTTTTAAAGAATTTTGACGAATTTGAAAGAATTTTGTTGAATTTCAACGAATTTTGCAGAATTTTTAAAAAATTTTGTTGAATTTGAACGAATTTCATAAAGAATTACACGAATTATGATGAATTTTGTAAAGTTTAGTCTCATTTTATAAAATTACTAACGAATTATGACGAATTAAAAAAAAATTGTCGAATTCCAAAGAATTTTGTTGAATTTGAACGAATTTTTAAAGAATTTTGTCGAATTTCGTAAAGAACTACACGAATCATGACAAATTTTATAAAATTTAGTCTCATTTTATAAAACTACTAACGAATTATGACGAATTTTAAAGAATTTTGACGAATTTGAAAGAATTTTGTTGAATTTCAACGAATTTTGCAGAATTTTTTAAAAATTTTGTTGAATTTGAACGAATTTCATAAAGAATTACTCGAATCATGACGAATTTTATAAAATTTAGTCTCATTTTATAAAACTACTAACGAATTATGACGAATTAAAAAAAAAAAATGTCGAATTTGAAAGCATTTTGTCGAATTTGAACGAATTTCATAAAGAATTACACGAATCATGACGAATTTTATAAAATTTAGTCTCATTTTATGAAATTACTAACGAATTATGGCGAATTCAAAAAAATTGTCGAATTTGAAAGAATTGTGTCGAATTTGATCGAATTTCATAAAGAAGTACACGAATTATGATGAATTTTATGAGATTTAGTCTAATTTTATAAAATTACTAACGAATTATGACGAATTAAAAAAAAATTGTCAAATTCCAAAGAATTTTGTTGAATTTGAACGAATTTTGCGGATTTTTTAAAGAATTTTATCGAATTTGAACGAATTTCATAAAGAACTACACGAATCATGACGAATTTTATAAAATTTAGTCTCATTTTGTAAAACTACTAACGAATTATGACGAATTAAAAAAAAAAATTGTCGAATTTGAAAGAATTGTGTGGAATTTGATCGAATTTCATACAGAAGTGCACGAATTATGATGAATTTTATGAGATTTAGTCTAATTTTATAAAATTACTAACGAATTATGACGAATTAAAAAAAAATTGTCGAATTCCAAAGAATTTTGTTGAATTTGAACGAATTTTGCAGAATTTTTAAAGAATTTTGTCGAATTTGAACGAATTTCATAAACAATTACACGAATCATGACGAATTTTATAAAATTTAGTCTCATTTTATGAAATTACTAACGAATTATGACGAATTTTAAAAAAATTGTCGAATTTGAAAGAATTGTGTCGAATTTGATCGAATTTCATAAAGAAGTACACGAATTATGATGAATTTTATGAGATTTGGTCTCATTTTATAAAATATCTAACAAATTATGACGAACTTTTACAGAATTTGGTCGAATTGGAACGATTTATGTCGAATTTGAACGAATTTAATAAAAAATTACACAAATTATGACGGATTTTATGAAATTAACAACGAACTATGACGAATTTTAAAAAAGTTCTCGAATTTGAACGAATTTCATAAAGAATTATAGAAATCATGACAAATTTTATTAATTTAGTCTAATTTTATAAAATTACTATCAAATTATAACGAATTTTTAAAGAATTTTAACGAATTTGAAAGAATTTTGTTGAATTTGAACGAATTTTGCAGAATTTTTAAAGAATTTTGTCGAATTTGAACGAATTTCATAAAGAACTACACGAATTATGATGAATTTTGTAAAGTTTAGTCTCATTTTATAAAATTACTAACGAATTATGACGAATTAAAAAAAAATTGTCGAATTCCAAAGAATGTTGTTGAATTTGAACGAATTTTGCAGAATTTTTAAAGAATTTTGTCGAATTTGAACAAATTTCATAAAGAATTATAGAAATCATGACAAATTTTATAACATTTAGTCTCATTTTATAAAACTACTAACGAATTATGACGAATTTAAAAAAATTGTCGAAGTTGAAAGAATTGTGTCGAATTTGACCGAATTTCATAAAGAAGTACACGAATTATGATGAATTTTATGAGATTTAGTCTAATTTTATAAAATTTCTAACAAATTATGACGAATTTTTACAGAATTTGGTTGAATTGGAACGATTTATGTCGAATTTGAACGAATTTAATAAAAATTACACAAATGATGACGAATTTCATGAAATTAACAACGAACTATGACGAATTTTAAAAAAATTCTCGAATTTGAACGAATTTCATAAAGAATTATAGAAATCATGACAAATTTTATTAAATTTAGTCTAATTTTATAAAATTACTAACAAATTATAACGAATTTTTATAGAATTTTAACGAATTTGAAAGAATTTTGTTGAATTTGAACGAATTTTGCAGAATTTTTAAAGAATTTTGTCGAATTTGAACGAATTTCATAAAGAACTACACGAATTATGACGAATTAAAAAGAAACTTGTCGAATTTGAAAGAAATTTGTTGAATTTGAACGTATTTTGCAGAATTTTTAAAGAATATTGTCGAATTTGAACTAATTTCATAAAGAATTACACGAATTATGATGAATTTTATGAGATTTGGTCTCATTTTATAAAATCAACAACGAATTATGACGAATTTTTAAAGAATTTTGTCGAACTTGAACGATTTTTGTCGAATTTGAACGAATTTCATAAAGAATTACACGAATGATGATGAATTTTGTAAAGTTTAGTCTCATTTTATAAAATTACTAACGAATTATGACGAATTAAAAAAAAATTATCGAATTCCAAAGAATTTTGTTGAATTTGAACGAATTTTGCAGAATTTTTAAAGAATTTTGTCGAATTTGAACGAATTTCATAAAGAACTACACGAATCATGACGAATTTTATAAAATTTAGTCTCATTTTATAAAACTACTAACGAACTATGACGAATTAAAAAAAAATTGTCGAATTTGAAAGCATTTTGTCGAATTTGAACGAATTTCATAAAAAACTACACGAATCATGACGAACTTCATAAAATTTAGTCTCATTTTATGAAATTACTAACGAATTATGACGAATTTAAAAAAAATTGTCGAATTTGAAAGAATTATGTCGAATTTGATCGAATTTCATAAAGAAGTACACGAACTATGATGAATTTTATGAGATTTAGTCTAATTTTATAAAACTTCTAACAAATTATGACGAACTTTTACAGAATTTGGTCGAATTGGAACGATTTATGTCGAATTTGAACGAATTTAATAAAAAATTACACACATTATGACGAATTTTATGAAATTAGCAACGAACTATGACGAATTTTAAAAAAATTCTCGAATTTGAACGAATTTCATAAAGAATTATAGAAATCATGACAAAGTTTATTAAATTTAGTCTAATTTTATAAAATTACAAACAAATTATAACGAATTTTTAAAGAATTTTAACGAACTTGAAAGAATTTTGTTGAATTTCAACGAATTTTGCAGAATTTTTAAAAAATTTTGTTGAATTTGAACGAATTTCATAAAGAACTACACGAATTATGATGAATTTTGTAAAGTTTAGTCCCATTTTATAAAATTACTAACGAATTATGACGAATTAAAAAAAAATTGTCGAATTCCAAAGAATGTTGTTGAATTTGAACGAATTTTGCAGAATTTTTAAAGAATTTTGTCGAATTTGAACTAATTTCATAAAGAATTATAGAAATCATGACAAATTTTTTTATAACATTTAGTCTCACATTTTATAAAACTACTAACGAATTATGACGAATTTAAAAAAAATTGTCGAATTTGAAAGAATTGTGTCGAATTTGATCGAATTTCATAAAGAAGTACACGAATTATGATGAATGTTATGAGATTTAGTCTAATTTTATAAAATTTCTAACAAATTATGACGAACTTTTACAGAATTTGGTCGAATTGGAACGATTTATGTCGAATTTGAACGAATTTAATAAAAAATTACACAAATTATGACGAGTTTTATGAAATTAACAACGAACTATGACGAATTTTAAAAAAATTCTCGAATTTGAACGAATTTCATAAAGAATTATAGAAATCATGGCAAATTTTATTAAATTTAGTCTAATTTTATAAAATTACTAACAAATTATAACGAATTTTTAAAGAATTTTAACGAATTTGAAAGAATTTTGTTGAATTTGAACGAATTTTGCAGAATTTTTAAAGAATTTTGTCGAATTTGAACGAATTTCATAAAGAACTACAAGAATTATGACGAATTAAAAAAAAACTTGTCGAATTTGAAAGAAATTTGTTAAATATGAACGAATTTTGCAGAATTTTTAAAGAATTTTGTCGAATTTGAACTAATTTCATAAAGAATTACACGAATTATGATGAATTTTATGAGATTTGGTCTCATTTTATAAAATCAACAACGAATTATGACGAATTTTTAAAGAATTTTGTCGAATTTGAACGATTTTTGTCGAATTTGAACGAATTTCATAAAGAACTACAGAAATTATGACGAATTTTATGAAATTTAGTCTCATTTTATGAAATTTAGTCTCATTTTATGGAATTTAGTCTCATTTTATAGAATTTAGTCTCATTTTATGAAATTTAGTCTCATCTTATAAAATTAAGTCTCATTTTATAAAATTAACAACGAACTATGACGAATTTTTAAAGAATTTTGTCGAATTTGAACGAATTTCATAAAAAATTACACGAATTATGACGAATTTTATAAAATTTATTCTTATTTTATAAAATTAACAAGGAATTATAACGAATTTTTAAAGAATTTTGTCGAATTTGAACAAATTTCATAAGAAACTATACGAATTATGAAAAATTTTATTAAATTTAGTCTATTTATTTGTATAGGATTTTCGGCGAAAGATGTCTCATGCGTCATTAATTGTCGCCGTTTTCTCGACATATGTCAAATATTTTTTTTTTTATTTAATTGTACGTGTCAGAGAGAGACGAAAACCGAAAATAGTAGTCTAGGATAACATAATTAATCAATGATGCATGAGACATCTTTCGCCGAAAATGGTATATATTCTATGTATAGATCATCAATTTTAAACAATCATAACGACGTTATTTATGGAAATTAAAAAGAAATTTTTCTAATGTTAGATTATATCGACTATGATGTATACAATGTGCACCCATTCAATCTGCGGATAGACGCTTTAGCAACCGTTGGCCGATTGTAAGTGGACGGAGCTTGCTGGTTACTGCGACCTGTGGATAGGGTTTTTTAATGTGTTAGACAAAGCATCGAATTGCATACGATTTTAATGAGTTTAGATAAAGAGACACATATCAACTCCAATCGCTTACATTAAATGTATCCGTAGCTTACCGGCGTACACACTGTATATACACAAATTCCCCCTTCTTCCTAATTTTCCAAGATCCCCAACTCTCCAACCTCCGTTTATCCCTATAAAATAACTATGTTTGCTGTGCCCCACGTCGATTCCCACCACTTTCCAGTACGCGGGGGGTTTAATGTACGTCTTGATTTAGTTCCCCGTCGTTCCTCCGGGCTCCCTTTCCCCATCAACGTCCCCCCGTTTCTAACCGCCGCATCAGCTGTTTACGCGAAAGCAAACAGCGCGGCGCTCGGTGCGTTAACTGCCACATCCTGCAGATTGTTTAACGTAGAGCCCCGGCTTCGGGTGGTTTGGGTGAACCTCTATGTCATGTCTGGAGGTAGGGGTGCCGTTTTTCCCGGGTTATTCGGAATTTGGAGTTTCGAGGCATTGAAAACGAATCTAACGGTTTGGGGACGTGCGATCGGAATACATAGCAAAACGGCCGCAGTCCGCGGACGAACTCGTTTCGTATTAAAGACACGTCCGGTGGACGGCCGACTAACGGCGCGTGTAACTTTGCGGCCCCCCAAAAGCTGCAAACTAAATATACGGCGCCACACCGCCCCTAACTCACCGAATACACACGCCGCACGTACACAATTGGGAATCTATGGTCGGGTTTTAAAACGAGGCTCGTACCGATTTATGGTAAAAAGGATATACTACATATATACAGGGTGTCCCACATTTTAATACGCAAACTTCACCAGGACATAGTACTCATAAAAATAACACAAAAGTTTTATATAAACATGGGGTCGTAACTCTTTTGTTTTCGAGATATGGCCGTTCAAAGTTGGAAGAAAAATTTACATTTTCATTTTTATTTCAGCTATTTATAAACGCAGGAATGTGAATTTTTACAGTTATGTACTATAGCCAAGCATGTTATCTTCAAGCCTTAATTTAGCCACCCCGGCGTATCTGAAAGGGTTGAAATTCTCGATCATCACTACATTTTCAAATAGAACTTTTTACTTCGGTAAAATTTTAACATGAAAAATTATCCCTTAGAAAGCTCATTCCTTAGCGAGATTTTTCTGTCTCTTACATTTTTCGCATAAAACTAATAGTTTTCGAGAAAAAAAGTAAAATCCTAGCGCGTGTCGTACCGTACCGCTTCATCCCTAACCAAAAGTTCTTTAAAAGTTGGCTATGGTTTTGGTCTGATTTCTTTGTACTGATGAACTGTACGTTGACTAAGATAGAATGCATTTAATTTAAAGTGTAATTGTTAATCTTTTTAGCTTATTATTATTGTTATCGCTTATTATTCTAAAACCATAGCAAACTTTTAAAAAACATTTGGTTAGGGGTAAAGCGGTACAGTACGACACGCGCTAAGATTTTATTTTTTTTCTCGAAATCTATCACTTTTATGCGAAAAATGTAAGAGACAAAAAAAACTCGCTAGGGAATGAGCTTTCTAACGCATATTTTTTTAGGTTAAAATTCTGCGGAATTAAAAAGTTCTTTTGGAAAATCGGTCTGACACGCGCTAAGATTTTATTTTTTTTCTCGAAAACTATCAGTTTTATGCAAAAAATGTAAGAGACAAAAAAGTCTCGCTAAGGAATGAGCTTTCAAACGCATATTTTTTTAGGTTAAAATTTTACCGAGTTAAAAAGTTCTATTGGAAAATGTAGTGGTGATCGTGAATTTCAACCCTTTCAAATACGCCGGGGTGGCTTAATTAAGGCTTGGAAATAACATACTAGGCTGTAGTACATTACTGTAAAAATTCACATTCCTGCGTTTATAAATAGCTGAAATAAAAATGAAAATGTAAATTTTTCTTCTAACTTTGATCGGCCATATCTCGAAAACAAAAGAGTTGCGACCCCATGTTTATATAAAACTTTTGTATTATTTTTATGAGAACTATGTCCTGGTGAAGTTTGCGTATTAAAATGTGGGACACCCTGTATATACTAGAGGATGTTAATATTAAAAATAATGTTAAATTCCTTCCTTAATACCACAAAGAAACGTTATCCCTCATTATAAATTTTAAATTACAACAACAAAAGAGTCGCGATACAGGATTTTTAACGTGGATAAATACCTCCACGTACGCACGGGGGTCCATTGTTCGCGACCCCTCGTGGGGGCATATGAAATTTCATAACGTCGCTTCGTCAAAAACGAGACCTGCGCATTGTCGGCCGCTGTCGGAGTCCGCGGGAAGCGTCCTTTCACCGCCTCATTATGGCCCCGCGAAATTGAAAGCGCGGCCCGCGCCGCGGCGGCGGTTCTACCCCCCGTTTAATAACGGCCGCGTGAAAGGGGCCCTGATCCCGGCGGACAGGTATAATCCATCACGTGCTGTCGGTGTCGAAGCCGCGCGTCCGAAACGATCCGGATTGCGACGCGGCTCGCCCTAAACGGCTTTGGCGCTTCGTCCCCCCGTGAAGAGAGAATTTTATCGACAATCGATTCTGAATGAAAATTTTATGGATAAGTTGAAAAATAAATTTTAACATTCTATCTTAACCTTTTCGCAGATATTGATATACATACTTACCACTAACCTTACGTGCAACTAGTCAATTTTTAAAAATTCACTTCTAAGAAACTAATTATCCTCAAGACTAGAAATTTTATCAGGATTTAGATCAAAATTTAATCTTTATTTTCACCAAAAATGAATTTTCTACGAATTTTAGTTTTTTCTACAGAAACGAAACTACAATCTATTAATTGTTCAAGTTTTAAAAATTCATATCAAAACAACATATCTCAACTTTGGCTTCCTCTAACTCAAAAACTAAGTAAGTTAACGAAAAATGTTTCAAATAAAAGTTATTCCTTATTTGACTGCGAACATCTTTTGTTATAAACATTTTTTCGTACAATCGATATTTATGAAGTTGTAGCCCAAGAGCTGGAATAGCCCTAAAACGGCATACCTCAACTTCCGCTTCCTCTACTTCAAAAACTAAACCAGTTAGGGAAAAACACTTTAAATAAGAGTTATTCCACATTCGATTCCGAACATATTTTGTTATAAAAATTTTTTCGTACAATCGATATTTATGAAGTTGTAGCCCAAAAGCTGGAACAGCCCTAAAACGGCATACCTCAACTTCGGCTTCCTCCACATCAAAAACTAAACCAGTTAGGGAAAAATACTTTAAATAAGAGTTATTCCACATTCGATTCCGAACATATTTTGTTATAAAAATTTTTTCGTGCAATCGATATTTATGAAGTTGTAGCCCAAAAGCTGGAACAACCCTAAAACGGCATACCTCAACTTCGGCTTCCTCTACCTCAAAAACTAAACTAGTTAGGGAAAAATACTTTAAATAAGAGTTATTCCACATTCGATTCCGAACATATTTTGTTATAAAAATTTTCTCGTGCAATCGATATTTATGAAGTTGTAGCCCAAAAGCTGGAACAGCCCTAAAACGGCATTCCTCAACTTCCGCTTCCTCTACCTCAAAAATTAAACCAGTTAGGGAAAAATACTTTAAATAAGAGTTATTCCACATTCGATTCCGAACATATTTTGTTATAAAAATTTTTTTGTACAATCGATATTTATGAAGTTGTAGCCCAAAAGCTAGAACAGCTCTAAAACGGCATACCTCAACTTCGGCTTCCTCCACATCAAAAATTAAACCAGTTAGGGAAAAATACTTTAAATAAGAGTTATTCCACATTCGATTCCGAACATATTTTGTTATAAAAATTTTTTCGTAAAATCGATATTTATGAAGTTGTAGCACAAAAGCTGGAACAACCCTAAAACGGCATACCTCAACTTCGGCTTCCTCTACCTCAAAAATTAAACCAGTTAGGGAAAAATACTTTAAATAGGAGTTATTCCACATTCGATTCCGAACATATTTTGTTATAAAAATTTTTTCGTGCTATCGATATTTATGAAGTTGTAGCCCAAAAGCTGGAACAGCTCTAAAACGGTATACCTCAACTTCGGCTTCCTCTACCTCAAAAATTAAACCAGTTATGGAAAAATACTTTAAATAGGACTTATTCCACATTCGATTCCGAACATATTTTGTTATAAAAATTTTTTCGTGCTATCGATATTTATGAAGTTGTAGCCCAAAAGCTGGAACAACCCTAAAACGGCATACCTAAACTTCGGCTTCCTCTACCTCAAAAACTAAACCAGTTAGGGAAAAATACTTTAAATAAGAGTTATTCCACATTCGATTCCGAACATATTTTGTTATAAAAATTTTTTTGTACAATCGATATTTATGAAGTTGTAGCCCAAAAGCTAGAACAGCTCTAAAACGGCATACCTCAACTTCGGCTTCCTCCACATCAAAAATTAAACCAGTTAGGGAAAAATACTTTAAATAAGAGTTATTCCACATTCGATTCCGAACATATTTTGTTATAAAAATTTTTTCGTAAAATCGATATTTATGAAGTTGTAGCACAAAAGCTGGAACAACCCTAAAACGGCATACCTCAACTTCGGCTTCCTCTACCTCAAAAATTAAACCAGTTAGGGAAAAATACTTTAAATAAGAGTTATTCCACATTCGATTCCGAACACATTTTGTGATAAGAATTTTTTCGTACAATCGATATTTATGAAGTTGTAGCCCAAAAGCTGGAACAGCTCTAAAACGGCATACCTCAACTTCGGCTTCCTCTACCTCAAAAATTAAACCAGTTAGGGAAAAATACTTTAAATAAGAGTTATTCCACATTCGATTCCGAACATATTTTGTTATAAAATTTTTTTCGTGCAATCGATATTTATTAAGTTGTAGCCCAAAAGCTGGAACAGCTCTAAAACGGCATACCTAAATTTCGGCTTCCTCTACCTCAAAAATTAAACCAATTAGGGAAAAATACTTTAAATAAGAGTTATTCCACATTCGATTCCGAACATATTTTGTTATAAAAATTTTCTCGTACAATCGATATTTATGAAGTTGTAGCCCAAAAGCTGGAACAGCTCTAAAACGGCATACATCAACTTCGGCTTCCTCCACATCAAGAACTAAACCAGTTAGGGAAAAATACTTTAAATAAGAGTTATTCCACATTTGATTCGGAACATATTTTGTTATAAACATTTTTTCGTACAATCGATATTTATGAAGTTGTAGCCCAAAAGCTCGAACAGCTCTAAAACGGCATACCTCAACTTCGGCTTCCTCCACATCAAAAACTAAACCAGTTAGGGAAAAATACTTTAAATAAGAGTTATTCCACATTCGATTCCGGACATATTTTGTTATAAATTTTTTTTCGTACAATTGATATTTATGGAGTTGTAGCCCAATAACTGGAACAACCCCAAAACGTCATACCTAAATTTTGGCTTCCTCTAACTCTAAAACTAAGCGAGTTAGCGAAAAATATTTTAAATAAAAGTTATTCCCTATTCAACTGCGAACATCTTTTCTTATACATTTTTTTCATATAATCGATATTTATAGAGGTATAGTCCAAAAACTGGAAGAACCTCAAAATGGCATACCACAACTTTGGCTCCCTCTAACTCAAAAACTAAGCGAGTTAGCGAAAAATCTTTTTCCTCAGAAGAGAAAATATAAGTTAATGTCCTTGATTGTAAATTTTAAGCTTTCTAAAAATAAGGCTAAATTTTAAAAGCGGAATTTTCTGTTAATTATATTAAAATTATAAAAAATACTATTCCTATCCGATGACTGTTTCAATTATCAAGGGTTGTATCTTATTGAAAAGAGAAAAGGAGAAAAGAAGGAAAAAGAGAAACAGAAAGAAAGGAAAAGTTTCAGTTTGATAAATATTTAGTTTTAGAAAATTTATTAAAAACTTTTTAGTTTTAATGAATCGATCCTGAGAGGCAGCGCGAAAATGAGCCATGACGACAAGTTTTTCAGGAGCAAATAATTAAATTTGCGAGAACACCGCATCCAAACTCGTACGCGGCAGGGATGGAGGACGGAGATGGAGGCGGCGACATCGAGAAAGTTCGGGAGCGTCCAGGAAACTGCAGAGCAGCGCGCCGGGTGGGAACGCATCCGGCTGCAGCCATCCCGAGTCCCGGGGCTCGCAAAAAGACAAATTAATCCGATTTGAAATCATGAAGCCGTGTAAAGGGACACTGACGCCGCGCGACTGCATAATTACCGCCCCCTCGGCGCCCCGTCGCCGTCGTCTGTCCGCCGCAGGATATCCAACGAAACGCCTTTGTTTCCACGTGCGCGTTTGAAGGACGCGTTCGGAGATCCCTTTTTAATCCCGACAGAAAAAGTTACGTGACAAGAACCGGGAGACCGGGAAACTGGGCCGAAAAGTTTCTCGCCGCAGGACGAGGATCCGCCCATCTGCGTCCTGCCCCCCAAAGACAGGACTTGAGTAAATTCCGACATTACAAGGACTATTATGTAAGACCATAAATTATTCAGTTTGTATCGACCCTCGGGTACTTGTCCGGACATTGTGCGGTATTCAAGTGGACTTCCTTGTCGACAAATATGGATTTAATTATCATCCATTACAAATTCACCTACTTTTCTTATACTAATCTAAAAAATCGTATATTTTAAATATCAAATTTCACGTCATATTAAAACGTACTCGTTTTAATAAACGAAGCACCTGCGGGTCTACCTGTTCGGCCCGTGCCACAAATTAACCCTATTAAATTTAATGGCATTTGACAGATGCTTTCTTGCACCTTGTCCCGCTGTAAATGAGAGGTTACGTAATTCCATTAACAGACTCCGCGGCGTTAATGCCTTAAGAACTCGCGCCCCGCGGTAATTGAACGGCCGGAAATGGAACTTTAAGTGGCGCCTTGTGTTGACGGCGAATGAGTGCAAATAAAATATGAATCCGCGACGTTTCCGGAATTCTCAATAAACACAATTATCGCGCCTTTGATTGCCTTTGATCTAACGAAATTAACGACTACTTTAGTTTTATTTTTAGTATTTTTCTAAAAAAAAATTTGTTTTTGGTTGAATTGATCAACATTTTGGCAACTTTGGTGGAAGCTTTACGAATTTAGTAAGTTTTTGGTGGAATTAAAAAAAAATTGGTAAATTTTTGGTGGAATTTTTGCAAATTTTGTAAGTTTTTTGGTGAAATTTTTAAAAAATTCATTATTTTTGGTAAAATTATTAAAAATTTTTGTAACTTTGGTGGAATTTTTATGAATCTACTAAGTTTTGAATTTTCAAGGTTTTAGTTAATTTTTAATGAAATTGTTTCTAATTTGATTGATTTTTGGCGGAATTTTAAAAGAATTTGGACATTTTGGTGGAATTTTTAAAAAATTTGGTAAGTTTTTGGTAGAATTGTTAAAAATGTTGACAATTTCGGTGTAATTTTTAGGATTTTTGTAAGTTTTTGGTGGAATAAAAAAAATTCTGTAAGTTTTGGGTGTAGTTGTTAAATATTTTAATAGCTTTGGTGGCATTTTTGCGAATTTTATTTATTTCTGGTGGAATTAAAAATAAATTCAGTGTTTTTGGTAAAATTCTTATGAATTTAGTAAGTTTTTGGTCGAATCTTTAAAAAATTCAGTATGTTTTTGGTGGAATTATCAAAAATTTTGATAACATTAGTGGAATTTTTGCGAATTTTATTCATTTCTGGTGGAATAAAAAATAATCAATGTTTTTGGTAAAATTCTTATGAATTTAGTAAGTTTTTGGTGAAATTTTTGCAAATTGTATTAATTTTTGGTGGAATTTTAAAAAAATTCAGTATGTTTTTGGTGGAATTATCAAAAATCTTGATAACATTGGTGGAATTCTTGCGAATTTTATTCATTTTTGATGGAATTCTTAAAAAACTCAGTGTTTTTTTATGGAATTTTTACGAATTTAGTAAGTTTTTTGGTGGAATTTTTAAAAAATTCATTATTTTTTGTAGAATTATTAAAAATTTTAGTAACTTTGGTGGAATTTTTATGAATCTACTGAATTTTGAATTTTGAAAGTTTTAGTTAATTTTTAATGAAATTGTTTCTAATTTGATTGATTTTTGGGGGAATTTTAAAAGAATTTGGACATTTTGGTGAAATTTTTAAAAAAATTGGTAAGTTTTTGGCAGAATTGTTAAAAATGTTGAAAATTTCGGTGTAATTTTTGGGATTTTTGTAAGTTTTTGGTGGAATAAAAAAAATTCAGTAAGTTTTGGGTGCAGTTGTTAAATATTCTAATAGCTTTGGTGAAATTTTTGCGAATTTTATTCATTTTTGGTGGAATTCTAAAAAAAATTCAGTGTTTTTGGTAAAATTCTTATGAATTTAGTAAGTTTTTGGTGGAATAAAAGAAATTCAGTAACTTTTGCGTGTAGTTGTTAAATATTTTAATATCTTTGTGGAATTTTTGCGAATTTTATTCATTTCTGGTGGAATTTTAAAAAAATTCAGTGTTTTTGATAAAATTCTTATGAATTTAGTAAGTTTTTGGTCGAATTTTTAAAAAATTCCGTATGTTTTTGGTGGAATTAACTGAAATTTTGATAACATTGGTGGAATTTTTGCGAATTTTATTCATTTCTAGTGGAATTTAAAAAAAATTCAGTGTTTCTTTCTAAAATTCTTATGAATTTAGCAAGTTTTTGGTGGAATTTTTAAAAATTCAGTATGTTTTTGGTGGAATTATCAAAAATTTTGATAACATCGGTGGAATTTTTGCGAATTTTATTCATTTCTGGTGGAATTTTAAAAAAATCCAGTGTTTTTGGTAACATTCTTATGAATTTAGTAAGTTTTTGGTCGAATTTTTAAAAAATTCAGTATGTTTTTGATGGAATTATCAAAAATTTTGATAACATTGGTGGAATTTTTGCGAATTTTATTCATTTCTGGTGGAATAAAAAAAAAATCAGTGTTTTTGGTAAAATTCTTATGAATTTAGTTTTTGGTGGAATTCTTGCAAATTGTTTTAATTTTTGGTGGAATTTTTTAAAAATTCAGCATATTTTTGGTGGAATTATCAAAAATTTTAATAACACAATTTTTGTGAATTTTATTCATTTTTGATGGAATTTTTAAAAAATTCAGTGTTTTAATGGAATTTTTACAAATTTAGTAAGTTTTTAGTGAAATTTTTCCAATTTTATTAATTCTTGGTGAAATTTTTATAAAATTCAGTATGTTTTTGATGGAATTGTTAAAAAAGTTGATAACTTTGGTGGAATTTTTATTAACTTTAATCATTTTTGGTGGAATTGTTAAAAATATTGGTAATTTTAGTAGAATTTTTATGAATTTGGTAAGTTTTTGGTGGTATTTTTTAAAAATCAGTAAGTTTTTGGTGGAATTATTCAACATTTTTGTAGCTTTGGTGGAAAATTGAAAAAATTTAGTATGTTTTTGGTGGAATTGTTAAAAATGTTGGTAACTTTGGTGGAATTTTTACAAATATAGTAAGTTTTTTTAATTTTTACCAATTTTATTGATTTTGGGTGGAATTTTTAAAAAATTCACTAAGTTTTTAATAGAATTGTCTCCAAATTTAATAATTTTTGGTGAAATTATGTGCAATTTAACTAACTTTTGTGGAATTTTTATTATTACTTTTTTATTTTTGTGAAATTTTTAAGAATCTAATCAATTCTTGACGAAATTAATCTTAATTTTCGTATATTTTTTAAAAATTCAGTTTTTGTTGGAATTGTTAAAAATTTTGATAGCTTTTGTGGAATTTTTACAAATTTTGTTTTTGGTGGAATTATTAAAAATTTTTGTAACTTTGGGAGAATTTTTACAAATTTAATTTTTGGTGATATTTTCAAGAATTTAATTAGTTTTTTGTGAAATTTTTAAGAATCTAACCAATTCTTGACGAAATTAATATTAATTTTAGTATATTTTTTTTAAATTCAGTAAGTTTTTGGTGGAATTGTTAAAAATTTTGATAGCTTTGGTGGAATTATTAAAAATTTTAGTAGCTTTGGTGGAATTTTTACAAATTTACTTAAATTTTTGGTAATATTTTCAAGAATTTAATTAGTTTTTAGTGAAATTTATTCGAATTTTTGCTCTGCATAAATTAAATATTTGGTAATTATTAACCCGGCGTGTGTATACTATATTTTTTGAGACACGGTGTGTATACTGGGTCTTTTAGGGAACAGGCATGTTTTCAAAGTTTTCTAGGCTTTCAAAAATTCTAGAAAATTTTTGAGTTACTTATTGAAGCTTCTACTACATGGCCGAGCAGTTACCAAATTCAAAAGTTTAAAACTGTTGTCAATAAAAATGAAACAATCGTCTGAATCGTCTGAAAATTCAGAAAATGGAAATTTCAACTGTTCCTTCAAAGACCCAGTGCACACACGGAGGGTTAATAAACCGATCGTTTTGACATTTCATGTGGCATTAGCGTGGTTAGAATAATAAATAACGTTTATGAAAATTGAATCAACTGTTTTATCGGCGCAAATCGAAAATGACGAGAAACGGGGACTTCGTTTAGGGCTTAAATCGGCCGTTTCGGGTCTAAAGGAGCCCCGATTCGCATATAAGGTTGCGTTGTAAAGCCGTGCAGAAGGTTAGCCGGAAGCAGAGTCGCGGTGGCTTTTTGGACAAGAAGTGCGTTCGAAAATTAACGAAAATGAGAGGCGGACGATCGAGAATTTTAATTTCAATTAGGGTTACCGCAACGTCGTTCGATTTTCAGGGCAGTTTTTCCGAAATCGGTCACTGACCCCCAAAAATCGTCGGGGAGGTGAAGATAAAGGTCGGCAGAATGACGTAAAGCCATTGAATCGTCCGGAAAGCGATTTCCGGATTTATAATTAGTACTGCAGTTTCAGCGTTACTTTCGTGTCGGAAAGTTACGTAAGAAGGAAAAATGTCGGTTTATTGAATGGTTTTTGGAGTAGAGTAGGGAAGGGATTTGGCTTATCGAAAACCGAAAA
The DNA here is from genome assembly GCA_036711955.1 of Digitonthophagus gazella. Lineage (NCBI taxonomy): Eukaryota > Metazoa > Arthropoda > Insecta > Coleoptera > Scarabaeidae > Digitonthophagus > Digitonthophagus gazella. The sequence goes on from JASCIT010000002.1 coordinate 30,660,264, forward strand.
TGCAAATGGGGGGCTGGAAAATTGCTTCTCTTTGTTCGGCATTCACTCTCGCTCGAGACTAATCGGATCTCTCGACCCCGAGAAACGCGACGGTCGCGCCCCTTATCTCAGATAAAAAAGAGACTAATCCGAGCTACACTGTATTACTTTTTTTTGTTCCCACGTTTCCATCTTTTATCCCCTGTTAAAAATTTAATAATGCTTTTTATGTAATTACAAAAATATTTATCTCTGAATTAAAAAAAAAGTTTTGTTTTTAGTTTTTTTTTTATTTATTTTTTATTTATTTATTTATTTTTTTTTTTCAACATCCACCTGTCGATTTTTTCATTTCCACTTCATTCCGGCGGCGGCGGCGTTGAAGAGCTCAATTACAACTCCCGTTGGGGGGTCGTCGTCGCGACGGTTGAATTTCAGGCGTAGAAATAAATAAATCCGAGGCCTCATTATGGTTGGAAACCGCGGGTTTTTTTGTTTGTTCAGTAACGAGCTCCCAGTAACGGCATTCTTCGAGGCGACCGTTAAAATTTTCCGCCGGCCGAATTAAAAAGTTGAAGAAAACCGCGGAACTTCTCCCCCGACCCCCCAACAACGATATTACATAATTCCATTACGGCGGGGTTTTTTAAAGCTAAGCGCGGGCATTGATTGATGGGGGTCGATCCCCCCTAAATGTGACCAATCGCCCCCGCCTATCTGCCGGATAATGCGGGTCGCTTTCGAGTCGAGAGGGAGAAAAGAAATCCTTCACACTCCGCCAGACGTGAATTGCGGCGAAATATAAACTTCCCGCTGAATGCTGATGAAGTGCCGTCGCCTCGTTGTAATCACCAACTTTTATTTGCCTTTTTTTAAATGGGAACAATACGAATATTCTAAAAGTACTTTTTTTACAACTCAAAGTTGATTATTATTTTAAACTTGAGCGAACGACAATCAATCTTTACAATTTAATTCCTCGCTGTAAACGCGCCTTGGATGTATTTACATAGGGTTTTCCGGAAAAGTTTACGTTTACCAATTTAAGGGACGCCGGGAAAGCTCGTTACCGAAGAAATAAAAAAATGTTGAGCCGTCCGTAGCCGGGGCATAATGAGGTCTCGGATTTATTTATTTCCCAGGTAAAGCAGAATTGCGTCGGAAAATTTCAGTTGCCACGGCGCTCCAGTGGACGCCGTAATTGAGCCCTTCAGTGCGCGGCACAAGTGGCCCCGCACACTGGAGCCCCAGAGGCACTCGCTAATTGCGAATATGCATGCGCGGCTTTGTGGGGCCCTGGCGCTGCGAAAACGGCGGGAAAAAGCGCGGAAAGAAAGGCGGGGAACGGGCTCGGTAAACAATACCGACAATAAGGCACTAGAGCCCCGGCACTACGCGCTTTTCCGCTCTATGGCTACGCTGAAATTTTCATGAATAGTTTGAAAAGTCCACGGTGCATCGTCCCACGGCGCAATCTACCGTTCCGCGCTGAAACGCTGATAATTCCAACGTTCCACTCCATTGGCAGCTAGTTCTTTTGTTGTTAAGGCCGATTTTCATTGCAAACTCACAGTTTCATTTACATTCAGTGACATTTCACTATGTTTTCCTTTCAGAGTAACATTTTAGTTTTTTTTTATTCGATATTATGTTATCTTTTGTTAGGTAATTTAATTACTTTTTATGAAATTTTAAATTTTATAAAAAATTTTAAACAAATCTTAAACAAATTTTAAACATAAAAAATTTTAAAGTGGAATTTAAAAAATGAAGATAGAAAAAATCATACCATATTTTAACAACCAACAGATGTACTGTAGTTTGAGAGAATTAATGAATTAGGTTTTATGTAAGAATTAGCTTAGTTTGTTAGAGGAGTGTGTTTCATTGATACTTGCAAAATTCATCATATTCGATGTCGGAAAAAATATTCAGCCAACCCCCATTGAATAAAGATTATTACAGTATGTTTATAACAGGCTTTAAAATGTTCTAACCACAAGTTAGAAATTGTTATCAAAAAATATTTTATAAACATCAATCATTTTGATGATAAAGGGATTTTAATATGAGTCACTTTGATAAATAAAGAGTGAATTATACGAGTTTTTATGTCAATAATGAAAATTTAATAAATAGTTTTTTGATTTATATACGGATTTAATTTATGAAATATTAGAAATAGAAATAAAAATTGCTCCCAGTAAAATTTAATAAATGAACATAGATAAAAAATTATATCACCTACCAATCAACAGATACGTGTAAAACACACTTAAAAGTTTGCTAACCACAGTTAAGAATATTTTAAGTGAAAATTACTTTGATAAATAATTGGTGAATTACATGATGTAAGTTAAAAATCTATTGATCAAAATTTAACAAGACTCACATAGTGTACACGTGTGCTCCCATCCGAAACACGTTGTGCGAAACAGCTTCACAGCGAGCCGGGGGTCTGTCAGTTTTTAGACGCGAATCAAAGTGTTTCGCTTTACCTGATGCGCATAGTGTAAACATCGTCGTTTGTCCTGGGGTGAGTAATAGAATTAGAAGTAGAAACGGAGGCTAATGCAACACAAGTTGGGAAAGACAGGATTGACAACGAGTCACACTTGGAGACTGAAAAAAAGATTACTGAAGGTCGCAAACGAAAGAAAAGAGAGATTTTAGACTCCGATAAAATGATGGGTGAAGCATTACAAATTTTGAAATCATCCACAATTCCATCAAATAACCCATACTTCACATATGTATTAAATTTAGCCAATGAACTCAAAAAATATGATGCTTAAACACTTGCACACGTCAAAAGAGATTGCAAACACTTTGTTTGAGGCAGACATGGGAAAGATGTCATATATGTCAGCAATATGATAACAATCCACACCCACAACGAGCATATAGGACATCACCTGGCATTTATACATTCGAGTCTGAAATATCTTCTGGACACACAAGTCCTGTATTGACTGACTTGCAATCAATGCAACAGGGACAACTGTACGACATCCTAACTACACAAGTATTGTAGGATATTTTAAATAGATATTGCAAACTGGTATATGAATCACCTGATGCAAGGAACCGTAGTGTGATAGCCAACCTTTCCTTAACACTAACCGCGTTTCTTAGCTGTGTGTCCATTCTTTCAATTTTTGGTCCAACAAGTCCTACAAGATATTCAAAATCTTTTGCGGTCAAAATCTTCTGCGGATGAAATTTCTAACAGTATCTTCTATGAGTTATAGTGTCATTTCCCTCATTAGTTCATTACCATATTGGCATCGCCAACGAAACAAAACCTTCATCCACCAACAGCGACGTCGTCTTTTTTATTTTTCTGATTTAAGTATAATATCATCATGATCGCGAACGCAGAAGTAGCACCCGATTGTAGGACAGACATGTTTGCCTCGCCCAAACTGGCTGCTCACAATGTTTCGCGCAAACGTTTCACTCTTTGTAAATGCATCAGATGAGACGACCGTCAAGTGAAACAGCCTCGCGAAACAGTTGCGCGAGTATGTTGCGCATAGTCTAAACCCAGCTTAAGGCTCTGCGCACACGAGTTGACCGATTGGCAACCTAAGTTTCAAATTAGTTGGATATTAATTGAAAATCAGTTGGATATTGATTGAAAATCAGTTGGATATTGATAGGAAATTAGTTTCTATTGATCAAAATTTTATGGCTGTAACTGTATATATTTTAACAGTCTGATTCTAAGGTTCTGCGTACACGAGTTGGCCGATTGGCAACCTTAGTTTCAAATTAGTTGGATATTGATTGAAAATCAGTTGTATATTGATAGAAAATTAGTTTCTATTGATAGGAAATTAGTTTCTATTGATCAAAATTTTATGGCTGTAACTGTATATATTTTAACAGTCTGATTCTAAGACTCTGCGCACACGATTTGACCGATTGACAACCTAAGTTTTAAATCAGTTGGATATTGATTGAAAATTAGTTGGATATTGATTGAAAATCAGTTGGATATTGATAGAAAATTGGTTTCTATTGATAGGAAATCAGTTTTTATTGATCAAAATTTTATGGCTGTAACTGTATATATTTTAACAGTCTGATTCTAAGGCTCAGCGCACACCAGTTGGCCGATTGGCAACCTAAGTTTCAAATTAGTTGGATATTGATTGAAAATTAGTTGGATATTGATTAAAAATCAGTTGGATATTGATAGGAAATTAGTTTCATTTTTATCGCTCGTATGTGGATCGTCTTTCTTGTACAGGGTGAACAAATAAGAATGCAGAGTGCTGTATCTCAGAAACTATTCATCGTAGAAACTTCCGGTAAAAAATTTGATAACTAAAGTGCCCACGGGAAAATGCTGGAAATTATTTTCATGTTCCTAAGATGACCGCCAAGGGGCGTAATCGCTATCTTGAATTACAAAATGTGTATTTTCTCGGAATTCCGCTATACTAAGATAACACAAAAATATCCGCATTTTAAAGTAGAAATAAGTATCAATTTTTTTTATTAAAAACTTTTTTCCGTAACTTCAAAAATAAAGTGGTGGGGGCGTTCGAAAGTGCTTGTAAACAAATACCTATAATTTCAAAATGGCTGAACGGAATTTAATAAACTTGGTGTAGTTGAAAAGAGCTTTTCTTGGACTATGAATCCTACCGTTTTGGCGGTGATTGTAAATTCACATGTCGCCGCTAGATGGGGTTTTCGAACTTTTTTTAGAAATTGCGAATTTTCTTCGAAAAGTTAAATGGAAGGGTATCACTTTCTCTTTGCGGAAAAATAGTATAATAAATCCCAAATAAGTTGGTGAAAACCGCACCTGCATATCATATTCCTAACGTAAGATATTGGTGAAAAACCATTCATCAGGAAACTGAACGGATTTCGCTCGGTTTTTTATTCTTCTTTTTTTAATAACAAAAAATGCTATATTCTAAAATTTACAAATAAAGTTAAAATTTAAAAATTTATTTTTAATGTACCGGGTGGTCAAATAAGAATACAGAGTGCTGTATCTCGGAAACTATTCATCGTAGAAACTTCCGGTAAAAAATTTGATAACTAAAGTGGCCACGGGAAAATGCTGGAAATTATTTTCAAGTTCCTAAGATGGCCGCCAGGGGGAGTAATCGCTATCTTGAATTACAAAATGTGTATTTTCTCGGAATTCCGCTATACTAATTGTAAGATAACATAGAAATATACGCATTTTAAAGTGGAGATAAGTATCAATTTTTTTTATTAAAAACTTTTTTCCGTAACTTCAAAAATAAAGTGGTGGGGGGCGTTCGAAAGTGCTTGTAAACAAATGCCTATAATTTCAAAATAGCTGAACAGAATTTAATAAATTTGGTGTCGTTGAAAAGAGCTTTTCTTGGACTATGAATCCTACCGTTTTGGCGGTGATTGTAAGTTCACATGTCGCCGCTAGATGGGGTTTTCGAAATTTTTTTAGAAATTGCGAAATTTCTTCGAAAAGTTAAATGGAACTGTATCACTTTTTCTTTACGGAAAAATAGTGTAATAAATTCCAAACAAGGTAGTGAAAACCACACCTGGATATCGTATTCCTAACCTAAGATATTGGTGAAAAACCATTCATCATAAAACTGAAGTAATTTCGTCCGGTTTTTTTATTCTTTTTTATTAAAAAATAACAAAAGAATGCTATATTCTAAAATTTACAAATAAAGTTAAAATTTTAAAATTTATTTTTAATGTACAGGGTGGTCAAATAAGAATACAGAGTGCTGTATCTCGGAAACTATTCATCGTAGAAACTTCCGGTAAAAAATTTAATAACTAAAGTGGCCACGGGAAAATGCTGGAAATTATTTTCAAGTTCCTAAGATGGCCGCCAGGGTGCGTAATCGCCACCTTGAATTACAAAATGTGGGTTTTCTCGGAATTCCGCTGTATTAAGGTAACAGAAAAATATGCGCATTTTAAAGTGGAGATAAGTATCAATTTTTTTTATTAAAAACTTTTTTCCGTAACTTCAAAAATAAAGTGGTGGGGGGCGTTCGAAAGTGCTTGTAAACAAATGCCTATAATTTCAAAATAGCTGAACGGAATTTAATAAGCTTGGTGTTGTTGAAAAGAGCTTTTCTTGGACTATGAATCCTATCATTTTGGCGGTGATTGTAAATTCACATGTCGCCGCTAGATGGGGGTTTCGAAATTTTCTTTAGAAATTGCGAATTTTCTTCGAAAAGTTAAATGGAACTGTATCACTTTTTCTTTGCGGAAAAATAGTATAATAAATCCCAAATAAGTTGGTGAAAACCGCACCTGGATATCGTATTCCTAACGTAAGATATTGGTGAAAAACCATTCATCAGGAAACTGAACGGATTTCGCTCGGTTTTTTATTCTTTTTTTTTTAAATAACAAAAAATGCTATATTCTAAAAATTACAAATAAAGTTAAAGGTTTAAAATTTATTTTTAATGTACACGGGCAGTCACCAAACGGTTGCATCTCTGATTTGAAACTCGGATTGCAAATCAATCGACTCATGTGCGAAGGATATAAGACGGTGAAGTATCAATAATCTTAAGTAGCAATTTTCTTTGGTACGTTTTAGCTTTTAGAAAACTTTCGCGCTTCGTTAAGATATCATCTTTAATGCAGCAGCCCTATTATAATGCCTTCGGTTTTCCGAACCGTTGGGCGCGTTCGCATCGTCAGTATTTCGCCCCGAATTTCTTGTGCACTTTGAAGTGCCCCTTTTCAGACGGCTCCGCTCACGATTTTTTCCCCTGAGCGCCCTCGAGGGCATTATTCAAATTCCTGGATATCCGGACGTATGATGATTGGATATCAAGGAGGAGGCGGAGGAGGCACTCGGAGCGTTCGTCAATTTTATTATCGGCGAAGCGAGTATTGCCCACTCGAAAACCCACAATGGGAACGCGCCCCGACGGGCCCGGGCCTCCTTGATTGGCTATAGAATTCGAATTTTTCCCGGGCGCACGGAAATACGCGCTATTTGCATATCGCGCCAACATGTTACCATCTCAATACGAAGCGAAAATTTTACCTGGAATTTACCGAAAATCCAAGAGGAGATAAATTTTACGAAAATTTCTAACGCATTATATTTATAAGATTTTTAAATGTATTAATTAAAACTAACTTACCTTAAAAAATTGAGATTCTTCATGAAGTCCATCCTAAAACAAAAATTTTAAATTAATAAAATTGTAAACTTTAAACTAAAATTTAATATTATTTTCTGATTGTGAGTATAAGGAACATCCTTGTGTATGTATACGGATACTGGGATACCACGTCGGTCGGATTGTGTATCGATTCGAACGTCAGAGCAAAAGCCAGATGACCTGTCACGGCATTGTAACGCGGCCGGTCCATTGTGCCCCGGCCCAAACGCGATTCGCCGGGCTCAAAGGGGTAACAAACTGAATTACGCCGCGTACATGGAGCTCGCTCGCTTTTACCGTCATTAGGGCACCTATCCACGTTAATTTATTGCTCGTCCGCGAATCGACGGCAGAGCCCCGAGCGAAAATCGACCGCTTAGAGCGCCAGCCCGGAACGCAAAAACTAAAAGGATCGTAATAAAATAAACACTCGCGGTATTCTTTTTGCGCGGGTCTGAAGTGGACGGTCCAAATTAAACTAGTATCGACCCGGGGACGAACCGCATTACGCGACACTCTTCAAACAGTCGTTTAAAAACATCACTCGCGTAGTTAAATTATATTGCAGGTATTAATTTTAAAATCGTACAAATTTAAACCGGGTTACTTTTTAATTCCGGAAAAGCCGAGTACTTCACATTTGATTTCTATGATGGCATTTACCTGCCGTATCGGTTTATTTTGTAAATACGGATATAAAATATTATTGGTGTTTGCGATATTATAAACAATATTTTGATAATCGAACCAATTAGGAGAGTATGTTTAATCGGTCAACAATTATTTATTGTACAAATACTTACAACTCAAAACGTACGGTGGCGGTTAAAAATATTTCGTAGATACTCTTTTGAATTATTCTTGGTAAGGTTTATTCGAATGTTTGTTCTAAATAAATTAAATGTTTGATGATTATTGATAAACCGTTCTTTTTAATTTTATAAACTCGCCCAAATTTTTTTTAAATTCCTCTTAGTTTTATACAATTCGTCCTATTTTTTTAAAAATTCGTCATAATTCGTCTGGGTTTTATAAAATGTATTAAAATTGTTTAAAAATTTGTTTTAATTTTATGAAATTTGCCTAAATTTAAAAAAAAAATCGTCATCATTCGCCTTAATTTTATAAAACTCATTCAAATTTCTTAAAAATTCGTCAAAATTTGTTAAAAATTCGTCTTAATTTTATGAAATTCGCCAAAATTTCTTTAAAATTCGTCTCAGTTTTATAAAATTTGTACAATTTTTTTAAAAGTTCATCATAATTCGTCTTGATTTTATAAGATTCGTCCAAATTTTTTAAAAATTCATCATAATTCGTCTGGGTTTTATAAAATTTATTAAAATTGTTTAAAAATTTGTTTTAATTTTATGAAATTTGCCTAAATTAAAAAAAAATCGTCATCATTCGCCTTAATTTTATAAAATTCATTCAAATTTCTTAAAAATTCGTCAAAATTTGTTAAAAATTCGTCTTAATTTTATGAAATTCGCCAAAATTTCTTTAAAATTCGTCTCAGTTTTATAAAATTTGTACAATTTTTTTAAAAGTTCATCATAATTCGTCTTGATTTTATAAGATTCGTCCAAATTTTTTAAAAATTCTTCATAATTCGTCTGGGTTTTATAAAAGTTATTAAAATTGTTTAAAAATTTGTTTTAATTTTATGAAATTTGTCTAAATTTAAAAAAAATCGTCATCATTCGCCTTAATTTTATAAAATTCATTCAAATTTCTTAAAAATTCATTCAAAATTTGTTAAAAATTCGTCTTAATTTTATGAAATTCGCCAAAATTTCTTTAAAATTCGTCTCAGTTTTATAAAATTTGTACAATTTTTTTAAAAGTTCGTCATAATTCGTCTTGATTTTATAAGATTCGTCCAAATTTTTTAAAAATTCATCATAATTCACCTGGGTTTTATAAAATTTATTAAAGTTGTTTAAAAATTTGTTTTAATTTTATGAAATTTGCCTAAATTAAAAAAAAAATCGTCATCATTCGCCTTAATTTTATAAAATTCATTGAAATTTCTTAAAAATTCGTCAAAATTTGTTAAAAATTCGTCTTAATTTTATGAAATTCGCCAAAATTTCTTTAAAATTCGTCTCAGTTTTATAAAATTTGTACAATTTTTTTAATAGTTCATCATAATTCGTCTTGATTTTATAAGATTCGTCCAAATTTTTTAAAAATTCATCATAATTCGTCTGGGTTTTATAAAATTTATTAAAATTGTTTAAAAATTTGTTTTACTTTTATAAAATTCATTCAAATTTCTTAAAAATTCGTCAAAATTTGTTAAAAATTCATCTTAATTTTATGAAATTCCCCAAAATTTCTTTAAAATTCGTCTCAGTTTTATAAAATTTATACAATTTTTTTAAAAGTAAAATAATTCGTCTTGATTTTATAAGATTCGTCCAAATTTTTTAAAAATTCATCATAATTCGTCTGGGTTTTGTAAAATTTATTAAAATTGTTTAAAATTTTGTTTTAATTTTATGAAATTTGCCTAAATTAAAAAAAAAATGGTCATCATTCGCCTTAATTTTATAAAATTCATTCAAATTTCTTAAAAATTCGTCAAAATTTGTAAAAAATTCGTCTTAATTTTATGAAATTCGCCAAAATTTCTTTAAAATTCGTCTCAGTTTTATAAAATTTGTACAATTTTTTTAAAAGTTCGTCATAATTCGTCTTGATTTTATAAAATTCATACAAATTTTTTAAAAATTCGTCCAAATTCGTTAAAAATTCATCATAATTTGTCTTGATTTTATAAAATTCGTCCAAATTTTTAAAAAATTCGTCATAATTCGTTTTGATTTTATAACATTTATTAAAATTGTTTTAAAATTCATCTTAATTTTATGAAATTCGCCTAAATTTCTTTAAAATTCGTCGTAATTTTATAAAATTCATCCAAATTTCTTAAAAATTTCATTTGATAAAACTTCCTTAAGTTCTAAGTCTTTAAGATTAAATGGAAGAAACCCAAACTTTCGATTTCTGAAGATTTGTTGAAAAATTTAGCAAAAGTTTCGAATTGATAAGAAATCACTTGTATAATATATTAAAGTAGTAAGCAAGCAGCGCTTTTAAAAGAGGGCGCCGCAGGCACCTAATTCTTTTTTTAATAGTTTTTTTTGGAAATCGCTTTCCGGGCGATTCAATGGTTTTATTTTGGGGGGTCTGTGACCGATTTCGGAAAAACGGCCCTGAAAATCGAAAAACGTTGCGATAGCCCTAATTGAAATTAAAATTCTCGATCGTCCGTCTATCATTTTCGTTAATTTTCGAACGCACTTTTTGTCCAAAAAGCCACCGGCTCCGCGACTCTGCTTCCGGCTAACCTTCTGAACGGCTTTATAACGCAACGTTATATGCGAATCGGGGCTCCTTTGGACCCGAAACGGCCGATTTAAGCCCTAAACGAAGTCCCCGTTTTCCGTCATTTTCGATTTGGGCCGATAAAACAGTTGGTTCAATTTTCATAAACGTTATTTATTATTCTAACCACGCTAATGCCACATGAAATGTCAAAACGATCGGTTTATTAATAATCATCAAATATTTAATTTATGCAGAGCAAAAATTCGAATAAATTTCACTAAAAACTAACTAAATTCTTGAAAATATCACCAAAAATTAAATTTATAAAAATTCTCCCACAGTTACTAAAATTTTTAATAATTCCACCAAAAACAAAATTTGTTAAAATTCCACAAAAGCTATCAAAATTTTTAACAATTCCACTAAAAACTGAATTTTTAAAAAATATACGAAAATTAAGATTAATTTCGTCAAGAATTGATTAGATTCTTAAAAATTTCACAAAAATAAAAAAGTAATAATAAAAATTCCACAAAAGTTAATTAAATTGAATACAATTTCACAAAAAATTATTAAATTTGGAGACAACTCTACTAAAAACTTAGTGAATTCTTTAAAAATTCCACCCAAAATCAATAAAATTGGTAAAAATTAAAAAAACTTACTATATTCGTAAAAATTTCACCAAAATTACCAACATTTTTAACAATTCCACCAAAAACGTACTAAATTTTTTCAATTTTCCACCAAAGCTACAAAAATGTTGAATAATTCCATCAAAAACTTACTGATTTTTAAAAAATACCACCAAAAACTTACCAAATTCATAAAAATTCTACTAAAATTACCAATATTTTTAACAATTCCACCAAAAATGATTAAAGTTAATAAAAATTCCACCACAAGTTAATAAAATTGGAAAAATTTCACTAAAACCCTACTAAATTCGTAAAAATTCCATAAAAAACACTGAATTTTTAAAAAGTTCCATCAAGAATGAATAAAATTCGCAAGAATTCCACCAGTGTTATCAAAATTTTTGATAATTCCACCAAAAATATACTGAATTTTTTAAAAATTCCACCAAAAATTAATACAATTTGCAAAAATTCCACCAAAAACTTACTAAATTCATAAGAATTTTACCAAAAACACTGATTTTTTTTATTCCACCAAAAATGAATAAAATTCGCAAAAATTCCACCAATGTTATCAAAATTTTTGATAATTCCACCAAAAACATACTGAATTTTTTAAAAATTCCACCAAAAACTTACTAAATTCATAAGAATTTTACCAAAAACACTGAATTTTTTTAGAATTCCACCAGAAATGTATAAAATTCGCAAAAATTCCACCAAAGCTATTAAGATATTTAACAACTACACTCAAAACTTACTGAATTTTTTTTATTCCACCAAAAACTTCCACAATAAAAAATTCCACAAGAGTTAATTAAATTGAATATAATTTCGCCAAAAATTATTAAATTTGGAGACAATTCTACTAAAAACCTACTATATTCGTAAAAATTCCACTAAAGTTACCAACATTTTTAACAATTCCACCAAAAACGTACTAAATTTTTTCAATTTTCCACCAAAGCTACAAAAATGTTGAATAATTCCACCAAGAACTTACTGATTTTTAAAAAACACCACCAAAAACTTACCAAATTCATAAAAATTCTACTAAAGTTACCAATATTTTTAACAATTCCACCAAAAATGATTAAAGTTAATAAAAATTCCACCAAAGTTATCAACTTTTTTAACAATTCCATCAAAAACATACTGAATTTTATAAAAATTCCACCAAAAATTAATAAAATTGGAAGAATTTCACTAAAAACTTACTAAATTCGTAAAAATTGTATAAAAAAACACTGAATTCTTTAAAAATTCCATCAAAAATGAATAAAATTCGCAAAAATTCCACCAGTGTTTTCAAAATTTTTGATAATTCCACCAAAAATATACTGAATTTTTTAAAAATTCCATCAAAGACTTACTAAATTCATAAGAATTTTATCAAAAACACTAATTTTTTTATTCCACCAGAAATGAATAAAATTCGCAAAGATTCCACCAATGTTATCAAAATTTTTGATAATTCCACCAAAAACATACTGAAATTTTTAAAAATTCCATCAAAAATTAATAAAATTCGCAAAAATTCCACCAGTGTTATCAAAATTTTTGATAATTCCACCAAAAATATACTGAACTTTTTAAAAATTCCACCAAAAATTAATACAATTTGCAAGAATTTCACCAAAAAATTACTAAATTCGTAAGAATTTTACCAAAAACACTGATTTTTTTTATTCCACGAGAAATGAATAGAATTCGCAAAAATTCCACCAATGTTATCAAAATTTTTGATAATCCCATCAAAAACATACTGAATTTTTTAAATTTCCACCAAAAACTTACTAAATACATAAGAATTTTACCAAAAACACTGAATTTTTTTTAAATTCCATCACAAATTAATAAAATTCGCAAAGATTCCACCAAAGCTATTAGGATATTTAACAACTACACTCAAAACTTACTGAATTTTTTTTATTCCACCAAAAACTTACAAAAATCCTAAAAATTACACCGAAATTGTCAACATTTTTAACAATTCTACCAAAAACTTACCAAATTTTTTAAAAATTCCACCAAAATGTCCAAATTCTTTTAAAATTCCACCAAAAATCAATCAAATTAGAAACAATTTCATTAAAAATTAACTAAAACCTTGAAAATTTAAAACTTAGTAGATTTATAAAAATTCCACCAAAGTTACAAAAATTTTTAATAATTTTACCAAAAATAATGATTTTTTTTTTTAATTCCACCAAAAAATTGACAAAATTTGTAAAAATTCCACCAAAAATTTACCAATTTTTTTTTTTAATTCCACCAAAAACTTACTAAGTTCGTAAAGCTTCCACCAAAGCTACCAAAATGTTGATCAATTCAACCAAAAACAATAATTTTTTTTTAGAAAAATATTAAAAATAAAACTAAACTAGTTTTAGAAAAAACGTGCTTCAAAGTCGCGTTATTAGCAAGGTATCCGTATAATTTCATGCAAATCACTGATGAAAAACCGCAAATTAAAATTGACACTGTACCTTTAGTGAGTTAATTTATGATTATACGTAGTTTAATATAAGAAAAGGAAATAACTCTTGATGATTACTTAAGAAAATAAAATCTACTCGAAAAACTTACACCCCTCTGTATACTTGGACGATTCCTTTAGGAAATTTCGTTCTTAATGATACTCGAGGGGCACTTATAGTAAGCCCCTCGGCCAAGGAATGCTATCTCCCGGGCAATCGGTTATTAATTCGTCGGAGTCGGTCCGAACAACGGCGCAAGAATGTACGAATGAGAACTTAATAAAGTAATTAAGGTGCCCGACCATAAATCGCCGAGATATGGTAAATTGGTCCGTCCTGGACCGGGAATGGATGCGCAATATCGCGCGGCCGCCCGATCGTCAACTTATTTCAAAGTTAATTAGGCGCAAGTTCCGGCGAGGCCCCGATAACTTGCGGAGTCGGGCGCACCTAGTACGCCGGGTGTACTAAAGGAGGGGGCATCGGGGGGCGGCGATAAAATTCGCCGTTCGCCGTAACTCCTCGTACTATTACCGCGAAAGGGGCGAAACGGGGTTCGGAAACTTTCAGCCGCAATTTTCGGCTCGAAAATTTGTTATAAGGATTCCGGATGAATTAAATAGGAAACCTGCAGTTTCGCGGCCAAGATTAAAACGGGCGAAAGGGGAGAGACTTACTGGCCTTCGAGGGGCTTCGCTAATAGCACTTACCTAAAACAATGAAAACAAAATTAAAACCCTTCGATCCTTTTATGTGTTCTCGTCTAATTCTCAAGGGGGAAGGAGGAATCCCATTCAAGGATAATTGGGATTCAGTCGGGAAAATTTTCAAAAAGACCAAAATTAAAAAAACATTTGAAAACTGCAATTTAATTCATAAACTAATTTAGTTTTATTTTTAGTATTTTTCTAAAAAAAATTTATTGTTTTTGGTTGAATTGATCAACATTTTGGTAACTTTGGTGGAAGGTTTACGAATTTTGTAAATTTTTGGTCGAATTTAAAAAAAAATTGGTAAATTTTTGGTGGAATTTTTACAAATTTTGTAAGTTTCTTGGTGGAATTTTTAAAAAAATCACTAAGTTTTTAGTAGAATTGTCTCCAAATTTAATAATTTTTGGTGAAATTATATTCAATTTAACTAACTTTTGTGGAATTTTTATTATTACTTTTTATTTTTGTGAAATTTTTAAGAATCTAATCAATTCTTGACGAAATTAATCTTAGTTTTAGTATATTTTTTAAAAATTCAGCAAGTTTTTGGCGGAATTGTTAAAAATTTTGATAGCTTTTGTGGAATTTTTAAAAATTTTGTTTTTGGTGGAATTATTAAAAATTTTAGTAGCTTTGGTGGAATTTTTACAAAGTTACTTAAATTTTTGGTGATATTTTCAAGAATTTAATTAGTTTTTAGTGAAATTTATTCGAATTTTTGCTCTGCATAAATTAAATATTTGATGATTATTAATAAACCGATCGTTTTGACATTTCATGTGGCATTAGCGTGGTTAGAATAATAAATAACGTTTATGAAAATTGAACCAACTGTTTTATCGGCCCAAATCGAAAATTTCGGAAAACGAGGACTTCGTTTAGGGCTTAAATCGGCCGTTTCGGGTCCAAAGGAACCCCGATTCGCATATAATGTTGCGTTATGAAGCCGTTCAGAAGGTTAGCCGGAAGCAGAGTCGCGGAACCAGTGGCTTTTTGGACAAAAAGTGCGTTCGAAAATGAAGGAAAATGACAGACGGACGATCGAGAATTTTAATTTCAATTAGGGCTACCGCAACGTCGTTCGATTTTCAGGGCCGTTTTTCCGAAATCGATCACGGACCCCCCAAAATCGTCGGGGAGGTGAAGATAATGGTCGGCAAGATGACGTAAAATCATTGAATGGTCTGGAAAGCGATTTCCAAAAAAACTATTAAAAGAAGAACTAGGCCCCTGCGGCGCCCTCTTTTAAAGAGGGTCTGCTTGCTTACTACTTTAATATATTTTTGTACACTTTGATACGAAAATAGGCGACTTACAATTAAGTGAGCTGGCAGGGCAATACCCTTGCCTGTATAATTTGAAAAGCAAGGATTATCAGGACAAAAATAAATATGAATTGATACTAACAATAAGTTGAGTCTGCCTCCATGATGGTGTAACAAAAACTAATTTTGAGTGTAAAATCAAAAAATGACAGAATCAGTAGAAGACTATTGTCACACAATTGAAACTAAATAAAGCTGCTTCAGATGTGTTACAGTCGCGTGGTTGACACCTTTGTGGGGTTATATCTGGGTCCGTATGTGGAAGCTAATTCGTGGTGACTCAACGAGGGGCGATTTCTTTCATCATCTTCATCATAATCGCTAAATACAAAGTCGTGATGTCTCTTTGTAAGGTGTTGTAACTATTTCTTTATTGATATTTGATCAAGTTTAGTTTTCTATTGAATTAGTTTCTTTGCAAATCTATTTACAAAGGTCAAAATGAAATGTAAACCGTTCATAAGTGGGATATGCACTTAGCGGATACAAGACCATCGTTGGGTGATTTCAGAATCCATCTGGAGTCAGGTCCGGGCAAACAAAATACAGTCAAGTGGTTAACTACGTTACGTATCCACTTACCGCGAGGGAATTCATCAAATCGAACCGGATAGCGGAGCGCCGCATTTGCCAGTCTGTTTGCCGACCACTTAACCGATGCGGCGCGCGCGCGTATGGCAAAAACTAATTAATACGTTTTTACGCCGGTCGACAAACACGGCGCGGATTGATTTGCATTAAAAATGCCCGTTTTCGGGCCGACACTGGCGCACAACGACCGTAATGGAGTTACGCGCGACGTTGATGCATTTACGCGATTTTAAAGCGGGCCTCGGTGTCCAATAAAACTATTTCGGGATTAAATCACGCCATCGGAAAAACGCGCTGATTTACTCGCCGGAAATTTGTTGCTTTTATGTTATATTCGTCGACGATGACTAGCTTTGTTGCTATTTGAACAAATTCTATTTGAATAAATTCTATTTAAACAAATTCTATTTGAAGAAAATTAAATACCCATCTAATAAATTAAAATAGACGGTTTATACGGCGGGTAACGTTTTCAAAGTTTAATTACGGTTAATTTATATCTAAACTTTGGTTGGAATCCGGGTGATAAAAGTTATAAACGTGCGGTAGCTTAATTCCGGAATTCTTTCCAACTTCTCGGTCCAAAAAATATAGGAAAGTCGGTTAACGAGGTATAGATATGCCTGAATGGGTCAAACGAGCGCGGAAGGTGGCTTCCTTAGTTACCGCGGAGCGGAAAAAATAAATTTCCCGGGGAAAAACTTTGGCTTTTAGAAATAATCGCTCGCCGAGCCGGGCTTTATGAACCGTGGAAGGAAGCCGTTCCCAGGTCGATTGCGTTTCGCCGGGTTCGTTCTGGAGCCGCCTCGACCATTTCCCGTGATCGATCTGGGGGCCCGGTATCTCGCAGGGTTCATTATGTGGAACACAACCCCGCCGCTACCGGCCCGGCCCCCCTAGAACCCCGCTTTCCAACCGCCCCGCGAGGTGTTCTCAACCAACTTCGTCGACTACGCGTACTATATCATTACCGCCTCGGACCTCTTCCTCATATAGCGGCCATCCGATATGTTAATGACGGGGTGCGAAAGTTGGGCCAATTGATTAAAGCGGAGTTGGTGCGCGATAAGTATTCCGCAGTATGAATTTCCCGAAATGTTATAATTCAGCGAATCCGTGTAATTTTCAATGGATTCGCGACTGGTCACACAATGACCGTGAAGACATTGTAAGCTTCCACATGAAATCAGCAACTTCTCGGACCGCGTTTATTGGACGATTTGCTTTGTCCGAATTTCCTACCTATTGAATAATGTAATGAATAATACATGTTAAACCTGAAATTCCAGTTTCCGCTTTAAACCCCTATTTGAATCGTCGTTTCTATTGAGAATAAAATAAAAGTTTCTGGAACGAAACGGCAATTAGAGACACCCACCCACGCTCATCCCGACGCTATTTCCGTCCAATCTGTCGTCGAGGGAAGCGCCGCGACGGCCCGAAGTGACAGTTCATCGAAAGCGTGCGCGAAATCAAAGTAAGCTCACGCATCCGCGCGCCATCTTGCGCGGAAGGAAGCGACATCTGTGGCGTCGCGTCCGTTGACACGGCAACAACGGCTCGTAATAATGGATCCGATCCGCCGCCTGCTCCCGTTACTTTACGACCAGGATTCTAGCCGGATTGTTTCATTATTCAGAGGCACGGGACGAGTTTCCCGTATCCAGATCTAACCATTGTGCAGATCATCTGTCTTGATCAGTTTCGAATCTACGTCGTCGATTTACATCACGTACCATGCGATGATCGTTGAATATACGAAATGCCCACATGGAAATATCTTTTTATCCAGACAGAAAGTTTACAATGTGAAAAGTATAAGTTATAAATCAAATCATATCTAATATATTGGGTGATCAAATAAAAAATGATCACAACATTATTATTTCTTAAATTTCTTAAATAGTTAAACATCAAAACGTCAAAAAGTTCTAACAAAGTGTTCTAATCAACAAAGATATTCGTTGTAAAAACGATGTTTCACTCACGCTTACACCTTAATAATCAAGCCCGATAATACCTACGAAGTTCAAATCGACGGGGAAAAAGTTCAAAGCAGAGAATTAGAAGCTGATTGGGATTTACTTCCGCCAAAGAAAATTAAAGATTTCGAAGCGAAAAAACCGGAAGATTGGGATGATATGGCGACTATTCCCGATCAAAAAGATAAGAAACCTGAAAATTGGGACAAACCAG
Organism: Digitonthophagus gazella; assembly: GCA_036711955.1. Classification (NCBI taxonomy): domain Eukaryota; kingdom Metazoa; phylum Arthropoda; class Insecta; order Coleoptera; family Scarabaeidae; genus Digitonthophagus; species Digitonthophagus gazella. The sequence continues at coordinate 30,678,685 of JASCIT010000002.1, forward strand.
AACAAATCCCAAGTCCTAGCGCTACTAAGCCTAATGATTGGGATCATGAAATAGATAGGGAATGGGATCCAAAACATATTGATTACTCAGCGTATAAAGAACCGTGGATCCATGCTGAAATTCCTAATCCAGAATACACACTTGATAATGAACTTTATAAGCAACCAGAAATCTACGGACTTGGTTTTGATTTATGGCAAGTTAAGACTGGTACTATATTCGATAATGTTCTCATCACGGATGATGTTGAATATGCCAAAACCGCGCTTACTTCTTTAAAAGAAAGGCAAGATGGAGAAACAAAGATGAAGGAGGAACAAGATAAGGCTGAACGTAAGGCTGCTGAAGCTAGTGAAAAGAAGGATGGGGACTCGGATGAAGATGATGATGTAAGACTAGAACTAACATTAGCGTTAATTCTAACACTAGAGTTAGAACTAGGAGCTTTCACTTCGAAATTCACTTCGAACGTTTCTGAAAAAGGCTGCAACATGGCATCCGAAACGTCAAATGCTTTTTCAAAAGAGGCACGATTAAAATCGAACGCTTCTAGTTCTAGGTCTAGTGTTAGAGTTAGCACTAATATTAGTTGAGGACCGTAGAAGCCAAGGGGCATAAATGACATTTTTTAAATTTTTGAGTTATACACTCCAGTGCATTCTCTGAGTAGCTTTCTATTAAGTGGCAAGGAGATATAATAGATTATATTCCTCTGTACTGACTACTATTCATCATTCACATAAGCTCTTATTAAGTTTATAGAATTGCTTGGTGCTCAAGGGGTATAAGTGCAATTGTATCTCTTTACCACTAAACTCTTCCAGCTTATGTTAAGCACATAACAGCGTTTAGCGACAATTGCGGAGGGCAAAATAAAAGCCATTTCATTGTAAACTTTTGGCTATATGTTGTGCGAAACAGCCACATGGAAACCGTGGATCATCGGTTTTTAATATCGGGCCATTCTTAGAATGAATGTGACCAAGATTTTGGTTTAGTGGAACTAAAAAAGAAGAAGATTCATAAAGACGTATACATTCCAGAACATTGGTCAAATTTAATTGCATCTGCCTCACGAAAGTTTGTAGTAGTACAAAAGCAGGATGAAGATTTTATTAGTCTTAGGAAACTGCAACCTTTCTTTAGAAAATCAGTACCTGGAATCCGCAACATGCAGTGGCTTCATTTTGAGAATGAAAATCACTATATGTTATTTTACAAAGAAAACGTAAACAGTGACTGGATGCACTTTCTTACACTACCAAGGAAGTCAAATAGAGCCGGCAAAAAACCAACCTTATTACCAAAACTATCATTTATTAACCAAGAAACAAAAATTAAATATGCAATATACTGCAATTTAATGGATCAGCTGCAGTTTATGCCTCCAGTATATCACACTTTTTACAAAAATATCGACTACGACAATACATTGGACGTTCACAGAAAGAATATGAAAAAACTGATGAAAATGTCTACTCTACTGATGAAGATGAAAAATTTAATATTATTTACTTACAAATTAATTTATAAAACACAAACGACCGCTTTTATAAAGCTCAATTTATGTTAGATTAGTTAACAGGCCACTAATTGTCCTTCTTTAGCCATTCACATCAATGGAATTAGGCGCAACCATGGTAATTAATATAATAGAAACTAATTGAGCTTTATAAAACCGGTCCTAAAGTTTCTTTTCAACAAAATTTCCTATCCACTGTACTTGTACCTGTCATTTATTTAATTATTTAAAAAGAAGTTGGAAGCTAAGGGGTATAAGTACGAAGTACTTCTTGAAAAATGCCAAACAATGAATATCTGGAAATGCGTTCTAGTTTTGTATTAAATTAAAATATACAATAAAGTTATCTTGATAAGAATCAAAGAAAAACTTATGTGTTGAAGTTCCACATAAATTACACGTGTATTCTAACTTTAGGCTTCATTTTCGCAATATTACGTTTTTGTCATTTGTGTCCCTTGGCTTCTAGGGTCCTCAGTTCTAGTTTTGCAAGGAGACCTAACGATTTTGGAATCGTTGATTTTAATGAAAGTGGTATCAATCGATAGGTACTGGTACATTGTGCGAATGTATAAAGTATTAGAGCGCACTATTCAACGATTTGCGAATAAATCATCCCTTAAGATCGCGATTAAAGGCCGAGCGACTTACTATAAGTTGATCTTAAGCCCCACCATTGAAAAAAAGTGCAAGATCGAGGTTCCTTCCCGTAATTTTACCGTGTAGGTTGTAGGCCCAACAGGAGTACAGTAAAAGGAAGGTTCTCTACCTTTCAACCTCTAATGCAAAGATCTTGCAAGCCAAAATACCGTCGAATAGAGTCCCACCGCTCCTCGATGTTTTAATTCTTTCGCAGGGATTTTGGTCCTTTTTCAAGTCTTCCAGCAGAGGCGAGAAGGGTTAACTCCCAAATTACAAAATCGACTCTGCATTATAATTCTTGACTTTGACGGTATTTTGACCTGCAAGACTTTCGCATTAAGAAAGGCTGGACAATACTCCGCTTTTCCCTTCTACTGTGCTTCAGTTGGAACTCTTCGGTAAAGTTACTATAAGACGATCCTAAACCACACCATAGAGAGAAGGATGTAAGAACACGGTTCCTACCCGTAACTATACTACGTAGGCCCGAGTGGAGTACAATAGAAGAAACAACCAGAGTATCAACCTGACCTCGCAAACGCAAAGGTCTTCAAGCAAAAAGACCGCACTTCGCTACTTTAACTTTTTGAATCAGACTTTTGTCCTATCCTCGACTTCGTTTTTGTCTGAAAACCTTTACGTTTGTGATGACCGGTAGATACTGCGGTCCTCCCTTCCACCGTAGTTTAGTCGGGCCTATTGGGTAAAGTTGCGGGGAGGAAACTTCTCTTACATCATTTTTTCCATGGTGAGGCTTAGGATCAACTTATAGTACATGTCAGTATTAGATCACTCCCTTTAAGGTCCGCCCATAACCGAAACCCTTTCTAAATTTTGATTTTAACCCTCAACTAGTTCAACGCGTTATTAGTAACGCTAAAAATCTAGTGTAGTCTTGACGATTAATATTTTTCATATCTATAATGTTCGGAAATGGAAGAATTGTTTTGTGTAAAAAGAAAATAGTATAAAAATAAAGTGAAATATTATATTAAAAATAAAAATTAAAAGAAAAAAATAATCATTTTATTCGGGATTTGAACCATCGGCGTTTGCATTTGGAAGCAGACCTATTTTACTTTAGCTACGAACGGGTCTTAAGGGGAGTGGTCTAATACTAACATAGAAGATTGACTGGTATCACTTTTATTAAAATCGGCGATTCTAAAGTCGTCTTCTCGAATCGTTAGAAGGTATTTTTGAGTTTTTAAAATAATCACAAGATTTTCATCACAAATACTTTAATTTTGATATAAAAAACCAATTAGTTTTTGATCAATTGTGAAGAATATCAACTCGCTCGATAGAACTTGAACAAGGAAAGGTAGATGAAAGTTTGAGTACTTTTATATATCTTGATATATTTCTTTTTCGAACCAAAGCAAACCTAAAGCTTATCTTAAGGGGCGAAAAATGTTGCCAAAAGCCGTTTTACCGGCTTTCGTTATTTGCGAGTGGTCTGCGTGTGACATGCAACGCCTTCTTATCTCGACGGCCAATTCGCAGCTAAATATAAGCCGGCTAACCTTAGTAACGATTGCACTTATTAGATCGGATCTCACCATGCCCCAGTTTATTTTCGCTCGCCGGCCGTTTTCCGCAAAGGTCGCCCTATCGATTGTTTCCGCGTTCCGGTTGAACTTAGAGAAATCGCGTCACACGCACTCGGATTTTAAGCTCGGAGCCAATCGATAAAACCTGGCATTTAAAAAATCCGAGAACTTTAATTACCCTCAAACCCCCGACCAAGCGTCGCGTCGGCGAGAAAAACTTCCCCTGGCGAAAAAACTCATTAGAATTTACTCCGCTAATCCGTAAAAGTCTTATTAATTACGAGTTCGGGGACTTTACGCCTTCAGGTATTGTCGATTTTTTATTATTTTTTTTTTTTTTCAAGAACCGTTTGTCAACGGTATGACGCCGACAAATTGACCGTATAAATCAGGGGTGGAGCGGTGGAACAGGGCGGTCACGTGGCATCCGAAGATAAATATTTGCACGCGGCGAGATTAACACGTAGCGCACGCCAAAAAAATACCTTCAACGGCCTGCGGTGACGTTTTTATATCTGTAAAAACCCCGGGACGGCGCTCAGAATACTACGATATACGTTTCACAGCCGAACAGATAAATCTAAACCCTAGAGAGAGGTCTATATTTGAAAAAAAAAGAAAAAACAACTATCGAATCTTTTCAAATTTTAATCTTTGATTCCTAGAATGGAAAATGGTTCGTTGATGGGTAACACCCACAGTTCTATCGGGGGAAAGAATAGACCGTAACATCATCCCTCCGATAATGGAGCGCTTTTTCAGAGCGTCGCGACGTCGTTTGCAAGTCGGATTCGGCTGCGGATTGTTTCATTACTCACCGACTTCAGAAACGACGTACCGTCCATTCGTCTTGATCAGTTTCCAATCTAGCGTCATCGCGAGCGCGCTAGCACCCGCCGCGATTTATATCCCGGGGGAGGCGTCGCGACGCCACCGGCGACGCCACCTTATTAAATTCGCCGCCCGCCCGACTCGCCTTAATATAGAACACCATTTTATCGATGTCACCCTGACACACGATTGATAAGCGTTGATATATTTTTAAGTGGATTTTTTTTTATATCTTTAACCCTATAACTTTAAAAAAATCATTCATAAATAAATAAGATACTAGTTTAGTTTTATTTTTAGTATTTTTCTAAAAAAAAAATTATTGTTTTTAGTTGAATTGATCAACATTTTGGTAACTTTGGTGGAAGCTTTACGAATTTAGTAAGTTTTTGGTGGAATTAAAAAAAAAAATTGGTAAATTTTTGGTGGAATTTTTAAAAAATTCATTATTTTTGGTAAAATTATTAAAAATTTTAGTAACTCTGATGGAATTTTTATGAATCTACTAAGTTTGAAAAAGGTTTTAGTTAATTTTTAATGAAATTGTTTCTAATTTGATTGATTTTTGGTGGAATTTTAAAAGAATTTGGACACTTTGGTAGAATTGTTAAAAATGTTGACAATTTCAGTGTAATTTTTACGATTTTTGTAAGTTTCTAGTGGAATAAAAAAAATCAGTAAGTTTTGGGTGTAGTTGTTAAATATTTTAATAGCTTTTGTGGAATTTTTGCGAATTTTATTCATTTCTGGTGGAATTTTAAAAAAATTCAGTGTTTTTTATGGCATTTTTACGAATTTAGTAAGTTTTTAGTGAAATTTTTCCAATCTTATTAATTTTTGGTGGAATTTTTAAAAAATTCATTGTTTTTGGTAGAATTATTAAAAATTTTAGTAACTTTGGTGAAATTTTTATGAATCTACTAAGTTTTGAATTTTCAAGGTTTTAGTTAATTTTTAATGAAATTGTTTCTAATCTGATTGATTTTTGGTGGAATATTAAAAGAATTTGGACATTTTGGTGGAATTTTTCAAAAATTTGGTAAGTTTTTGGTAGAATTGTTAAAAATGTTGACAATTTCGGTGTAATTTTTAGGATTTTTGTGTTTTTTTGTGGAATAAAAAAAATTCAGTAATTTCTGGGTGTAGTTGTTAAATATTTTAATAGCTTTGGTGGAATTTTTGCGAATTTTATTCATTTCTAGTGGAATTTTAAAAAAAATCAGTGTTTTTATGGCATTCTTACGAATTTAGAAAGTTTTTAGTGAAATTTTTTCAATTTTATTAATTTTTGGTGGAACTTTTAAAAAATTCATTGTTTTTGGTAGAATTATTAAAAATCTTAGTAACTTTGGTGGAATTTTTATGAATCTACTAAGTTTTGAATTTTCAAGATTTTAGTTAATTTTTAATGAAATTGTTTCCAATTTGATTGATTTTTGGTGGAATTTTAAAAGAATTTGGACATTTTGGTGGAATTTTTAAGAAATTCAGTAAGTTTTTGGTAGAATTGTTAAAAATGTTGACAATTTCGGTGTAATTTTTAGGATTTTTGTAAGTTTCTGGTGGAATAAGAAAAATTCAGTAAGTTTTGGGTGTAGTTGTTAAATATTTTAATAGCTTTGGTGGAATTCTTGCGAATTTTATTCATTTCTGGTGGAATTAAAAAAAAAATTCAGTGTTTTTGGTAAAGTTCTTATGAATTTAGTAAATTTTTTGTGGAATTTTTAAAAAATTCAGAATGTTTTTGGTGGAATTATCAAAAATTTTAAAAACATTGGTGGAATTTTTGCAAATTTTATTCATTTTTGGTGGAATGAAAAAGAAATCAGCGTTTTTGGTAAAATTTTTATGAATTTAGTAAGTTTTTGGTGGAATTTTTAAAAAATTCAGTATATTTTTGGTGGAATTATCAAAAGTTTTGATAACATTGCTGGAATTTTTGCGAACTTTATTCATTTCTGGTGGAATAAAAAAAATCAGTGTTTTTGGTAAAATTTTTATGAATTTAGTAAGTTTTTGGTGGAATTTTTACAAATTGTATTAATTTTTGGTGGAATTTTTAAAAAATTCAGTATGTTTTTGGTGGAATTATCAAAACTTTTAATAATATAAAATATTGGTAGAATTCTTGCGAATTTTATTCATTTTTAATGGAATTTTTAAAAATTCAGTGTTTTTTTATGAAATTTTTAGGAATTTAGTAAGTTTTTAGTGAAATTTTTCCAATTTTATTAATTTTTGGTGGAATTTTTATAAAATTTAATAGGTTTTTGATGGAATTGGTAAAAAAAATTGATAACTTTGGTGGAATTTTTATTAACATTAATCATTTTTGATGGAATTGTTAAAAATATTGGTAATTTTGGTAAAATTTTTATGAATTTGATAAGTTTTTGGTGGTTTTTTTTCTTAAATCAGTAAGTTTTTGGTGGAATTATTCAACATTTTTGTAGCTTTGGTGGAAAATTGAAAAAATTTTGTACGTTTTTGGTGGAATTGTTAAAAATGTTGGTAACTTTGGTGGAATTTTTACGAATATAGTAAGTTCTGGGGAAATGTTTACCAATTTTATTGATTTTGGGTGGAATCTTTAAAAAATTCACTAAGTTTTTAGTAGAATTGTCTCCAAATTTAATAATTTTTGGTGAAATTATATTCAATTTAACTAACTTTTGTGGAATTTTTATTATTACTTTTTTATTTTTGTGAAATTTTTATGAATCTAATCAATTATTGATGAAATTAATCTTAATTTTAGTATATTTTTTAAGAATTTTGTTTTTGGTGGAATTATTAAAAATTTTGAGAGCTTTGGTGAAATTTTTACAAAATTTTATGTTTTTGGTGGAATTATTAAAAATTTTAGTAGCTTTGGTAGTTTTTACAAATTTACTTAAATTTTTGGTGATATTTTTAAGAATTTAAATAGTCTTTAGTGAAATTTATTCGAATTTTTGCTCTGCATAAATTAAATATTTGATAATTATTAATAAACGGATCGTTTTGACATTTCATGTGGCATTAGCGTGGTTAGAATAATAAATAACGTTTATGAAAATCGAGTCAACTGTTTTATCGGCCCAAATCGAAAATGACTGAAAACGGGGACTTCGTTTAGGGCTTAAATCGTCCGTTTCGGGTCCAAAGGAGCCCCGATTCGGATATAACGTTGCGTTATAAAGCCGTTCAGAAGGTTAGCCGGAAGCAGAGTCGCGGAGCCGGTGGCTTTTTGAACAAAAAGTGCGTTCGAAAATTAACGAAAATAACAGGCGGACGATCGAGTATTTTAATTTCAATTAGGGCTACCGCAACGTGGTTCGATTTTCAGGGCCGTTTTTCCGAAATCGGTCACGCATCCACAAAAGTCGTCGGGGAAGTGAAGATAATGGTTGGCAGAATGACATAAAACCATTGAATCATGATTATCATTTTCATCATTTTCATGATTATGAAAGAAACCATTCATAAATAAATAAGATAGAAATGAATCATAATAAGTATAGCAACCACTCTAATTTTATATGTAAAGAAATTGAATTTAGTAAATTCTATGATAAAGACGACCTCAGTACGATCACGAAACGGTTACAAATCGAAGGTAATTTCATAAACTAAGTTTGAGCGGACGCGGACGAGCGAATAAAATATGAATGGGGCACGAATGTGAGAGGATAAAATTTTCATGGGGTGGAAATCTCCTCGGCTCGTGCATTAGCTATAAAAAAGCGACGAAAGTTAGAAAATTTCAAATAAGAACGCTTAGCTAATTCTCCTAAGTACCTACTTGGTCGGGAAGTGCCTTTGAACAGCTGGCCTAGTTCACAATGGCCCTGTTAGGCGGCGCTGGATCCCGACCTGGCCAACTTTGCCCATTAAATATTAAAACTCCGACCGGTACAGATTTCGCATGGTCACTGTACCTTTAGTTACCCCCTTTGATAAAGTCGTTCCTAAGCGCATTATACCTGGACAACAATTGATTTACTACGTCTGCAACGATTCAAACCCTGTTTCGTGTTCTAAATTAGTTCCCATTTATTCTTCTATGGTAGATAAACGGTTGCAGTTTAAGTATCATTAGGTTTATTTTTGGAAGTTAATCTAAAGCCTCATTTATATTGGTTCATTTTAAAGAAATCATTCAAAGTGAATTGAATAAAGATTTTTTGGGTAATTGTAATTTAAAATGTTTATTTTTATATGTATGTAATAATTAAAAAAATTTTGAGGGGGAATTTTTTTTTCAAGTTCTGGATTTTCATCTAAATTAAAATCTTTAAATTTTAAAAAAATTACCAAAAATATATTTTGGGAAATTGAGTAAAGATTTTTTGGGTAATTGTAGTTTATAATGTTTGTTTTTTTGTAACATAATCATTTGTGTGTTATGTTACAATAATTTTGAGAAAAAAAATTTTCTTGATGCTTTGGATTTTTACCTAAGTAAAATCATAATTTTTAAAAAATCACCAAAAATTTATTCCTGGAAATTGAGTTAAAATTTTTTGGAAAATTGTAGTTTAAAATCTTTATTTTTATGTAATATATGACAATTTGTTGGCTGTTAAATGAATATTGAAAGAAAAATTTTTCCTCCAAGCTCTGAATTTTACCTAAGGTAAAATTGCTAAACTTTAAAAAATCACCCAGAATTTATTTTTGAGAATTTAGTAAAGATTTTTAGGATAATTGTACTTTAGAATGTCTATTTTTACATAACATGATTATTTGTATGCTATGTTATTAAGATTTTGAGAAAAATTTTTTTTCTTGAAGCTCTGAATTTTACTTAACCTAAAAACGCTAAACTTTAAAAAAATCTCTGATAATTTATTTTTGGGAATTGAGTAAAGATTTTTAGGATGATTGTACTTTAGAATGTCTATTTTTACTTAACATGACCATTTGTATGTTATGTTATAAAAATTTTGAGAAAAAATTTTTTTCTTGAAGCTTTGAATTTTACCTAAAATCGCTAAACTTTAAAAAATCGCTGATAATTTATTTTTGGGAATTGAGTAAAAATTTTTAGGATAGTTGTAGCTTACAATGTTTAATTTTACATAACAAAATTACTTGTATGCTATATTATTAAGATTTTGAGAAAAAAAATTTTTCTTAAAGCTCTGAATTTTACCCAAGCTAAAATTGCTAATTTTAAAAAATCACCCAAAATTTATTTTTGGGAATTGAGTAAAAATTTTTAGGATTATTGTAGTTTAGAATGTTTATTTTTACATAACATGATCATCTGTATATTATGCTATAAATATTTTGAGAAAAAAAATGTTTTTGAAGCTCTGAATTTTACCTAACCTAAAATCACTAAATTAAAAAAAATCGCTGATAATTTATTTTTAGAAATTGAGTAAAAATTTTTAGGATAACTGTAACTTAGAATGTCTATTTTTACATAACATATTCATTTGTACGTTACTTTAGAAAGATTTTGAGAAAAAAAATTTTTTTGAAGCTCTGAATTTTACCCAACCTAAAAATCCCTAAACTTTAAAAAATCGCTGAAAATTTAATTTTGAGAATTGAGTAAAGATTTTTAGGATAACTATAGTTGAAATTGTCTATTTTTACATAATATAATCATTTGTATTTTGTTATAAAAATTTTGAGAAATTTTTTTTTTTTTCTTGAAGCTCTGAATTTTACCTAAGGCTTAAACTTTAAAAAATCGTCCAGAATTTATTTTTGGGAATTGACTAAAGATTCTTAGGATAATTGTACTTTAGAATGTTTATTTTTACATAACATGATCATTTGTATGTAATATTATAAATATTTTGAAAAAAAAAAATTTAAAGTTTTAGATTTTTATACAATTTGAAATCGTAAATCTTTAAAAAATCACTAAAAATTTATTTTTGTGAATTAAGTAAAGATTTTTTGGGTAATTGTAGTTTAGAATGTTTATTTTTATATAACATATGATAATTTGTTTGTTGGGTTATAAAAATATTAAGAAAAAAAAAAGATTTAAAGCTTTGGGTTTTCACAATTAATCTAAAATCGTTCAACTTTAAAAAATCACAACTTCTTAATATAATATTAATTTTAAGTTGATACTTTAAAGTTCGTTTTAATTTTGTGTAAACGCCTCCATAAAATAAATGAAAATTGGCTATCTCAAACTTGTGTCGTAATAATATCATACAAAATTTAGTCACCATTCTCCCCCTGTATAAGAAACTCTCCTGATAGGTACGGAGGAGTGATGAAGCCACCAGAAGGGTGGAAGGCCCCCGGGAATTTCCGGAGAAAGCGCTTAATAATATCATCACGCCCTTCTATCCAGATTTTCGCTATTTAGCATTTTTCCTTCTTCAGTAGAGGGCGTAATTTCGATATTATGACTCCCCTTCGCGAGAAAAAAAAATCTCGCCAAATCCAATAAGCATTCTATATTTGAGAAAGACGAAGGGTTTACTCGGACCCATAAAAGGAAAATGAAAGGGATAACTTATATCGATTGAAACAATCTTGCGCGACCGGGCGAAAAAAAAATCCCGGTAAAGGATTCCGAATTATGAGGGATGCTAGATCCGCGGGATTATCAGGGGGGAAGGCTCTCTTTTTTATATCTGGAATAACGATCGTCCCATTCAAAAGATGTCTACGTTTGGCAAAAAACGGGGCTCGTTAAATTTTTACGGAAGCCGGACGAGAATTTGTTGCATTTCAAAAGAAAACCGGCGCCACCGCCGCGCTCATCCCGTCCATTATGCGTCGAATGTGCTCGCCATTGTTCGACCGAAAACTTTTAATAGGTTCAGCTAGGGCCTGCCCTATCCAATTATTTCGAGCGACCCGGTTCCGAGGACTTAAAATTAGTCTTTTAAAATAGGAATTTGTTATTAAAAATAGATGCCGAGGACCTATTGTGTCCTTAGATGTTTTCCTATAGAGAAACTTCTATCATTTGAGGACCATCAGATAAATTATTCAAATAGACGTTTGTTAAATATAATACTTCTAAGTTTATCTCTTTGATACTTGAAAAGAAGACTTTGATGAAGATAACTTTCATCTATAATATGAAATTATAATATATTATTTTTTTAATGGTTTTTTTGGAAATCGCTTTCCGGACGATTCAATGGTTTTATTTTGGGGGGGTCCGTGAAACATTTCGAAAAAACGACCCTGAAAATCGAACGACGTTGCGGTAACCCTAATTGAAATTAAAATTCTCGATCGTCCACTTTTTGTCCAAAAAGCCACCGGCTCCGCGACTCTGCTTCCGGCTAACCTTCTGAACGGCTTTATAACGCAACGTTATATGCGAATCGGGGCTCCTTTGGACCCGAAACGGTCGATTTAAGCCCTAAACGAAGTCCCCGTTTTCAGTCATTTTCGATTTGGGCCGATAAAACACTTGGTTCAATTTTCATAAACGTTATTTATTATTCTAACCACGCTAATGCCACATGAAATGTCAAAACGATCGGCTTATTAATAATTATCAAATATTTAATTTATGCAGAGCAAAAATTCGAATAAACTTCACTAAAAACTAATTAAATTCTTGAAAATATCACCAAAGTTACTAAAATTTTTAATAATTACCAATTAATTTCAAATTACCAATATTTTTAACAATTCCACCAAAAATGATTAAAGTTAATAAAAATTCCACCAAAGTTATCAACTTTTTTAACAATTCCATCGAAAACATACTGAACTTTATAAAGATGCCATCAAAAATTAATAAAATTGGAAAAATTTCACTAAAAACTTACTAAATTCGTAAAAATTCCATAAAAAACACTGAATTTTTTAAAAATTCCATCAAAAATGAATAAAATTCGCAAGAATTCCACCAGTGTTATCAAAATTTTTGATAATTTCACCAAAAATATACTGAATTTCTTAAAAATTCCAACAAAAATTAATACAATTTGCAAAAATTCCACCAAAAGCATACTAAATTCATAAGAATTTTACCAAAAGCACTGTTTTTTTTTTATTCCACCAGAAATGAATAAAATTCGCAAAAATTCTACCAATGTTATCAACATTTTTGATAATTCCACCAAAAACATACTGAATTTTTTTAAAATTCCACCAAAAATTAATACAATTTGCAAAAATTCCACCAAAAACTTACTAAATTCATAAGAATTTTACCAAAAACAAGGTTTTTTTTTATTCCACCAAAAATGAATAAAATTCGCAAAAATTCAACCAATCTTTTCAAAATTTTTGATAAAATTCCAGCAAAACCATACTGAATTTTTTAAGAATTCCACCAAAAACTTACTAAATTCATAAGAATTTTACCAAAAACACTGAATTCTTTTTAAATTCCACCAGAAATGAATAAAATTCGTAAAAATTCCACCAAAGCTATTAAAATATTTACCAACTACACCCAAAACTTACTGATTTTTTTTTTTTTTCACCAAAAACTTAAAATCCTAAAAATTACACCTAAATTGTCAACATTTTTAACAAATCTACCAAAAACTTACCAAATTTTTTAAAAATTCCACCAAAATGTCCAAATTCTTTTAAAATTCCACCAAAAATCAATCAAATTAGAAATAATTTCATAAAAAATTAACTAAACCTTGAAAATTCCATCAAAAATTTAGTAAATTCATAAGAATTCCACCAAAGTTACTAAAATCTTTAATAATTTTACCAAAAATAATGAATTTGTTTAAAATTCCACCAAAAATTAATACAATTTGCAAAAATTCCATCAAAAACTTACTAAATTCATAAGAATTTTACCAAAAGCACTGATTTTTTTTTATTGCACCAGAAATGAATAAAATTTGCAAAAATTCCACCAATGTTATCAAAGTTTTTGATAATTCCGCCAAAAACATACTGAATTTTTTAAAAATTCCACCAAAAACTTACTAAATTCATAGGAATTTTACTAAAAACACTGAATTTTTTTAAAATTCCACCAGAAATGAATAAAATTCGCAAAAATTCCACCAAAGCTATTAAAATATTTAACAACTACACCCAAAACTTGCTGAATTTTTTTTATTCCACCAAAAACTTACAAAAATCCTAAAAATTACACCGAAATTGTCAACATTTTTAACAATTCTACCAAAAACTTACCAATTTTTTTTTAAATTCCACAAAAATGTCCAAATTGTTTTAAAATTCCACCAAAAATCAATCAAATTAGAGACAATTTCATTAAAAATTAACTAAAACCTTGAAAATTATATCAAAAACTTAGTAAATTCATAAAAATTCCACCAAAATTAACAAAATTCTTAATAATTTTACCAAAAATAATGAATCTTTTAAAAATTCCACCAATAATGATTAAAGTTAATAAAACTTCTACCAAAGTTATCAACTTTTTTAACAATTCCATCAAAAACAAACTGAATTTTATAAAAATTCCACCAAAAATGAATAAAATTGGAAAAATTTCACTAAAAACTTACTAAAGTCGTAAAAATTCCATAAAGAACACTGAATTTTTTAAAGATTTCATCAAAAATGAATAAAATTCGCAAGAATTCCACCAATGTTATCAAAATTTTTGATAATTCCACCAAAAACATATCGAATTTTTTAAAAAATTCCACCAAAAATTAATACAATTTGCAAAAATTCCACCAAAAACTTACTAAATTCATAAGAGTTTTACCAAAAACACTGAATTTTTTTTTAAATTCCACCAGAAATGAATAAAATTCGCAAAAATTCCACTAAAGCTATTAAAATATTTAACAACTACACCCAAAACTTACTGAATTTTTTTTATTCCACCAAAAACTTAGAAATATCCTAAAAATTACACCGAAATTGTCAACATTTTTAACAATTCTACCAAAAACTTACCAAATTTTTTAAAAATTCCACCAAAATGTCCAAATTCTTTTAAAATTCCACCAAAAATCAATCAAATTAGAAATAATTTCATTAAAGAATAACTACAACCTTGAAAATTCTATCAAAAACTTGGTAAATTCATAAAAATTCTACCAAAGTTACTAGAATTTTTAATAATTTTACCAAAAATAATGAATTTTTTTAAAATTCCACCAAAAAACTTACTAAATTCTTAAGAATTTTACCAAAAACACTGATTCTTTTTTATTCCACCAGAGATGAATAAAATTCGCAAAAATTCCACCAGTGTTATCAACATTTTTGATAATTCCACCAAAAACACACTGAATTTTTTAAAAATTCCACCAAAAAGCTTACTAAATTTATAAGAATTTTACCGAAAACTTAATTTTCTTTTAAATTTCACCAGAAATGAATAAAATTCGCAAGAATTCCACCAATGCTATCAAAATTTTTGATAATTCCACCAAACACATACTGAATTTTTTAAAAATTCCACCAAAAATTAATACAATTTGCAAAAATTTCACCAAAAACTTACTAAATTCATAAGAATTTTACCAAAAAACTGAATTTTTTTAAAATTCCACCAGAAATGAATAAAATTCGCAAAAATATTATCTAAAAATAAGTAAATTCATTTCGGTATTATCGCAGTTTCCTTCTGAAAATAGAATTTATCGCATACCCAGGGTCGTGTTTGGGGAGACCAAAAGGCCATCAACGAAGTTTGTCACATCCCCAATCCCGACGGACCCATTTCGAATTTGCATTAATATTCTTTGTTTCCGAAAGTTTTTATCGGGCCACGTGATATACGCGAGCATCGATGGAAATTTATGACCCGTAGCGGCCCTATCGCGAACACTCCCTGAATAAGAACAACTTTGGACGTCCGTTCGTACTCCTTCATCGATTTAAGAAGCAAATATAAAAAGTTTCTTAAATATTAAGAAATTTCTTTTTGACTGTGAGACCTTAGGTTGGGTTTAAGGACGTTCTGTCGGGAGGCGACGGTAGCGGAAGGGCGTCGTGACGGCGGAAGAAGGTTAACATATGCCGAGCGCGACGTCACTTCGAATAAGATGTCACGTGATCTGCGACTAACCGCAGGCGCTGTCACGCCGCTTTACATACCTAAGATGTGCGGAAAGATAAAAGTAACGACCGCCGCGGGAAGGAGTGGAAAACCCTTGTCTAGAAAATCCCTCGTGATTTTTACTCGCGATCTCCTTTGCTGAAAATTCAGCGAGACGCCGTTTAACGAAACGCCGATCGCCGCGAACGGAAACAATTCAATTTTAGCGCCGTTTTATGTTCCAATCTCGAAACTTTTCCAAAATTTAATCGTTCCAATTCGCCGTACCTTTCTGGGAGCAATTTCCCCCAGACCGAAATTAGAATCCGGAATCCGGGATGTTTTGCTAACGGCGCAGCGTTTCCGAAACTTTCGAGCGAGGTAAAATCGGAAGATCCCGGGCTATTTAACGCGCGAACTTCGGCAAAACACAAACTTCCCGCGAATTCGGCGCTTTGAACAATAGTTTAAAACACAATCCCGCGGGATACCGGGAATGAGACACACCTCGGGCGTGTGGAGACAGTTGGAGGTACATTTGAATAAATTGAAACTTCTCCTCAACCAACCCTACCCTAGTCTTAATTACGACAACTAAGAAATTCTCAAATTTCATCAAAGCATTATCAAAATGTAATTGTAGAATATGAAATTTTTTTTGAAAAAATCATCTTAGTAAAGTCAACCAAAAACTTGTAAGTATGGAGACAGAGAGTTCAAATAGCCCAAATGATTAAAATTGTCATAAGATTTTATAATTACACGACGTCAACGTGATTACCAGAAAATACGTCCTTATTTTGTTTGGATGTAATGTAGCAACGTCTAAATGCATTCATAAGAATATATGGAGACAACCATATATTTGTGTTGATGTTCTGTAGTGTCGTACAGATAGACCTTAAATTGAAAGTTTTCTTCAGTCAACATGAGCTAAATTTTAACCCATTAATTGCCACGATGTCCATTTGGGACTTTTGGAATTATACTTACACCATTCGGCGCAAAGTTTTGTGTAAATATATAAACTATGAGGCCAAAAATTTCAAAAAGAAATTTGGCAGTTAATGGGTTAATTGCGACCACTAAAAAATCTGAAATTTCTTGAAAGTAATATCAAAATATAATAGGAGATGAAAAATTTTCTGGTTGGAAACATGTTCAATTCCCTTGTGACGATCATCTCACTCTCCAAGTCGCCCAAATGGCTGAGGCCGTAATAAGTAAGGCCAAGGAAGCTCGGTCTCGCGGGAGCAATCACACCAGATTAGGACGCGCGACCTGACGGCCATAAAACCGAAACAGATAGTAACGGCCGACGGGATAATGGACGAACAATGGCCCCGGCAAGAGTAGGGCTGTAAATACCGGAATATGGTTTAATTTTTGCCCCACCGCCCGCCCTTAAACCTAAGTGTTATTACGTCACGGCCGCCGTGGCGCCATCCACGAGACTAAAATTAGTTCTGTGACACAGAAGACGCTGTTTCGTTACGGTTTACGACATAAGACAACCCTAAACCGAGAATCCAAAAAACAAACTCTCGGATACGTATTAGATTAAATTTGTACCGAGATACCTATAAGCTGTAATCGTCATATCTGCTTTAATACACCGAACTTGTATTTGTTCATCACCCTTAAAGCAATTTAACATTCGAATTTAATTCCCAACCCTCCGGAGCGAATTAGACGACGATCTAATCCTTCAACGTCTCTCCAGACGTCGCCAGACTATAATCCCACGACTCGTATCTCTCAATTTTATTTAACCGCCTCGCCCAAACCCGAAACACGCTCCAGATACCGCGGGCGACCCCCCAACCCGAATGGATGACATCTTTTCTCGAAGAAGGCAACACGCGACGCAGTGCGTATTCGGCGCCCTTTCGAGAAGCCGTTGGGCGTCCCGGAAGAGCGCGTCCCGTAGATAGACGTCCCGGGCGTCCCGGCGCGGCGATAAGGGCTGCGATAGCGGCGGGAAATATATTGCGGAAGCGTGAGCGGCACGCGAGGGGACGCGCAGGCGCGACCCGCGGGTCGGACCTCCACGGGTCGTCCCTCTTCGGGAACGGGAAACTTTTATTATGGTAATGCGGACGATGTCACCGGCTCTCCGAGCGGATACGCGATATTTATTACGCCGCCCTGTGCGGTCACGGTAGACGCTGCACGCAGCACCGACGCCGCCATCGGTACCGACGCCGCGACGTCCGCTCCACTTAATTATGCACGTCGGGATGTCAGGACGTGGTGAATCTAATCCCTGAACGATACGATACGTGTCTGATATATTTTAGATTTAATGGTATCAACGATATTCTAAATAAGGGGAAGATAGAATTTCAGTAAAGGTGGTTACACACTAAAGCGACAATACACATCACGATATTATACTCTAGGACTAAACAAAAATATCGTTTGAAGTGTTTTATATGGTATAAACCGCATTAAAAATCGATTTTTATATGCACTACACTAAAGGTCAATTCTCACTTGCATTACACTCAACTGCTTAATAGTGTGCCTATGGTGATTTTAAAAATGACTATTATACTGCTCTGTTAATTCAAAAAGGCGCATCTACAAATTTTGATGGTTTTGAGTTAAACACGGTTCTGGGTTCACCTGCACCTAATACATCTCACTGTTAAGAAATTTCGACGTATCGGTTATTTTCGTAAGAGAAAACAGTTAATAAAAGAAAGGCGTATCTGCAAATTTATAGACTATGTTAAATTAATTAGACGTATTTGGGCTTTTTAGTTAAATCAACCGTATTTGCATTGGCATACGGCAGATACGCCATTTTGATCTAACAATGTCTATCTTTTCATACGTGCTCGAATGACTGTGCTAGAAATGAAGTTGTAATTACAGCAGATCTGCAAAAAGTCATTATGCTTCCTCGGTGCGATACATTCAAAGAGGTGATTTTCGTACCAAGGATCATTGCATATAATGAAAGTTTTGTTCCTGCTGGAAAACGCCTTAAAGTACCATCTTTTGCGGTTGTTTGGCACGAAGCTATTGCAGGTCGTTGTAAAAGCGATATTACAGTGAAAGGTCTAGTACGCGGACGCTCTAATAAGCGGACATCTCTCATAACCGGACAAAACCTTGGCACGAACCTCGCCTCAAAGATATGTCTTTCCATACAAACTGCTCTCTCTTAAATGGACGCTCTAATAACCGGACAAAAATGTTGGCACCGTCAGTGTTCGCTTATTAGAGCTTTCACTGTATTAGTTCATTTTATTCACACTTGTTGCAAATGCGAAACATAACTCACCTAATCGAGTGGATGAACAACTGTTCATCACAAAATAAAAATTGGACACTTTACAATTTTTTCGTATACCTTCTCAACTGCGATGAAGTTGCTCTTGAACTTTTAGAATTAAAATATTTCGAACTGAGCCATACCTTTATGGCTGCGGATTCTTTCCACCATCACATTGAACATTCTTTGAAAATGAATGGAAAAGTTTATGATTTTGCTAATTACGTAAATGCAGTGGTAACTTCTTGTAAATCCGTACAAGTAATTGAACTGAGGGATAGTAGTTTCTTTTTTGACTGGAAAGGTCATTGTTCTAAAGACAAATTAACTAAAACGTCGCCAAAGCCATATCTCAGCGATATGGTTCACGTCATATTCCGCAGAAGTGAAAAACCCCTCACTTATGCAATATGCAACATCATTTGGTGAAAATGCTATAAATTTGAATTTTCTAACACACAAAGCTTTTAAAACTGGCATAACAAAGCCTTAGTGCAGAAATATGTGCAGGGGTGTTACCGAAATAAGAAAACAAACCATTATAAATAAATTGTGCCAAATTATGCCTGCAAATAGGTTACAGTTCTGGAAAAGTTTGCCAGTATTTGCAAAAGAAACTGAAGAAGAAAGTGACTGAATTGTGACAATTACTTCAAATTTATTTAAATGTGTTCTTTATACATAGATTAAACATTGATATTCAAAAATTTAATTTACGTTACGTTAAATGTGTACGTTTTTTGAAATAAAATGCTTCATTTCATTAGATGCGATTTTTTTATTCCAAATTATGAGGATTGTATTAGCAGAAAATAGCATATCTATCAAAAGTTAGATTTATAATATAAAACTTCTGTTTTTAAAGTTTGTAATGGAAAATAGAAGTTAAATTTTAACACTTTCTAAAGACAGAAGTTTATTTTTTTATAAACTTCACTATGGCATAAAACAAAACACAAAAGTTCATTTTGCTCAAAATTCTGTTTTGTGCAAACACGCCCATTTGGATTAACAGGGCAGTATAGACGACGTAGTAATTTTTTTTAAATATAATAATAGAGAAGAGGATATATAATTTTGTAACCAGCATAGAGACGAAGGCAATGAATGCTATGAGCGCGTTACTGAAGAAATACAATTTCGTTTTAGTAAACAAAAAACTCGATTTCGACTGAATCCAGCGTCCATAATTCGGAAAAAGAAAGAAAGGAAAAGAAAATGCCTAAAAAAACAAGAATACATAGAGTTCACCATGATCTAGGCATGCCTAGTCTTTCTAAATGAAAAAAATCTAAATTTTTGAATGTAAAATCTAAAAGAATAGAACATAAAACTCGAACAGCTACTTTGCAAGAATTTTTAAATGTGCGAGTAGAACAGTCAGCACCTTCCCACCTTTGTGGCAAACAGAAGTTAGAAGTTAAGCGTAGAGTTTTTGATATAGAGATACTACAGTACTTAATTCTTCGTTGTGTAGAAGGAAAAGTGACTGTTTATATGAAGGGTTTTGTGCAAGAAGTCCCTAAGTGACATTTTCACGATTTTGTACTATCTGCATCATCAGATGCAACATCACGTATTTTCATAATATTGAAACTATTTTGTTCGTATAAGTCTCTGAACAGTTAAATTCTTATATACTTCTTTTATGCCTTCACTAGACTTTTTTTTGAAAAGTGCCTAAGTTCTAAAAAGTCCCTAAGTAAAAAGAAATAAGACGGCGGTGACTTCGGTTTCTATTTGTATTGTAAAATTTTATGTTTACTGTCACTTGAGTTATTGTGCTTTAATTGTTGACTATTAACAAAAATGAGCGATATTAATAAAAAAATATCTGGTAAGTTAAATCAAAATTTCAATCGCGTTAATACGTAACATTTAACTTGCCTGTACAGAACCATTTTCAAGTAATGACGAAGAGGAAGAAGTTCAATGTAAAAAGAGAAAATCCGACCCAAAGCAATGGGTGCGCGAAAAGAAAAAGATGAGCTTAAAAAACTCACGAAAACCATCTGAAATGCCAAAGTGTCGTTGCAACTGCAAAAGTAGAATTTCTAGCGATTCTCGCGAGCAAATATTTGAAAGAAAAAGAAGAAGACAAGGAGTTTTATAAGTTGTTAGATGAAGAAAGCGATCAAATGGAAGATGGAGAAGAAGAAAAATCAGATATAGAAGAGTATGAATAAATTTGTTGTTCGTCCTGTTTAAAAATATTATTTTTTCTTTGTTAAGAACATTCATTTCTTTATAAGTTTATTTGTTATAGACAGTCCAGAATTTTGTTAGAATATGTTTGCAGTTTTGATGTTATTGTTACTTCTTTGAATAAAATACATAATTGTTTTTTTTTTTTTTTTTTGAAAGTCCCTAAGTTATAATAAAAACCCTTAATATCTCAAAACATTAAAATGTCACTTAGGGACTTTTTGCACGAAACCCTTCATATACTAATTGAGAAATGTAAACGTGAAGGAAATATTAACAAAGACGCAATCTGTATGTACATATAAAGTGGGACTCATTGAAAATACTAGTAAGTAACGATCATTACAAAGATAAGACCTTGTGGTAAATGGTACTTAACCGTTTTACATTCTCAACATCAATTGCATTAGTCGTTTTAAAATAACACTAAATCTTGTTTGTGTTTATTTCCTGATTTCACTTATTTCTATATAATGTTAATTTTAAACTATGTGTCTATAAGGAGAAATTTAATTTTTTTCAATTTTTTTTTGGTAATAATAAAAAAATCTTCTATGAACGAAGAGACAATCTGTATAAGTCTGGTTTGTCGAAAATAGTAAGTAATGATTCCTATAAAGAGATAAAAATCTTGTGACAGGTGATACTTAAACATTTTACATTCTCGACATCTATTGCCATAACTCATTTCAGGATGGCACTAAATCTTATCTCCATCCGTTTTCGCTGTTCGCGAAAAAAAAGTACGTATTCAGGGGACGGTGTCAAAACATATTCTCCATTCAGCCCCCGCTAACGTGCACGTTTTTATCTCCCGTTTAAAAATGCATCGCATCTGCCTGGTGGTTTATCCGTTTTCAATCCGCACTTATCGCTAAAAGGAGAGGGCGTCGGGCGATGAATGTTTTATACCGGATGTGCCGCAGGCGCGGTTTTGTACTTTCCCCGGTCGCTGCGAGTTAATCCGTTGTAAAGGAATTACTCGTGCGAAATGTCCGTTTTTGAAGGAAAATTGACAGGTAAAGGATAAAGCTAACGCCTTTTATCTCGTTGATGAGTCGGTTCCTTTAAAAGTCCATTGTGCTTCTATTCTCCTCCGTCGTTTGGACGTTTAACTTTGGCGCGACTTGTGACGACTTTTTCAATGGAACAACGGGGATTTCGTTAAGCCCTCGTTCGACTTTTCCACTTCTGAAAGGGGTTAAACTCGCTTTATGGGATTTTTACTGTTGGCCTACTTAGGGCGAAAGGGCGTTATAAATTTTTGCAACTTTCTCCTTGGCACGGAGTCTTTATTACTTGTAAAGTTTCGCGGAAGGATTCGGTGTCGAACGCCCCAAAATTCGCACATTGTGTTAACGGCGTCTCTATTTTTATAGTGGAGGAACGGGTTGTGCCTTCTTAGAGGCTCACTGCTTCGGAGAAGGTTAGTTTTACGGTGTCTTTACTAAAGATTTACGAGCTTTCCGTCGTGGGCGTAATGAAAGTGGGCAATTTGGAAAGAACCACCGTTAGAATGTATGTTTATGGAACCGTTACGGTTTAGCGAAACTTTCCAAAAAAAAGTAACCATCCTTCGAGTTTTAATTACACACATTCCCAAAACGAACTAAAAAGTTAAAAAAAAACTCTCATTTCCCCAATTTTTTTAGTAAAAAACGCGTCCTAATTACACATATCTCCTTACATGTCATCCTCCAACAAATTAGGCTTCGTAACGGTGGTCCTCTTCCAAGAAGAAGCACCGATCGAAGTTTCGGAAAGAAACCGACAAATTAAATATCCACTTTCTTGTTCGTTTTCTTCGGTTAGACAATGGTCCGTCGAAAAACCACCGAGACAAAAGGCTACGTGAAGGGATTGTCTTTTGTGGGCTTTTGTTCGATACCGATTGATTATCATAACGTCGCTGTCATGTGGACCGTGACTCACCGGCGAGACCGAACGAAAAAAGAGGTAGTGGACACATCAGAGTTCGTGCGAAGACGATTTTCTTTTATTGGTGGGCCGTTAAAATTTTACTAGCGTTCCGGAGTACGTGAACAAACACGTGGAGGTTAAATAGTCGAAATAGAAAGACTTGATAAGAATTTTAAAACCTGTTAGAACACTGGGAAAGTATTTTAGAGAAAAGTGACGAAATACTATGATTTATTGAATTTTTATTTATGGAGTCATTCAAATTCTTTTTAATGTTTAAAAATATATTATTTCTTTAAGAGTGGTTATTACTTTGTCCCTGGAAAGAGCTAAAATAAAATAACTAACATAATATAATATAATTTCATTAATATAAAATCAAATAAACAAAGGACGTTACTTCTAATATACAAAGAAAACTTAGTTATTAAATATATAATGAACCCAAAGAGATGTAACATACGAAATTCGCACAATACCACAAATAATACCACAAATAATACCCACGTTAAAAACTAAAATTTTTATTATGAATACAAAAACACGTCTAATTATACACCGGCCGTTGTAAAGTTTGTAACGACACCTGTTTCATCCTCCACCATTATCAATTATACAAAGGGAGGCACAATGGCCGCTATGTTTGCCCGCAGCCGGGTTCATTATGTCTGAAGAAAGCTATACACGCGTGTGTTTTATCTCCGTCTGAATTTATAGGTGTTTTTAAGGTTTGCCGGACGCGGGGTGCCCTCGCCTTTTATACCCTAGATTTTTATGTGGTTTTGTTAAGAGTGATCTAGAAAGGAAGGATGTGTGCTCGTACAACCACCAAATTCGTTCGACTTCCTACGCCCTGTTTATTTTACGACTGCGGTCGCATTATCGCTTGTCACGCTCTGGCGAGGATCAATTTGGACGATAATGTATAAATAGATTCAGTCCACTACGCCTACGTTTCAAAATTCTAGTGATAACTTCTTCCTAATGTTATTTTTTTTTTCTATTTTAAGATTATTATTCTTTGAGTATATTACCAAAAAAATTAAAAAAATTCCCAAAATCACCAAAAAATTTTTACCGAACCCAACAAAACCTCAATAAATTTTGATCAACTTTAAAAAATCATACTGTCTTTATTTTTAGGAATTAAGAAAAGTAAATTTAAGTAAAAGTAGATTAAAATATCTATTCATCATTAAATAAATTAGATTTTTTTCTAAATATAACCAAAGAAAACTAAAAAAATTCAAAGTCACTAAAAATTTTTCACCGAACTTAACCTCAATAAATTTTGACCAACTTTCAAAAATCATAGTGACTTTATTTTTAGGAATTGAGAAAAGTAAAATTCAAGAAATATAGTTTAAAATCTCTATTTTTCATTAAATAAATTAGGTTTTTTTTTAAGTTTTACCAAAAAAATTTAAAAAAATCCAAGTCACTAAAAATTTTTCACCGAACTTAACCTCAATAAATTTTGACCAACTTTCAAAAATCATAGTGACTTTATTTTTAGGAATTGAGAAAAGTAAAATTCAAGAAAGATAGTCTAAAATCTCTATTTTTCGTTAAATAAATTAGGTTTTTTCTAAGTTTTACCAAAAAAATTAAAAAAATTCCAAAAGTCACTAAAAAATTTTTCACCGAACTTAACCTCAAATTAATTGTCAAATAAATTTTGACCAACTTTAACAAATCATACTGATTTTATTTTTAGGAATTAAGAAAAATAAATTTAAATAAAAGTAGATTAAAATATGTATTTTTTATTAAATAAATTAGGTTTTTTCTAAGTTTTACCAAAAAAATAAAAAAAATTCCAAAAGTTACTAAAATTTTTTCATTTATATTTTGGTATAGTTCGAATATCTTTATTATTTCAAATGATTTATTGGTTAGTAAATAACGGTTTCGACACTTTTAACCCTTCGCAAAAAAAGTCCAACTTCAAACAAAGACAACCAGGAAATCAATAAGAGATTACAAACGGTCCCGTTAGGTTTTCGGAAGGTGGAGAAACCCATATTGCCCCAGTTCCAGTTCGAACCGTGAAGGGGTTAGGGTTTTTGCGAGCTTTCTCGCAGCTTTTTCGAGGAAAAGCTCGCGCTACGAAGGACGATTTATTTTCATTTGGCGGGGTGTCAAAGCCGGGCTACCGTTGGCCCCTTTGTCGCTTTTCCCTCGTCACGGTTAAATTTGCTCTCGTCTTTGCAATTCCGCGCTACCTGCTCTGTTATTACGGTTTTCTTTTGTCCCTCAAGAACAAATTACCCGACGGTCCCGTACACAATTAGTAATAGCGAAGTGAAAAATTAAAACCACCCCGAGCGAGACAAAGAAGTTGTTTCACGGTCGAGACGATAAATTCAATTTTACGGTTTGTATATTTGGTCCGAAGGCGCGATTCGAAATATTCGTTAACCTAAGCCTTTGGGACACCCGTAGAGTGAATCTAATCGATTACCAAACCGGATTAAAGCTTAAGGAATTATCAATTAGACCGTGGTGGGATTATTTAAAAAATACCAGGTGTCGCTTTAATATCTTAGAAGACAATCCGTAAAGAATTCGGTTTAAATTATATATTAACATTAATATCTCTCCCAAGAACATGAAATCGCAAAAGCAGAAAACAAACAAATTCTCTGGAGGTAAACGTGTTGTTGCACAAATGCACAAATGCAGGTAGCGTCTTTGACAAATTATCGTGCGCTTTACGCGAATGGAGAACAAAGAAAAAGACGGGTTTGAGTAACGGGTGCGACCCGGAAAATGGAAGAAACGAGGCTAAACGTATTTAGAGACATAAGGTTCTCTTTGGAATTACACAAAGTGCTACAAATATAGACCCAACCGACATAAGTAGAATAAAAGAATCCGTTTAAGCTGTTTAAACTTGTTTTCTTCATAATAACTAAGTTATTTCAAATATGAAATTATTTTTTTTAATTTTACTTTTATTATTCCTCGAAATTAATTAATCTTTTTTATTCACTCATAATTACTTTTAAATGACTTGTAAAAGAGTGAATTTCGTAGAAGACAAAAGCCACCCATGTAGAAAAAAATAGACGTCCAAGATACCAGTGAACATTATTGAAGGAGCGTCTTCCAGATGGAATATAAATAACCCTTAGTGGCTCTTTTGTCGGTCTGTAAATCCACCCTATAGTTCTACCTGCGACAGCGGGGGTTCGTCGATATTTGGCCCCTCGCCGCACGATCCTCTTGTTTGTTTACAGATTTTAGGTGTTTTAACGATCCGAAGCAGACATCGGAAATTTTAATTTCGACCGCCTCGCCTTATTATACAAATTCTAACGGTCTATGGAAAAAGGAGGAAATCGAAAATACGCCCACTTAACGTCCCTGCGAAGGGAACAAAAAATAAGAGATACAAAACATATGGTCGTGATGGTTTTCTCACATTCTTGCCACCCAAGAAGAAAGCCAGAGGCGAGCTCGGGGTTAATCTATTTAAACTAGCGATTTGACACGTACGAGCTTAAAACAAATAAACGGGAAAACTATCGATTTCCGGACTTAATAAAATCTTCTATACTGTTAAAAATATTTTGATAATAATAATAAGAAATTTAGCTTCTCTGACAATAAGAAAAAAATAAACAACCTAAAAACGTCGAAGTTAAAACTTAAAAAAATCGTTCAAACTTTAATTTTAGAAATTAAGAGAAGATTTTTTGATAAAGTGTAGATTAAAATGTCTACTTTAATATAAGATAAAAATTTGTAACTTGGGTTATAAAAATTTTGAGAAAAAAATTTTTTTTTACTTCTACATTTTCTAACCTAGAAAAGGCCCAAATTAGAACTTAAAAAAATCGTCCAGACTTTAATTTTAGGAATGAAGAGAAAGTTTTTTGGTAAAATATAGATTAAAATGTCTACTTTAATATAAAATAAAAATTTGTAACTTGGGTTATAAAAATTTTGAGAAAAAAAAAATTTTTTACTGCTACATTTTTTAACCTAGAAAAGGCCCAAATTAGAACTTAAAAAAATCGTCCAGACTTTAATTTTAGGAATGAAGAGAAATTTTTTTTGATAAAATATAGATTAAAATGTTTACTTTAATATAAGATAAAAATTTGTAGCTCGCGTTATAAAAATTTTGAGAAAAAATATTTTTTTACTTCTACATTTTCTAACCTAGAAAAGGCCCAAATTAGAACTTAAAAAAATCGTCCAGTCTTTAATTTTAGAAATGAAAACAAGATTTTTGGGTAAAGTATAGATTAAAATGTGTACTTTAATATAAGATAGAAATTTCGAGATTGGCTTATAAAAATTTTGAAAAGTCAAAGTATTTCGAATACCCAATATTTTTTTACAATTTCATTCGTATCACTAATATTTAGTACAAAATAAGACCACCAAGAATTCTTTTCTAGAATAATTTCTATACGAATTAAAGAATTCTAAATTCTTTGAAAGTTCTACAATTGCGTTCCTTTGAATCGTACCGGAAATGGGCAAATCTACTAACGCACAAAAGAAAATCGTCGTTAATCCGGAAAACAAAGTTTCGGATTACCGATTACCACGTGACAGGAAGCGAGCTTCGTTCGCAATAGAAAGCAACGTAGCGTCGTCGTTCGTACACAAGAGGTTGTTTCGATATCGGAAACATAATATGAGCCCCGCTAAAGGACTCACGAGGTACCTATTAATCTCGAAGAGAACATAACCGCTCGAGTGGACGACATTGTGGCAGCTGGTGCAGATTCTCCTGCGACCAGATGATCGCCGCGCTCCTTTGAGTCAAGTAGAAATGCGATTATGAGGGGTCCTGGTTAGACACTCAGGTAGCTACTTAACAATGCCCTTTCGCGCTGTTATTCTTTCGTAGTCGTCCGCAGCGAACGTCGACCATTGTTACGAGAGTGCGGAGCACTCCTGGCCCTAATCCAGCGTGCTCTTTCGTATTTTTACTGCGGGATTAGCGCTGGCTCGGAACGACGCTTTGTGCAACTTACAAATTTCTCTGACGCGCCATAAATCGCGTTTGGGACGTCAAAGTGCCGCGATTTCTGGATACCCAATTAAAACTTCTAGTTGCGACCACGTTTTAACCGTTTTAGTTACGAATACGTTCTAAATTCCCCAAATTCAATTTTAAATAATATTTTTAAATGGTGAATTAAGACTAAAGAAAGAGGTGTGTCTTTATTCCTGAAACTAAAATTTGGACGATTTTTTATAGTTTCTTCTTTGATGTTTTCTAGGTTCGAAAATGTAATAGTTAAGAAAAAAAATTTTTTCTGAAAATTTTGATAATCTAACATAGAAATGTTTATGTTTTATATTAAAGTAGACAATTTAATCTATAATTTACCAAAAATTTTTTGATCTAATCTAAAAACTAAAGTCTAAACGATTTTTTAAAGTTCCTTCTTTTGTATTTTCTAGGTTAGAAAATTTAGTAGTTAAGAAAAAATTTTTTTCTGAAAATGTTGATAACCTAACCCACAAATTTCTATATGTTATATTAAAATAGACAATTTAGTCTATAATTTACCAAAAGTTCTTTGCTCTAATCTAAAAACTAAAGTCTGAACGATTTTTTAAAGTTCCTTCTTTTGTATTTTCTAGGTTAGAAAATTTAGTAGTTAAGAAAAAAAAAATTTTTCTAAAAATTTTGATAACCTAATCTATAAATTTTTATTAGTTATATTAAAGTAGACAATTTAATCTATAATTTACCAAAATTTTTATGATCTAATCTAAAAACTAAAGTCTGAATGATTTTTTAAAGTTCCTTCTTTTGTATTTTCTAGGTTAGAAAATTTAGTAGTTAAGAAAAAATTTTTTTCTGAAAATGTTGATAACCTAACCCACAAATTTCTATATGTTATATTAAAATAGACAATTTAGTCTATAATTTACCAAAAGTTCTTTGCTCTAATCTAAAAACTAAAGTCTGAACGATTTTTTAAAGTTCCTTCTTTTGTATTTTCTAGGTTAGAAAATTTAGTAGTTAAGAAAAAAAAAAATTTTCTAAAAATTTTGATAACCTAATCTATAAATTTTTATTAGTTATATTAAAGTAGACAATTTAATCTATAATTTACCAAAATTTTTATGATCTAATCTAAAAACTAAAGTCTGAATGATTTTTTAAAGTTCCTTCTTTTGTATTTTCTAGGTTAGAAAATGTAGTAGTTAAGAAAAAAATGTTTTTCTGAAAATTTTGATAATCCAACCTAGAAATGCTTATGTTTTATATTAAAATAGACAATTTAATCTATAATTTACCAAAAATTTTTTGATCTAATCTAAAAACTAAAGTCTGAACGATTTTTTAAATTTCCTTCTTTTGTATTTTCTAGGTTAGAAAATTTTGTAGTTAAGAAAAAAATCTTTTTCTGAAAATTTTGATAACCCAATCTATAAATTTTTATATGTTATATTAAAGTAGACAATTTAGTCCATAATTTACCAAAAATTCTTTGCTTCATTTTCAAAATTAAACCTTGGAAGATTTTTTAAAGTTCCTTCTTTTGTATTTTCTAGGTTAGAAAATGTAGTAGTTAAGAAAAAAAATTTTTTCTGAAAATTTTGATAACCCAACCCATAAATTTTTATATCTTATAATAAAGTTGACATTTTAATCTATAATTTACCAAAAATTCTTTGCTTTATTCTCAAAACTAAACCCTGGGGGATTTTTTAAAGTTCCTTCTTTGATATTTTCTAGGTTAGAAAATGTAGTAATTAAGAAAAAAAATTTTCTCTGAAAATTTTAATAACCCAATCTATAAATTTTTATATGTTATATTAAAGTAGACAATTTAATCTATAATTTACCAAAATTTTTTTGATCTAATCTAAAAACTAAAGTCTGAACGATTTTTTAAAGTTCCTTCTTTGGCGTTCTCTAAGTTAAAAAATGTAGTAATTAAGAATATATATATTTTTTTTTTCTAAAAATTTTGATAACCCATCCTAGAACTTTTTATATCTTATAATAAAGTTGACATTTTAATTTATAATTAACCAAAAATTCTTCGCTTCATTCTCAAAACTAAACCCTGGAGGATTTTTTAAAACTTTTTCTTTGATGTTTTTTAGGTTGGAAAATGTAGTAGTTAAGAAAAAATTTTTTTTCTGAAAATTTTGATAACCCAATCTATAAATTTTTATATGTTCTACTAAAGTTGACATTTTAATCTATAATTTACCAAAAACTCTTTGCTTTATTTTCAAAACTAAACCCTGGGGGATTTTTTAATGTTCCTTCTTTGAGATTTTCTAGGTTAGAAAATTTAGTAGTTAAGAAAAAAATTTTTTTCTGAAAATTTTGATAATCCAACCTAGAAATGTTTATGTTTTATATTAAAATAGACAATTTAATCTATAATTTACCAAAATTTTTTTGATCTAATCTAAAAACTAAAGTCTGAACGATTTTTTAAAGTTCCTTCTTTTGTATTTTCTAGGTTAGAAAATTTAGTAGTTAAGAAAAAAATTTTTTTCTGAAAATTTTGATAATCTAACCTAGAAATGTTTATATCTCATATTAAAGTAGACAATTTAATCTATAATTTATCAAAAATTCTTTGCTCCAATCCCAAAACTAAAGTCTGAACGATTTTCTAAAGTTCCTTCTTTTGTATTTTCTAGGTTAGAAAATGTAGTAGTTAAGAAAAAAATTTTTTTCTGAAAATTTTGATAATCCAACCTAGAAATGTTTATGTTTTATATTAAAGTAGACAATTTAATCTATAATTTACCAAAATTTTTATGATCTAATCTAAAAACTAAAGTCTGAACAATTTTTTAAAGTTCCTTCTTTTGTATTTTCTAGGTTAGAAAATTTAGTAATTAAGAAAAAAATTTTTTTCTGAAAATTTTGATAATCAAACCTAGAAATATTTATGTTTTATATTAAAGTAGACAATTTAATCTATAATTTACCAAAAATTTTTTGATCTAATCTAAAAACTAAAGTTAGGACGATTTTCTAAAGTTCCTTCTTTTGTATTTTCTAGGTTAGAAAATGTAGTAGTTAAGAAAAAAAAAAATTTCTGAAAATTTTAATAACCCAATCTATAAATTTCTGTATGTTATATTAAAGTAGTCAATTTAGTCTATAATTTACCAAAAATTCTTTGCTCCAATCCAAAAACTAAAGTCTGAACGATTTTTTAAAGTTCCTTCTTTGGCGTTTTCTAGGTTAGAAAATGTAGTAGTTAAGAAAAAAATTTTTTTCTGAAAATTTTGATAACCCAACCCATAAATTTTTATATCTTATATTAAAGTAGACAATTTAGTCTATAATTTACCAAAAATTCTTTGCTTCAATTTTAAAACCAAAGTCTGGAGAATTTTTTAAACTTCCTTCTTTGATATTTTCTAAGTTAGAAAATATAGTTAAAGAAAATTTTCCAAAAACCTTGATTATCCAATTTAAAAATTTTTATATTTATGTTATATGAAAGTTAACAATTTAACCTATTATTTAGCAAAAAATTCTTTGCTTTATTTCGAAAACTAAATCCTGGAGGATTTTTTAAGTTTTACCTTTGAGGTTTTTAGGTTACAATAAATTCCCCAAATTATTTTGAAATAAAAAATTAAAATGTTAAATTAAGATTAGAAGAACGGTTGTTTTTATGTTATTTCCGTAGAAATTAGTTTAATTTTCGTACGAATGGTTGGCGCAGTAAAAGGTAGTTGTAGTATCATAGCGAATCGGTGTTGTAATTTCAATATGATACTACGGCAGCGCGCCCGAGATAAAATCCAATAACAATTAGCGTATTTCACGGGAAAAACCGGCTCAAAAGACGCGCAAATTCCAATTTTAATTAGCCGACCTTTATTTCCATAAAGGGTTGCGCTCTTTACCGCCCCTTGATGAAATTAGCGACAGTAGACGTTAGGGCTTTTTGTCCCTCGGTCCGGAGAGGTCTCGGTTGTTGCCCTAAACGAATTTCAGTTTCCAATTAAGAGGTTCGCGAAAATCCCGATTCACTTCGTCCTCGGCGACGCAACTCGGCGGGCTACGCACTAAAAATTGCGATTTAAACCGGCCTCGGTTAATCCATCGGACAATTTAATTTCACCAAGACAAAAAAGTTTTCCCCGAGATAAAAAAAAAACTCTATAATAAACAACACCGCGTCCGCCGTTTTCCCTTGTACTTTTTGGGTTTCATCAGGGCTTTTTTTCTTTGTCGCCGTTCCCGGGGAAACTTCCTAAGAAGTTTGTTTTAAAACTCCTCCACCGTTCGGCTACAATAGTAATTTCATTAGGTCCGTTCGTGGGGCTCCGCCCCGTATGCAACCCCCAATTAAAACAACAATAGAATTTCCCGTCCGCGGAAGAACGGGATCGACGCTGAATATTTTAACGGCGCGCCCCGGAGTTGAATTATAAGATGGTCCGATGAATAGGTGCCACCGGGTTTAATTGGAATCCGCCGCCTTTATTGCCCGCCCTCCGGTCTCCTTTGACTCCGACTTCTCGAAGAAACGCGAAAAAATTCGAGCTGAATGCGGAAACCCAGGTACCAACGATCCACGCACCCTTTTTTCAAACGCCTTTAATTACGCCCTGCCACCGTCACCCAAGAAAAAAAAAATACGGATAGCGGGACGTAATTAAAGAGAGCGAATAATTAAATACCTCTCTTCGAACTCCTGCCACCGAAATATTTCCAATTGCCGGAATTGGAAAAAGCAGTAAATTTTACCTTCCTTACCTACCACTAAGATTTATGGGATCCCGTGTCATAATACCATCATTAGACTCAGGGTTCGCCTACTAATTTAAGAATATATCATTTGGATAATATGCCTGCATTTTACAAGGGTGTTTCTTATTGGTAAGGAATAAAAAAAATAGTCTTTAGATTACGTTCGTGTCTTTAACTATGAAAATTACACCTGTATACACGTGTAATTTTGAAGCAATCATGGAAATTTCTTCTTGTATACACGATACGCATTATTGTACTGATAAAAAATCTTTACAAGTCTATTAAGGTAATCTGATAACACCATTGGTCACCCTTTAACAATTTTTACAAATAAATTTCGAATGATCTTTTATAGTTAGGAGTTTTTATTGATATATTTGATACTAGTTTAGTTTTATTTTTAGTATTTTTCTAAAAAAAATTTATTGTTTTTGGTTGAATTAATCAACATTTTGGTAACTTTGGTGGAAGCTTTACGAATTTAGTAAGTTTTTGGTGGAATTTAAAAAAAAAATTGGTAAGTTTTTGGTGGAATTTTTACAAATTTTGTAAATTTTTTGGTGGAATTAAAAAAAAATCATTATTTTTGGTAGAATTATTAAAAATTTTAGTAACTTTGGTGGAATTTTTATGAATCTACTAAGTTTTGAATTTTCAAGGTTTTAGTTAATTTTTAACGAAATTGTTTCTAATTTGATTGATTTTTGGTTGAATTTTAAAAGAATTTGGACATTTTGGTGGAATTTAAAAAAAAATTGGTAAGTTTTAGGTAGAATTGTTAAAAATGTTGACAATTTCGGTGTAATTTTAATCCTAAAAATTGGATTCTAGTAAGTTCTTGGTGGAATAAAAAAAATTCAGTAACTTTTGGGTGTAGTTGTTAAATATTTTAATAGCTTTGGTGGAATTTTTGCGAATTTTATTCATTTCTGATGGAATTTAAAAAAAATTCAGTGTTTTTGGTAAAATTCTTATGTATTTAGTAAGTTTTTGGTGGAATTTTTAAAAAATTCAGTATGTTTTTGGTGGAATTATTAAATATTTTGATAACATTGGTGGAATTTTTGCGAACTTTATTCATTTCTGGTGGAATTTAAAATAAATTCAGTGTTTTTGGTAAAATTCTTATGTATTTAGTAAGTTTTTGGTGGAATTTTTAAAAAATTCAGTAAGTTTTTGGTGGAATTTCTAAAAAATTCATTATTTTTGGTAGAATTATTAAAAATTTTAGTAACTTTGTTGGAATTTTTATGAATTTACTAAGTTTTTGATGGAATTTTCAAGGTTTTAGTTAATTTTTAATGAAATTGTTTCTAATTTAATTGATTTTTGGTGGAATTTTAAAAGAATTTGGACATTTTGATGTAATTCTTAAAAAAATTGGTAAGTTTTTGGTAGAATTGTTAAAAATGTTAACAATTTCGGTGTAATTTTTAGGATTTTTGTAAGTTTCTGCTGGAATAAAAAAAATTCAGTAAGTTTTGGGTGTAGTTGTTAAATATTTTAATAGCTTTGGTGGAATTTTTGCGATTTTTATTCATTTCTGGTGGAATTTTAAAAAAATTCGGTGTTTTTGGTAAAATTCTTATGTATTTAGTAAGTTTTTGGAGGAATTTTTAAAAAATTCAGAATGTTTTTGGTGGAATTATCAAAAATTTTAAAAACATCGGTGGAATTTTTGCAAATTTTATTCATTTCTGGTGGAATAAAAAGAAATCAGTGTTTTTGGTAAAATTCTTATGAATTTAGTAACTTTTTGGTGAAATTTTTACAAATTGTATTAATTTTTGGTGAATTTTTAAAAAATTTAGTATATTTTTGGTGGAATTATCAAAAATTTTGGAAACATTTGTGGAATTTTTGCAAACTTTATTCATCTTTGATGAAATTTTTAAAAAATTCAGTGTTTTTTTAAGGAATTTTTACGAATTTAGTAAGTTTTTAGTGAAATTTTTCCAATTTTATTAATTTTTGATGGAATTTTCATAAAATTGAGTATGTTTTTGATGGAATTGTTAAAAAAATTGATAGCTTTGGTGGAAGCTTTATTAACTTTAATCATTTTTGGTGGAATTGTTAAAAATATGGGTAATTTTAGTAGAATTTTTATGAATTTGATAAGTTTTTGGTGGTGTTTTTAAAAAAATCAGTAAGTTTTTGGTGGAATTATTCAACATTTTTGCAGCTTTGGTGGAAAATTGAAAAAATTTAGTACGTTTTTGGTGGAATTGTTAAAAATGTTGGTAATTTTGGTGGAATTTTTACAAATATAGTAAGTTTTGAATTTTTACCAATTTTATTGATTTTGGGTGGAATTTTTAAAAAATTCATTAAGTTTTTAGTAGAATTGTCTCCAAATTTAATAATTTTTGGTGAAATTATATTCAGTTTAAATAACTTTTGTGGAATTTTTATTGTTACTTTTTTATTTTTGTGAAATTTTTAAGAATCTAATCAATTCTTGATGAAATTAATCTTAATTTTAGTATATTTTTTAAAAATTTTGTTTTTGGTGAAATTATTAAAAATTTTGATAGCTTTGGAGGAATTTTTACAAAATTTTATAGGTTTTTGGTGGAATTATTAAAAATTTTAGTACCTTTGGTAGAATTTTTACAAATTTACTTGAATTTTTGGTGATATTTTCAAGAATTTAATTAGTTCTTAGTGAAATTTATTCGAATTTTTGCTCTGCATAAATTAAATACTCCCTCTGTCCCATAATAAGTG
This sequence comes from Digitonthophagus gazella, assembly GCA_036711955.1. Lineage (NCBI taxonomy): Eukaryota > Metazoa > Arthropoda > Insecta > Coleoptera > Scarabaeidae > Digitonthophagus > Digitonthophagus gazella. The sequence goes on from JASCIT010000002.1 coordinate 30,714,016, forward strand.
TCCGATTTTGGTATTTCCCGAATCTTAACGTTATTTCGAAATGTCGGTTGCAATCTTGTATTCCATCAAGAGACTTAAGTTAAAATTGACACGTGAATGTTGTTAAAAAAATTAAACGTGTTTACTTAACTTTTGAGTAGTGATTTATAAATCATACGTCGTCTTGTTATTTCTAAAAGTACCGGAGTGGTCACATAATGGACCGTCGAGGAGTTTTTGAAGTTGTGCCTCAACCAAAAAGGCCTAACCTAAACCAGGAAGCGCGTTAAAGTGTGTACCATTATTTACAAAGTGTGTACCATTATTCAGGCAAAGATTAGTAGCAGTAATTAAGTAGTATTATTATTACTCTTACACAGTTTTGTAAAGTTATAAATATATTTCTTAACAATTTTGAACGTTTGATATTAAAAAAATCTTGAAAGAAAATTATAAGCTTTTTTTACTTTAAAACAGACACTTATTTTGGGACTTAAATTTCCACCATAGCGGTCACTTATTATGGGACAGAGGTAGTATTTGATAACTATTAATAAACCGATCGTTTTGACATTTCATGTGGCATTAGCGTGGTTAGAATAATAAATAACATTTATGAAAATTGAACCAAGTGTTTTATCGGCCCAAATCGAAAATGACGGAAAACGGGGACTTCGTTTAGGGCTTAAATCGGCCCTTTCGGGTCTAAAGGAGCCCCGATTTGCATATAACGTTGCGTTATAAAGCCGTTCAGAAGGTTAGCCGGAAGCAGAGTCGCGGAGCCGGTGGCTTTTTGGACAAAAAGTGCGTTCGAATATTAACGAAAATGATAATATAAATGATTTAATATATTATAAAATAAAATTTATTTATGCTTTTAAAATAAATTTATTACAATTGATTTTAAAATAATATTCGTCGGATGACTACAAAATAAATTCAAAGTCCCTTGTGTATCATTTCAAAGCAAATTGTATAGACTCTTATGGGGTGTCTTGGGGCAAACTATTGGTTAGTCCCGCGGTATTCGGCAAATATTTATTCGTTTTACTAGCCTTTTAGGGTGCGGTTTATTTTACATGTTCGGTGGAAGGTCCTGTGCAAATAAAAATTGGCCAAGGCCCACCCCGCTCGGGCCGATAAGCCGGAAGAAAAATATGTATAGACGGGATGTTTGCCCGATGCACTTTGCTCCTTTCAAACAGAAATTGAACGAAAACACGCGCCACTTTGCCGGGACGACGTTATTCTAACCGATCCTCCTTCGTCCCGCGAAAATTCGATTGCCTCCGAGAAAATAGACCCCCTCCAAAAGCGGTGTGACGAAATTGAATAGAATTCTTTAGATAAACAAGTAATTAAGCGATAAGAAGACGTTGATGTGACAGCCCTCTTTCAGAAAAAATATACCAATTAGTTCCGGTAAGTTAATTGATAAAGGACAGTTCTAAAAACGCATTTATCGTTTATCTCGACCCGTTATTGAATATTATCGGGGAACGATGTTTGAAAAGGACCGGATTGAAAATAGCCCCGCTAATAGGGTTTTAAACATCGCTTTGTTCATTAGTGATCGTTCGCTGTAACAATACGATTTGTAGGGACGTAAAAAAGTCGTCGCACATCGTCCGTTGCCGATCGATTAGCAGATGGGGAAACAGAAAAAAGGCAAGCGGTTGATTTGGAAGCGATGACCGCGCTTTATATGCTAATGCGCCCCCCGCATATTCTATCGTTGGCCGGGAAAAACTCCCTGACACGGACACGAGTCGGAGCGGCTGCGACGCGAGCCGCATTTTTAATTCGCCATTGAAAAAATCCGTTTCCGAACGTGCACGCGACCGTTTTACCAAACCGTCTTTGCTGTAATCGACGAAAAGGTGGCAGTGAATCACTCTCATGCAAAAAAAGAGTTAAACGTGAGGCTTTTAATTCTTCTTTTCTCTCCAAACACTCTTCAATTGATACTACATATAATAGAACCTCACTAATTAGTCACCTTTAAGACTGTCTTCAAGAACATCTGTAGTACTTCTCGGATTAGCGAAATTTAACAAATATTTAGAGACTGTAATTTAAAGACAAGTATTTAGAGCTGTATTTAGAGAATTTAAAAAAGGTACTTTAAAGTACTATAACCCGAAATGGAGCTACACCATTAAATTATGTCTCTCACATTAGAGCAATACGATATGGCCTCTGAATCTGCAAAAATGTCATCAAGTGGCAATATCGCGTGTTGCTGGTTGTTAATTGCTTGTTGTTGATTGTCTCAATGTGAGACGTGCCTAATAGATAGACTAAAATGTCTTTTTTTGGTAAATTCGTCGCATTTATTCTAATTATTCTCAATAAAGTTATTTGATTTCTTAAGAATTATCCAACCCCACCTCTACTATACAGAGGAAACAGAATAAATTCTGTATTGCTCCCAAGTTCTAAGGCTTACCGAAAATTCATAAGGTTGGTTTACCACTGACAAGGAGACCACAAGATGTTGTATTTAGCGATTTTGATGAAAGTAGTATCAATTGATAGGTGTTGGTAAACAATACAAATTTGTAAAATATTAGGGCGCAATGTTCAGGGATTCGCGAGTAAATTGTAATTTTAGCTCGCGATTTAAGGCCACACCACTTTACGTCATCAGGTAGCCACTCCCTCTACAACCGCCTCTGGGTCTCTTTTTAATTGAATTAAATGAAAAATCAAAGTAAAAACGAAAAAGTGTGTTGAATTATTTGTTTTCAAAACATATAACAATAAAATATTAGAAGAAATAAAGTGAAATATTAAAAATTTTGATATTAAAAATAAAAAGCAGTTACGTCATAAGGTTCAGACCATTTTGTTCCGCAAGTGGAAGCAGGTTTGTGATGAGCCACCAAGAGGAGGGGTCGGGAGGAGTACATTCATTGACATATAAGCGGCGTGGCCTTGAATTGCGACCTAAAATCGCGATTTACTCGCGAATCCCTAAACATTGTGCCCTAATATTTTACCAATTTGTATTGTATACCAATACCTATCGATTGCTACTTTCATCAAAATTGGTGAATACAACATCTTGTGGTCACCTCGTGAGACCTATAATTTCGTTTATTGGTTCTCATACATATAATATGGTTGTCCAATTCCTTAGCCTCTATCTTAACTAAAGCTCTTGCGAATCGCACTAGGTATAACATTTTAGACTCTTTCTCGTTTGCTGAGGTGATGCAAGAAATAATTTTACTGGTTGGGTTTGTTTTGATCTTGTTAGATGTGGTCTCTCTGTTTACCAACATACCTTTATAGGTTGTTACAGAAAGGTTAGAAGCTGAATGGGATAGTGTACAGAATCATACAGAAATACCTTGACAACTAAATTTTAAGATCATTGATTTCCTGTTTAACTCATCTGTATTTTCTTTCAAAGATGTGATTTACAAAAGTTTGGAACTCTGATGGGGAGTCCCCTTAGCCTCATTTTGGCGGGGATAGTAATGGATTTTATCTTGGACGAATGCATTCCTCTTTTACCTTTTGAATGGCAATTTTATACAACTATATGGATGACATCATTTGTGCGGTACCTGGGAACTCCTTAGACAATGTAATATAACCCGAAATGGAACTCCACCATGAAGAGGAAGATGAAAGAATACTCGGCAATGCTACGGAGAAGGGATTTACTTTTTCATCTTTCTCATGGTGCAGCTTAATTTCGGGTTATAGTATAAAGTATTTTCAACTCTGTGAGCACCCATATTCAGTTCACCATTGAAAAGGAATCAAATAACTCTGTTCCCTTTTTGGACTCAGCCGTTATTCTCAATAAATTTTAAAAAAATTCCAAAAGTGTCAACATTTTTTGATCGAACCTAACATAACGTTATAAAATTTTGGTCAACTTTAAAAAATCATACTGCATTTATTTATAGGAAGTTAGAAAAGGGAATTTCAAAAAAGATAGATTTAAAATGTCTATTTTTGATATAAATGATCAAATTTGTTCTAATTATTATTAAAAAATTTGAAATAATTTTCGAAACTAGAAACATTTTTGACTGAACCCAACCTTGCAAAACTTGATAAACTTTAAAAAATCGCTCTTGATTTATTTATAGGAATTATGGAAAAGAAATCTTAAGAAAAGACAAAGTAATATATGTGCTTTTTAGTAAACACATCAGATTTGTTCTAATTACACTGGCCAACATTTTTTAGACCCATGGATCAGACAACAGTTTCCTGACAGTTTCCAGCGCTTTTAATTCAAATGTGGCCCCAGAATTGCTTCATCACATCGGATTTTAGAAATATTCTAACACGAAGATGCAAAAAACTCGGTTTTTAAACATGTTTGGGATTAAATAACGTAGCGAATACATTTTTAGACGCAAAATTTCATGCTGCATCTGAAAGTACCACTGTTTCTATTAAAAATGTATTTTGAATTTTTCCAATATCTTAATTTCTTTTTGAAGAAATATAATTTCTGTAACATCACTCTTTGCCATCAATCTATAGGAGGCTAAGAAGCAATACTCGTCAATGCAGTAGTCCTATAATGTTATTCTAGTGTGTGTAATCTGTACAATTTTGATGATTGGTTCAGCAAAGCTGGTAGCGAAGGCAATTGAAAATTTTAATATGTCCAATTCGCTTATCTGAAATATTCATTTTCCATATTTTATTCGATTGACTACAATAGATAAATCAATATAGCCAGTGAACCCAAAAGTTGGGAACCTATAATCTAGCTAGAAAGAAGAGTTTCCAAAACTTACATCTTTTTGAGATTACGACCAAACCATTGCCTGCTAATCTGCTATACCGACGACTACGGCTGGGGAATTATAAACAGATTTTTTTTTTCATGAGGAAACTAAGGTATCGAAAAAATTCAAAATGCATTTTGAATTGATAAAGTGATACATTTAGTTGCCGCATAGAGTTTTGTGGTCAAAAATTTATTCGCTGCGTTATTTAATTCCAAATATGTTGAAAACTCATGTTTTTTTACACCTGTAGGTTAGAATATCTTGAAAAACTGAGGTGATGAAGCAATTTTGAGATCATACCTGAATTCAGTACGCAAAAACCTTTTAGGAAAGCGTTATTTGATCTATGGGTCTGACTTTTCATAAAATTTTGTCGACCTGTGTTATTGTTGCTGAATTAGAAAAAAAATCCAAATAAGATGATTTTTAGTCAAACTTAACCTCGGATAAAGACGGTCGGATTAACCGGAATGACGGATTAACAGAAATCGAATTAGCCAAGTTTTATTAAAATGAAAAGATTGTGATTTATGTGTTTATATTTTCCTTAAATAAAATTTTAAAAAATCCAAAGAAAATACAAAGACTCAACATCTACAATTTCAGATAAATATACGACTATAAAGTATTCTTAGCTGTGTGTCTTTGTGCGTAGCGTTAAGTGAACGTCCAGATAAAAGAAGAGGACAAAGAACAGATCCGGTGTTGATATCGGTTCAACTCGACATGGCCAATAATGCTCTGGGAGCGCTGGACAGGATTTCAAAACACTCTTAACTCAGCGAGCGTAAAAAACTAATCTCGCTCTTAGGAATCTTAGGATATTCCCGCTACTGTTGCGTACAAGTACCCGGTTGGAAGATGAAAGATAAAGGCGACGAGAACAAATGTAATCCGGCCTTTTTCCTTCCAGCGTTTCCACTTAGGCCGTCGTCGTCCGTCCTTATCCGAGTACTATTCCACATACGGTCCGGCTAATGAAACAGCGGTAGAACAAAGGTAATTAAAGCAGGGAATGAATTAATTCGAGTCGATAGGTCGTTTATTACGGAACGCCGGGAATAGACCGCCGTCACGTGATCGGAGCGTTGTTTATCTGTCTGTTTGCCGACCGTTCGCCACCAAATATAGAGGCGAGGCGGCGCTCGATAAATCATTTCAATCGCCCGCGATTTCAATAAGGAAAAAACTATTACCTATAATAATTTATTTGATTGTCTTTGCGATCGTCTCCATGTCAGGTTAATCGATGGTATTCGAGAAATCGAGAAAGTTTTTTTCAATTTTTTCTTTATTGAAATTAAAATGAATTTATATAATTTCATTTGAGTGTTTTGTAATTCCGATTTCCAATATTTATGTAGGGTTTATTTAAATTATTAAAATTATTACTGAACTCCGGGTTATTTATTACACCGACCGTTCGAACGGAAGTAGATCTTAATGGTAGAACGCTACGTGGACCGACTGTGTAATAAAAAGCACACAAGGGTGCCCACCGAAGGATGTTAACAAAATTACAAGTCCCTACCTCGCCATCTGCATTAATTCGGTAAAAACACCCGCCTGAAAAAACCAACAACCAACCCCGCGTACTCGAAAAGCGAAAACGGGAAAGAAAAAAGTCGTTCCGGTTTTGTGACCGTGGCTATGTAATGATCCAGGGACCCTTTATTAACCCCTCCCTTCACCCCTTTTTCCCTAACCTTTTATAAAACCTTAGGTAGATTTGGCGACCGCATACAGTTTCAACCAAAAGTATGGGAACGAAATTGTCTTTCGAAAATGTTCGAATTACATATACAGGGTGGTGTTTTTCGTTCCAGGTTGCTTGTTAGACAGCGCCACCAGTCGGCCGCCAGATGTGCCCCCGCGCAACCCAACCATGAGCAGGCTGAACGGCCGATTGGCAACTGCCCCGCCTCCAGATCCAGGCCAAGACTTCGAACCCTCCTGCCTCGTCCGTACACCCTCGGGAAACGTTTACATTCCGGGAGGCACCCTTAGTAAGTTTATAACCGAACCTAGTGCTTAGATCTCTCCGTACCAAATTAGAACAACAAATTATGCTTTATGTTTAACGATTATATTTTCTTATTTTCTCTATATCGATTATAAAGTCATTTAAATTTCATTTTGGAAACTGTTCAAATAATATATTATGAAAATTATAAGAAATCATTGCTGCTTTTATTTTTAGTATATTGTCAACAAGAAATGAGTCCAAAAAGTAAAAAAAATCCAAAGTTACTAAAAATTTTCAAATAACTCACCACCCAAAATTATGATCAAATTTAAAAAATCCTCCAGAATTTATTTATAAAAAATGAAGGAATAGAATTATGAGAAATGATAAATTAAAATGTCTAGTTTTTATTAAATTTATCAAACCTGTTCTAATTATTATGAAAAAATTTAAAAAAAATCTCAAAGTTGCCAAAACTTTTAATATAACCTTCAAATTTTTAACCAAATTTAAAAAATCACCCAGAATTCATTTATGAAAATTAAATAAAAAAACTTTTAAGAAAATATAATAATAAAGAAATCATTGCTAGTTTTAATTTGATAAGATTTGGACTATCAACAATAAATGAGAACAAAAAAAGAGGTTAAAAGCATCAAAATCTAATAAAATTAAGAACAGTTTTGGATTTTTTTTTAAATTTTTTAACAATAATCAGAGCAAATTTTTCGGTTTTAGATAAAAATAGAATCATTAAGATTTAATTCAGCATAAAAATTACTTCTTAATTTTCATAAATAAATTCACTATAAATTTTTAAAGTTCATCAAAATTTTTAAAGTTAGTTTCGATCAAAATTCTAAAATGTTTTTGGGAATTTTTTAAAATTCTTTGATAATATTCAGATCAAATTTAACTGTTTTAGTTCAAAATAGTATCATTAAAATTTCATTTAACCTAACCACTGCTTAATTTTCACAAATAAATTTTCCATACATTTTTAAAGTTAAACAAAATTTTTAAGGCAACGTTTGATGAAAATTTGTCCAAAACTGAAACAAAACTGACAATTATAGTAAAGATAGACATATTACAGGGAATTAAAAGGGAAAATAATTGGTCACTAAAAGGGTTAATATTTAATCTAAGATCTCATAAGCAACATTAGCTTACACAATAGAACTGTTGCTGTAACCCCAAAAAATCACAGTTCAAATTAAAAGTTGCGTCTTTTTCAAGAATATACTCAATGAAGAACATATCAAATAAAGTGTTCTTTATTTCTGCAAGTTCACAGTTGATATGTTACATTTTCAAATAAAACGATCACATTTGTTCTAATTTTAACCAAAAAATTTAAAAAAAATTCCAAAGTTCCTAAAAATTTTCAAATAACCTAACACCCAAAATTATGATCAAATTTAATAAATCCTTTAGAATTTATTTATAAAAAATTAAGAAATGAAATTATAAAAAATAATAAATTAAAATATCTATTTTTTATTAAATTTATCAAATTTTTCCTATTTCTTACGAAAAAATTTAAAAAAATTCCCAAAGTTACCAAAAATATATAACCTTCAAATTTTTAACCAAGTTTAAAAAATCGCCCAGAATTTATTTATGAAAATTAAATAAAAAAACTTTTAAGAAATGTTAGATTAAAATATCTATTTTTAATTAAAACGATCAAATTTGTTCTAATTTTAGCCAAAAAATTTTAAAAAAATTTCCAAAGTTACTAAAAATTTTCAAATAACTCAACACCTAAAATTATGATCAAATTTAAAAAATCCTCTAGAATTTATTTATAAAAAATCAATAAATAAAATTATAAAAAATGATAAATTAAAATATCTATTTTTTATTAAAATCGTCAAATTTATTCTATTTATTACGAAAAAATTTTAAAAAATTCACAAAATTAATAAAAATTTTAACATAACTTTTAAATTATTAACCAAGTTTAAAATATCGCCCAGAATTTATTTATGAACATTAGGTAAAAAAAAAAACTTTAAAGAAATGTTAGATTAAAATGTCTATTTTTAAATAAAATGATCCAATTTGTTCTAATTTTAACCAAAAAATTAAAAAAAAAATTTCCATAGTTACTAAAAATTTTCAAATAATCTAACTTTAAAAAATTTCAATCATCTTTATGAATTTTTTAAATTTTTTGGGTAATAATTAGAATAAATCCGCCTTTTTAAATCGAAAATAGAATCTTTTAGCTTTCATTTAACACAAGAATCATTTCTCAATTCCAAGAAATAAAGTTGTAGTGATTTTTTTTAAGTTGACCAATTTTTTGAGGTTAGAGGAAAACATAGTTGTCTTTGGGATTTTTTTTATTATTATTTTTTTTTTTTTGGTAATAATTAGAATAAATCCGCATTTTTTAATCGAAAATAGAATCTTTTAGCTTTCATTTAACACAAGAATCATTTCTCAATTCCAAGAAATAAAGTTGTAGTGATTTCTTTTAAAGTTGACCAATTTTTTGAGGTTAGAGGAAAACATGGTTGTCTTTAGGATTTTTATTAATTTTTTTGGTAATAATTAGAACAAAATTGACTTTTTTATTAGAAAATAAGATATTTTAGCTTTCAATTAGTATAAATTTCATTTCTTAATTTAAAAAAAATAAAGTCAGGATTTTTTAAAATTGATCATAATTTTTAAAAATTTAGGTTAAAAAAATTTTAGTCAACTTTATGAATTTTTTTAATTTTTTGGGTAATATTTAGAGAAGAATTGACTTTTTTATTACAAAATAGAATATTTTAGCTTTCAATTAATAAAAATTCCATTTCTTAGTTTTAAAAAATAAAGTCTTCACGATTTTTTAAATTTGGTCAAAATTTTTTAAAAGTTAGGTTATAAAAAATTTTAGTCAATTTTATGAATTTTTTTAAATTTTTTGGGTAATAATTAGAACAAAATTGACTTTTTATTAGAAAATAAGATATTTTAGCTTTCAATTAGTATAAATTTCATTTTTTAATTTAAAAAAATAAAGTCAGGATTTTTGAAAATTGACCAAAATTTTTAAAAAATTAGGTTAAAAAAAATTTTAGTCACCTTTAAGAATTTTTTTAATTTTTTGGGTAATAATTAGGAAAAAATTGACTTTTTTATCACAAAATAGAATATTTTAGCTTTCAACTAATACAAATTTCATTTCTTAATTTTAAGAAGTAAAGTCTTCAGGATTTTTTAAATTTGATCAAAATTTTTTTAAAGTTAGGTTATAAAACATTTTAGTCAACTTTAAGAATTTTTTTATTTTTTTGGGTAATACTTAGAACAAAATTGACTTTTTTATTACAAAATAGGATATTTTAGCTTTCAATTAAAACAAATTTCACTTCTTAATTCAAAAAAATAAAGTCAGGATTTTTTAAAATTGATCAAAATTTTTTAAAACTTGGGTTAAAAAAAAATTTTAGTAAATTTTAAGAATTTTTTTTTTAATTTTTTGGATAATATTTAGAACAAAATTGACTTTTTTATAACAAAATAGAACATTTTAACTTTCAATTAATACAAATTTCATTTCTTAATGAAAAAGAATAAAGTCAGGATTTTTTAAAATTAATCAAAATTTTTAAAAGTTAGGTTAAAAAAATTTTAGTCACCTTTATGAATTTTTTTAATTTTTTGGGTAATATTTAGAGAAAAATTGACTTTTTTATTGGAAAATAGAATATTTTAACTTTCAATTAGTATAAATTTCATTTCTTAATTAAAAAAAATAAAGTCAGGATTTTTTAAAATTGATCAAATTTTTTTAAAAGTTAGGTTAAAAAAAATTTTAATCAATTTTATGATTTTTTTTAATTTTTTGGGTAATAATTAGAACAAAATTAACTTTTTTATTGCAAAATAGAATATTTTAGCTTTCAATTAATACAAATTTCATTTCTTAATTTAAAAAAATAAAGTCAGGATTTTTTTAAATTGACCAAAATTTCTTAAGTTAGGTTATAAAAAAATTTACTCAATTTTATGATTTTTTTTATTTTTTTGTATAATATATAGAGAAAAATTGACTTTTTTATTGGAAAATAGAATATTTTAACTTTCAATTAATACAAATTTCATTTCTTAATTAAGAAAAATAAAGTCTCCACGATTTTTTAAATTTGATAAATTTTTTTTTAAAGTTAGGTTAAAAAAATTTTAGTCAAGTTTAAGAATTTTTTTAATTTTTTGGGTAATATTTAGAGAAAAATTGACTTTTTTTATTACAAAATAGAATATTTTAGCTTTCAATTAGTACAAATTTCATTCCTTGATTTTAAAAAATAAAATCTCCAGGATTTTTTTAAATTGGTCAAAATTTTTTCTACTTGGTTTTTTTTACTTTTCCAAAAACTCTAAAAACTCGATTGTGTTCAGTAAAAATCAAAAGAAAACGAGATGAAAACGTTATTTATTTCAGCAAGTTCAATGTTGATATATTCGAACGACTGATAAAAATAAAATTTGGCAACAAAATATTGTTGTGATTTTTATTTTTAAAGATATAGCAGATACATATTATGTTTTTTTCTAAAAATTACAATCTTTGTCATATGAGATACTTTAAGACCCGGTTGGGCTTAAGTAAAAGTTAAAAAAGAAACCAACATCAACGTCGTGAACGAAGATCGTGAAGGCCCGAAGCCTTTGTCCCGTCACCGTTTTCAGTTTCCGTCCTTCGTGAAACAGGCGAAACGCCAGTTTTCAGCGTCCGCCGAGTATTTAGGGGGAAATTGACAACCGAATCGGGCTTTTTGACGATTCCGTTCGCCTCCGACGCCTTGTCAATCGCGTATCTGCGCGGAATCCGGGGCTAGACGTAATTTTTGTAACAAATGGCGAGGAGAGCCCCACGACGGTCCGGGCGGATTTCAAGGCGAAGATGACACAAAAGGCCGTCGTCGGAAGGGTGGGATAAAGAAGGGAAAGAGAGGGACAACAGACGGGCACGTCCAAACTCCGGAGGGACTCCGCCAAAGCCAGTCGACAGCGGGACTTCGACCCGCGAGGATGAAACCGCTCGATATCTTCACCTCGTCCGGAACGTTGTTGCGCTAAAGCATCGTGTGATGTGATTCTTAATGAGAATAGTGAAATAGTGATTTAAAAAAATCCGTGTTGAGTTTTGATTGTGTGTGTTGAAAATATTTTAAGAGTTTTATTTATCGGCCCGATTCGGATATGTACATAATAAGAGGTAAATAAGGAGTTTTGGTCAAATATTTAACTTGCGCGCAAACATATCGATGCAAATCGGGCATTCGAACGCCGGACAACTTCATATATGCGAGTTAGAACTTGCAAGCCATTTAAATCTCGTTGTTTGCCCGGCAGATGCGCACGCTGAGCCCATATTTGGCCGAGCGAAAATCCTGTAAGCTCATTTAAATAATTAGCCATGACAAAGAAGCAATTTAGATAAGATTATAGTTGAAACTTGTTCGTGACTTGCCGCGATCACGAATCTTTCCCGAAAGAACCCTCAAAGCCTTAGGTACCACATTCTTTCCCACGCCTCTATAACTCAAAAATTTCATAACTATCTACGCGTTATCGATAATAAGCCCACCTACCACCTCGTTTCGTATTTTCACCTACACACTTAATAAGACTTTTACGGTGCGTGACAGAAACATAAACCGTAATCGGTTATAACATATGGTTTCAGATACACCTACTTAAAGAAGTTGCTTAAAGAAGTTTCTTAAAATTCTTATTTAAAAATGATATCCCAATCGAAAACGCAACTTTAAACAATCTCATTTATCATTTTGTACATATTTACAAATCAAATGACATAAATTCTTTATCTTTACTATACTCGAATTTTCATATTAAAATTATAATATCTTAAATTCAATATATTAGATTCAATGGTTTTACGTCATTCTGCCAACCATTATCTTCACCTCCCCGACGATTTTAGGGGGTCGGTCACGATCTCGGAAAAACGGCCCTGAAAATCGAACGACGTTGCGGTAGCCCTAATTGAAATTAAAATTCTCGATCGTCCGCCTGTCATTTTCGTTAATTTTCGAACGCACTTTTTGTCCAAAAAGCCACCGGTTTCGAGATTCTGTTTCCGGCTAACCTTCTAAACGGCTTTATAACGCAACGTTATATGCGAATCGGGGCTCCTTTGGATCCGAAACGGCCGATTTAAGCCCTAAACGAAGTCTCCGTTTTCCGTCATTTTCGATTTGAGCCGATAAAACAGTTGGTTCAATTTTCATAAACGTTATTTATTATTCTAACCACGCTAATGCCACATGAAATGTCAAAACGATCGGTTTATTAATAATTATCAAATATTTAATTTATGCAGAGCAAAAATTCGAATAAATTTCACTAAAAACGAATTAAATTCTTGAAAATATCACCAAAAATCTAAGTAAATTTGTAAAAATTCAAAGTTACTAAAATTTTTAATAATTCCACCAAAAAACTTATAAAATTTGTAAAAATTCCACCAAAGCAATTTTTAACAATTCCACCAAAAACTAAATTTTTAAAAAATATACTAAAATTAAAATTTCGTCAAGAATTGATTAGATTCTTAAAAATCTCACAAAAAATAAAAAAGTAATAATAAAAATTCCACAAAAGTTAGTTAAATTGAATATAATTTCACCAAAAATTATTAAATTTGGAGACAATTCTACTAAAAACTTAGTGATTTTTTTAAGAATTCCACCCAAAATCAATAAAATTGGTAAAAATTAAAAAAAAAACTTACTATATGCCTAAAAATTCCACCAAATTTACCAACATTTTTAACAATTCCACCAAAAGCGTACTAAATTTTTTCAATTTTCCACCAAAGCTAGAAAAATATTGAATACTTCCACCAAAAACTTACTGATTTTTAAAAAATACCACCAAAAACTTACCAAATTCATAAAAATTCTACTAAAATTACCAATATTTTTAACAATTCCACCAAAAATGGTTAAATTTAATAAATATTCCACCAAAGTTATCAATTTTTTTAACAATTCCATCAAAAACATACTGAATTTTACAAAAATTCCACCAAAAATTAATAAAATTGGAAAAACATCACTAAAAACTTACTAAATTCGTAAAAATTCCATAAAGAAACACTGAATTTTTTTAAAATTTCATGAAAAATGAATCAAATTCGCAAAAATTATGTTATCAAAATTTTTGATAATTCCACAAAAACATACTGAATTTTTTAAAAATTCCACCAAAAATTAATACAATTTGCAAAAATTCCACCAAAAACTTACTAAATTCATAAGAATTTTACCAAAAACAGTGATTTTTTTTATTCCACCAGATGAATAAAATTCGCAAAAATTCCACAAATATTATCAAAATTTTTGATAATTCCACCAAAAACACACTGAATTTTTTAAAAATTCCACCAAAAACTTACTAAATTCATAAGAATTTTACCAAAAACACTGAATTTTTTTTAAATTCCACCAGAAATGAATAGAATTCGCAAAAATTCCACCAAAGCTATTAAAATATTTAACAACTACACCCAAAACTTATTGAATTTTTTTTTTATTCCACCAAAAACTTACAAAAATCCTAAAAATTACACCGAAATTGTCAACATTTTTAACAATTCTACCAAAAACTTACCAAATTTTTTAAAAATTCCACCAAAATGTCCAAATTCTTTTAAAATTCCACCAAAGATCAATCAAATTAGAAACAATTTCATTAAAAATTAACTAAAACCTTGAAAATTCCATCAAAAACTTAAATTCATAAATATTCCACCAAAGTTACTAAAATTTTTCATAATTCTACCAAAAATAATGAATTCTTTTTAAATTCCACCAAAAACATACTGAATTTTATAAAAATTCCACCAAAAATTAATAAAATTGGAAGAATTCCATAAAAAACAATGAATTTTTTTAAAATTTCATCAAAAATGAATAAAATTCGCAAAAATTCCACCAAAGCTATTAAAATATTTAACAACTACACTCAAAACTTACTGAGTTTTTTTTATTTCACCAAAAACTTACAAAAATCCTAAAAATTACACCGAAATTGTCAATATTTTTAACAATTCTTACCAAAAAACTTACCAATTTTTTTAAAAATTCCACCAAAATGTCCAAATTCTTTTAAAATTCCACCAAAATTCAACCAAATTAGAAACAATTTCATTAAAAATTAACTAAAACTTTGAAAATTCAAAACTTAGTAGATTCATAAAAATTTCACCAAAGTTACTAAAATTTTTAATAATTTTAAAAATAATGAAATTTTTAAAAATTCCACCAAAAAATTTACAAAATTTGTAAAAATTCCACCAAAAATTTACCAATTTTTTTTTTTAATTTCACCAAAAACTTACTAAATTCGTAAAGCTTCCACCAAAGTTACCAAAATGTTGATCAATTCAACCAAAAACAAAAAATTTTTTTTTTAGCAAAATACAAATAATAAAACTAAATTATTTACGTTAAATCCTCATTAAAATAAAATAATAAACTTCCTCCTATTCGCTCAAATATACTTGGACGAATGAGTAAATTAATTACGTAATCCTCCAGTTTAAATTAATTACACAAACCTTTCACAAACACTCCTCTTAATCCGTATAAACATTCATAATGCATTTCCCTTTGATTGTGTAAGCTTTATTTAATTTTTTTATGTTCCCTCGCTTCAAACTATGTATATAGCAGACGTCACACTGGATTGAATGTGCTTGTATGCAACCCTATAATTAATTCAAGTAGAGCCCCCGAATCGATATTGCTTAGAACGACATTTAGGTCAGATTAAAATAGACCCCCTCTTCTTGAATATCCCCCAATTTTATATGATGGTTAAATAATAAATAAACCATATATCGATAAGTACTAAAAACGAAATAGTACATTAAAAATATACAACTTACTTCGTTAAGTGTTTACATCATTATATAAAAGAAAAACGCGATTTTTTTTTTTTTTTAATTTATAAGAAGAGAGGGGCAGTGATTAAGAAGTTCTTTTAAACTGTACTAGCCATATGGTGTTTGTTTACACTTCTCCCCGGACGTATGTGAACGAAGCGTGTTCATTCACGTTTGCGATCATAGATCGAAAACGAAACCTGAATGAAATACGATATAAACGGGAAACGACGGACGTCGAACGTCCAAAAACGAATATTTACGTCCGCGTGTTTATCCATTTCGACAAAACGCAACACGTTCGACATCGGCCGCTTGAAAACTTCAAAACCGCGCAACAGCTGCGTCTGTTGTCGCAATACGGGGCCCATGTTTTGTTTAATGCGATACCGTCGCTTTTCGCCGCGGCAGTTCGCAAACACCTACGTAATTAACAGCAAATATTAAGGTTGCTGCCGTTTTTAACTGGCGTACGTGCGGGGTTTAAACCTAAACAACGGGAGCGTTATCGGGAAAACACGGCTCGACGGCATGAAATTGACTTTTATTAACTTCGAACTTTACGTAAACATAATTTGCTATTAATATCAAATTTCGTTGATGAATTTTGTTCACCATCTATAAAAAAAAATGTACAACAAAAGTTTGATTTTTTATGACTTATGAATCTAATAAAATATTAGTATAGCCATCCACAATAAGGTTTGAAATTAAGACGTAACATCCTTCAAATTTTTAACCAAGTTTAAAAAATCAGCCAGGATTTATTTATGAAAATTAAATAAAAAAACTTTTAAGAAATGTTAGGTTAAAATGTCTATTTTTAAATAAAATGGCCAAACTTGTTCTAATTTTAACCAAGAAATTAAAAAAAATTTCTAAAGTTACTAAAAACTTTCAAATAACCTAATACCCAAAATTATGATCAAATTTAAAAAATCCTCTAGAAAATTGACTTTTATTAGCTTCGAACTTTACGTAAACATAATTTGCTATTAATATCAAATTTCGATGATGAATTTTGTTCACTATCTATAAAAAAATTTTTTTCAAGTAAAAAAAATTTTTTCAAGTAAGAAAATTTACATTAAGTTTGAATTTTTATGACTTTAAGACGAATCTAATAAAACTGTTAGTATAGTCATCCATCCTTATTGTGGATCAATAAGGTTTGAAATTACGATTTAACATCCTTAACAATAGTTTTATGATGGCACTTTTATATAATCATATCAGTTCTCAATTTCAAATTTAGTTGAAGTCTCTTTTTTCATAAAATTCAAGGTTTAAATGCACCAATACTTCACTTTGCGTCGGGGTTACGTTCCAAAAAAAAATACTACTTTTTAAAAAGAAGATTGAATAAAGTAAACATTTAAAAACAAAAATAATATAAAATATTGAAAAATAAAATTAAAATTAATCACTGTCTGACGAGTCCATAGTGATTGTTGTAAGTTGGCTTTATTTTACAAAAAATTTGTTCAATTTTAGCTGAACAGCTTTTTTTAATGTAAAATAAATTTCCTTTTAGCAATTGATATTTACTACTGCTTGAGACACTTTAAAACTCTTTCTACTATTAGAATCGTTTTTTTAATCTCTACAGCTTCGTTAATCAAACACGTCGTTTTGGAAATTAAATTTTGTTCTTCGGAGATTTCTATTGAATGGCCACTGTCATTTTCTTCTTTAGCAAATTGCAATTCCAGTTGCATTAAGTAGTTCTTCATTAGAGAATTCTTGGTTGTGCGAGGTTGGCAATTCATTTATGTCAGTCTCCATTAAAAAAAAAATAAAGACTCGAACCCAAAAAATAATGCAACCAAGAAAATCTAACGACGCACAGTGAAAATTAGTACTAATTAAGCAGCAAGGCAATTTCGAAAAAATCCAAAACGAAACAACGCAAAGCGAGGTGTTGATGTAATTTTAACCCTTTAACGCTTACTGGTACAAATATGTACCACTTGAGCCATACAGCTCAAAGTCTCACAGTTTCCCCGAGAAGCTTAAACAACATGTACGTTAGAAAGAAATTGATTATTTTACACCCACAGAGTCTTAACCGTTAAAGGGTTAAATCTAATAAACTTTCCTTCCATTACTCTTATCTGTATAATTCACCAACTAATCTTTTCTTTCGTGCAAAGTTTAGACTAAATAGATGAACTAGATAAGATAGAGGAACTAAGAGAACTGGGAGAATTGAGATAACTGAGGTTACTGAAGCAATAGAGGAAAGCTAAGGGAAATGAGAGAATTGTAGGAACTGAGGAAACTGAGAGAATTGAGAGAACTGAGGAAACTGAAGGAATTGAGAGAACTGAAAGAACTAAAGGAACTGAGGTAACTGAAGCAACAGAAGGAATTGAGAAAATTGCTACAATTGAAGGAACTGAGAAAATTGAGAGAACTGCGAGAATTGAAAAAACTGAGGGAACTGAGGAAACTGAAGGAACTAAGAGAATTGAGAGAACTGAAATAACTAAAGGAACTGAGGTAACTGAAGCAACAGAAGGAATTGAGAAAATTGGGATAATTGAAGGAACTGAGGAAACTGAGGGAAATGAAAAAATTGAGAGAACTGAGAGAATTGAAAAAACTGAGGGAACTGAGGAAACTGAAGGAACTGAGAGAATTGAGAGAACTGAGGGAACTCAGGGAGCTGAAGTAACAGAGGGAACTGAAGAAACTGAGAAAACTGAGAAAACTGAGAAAATTGAAAGAACTGAGGGAACTGAAGAAACTAAAGGAATAGAGGGAACTAATGCAACTGAGGAAACTGAGGGAATTTAGAGAACTGAATGAACTGAGGTAACTGAAGCAACAGAGGGAACTGAGAAAATTGAGAGAACCGAGGGAACTCAAGGAACTGAAGCAACACAGGGAACTGAGGAAACTGAGAGAAATGAGAAAATTGAGAAAACTGAGGGAACTGAAGGAACTAAAGGAATAGAGGGAACTAATGCAACTGAGGAAACTGAGGGAATTGAGAGAATTGAGAGAACTGAATGAAGTGAGGTAACTGAAGCAACAGAGGGAACTGAGATAATTGAGAGAATTGAGGGAACTGAAAGAATTGAGGGAACTGAGAAAATTGAGAAAACCGAGGAAACTCAAGGAAACTTAAGGAACTGAAGCAACAGAGGGAACTGAGGAAACAGAGAACTGATGGAACTAATGGAACAGAGGGAACTAATGCAACTGAAGAAACTGAGGGAACTGAGAGAATTGAGAGGACGTAGGGAACTGAAGGAACTGAGAAAACTAATGCAACTGAGGAAACTGAGAAAACGGAGGCAATTGAGAGAACTGAGCAAGCTGAGGGAATTGAGAAAATTAAAAGAACTGAGGGACCTGAAGGAACTAAGGTAACTGAAGTAACAGAGGGAACTTTGAAAACTAATGCATCTGAGGAAACTGAGAGAACTGAAACAACTGAAGGAACTGAGAGAATTGAGAGAACTGAGGGAACTGAAGGAACCGAGGAATCTGAAAGAACTGAAGTAACTAAGGAAACTGAGAGAATTGAGAGAACGTAGGGAACTGAAGGAACTGAGAAAACTAATGCAACTGAGGGAACTGAGAAAACTGAGGCAATTGAGAGAACTGAGCAAACTGAGGGAATTGAGAAAATTGAAAAAACTGAGGGACCCGAATGAACTAAGGTAACTGAAGTAACAGAGGGAACTTTGAAAACTAATGCATCTGAGGAAACTGAGAGAACTGAAGCAACTGAGGGAACTAAGAGAATTGAGAGAACTAATTCAACTGAGGGGACTGAGGAAACTGAGAGAACTGCAGCAACCGGGGAGAACTGAGAGAACGTAGGAACCTGAAGGAACTGAAAGAACTGATTTTTTACTAATTAACTTTTCTTTTTCATTAACTTCACAAACGAATTCATTGTTATCTAGAAAATTGTTCTTTTACTAATTTTTTACTTGTCATTTTATTTGATTTTTCATCTTTTATATACATGATGTTATAGTTTATGTTCGCCTTTTCAGCCGTGCTTGAAGACGGATACCGTGTATCCGAAATTCGAATAGCACCAAAACAAATGATTTATTCATCGTTTATAGTGATTTTTATTTCTTCTTATAATATAACGATGACCCTGGGCCAAATAATTACCACTTTGAAAGAACTGAGGTAATTGAAGCAACAGAGGGAACTGAGAGAACTACTGCAATTGAGGAAACTGAGAGAATTGAGAGAACGTAGGGAACTGAGGGAACTGAGAGAATTGAGGGAACTGAGGAAACAGGAAGAACTGAGAACTTAAGAAATGAAGTCGTTTGAAATGAGTTCGGTAAAAACGAACCCTTTTTCAAAGTAAAATGAACCGAAAATAGAGCTGAAACAGAACTGAGAAAAATCCGGATTACACAAATGTTGACTGAGGGAACTGAGGCAACTGAGGAAACAGCAAGAACTGAAAACTTAAGAACTGAAGTCGTTTGAAGTGAGTTCGGTAAAAAACCAACCCCTTTTCAAAGTAAAATGAACCGAAAATAGAGCTGAAACAGAACTGAGAAAAATCCGGATTGCATAAATGTTGACTGAGGGAACTGAGAGAACTGAGGCAACTGAGGAAACAGAAAGAACTGAGAACTTAAGAACTGAAGTCGTTTGAAGTGAGTTCGGTTAAAAACCAACCCCTTTTCAAAGTAAAATGAACCGAAAATAGAGCTGAAACAGAACTGAGAAAAGTCCGGATTACATAAATGTTGACTGAGGGAATTGAGAAAACTAAGGCAACTGAGGAAACAGAAAGAACTGAGAACTTAAGAATTGAAGTCGTTTGAAGTGAGTTCGGTAAAAATCCAACCCCTTTTCAAAGTAAAATGAACCGAAAATAGAGCTGAAACAGAACTGAGAAAAATCCGGATTACATAAATGTTGACTGAGGAAACTGAGAGAACTGAGACAACTGAGGAAACAAAGAGAACTGAGAACTTAAGAACTGAAGTCGTTTGAAATGAGTTCGGTAAAAAACCAACCCTTTTTCAAAGTAAAATGAACCGAAAATAGAGCTGAAACAGAACTCAGAAAAATCCAGGTTACATAAATGTTGACTGAGGGAACTGAAAGAACTGAGGCAACTGAGGAAACAGAGAGAACTGAGAACTTAAGAACTGAAGTCGTTTGAAGTGAGCTCGGTTAAAAACGAACCCCTTTTCAAAGTAAAATGAACCGAAAATAGAGCTAAAACAGAACTAAGAAAAGTCCAAATTACAAAAGTATTTAATTTAAAATAACACACGGATTTATTTCCTAAACCAAAATCAGAAGTCGAATCAAAAAATAATGTCAAACAGTTATTTCTTGTTGAAAATAGAGACGCATTGTACACATAAGCATACACACAAGACTTTTATTCAGGGTTGTATTATGGAAATTTTGACGTCATTTTTATTCTTTCTTTCATCAACTTTTAGCTTTGTTCGTGCAGGCGATTTCCAACAGTTTCTGATTTTTTCATCCAATCAAGATTAAGCATTATTTACATTTGATCAAAATTAAACAATTTGATTGGAAGAAGAAATCAGAAACTGTTGGAAATCGTTTGCACGAAGAAAGCTTTTATCAATTCTTTATTTCTAATTCATCAACAACTTCAAAAACAAATTCATTTTTATCTAGAAAATTGTCATTTTAAATCATTTTTTTAAGAGATATCAACAAAAATCAATATAAAATTATCCATAACCCAAGTTACAAAAACGATTATAAAAAATACTAATAAATCATACTTTTTACATTTTAAAACTATCAAAAAATTCTAATCGTTGCACCTTTTTATGTTATCTGGAGTTATTTGAACCTCCTTAGGAGATATTTTCTGGATGTTATAATTCCAAACTTTGATGTGGATGACTGTACATTTGTATTTACTATATAAAACTATTAAAAACACACACTTTTTTTTCTTTTTTTTCTAAAGTCATATCAAAGTTAATAAATTCAACTCTTTGAGCGCTATGAACCCATAAATCTGTTCTAGCATAACCATTTGATTTAGGTTAAAATCGCATATGTAGTTGTAATTGGGTTTCCTAATTCAGTCTGCAAATTGCAATTTTTCATAAAAAGTAAAAAGTAAGACAGACTATGGTAGGCTTTTTAAAAAAACTGAGGGTTTTTAATACTGTAAAAATTTGATTTTTGATACCCAAATAAAATTGGCGCGTAAACATACCAACATCAATACTTTAATACGTGTGGTCTACGCACGAGAGATCCAATTGTGTTAATTAACGCATACAATTGACCAAATTTACTCGAGTGACTCATGAGAAATCAGTCTCTAACACACAGTTGTTGCAGTTTCGTTAAAATATCGTCCTGGTGCGCGTCCGATAAGCGTAATCAGTCTAATTAATAAAATAGGAAATTGCCGTATCCGGCGTTGACAGATTTCAATTGTAAAAACGCGTCCTTCGCGAGCTGATAACCCACACACAGCGCGACGATAAACTATGCGTTCTCTCGTAATTTTCATTGTGACGGGACAATTTTCGATCTACACTCGCGCGATTTACATAAATAAACACACAGGATGCTACACGGTTGGCGCAAACGCTTTTAGATTCGTATGCAAAAACGGGTTGGGTGTCGAATTCATGTCATTATAGAATAGCGAAATATAATCTATTTTTGTTAGTCGTGTTTCATTCGAGTCTCTTTAATTAACTTTATACTGTGTAGAATGAACCGTGTGACATAAATGTAATTAAGTCTTGTATCTTTTAAGTTAGACGAATGGCGATTTTCAATTTAGTACTCAATGTGAAGTTTTCAATTTCCGTTGGAAATCGACTTGTTCTTGTCTTGGATATTTCAAATGTCTTATTCTGTTTTCGTTTTAGATCATCCGAAGAACGCCACGATGGACTACAAGTCGAATTCGTCTTGTAGTAGTCCTTCCAAGGACATTAAAAATCCGGACAGACTCGGTGCAATCCCGTATGGAACGCCCGTTCCCGTTTTGCCCGTCCGGAACAACTTGCATCGACCTACGTCCAGCCATTTTCCCCCTGGAAGTAGATTCCACTTCAGGAAAGGGTTGGCGTCGAAGTGTACGTGGAAGTGCACCGCAATAGCCCTTATGATCGTATCTTTCATTATGATCGCAGCGATAGCTTGCATTTTAGGTGAGTAGATACCATATTTTAAACCTAACCATAATATACCATAGTATACATAAACGTAATGCATTTACAATCAAGTTTGAGTTTCAATTAAGCAACGATGATTTCATTTCGGCGTTTATAGTTACCAATAAAAACCTTATCTCGTTATTTATTACCGTGGGGTTTCTTGACGGCTATAAATTTGTAAATGTGCCGATAGGAACTGACCAAGAGTTAACACCCACGGTTTTAATACCCGACCCCAAGTTGACAGGTGGTTGACTCTATAATCGGAAAAATGGGACGCAACTCGTTATTTGTCTCTAATGGTGTCGTTAAATATTTATGGAAATCTCTACTGAAAAAATGATGTGCTAATTTTTTATTTTATGAGTTTCCTGTTGTAAAAAATATTTCGACCTAAATAAAAATTGAATGTTAAAAATGATTTAAAAACTACCCTTTTACATCTAAACGTTAAATTAACCGCTCTTTCCGACCTCGACGCCTTAGGTGTCGTTCATATTGACAAATAAAACGTTAAAATACAACTTGATTTATAAGTTTGATGCCATTTCTAGGCCCAAATTGGTTAAATAGCGCTTTTTCGAACGTCCTTTTCTGGGTCAGATTTCGGTACATTAGAATCACAACATCTAGGTTTATCAAACATGATAAACCTAGATTTTAAACCTAGGCCGATTTTATAAAAATGCTACTTAGGCACTTCTTAAACTCCACCCTTCAATTAAATCAATTCAGGTAGTTTTCTATAAAATCTGACAAAAATTTTAATAAAATTCGATGATTTCAGAAGAAACTTTTTTTTTAATTTTTTTGGTAACAATAGGAAAAAAATATCTCTTTTAATTGAAAATAGAATCTTTTAGCTTTAATTTAAACCAAAAATCAATCTCTAATTCCAAAAAATAAAGTCTCAGTGATTTTTTAAAGTTGGTGGATTTTTTAAAAAAAGTTGGGTTGAAACCGTTAAAATTTTTACCAACTTTAGGAATTTTTTTAATTTCTTTGGTAATAATTATAAAAAATCTGCCTTTTTTAAATTAGAACAGAATCTTTTATCTTTCATTTAAACCAAAAATCATTCTTTAATTTTCAAAAATAAAGTCTGGACGATTTTTTAAAGTTGGTCGATTTTTTTTAAAGTTAGGTTAGTCACCTGTCAAAAAATTTTTCCAACTTTAAGAATTTTTTAATTTTTTTGATAATAATTAAAACTAAGCTGTCTTTTTTAATTAAAAACAGAATTTTTGAAATTTCATTTAAACCAAAAATCTTTCCTTAATCTTCATAAATAAAGTCTGGGTGATTTTTTAAAATTTAATTTTTTAAAAAAGTTTGGTTAGAACTGTCAAAAATTTTCACCAACTTTAAATTTTTTTTAAATTTTTTTGGTAAGAATTAGGAAAGATCTATAATTTTTAGTTCAAAACAGAATCTTTTATCTTTCATTTAAACCAAAAATCATTCCTTAATTTTCAAAAATAAAGTCTGGACGATTTTTTAAAGTTGGTCGATTTTTTTTTAAGTTAGGTTAGTCACCTGTCAAAAAAATTTTCCAACTTTAAGAATTTTTTTAATTTTTTTGATAATAATTCGAACTAACCTGTCTTTTTTAGTTCAAAACAGGATCTTTGTAATTTCATTTAAACCAAAAATCTTTCCTTAATCTTCATAAATAAAGTCTGAGTGATTTTTTAGAATTGGGTGATTTTTTAAAAAAGTTGGGTTAGAACTGTCAAAAAATTTTCACCAATTCTAAATTTTTTTAAAATTTTTTTGGTAAGGATTAGGAAAGATCTGTCCTTTTTAATTCAAAACAGAATCTTTTATCTTTCATTTAAACCAAGAATCATTCCTTAATTTGCAAAAATAAAGTCTGGGCGATTTTTTAAAATTGATCGATTTTTTTTTAAGTTAGGTTAGTCACCTGTCAAAAAAAATTTTCCAACTTTAAGAATTTTTTTAATTTTTTTGGTAATAATTAGAACTAATCTGTCTTTTTTAATTCAAAACAGAATTTTTGAAATTTCATTTAAACTAAAAATCTTTCCTTAATCTTCATAAATAAAGTCTGGGTGATTTTTTAAAGTTGGGTGATTTTTTTAAAAAGTTGGGTTAAACTGTCAAAAATTTTTACCAATTTTAAAATTTTTTTTTTAATTTTTTGGTATGAATTAGGAAAGATCTGTAATTTTTAGCTCAAAACAGAATCTTTTATCTTTCATTTAAACCAAAAATCATTCCTTAATTTTCAAAAATAAAGTCTGGACAATTTTTTAAAGTTGGTCGATTTTTTTTAAGTTAGGTTAGTCACCTGTCAAAAAATTTTTACAACTTTATTTTTTTAATTTTTTTGATAATAATTAGAACTAATCTGTCTTTTTTAATTCAAAACAGAATCTTTGAAATTTCATTTAAATTAAAAATCTTTCCTTCATCTTCATAAATAAAGTCTGGGTGATTTTTTAAAATTGGGTGATTTTTTAAAAAAGTTTGGTTAGAACTGTCAAAAATTTTCACCAACTTTAAACTTTTTTTTAATTTTTTTGGTAAGAATTAGGAAAGATCTGTAATTTTTAGTTCAAAACAGAATCTTTTATCTTTCATTTAAACCAAAAATCATTCCTTAATCTTCAAAAATAAAGTCTGGACGATTTTTTAAAGTTGGTCAAATTTTTTAAAAGTTAGGTTAGTCACCTGTCAAAAAATTCTTCCAACTTTAAGAATTTTTTTAATTTTTTTGATAATAATTAGAACTAACCTGTCTTTTTTAATTCAAAATAGAATTTTTGAAATTTCATTTAAACCAAAAATCTTTCCTTAATCTTCATAAATAAAGTCTGGGTGATTTTTTTAAAATTGGGTGATTTTTTTAAAAAGTTGGGTTAGAACTGTCAAAAATTTTCACCAACTTTAAAATTTTTTTTTTTTAATTTTCGTCTAATTTTTCGGAAAAATATTCATCAGAAATTTTTCGGGTGTGATACGATAATGTCCTTCTAGAACAATACTAAGAATTAAACAGAGAATCGTTGAAAACCTACTGCATGAAAATCAAACGATCGGCAGCCATGTTACACGAGCTCAAAGTCAAAATTTCAAAAATGACCAAAAAAACCGAAAAAATCGAAATTTTTGATTTTGCTGAAACTCATCTTCTTATATAATTCAACAACGGGAAAAGCGATGGTGAAATTCGTTTTTCCCTAAATCCTTCGGTTTTTTAGAAAAATTGGCTGGAATTAAATTTGCAACGCGCATTAATTTTACGATGCAGAGGTTCGGAGAATCGTTCAAGAATTTTTTTGGATCAGCCATGATAACACCTTTTCAGAATTAGATACAAACTTGAATGGGGAGTTATTAGAACCAATAAAACGATCGGTTTATTAATAATTATCAAATATTTAATTTATGCAGAGCAAAAATTCGAATAAATTTTACTAAAAACTAATTAAATTCTTGAAAATATCACCAAAAATTAAATTTGTAAAAATTCCCCCAAAGTTACTAAAATTTTTAATAATTCCACCAAAAACAAAATTTGTAAAAATTCCACAAAAGCTATCAAACTTTTTAACAATTCCACCAAAAACTGAATTTTTAAAAAATATACGAAAATTAAGATTAATTTCG
Organism: Digitonthophagus gazella; assembly: GCA_036711955.1. Taxonomy (NCBI): domain Eukaryota; kingdom Metazoa; phylum Arthropoda; class Insecta; order Coleoptera; family Scarabaeidae; genus Digitonthophagus; species Digitonthophagus gazella. Next base: position 30,740,449 of record JASCIT010000002.1, read on the forward strand.
TCAAGAATTGATTAGACTCTTAAAAATTTCACAAAAATAAAAAAGTAATTATAAAAATTCCACAAAAGTTAGTTAAATTGAATATAATTTCACCAAAAATTATTAAATTTGGAGACAATTCTACTAAAAACTTAGTGAATTTTTTAAAAATTCCACCCAAAATCAATAAAATTGGTAAAAATTAAAAAAAACTTACTATATTCGTAAAAATTCCACCAAAGTTACCAACATTTTTAACAATTCCACCAAAAACGTACTAAATTTTTTCAACTTTCCACCAAAGCTACAAAAATGTTGAATAATTCCACCAAAAACTTACTCATATTTAAAAAATACCACCAAAAACTTACCAAATTCATAAAAATTCTACTAAAATTACCAATATTTTTAACAATTCCACCAAAAATTAATACAATTTGCAAAAATTCCACCAAAAACTTACTAAATTCATAAGAATTCTACCAAAAACACTGATTTTTTTTTATTCTACCAGAAATGAATAAAATTCGCAAAAATTCCATCAATGTTATCAAAATTTTTGATAATTCCACCAAAAACATACTGAATTTTTTAAAAATTCCACCAAAAGCTTACTAAATTCATAAGAATTTTACCAAAAACACTGAATTTTTTTAAAATTCCACCAGAAATGAATAAAATTGGCAAAAATTCCACCAAAGCTATTAAGATATTTAACAACTACACCCAAAACTTACTGAATTTTCTCTATTCCACCAAAAACTTACAAAAATCCTAAAAATTACACCGAAATTGTTAACATTTTTAACAATTCTACCAAAAACTTACCAATTTTTTTAAAAATTCCACCAAAATGTCCAAATTCTTTTAAAATTCCACCAAAAATCAATCAAATTAGAAACAATTTCATTAAAAATTAACTAAAACCTTGAAAATTCCATCAAAAACTTAGTAAATTCATAAAAATTCCACCAAAGTTACAAAAAATTTTAATAATTTTACCAAAAATAATGAATTTTTTTTAAATTTCACCAAGAAACTTACAAAATTTGTAAAAATTCCATCTATAATGAATAAAATTATAGATGGAATATAGATGGATTCGCAAAAATTCCACCAGTGTTATCAAAATTTTTGATAATTCCACCAAAACATACTGAATTTTTTTAAGATTCCACCAGAAATGAATAAAATTCGCAAAAATTCCACAAAGCTATTAAAGTATATAACAACTACACCTAAAACTTACTGAATTTTTTTTATTCCACCAAAAACTTACAAAAATCCTAAAAATTACACCGAAATTGTCAACATTTTTAACAATTCTACCAAAAACTTGCCAATTTTTTTAGAAATTTCACCGAAATGTCGAAATTCTTTTAAAATTCCACCAAAAATCAATCACATTAGAAACAATTTCATTAAAAATTAACTAAAACCTTGAAAATTCCATCAAAAACTTAGTAAATTCATAAAAATTCCACCAAAGTTACTAAAATTTTTAATAATTTTACCAAAAATAATGAATTTCTTTAAGATTCCACCAGAAAACTTACAAAATGTGTAAAAATTCCACCAAGAATTAATACAATTTGCAAAAATTCCACCAAAAACTTACTAAATTCATAAGAATTTTACCAAAAACACTGTTTTTTTTTATTCCACCAGAAATGAATAAAATTCGCAAAAATTCCACCAATGTTATCAAAATTTTTGATAATTCCACCAAAAACATACTGAATTTTCTTTATTCCACCAAAAACTTACAAAAATCCTAAAAATTACACCGAAATTGTCAACATTTTTAACAATTCTACCAAAAACTTGTAAAATTTTTTAAAAATTCCACCAAAATGTCCAAATTCTTTTAAAATTCCACCAAAAATCAATCAAATTAGAAACAATTTCATTAAAAATTAACTAAAACCTTGAAGATTCCATCAAAAACTTAGTAAATTCATAAAAATTCCACCAAAGTTACTAAAATTTTTAATAATTCTACCAAAAATAATGAATTTTTTTAAAATTCCACCAAAAAACTTACTAAATTCGTAAAAATTCCATAAAAAGACACTGAATTTTTTTAAAATTCAATCAAAAATGAATAAAATTCGCAAAAATTCCACCAGCGTTATCAAAATTTTTGATAGTTCCACCAAAAATATACTGAATTTTTTAAAAATTCCACCAAAAATTAATACAATTTGCAAAAATTCCATCAAAAACTTACTAAATTCATAAGAATTTTACCAAAAACACTGATTTTTTTTATACCACCAGAAATGGATAAAATTCACAGAAATTCCATCAGGGTTATCAAAATGTTTAATAATTCCACCAAAAACATACTGAATTTTTTTAAGATTTCACCAAAAACTTACTAAATTTAGAAGAATTTTACCAAAAACACTGAATTTTTTAAAAATTCCACCAAAATGTCCAAATTCTTTTAAAATTCCACCAAAAATCTATCAAATTAGAAGCAATTTCATTAAGAATTAACTAAAATCTTGAAAATTCCATCAAAAACTTAGCAAATTCATAAAAATTCCACCAAAGTTACTAAAATTTTTAATAATTCTAACAAAAATAATGAATTTTTTTTAAATTCCACCAAAAAACTTACAAAATTTGTAAAAATTCCACCAAAAATTAATACAATTTGCAAAAATTCCACCAAAAACTTGCTAAATTCATAAGAATTTTACCAATAACACTTTTTTTTTTATTCCACAAGAAATGAATAAAACTCGCAAAAATTCCACCAATGTTATAAAAAATTTTGATAATTCCACCAAAAACATACTGAATTTTTTAAGATTTCACCAAAAACTTACTAAATTTAGAAGAATTTTACCAAAAACACTGAATTTTTTAAAAATTCCACCAAAATGTCCAAATTCTTTTAAAATTCCACCAAAAATCTATCAAATTAGAAGCAATTTCATTAAAAATTAACTAAAATCTTGAAAATTCCATCAAAAACTTAGCAAATTCATAAAAATTCCACCAAAGTTACTAAAATTTTTAATAATTCTAACAAAAATAATGAATTTTTTTTAAATTCCACCAAAAAACTTACAAAATTTGTAAAAATTCCACCAAAAATTAATACAATTTGCAAAAATTCCACCAAAAACTTGCTAAATTCATAAGAATTTTACCAATAACACTTTTTTTTTTATTCCACAAGAAATGAATAAAACTCGCAAAAATTCCACCAATGTTATAAAAAATTTTGATAATTCCACCAAAAACATACTGAATTTTTTAAAAATTCCACCAAAAACTTACTAAATTCATAAGAATTTTACCAAAAACACTGAATTTTTTTAAAATTCCACCAGAAATGAATGAAATTCGCAAAAATTCCACCAAAGCTATTAAAATATTTAACAACTACACCCAAAACTTACTGAATTTTTCTAATTCCACAAAAAACTTACAAAAATCCTAAAAATTACACCGAAATTGTTAACATTTTTAACAACTCTACCAAAAACTTACCAAATTTTTTAAAAATTTCACCAAAATGTCCAAATTCTTTTAAAATTCCACCAAAAATCAATCAAATTAGAAACAATTTCATTAAAAATTAACTAAAATCTTAAAATTCCATCAAAAACTTAGTCAATTCATAAAAATTCCACCAAAGTTACTAAAATTTTTAATAATTTTACCAAAAATAATGATTTTTTTTTAAATTCCACCAAAAAACTTACAAAATTTGTAAAAATTCCACCAAAAATTTACCAATTTTTTTTTAAATTCCACCAAAAACTAAATTCGTAAAGTTTCCACCAAAGGTACCAAAATGTTGATCAATTCAACCAAAAACAATATTTTTTTTTTTTTTTAGAAAAATACTAAAAATAAAACTAAACTAGTTATTTTTAACCCTCTAGTGGGCGCGCCTACCAATAGGCGCGTTGCGGCTTTACACCGCAATCGGATATTTAATGGTTTTATAGTGAACTTGGAAATATTTTATGTTAAACGAACAAAGCAATCTAAAAATACCTCCCCATAAAAAATACCCAAAAATACAAAAGAAAAATAAAAATTCCCCTCCTAATCAAAACACATCTACACGCTAAGAACCGCTCATTAAGTCCACAAAGGCACACAGAGCCATTACGCTTGTCCGCCAGAAGAAACCAGTCCCGCCCATTGTAAGGTAACAATTTACAAAATTATGCGGAACAAATTGAGCCCGTCCGAGCCTAACAATTAGGCCGTGCATAACGAAGAAATTAATTATAGTCCCGAACCCGGCCGTTCTCTCTCTGTTCTAATTAACCCCCCTTTCAAAAATTCCAGTGTCAGGCGTGCTTAACTGGTCATATCAAAACTCCAACGCCTGTTCGGTGGTGGTCGACGAGAACACGGAGGTTCTGGCACCGAAGGCCACCACGTCCGAAACCAACCTCTCGACGTCCAGCAAACCCAGGCCGAGCAGTTCCAACGGAGGTAATTACGGAGTAGTTAGAAAACGTAGAGATGTGAATAACAGGCATGACGATTCTGATTTAAACGGTTCCACGTTTTCTACTATCGAGCATGATACTTTTGCACCTTTGCATGACCACACTACAACGATCAATAGCGAGGAAGAAACCACCCAAGAAGATGATGATGATTCTATTCCAACAGTTGAAGATATTTTTAGGGAATCTATTCCAGATGAAACATGGGAAGATATAAACACTATGAGTCACGAAGAAATAGAAACGACGACTATCTTAAGGGATATTAATGAAATTGAAGAAGAACCTAACCGAAACGAGGAAGAACCTAAAACGAACGAACACGATCTTTCTAAAGAACTAACAGATTTAAATCTTTCTTCTTTTGATAACGTTGAATCTAAAATGAATCCTAAAAAATTAGAAACTAATTCAATGCATGATTCTAGTTTGATTAACACAACTAAACCACCTTCCATTCAATATATAGACGTTCCATCTATAAAAAACCAAAGTTCGAAGAAAATAACAGTTAACGTTACAATATCAACCGACCCAGACTCTAAAAACCCCTCCCAAAACGTGTACGTCCTCTCTGTATCCGTTCCGACGGATTCTAAAGAAAATCCGGACGTCATCCATAATTCCGACGCTCATCTTATCCCTTCGGCTTTAACAAAGCTTGACCATCCTATCAAAGAAACCCCGATAGAGACTTCCGACCGATGGGGAGGTGAATGCCAATGCTCTTGCCCGTGCATGGAAGATAACTATAAGGAAGACTTTTCTAAAGAAATAGCTCTCGATTACGACACGATTAACGATTCGTTTTTATTAGAAAATGAGACTGAGGTAACTACCGAAGCCGCTACAACCACGACAGAGTGGACCACTTGGTCCTCTTGTTCTGATATGACCACCACACCTCCATCTCCAACCATTTTGATCCTTGAAGGTACGAAATCGATTAGCCTTCAACTAACGCTGATCGCCTATGGATTATAACCCTACTGAATATGAACGCTGAATGATCAAGAAATGCTTTGACATGATTCTCATTTTCATTCAAATTTTAGCCCATTAGAGCTTTAGCATACTAATTTTACTTATAATTTGCTGTTCATTTGAATTTGGGGTTGGTTTTTAAGTTTTTATTTTTATAGGTGCTCGAACATTTCCCGCAAAATCCTTCCCTCCGGATGGTACTACATTCGCTCAGATCTCATTGGGGCAAAGGTTGTCCAAAGAAATTCCACCTTATGGTTATTGGAATATGCAGTTTTATCAATCAGAAGCCGCTTATGTTAAATTTGACTATAACATTCCTAGAGGGGCGAGTATAGGGGTGTATGCTAGAAGAAATGCCCTTCCTACGCATACTCAATATCATATTTTGGAAGTCCTTAGTGGATTTAAAGCTCGAACTACAAGAGCTTCATATGTAAGTATTATCTAATATTTTCTCTTTTAACCCTTTCGCTGCGGACACCGACTATAGTCGGCGGCCGCGCGAAGTGCTGTGTGTACTAATGCCGGTTATAGTCGGTGTCGGTTAGAGTCGGCATTCGTACACACTGCAGCTCTCGCGGACACCGACTATAACCGGCATCCGTACACACAGCACTTCGCGCGGCCGCCGACTATAATCGGTGTCCGCGAGACCTGCTGTGTGTACGAGTGCCGACTTTCGCGCTACTCTCGCGGAACGGACTGCCGTAGAGAAAGGGTTAATAATTTTTATTTTATTTTATTTTATTTATTTTTTGTTCAATAGTCTTCTGTGAAGAAAGAAGTAACTCATTACATGGAGCAAGGTCATTGGTTCCTATCTTTATATAACGACGACGGCGATCCTCAAGAAATAAGTTTCGTCGCAGCGGTAGCCGACGATATGACTCACAACTGTCCAAACGGCTGCAGCGGAAAAGGAGAATGCCTAATGGGCCATTGTCAATGTAATCCGGGCTTCGGCGGCGACGATTGCAGCGAAAGTAAGTCGTTTTAACTCTATTCAAAATCTAAGTCATAAACGTAAACGACCACACTAACACTTCAACGTGCCAATAACCGGGTTGTGCTTATGCATGTTACCTTCGTCAGGTGTTTGCCCGGTTCTATGCAGCCAACGGGGAGAGTACATTAACGGAGAATGCCAGTGCAATCCCGGATGGAAAGGCAAGGAATGCTCCTTAAGGCATGACGAATGCGAAGTGCCTGATTGTAATGGGCATGGACATTGTTCGAATGGGAAGTGTCAATGTGTACGGGGATATAAAGGGAAATTTTGTGAAGAAGGTAAAATACTTTGTTCTTATATAAATAAATATCTTCGTTCTTATTACTAACTAACTCATTAACCCATTTGCATCTGATAGAAAAATGAAAAATTTGTTCTTATCGCCGAACATTTTTTATGTACTATTTTATATGTCATGAGCGCATACAGATCTGGAAATTTAAGTTGCGGTTATAGGAAAATAATGCGTGCAACAGAGAAGCATGTAGGAAGTATTAGATAAATAAAGAGCGGTATATGTAATTGTTTAACCACGTCTTTTCTAGTCGCCCAACCTCCCAGCTTCTTCCCACGAACTGTCGGATTGGATGACAGTCAGATGACAGTTCGTATACCGCTCTTTATTTATCTAATACTTCATATATGCTTCTCTGTTGCACGCATTATTTTCCTATAAACGCAACTTAAATTTCCAGATCTGTATATGCGCGCTCTGGTGATAGTGACAAGGAAAAATCCACGCACACTTTGCATTTATGCGCTTATGATGCAAATGGGTTAAAAAAATCACTTCAACAAATCCTAATCTAATAAACATTTCAAATTAATCTAGTTGATTGTCCTCATCCAACCTGCAACGCTCATGGATACTGTCTTGAAGGAACGTGCATATGCAAAAAAGGCTGGAAAGGCTTAGATTGCAGCCAAATGGATAAAGACGCTTTACAATGTCTTCCGGATTGTTCCGGACATGGAACCTTCGATTTAGACACTCAAACCTGCACATGCGAACCTCGATGGTCCGGAGATGATTGCTCTAAAGAACTTTGCGATTTAGATTGCGGACAACACGGACACTGCGTTTCCGAATCTTGCCAGTGTGATCCAGGATGGTCTGGAGAGTATTGCAATTTGAAGCAATGCGATATTAGATGCAACGAACATGGACAGTGTAAAAACGGAACGTGTTTGTGTGTTACCGGATGGAATGGTAAACATTGCACGATGGAAGGATGTCCGAATAGTTGTTCTAATCACGGACATTGTAAAATGTCTTTGGAAGGAGCTTGGTATTGTAATTGCGATCATGGATGGGATGGAAGGGATTGTAGTGTGTTGTTGGAACAAAGTTGTGAAGATAATAGAGATAATGATAAAGGTAAATTTATTTTATTATTATTTTTTTTCGTCTCATCTAACTATTAACCCTCTATGAGCCGAATTTTTGTTTTAAATCAAAAAAAAGTTACTTTGCACAACATTTTTGTGATATAAGATGAGTCTGGCAATGGTAATAAATATTGATATTGATTGTATGGTAACATTATAGAATTAAGATTTATGCGCAATCACATGAAAAACTATAATTACACTGGCTAACATTTTTCAGACCCATAGATCAGATAATAGTTTTTTTTTTATAATTTTGGGCGCGCTGAACTCAAATTTGGCCGCAGAATTGCTCCATCACGTCAGTTTTTTTTAAATATTCTAACCTAAAGATGCAAAAAGCTTGGTTTTTAAACATCTTTGGGATGAAATAACACAACGAATACATTTTTGTTCACAAGATTTTATGCGGCACCTGAAACTACCATTGTTCCCATTGAAAATGTATTTTGAATTTTTCGAATAGCTTTATTTCTTCTCGAAGAAAGATAATTTCTATAACATTACTTTTTGCGCTATCATCAACCAAATTACAAGGAGCATGAATGGCTTATTTATGGTGATTTTAAAATGATAAATATTCTTCTTGGCTTAAAATTGGGAAATGCTAAAAATCCTTGTTTTGTTTGCCTGTTGGACTGTCGTGCAAGAGATCAGCATTGAATAAACACTAAATGCCCAAAAAGATTACAATGGAACGTTGGCTATCATAACGTCGTAGAAGAAAAACTTGTTGGTAGAAAGCGCATCTTATTTCCCCCACTTTATATTAAGCTGGGGTTAATGAAACAATTTGTAAAAGTTTTAAATAAAGAAAGATGGTGTTTCAAATATATTCAATAAAACTTTTGCTAAAATTACGGAAGGATTTTGTGTTGGAGTTGATATAAGATAACTCATGGAAGATGATTTTATAAAAGTTGACATCTATTGAAAAAAAGGCTATATTACCACTTTAGTTAGCTTTTAAAGATGTACATTTTTTAGACAACCATCGTGTGCCAAAATTTAAAAGTATTGTGACAGACATGTTGCAAAATTTTAAGCGATTAGGTTGTTTAATGAGCATGAAATTACATTTTCTATATTCCCATTTGAACTATTTCCTGGAAAATGTTGGAGTATATAGCGAAGATATAGGCGAACATTTTCATCACGCCTTAAAGAAAAAAACCGACATTATGAAGGTAGATGGGACGAAAAAATGATGACTGATTATTGTTGGGCTTTGAAACGGGAAGATAATTCCATAAGTTATAAGCACAAGTGGCTGCAACGTTCATTTGAATTGAAGAGAAGACGATTTCATAAGGCTATGTAATTTTATTCTAAAAACGAAAAAAAAAAACAAAAAGTTAAAGTTTAGTTGCTTTAGGTTTGTTAAAGGAGGTAATATAAACCAGGGGTGGTCAGACTTGGTGGTACTAAGAGCCGCATTGCAAAATCAAATTTCAAATTTCAAACTCTTGAAAAATTTCAAGAGTTGTGAGAAAAATTTCACATCGGAAAATTAACCCTTCAAAAAAAGAGGACATTCAGTAAATTGCACCTTCTGCTTCTTTTAAAACCTAATTTTTTTTAAATGAGTCGCAATAAAGCTGAAAAAGAGCCGCCGTTTGGCCATTTTTTTAAGCCTCATCGGAAATTCGCCCTCCCAAAAAAAAGGAGATTCAGTGAATTATATCTCCTGATTCCATTTCAGTATAGGAAACAAATTTTGTTAGTCATTAAAGATCTAGTCGAAAGTATTGATGATATTTTTTTAATTGAGCCGCACCAAACCTCTAAGAGAGCCGCATATGGCTCGCGAGCCGCCACCTCCACCGTTGATATAAACAATTATAAATTCTGGTATACTAAATTCTCCGTTTTGAAATTTCCACTTTCCATATTTATTTCGATTGATTAATACAGACTGCGAAGCCAATCAATCAAAAAACTAATGTCTATTAGTCTACTATACTGACAACTATGACTAAGGTCGTATCATAAAACAAGATTTTTTCATGAAGAAATGGAAGTATCGAAAAAATTCAAAATGCATTTTTAATGGAAAAGGTGATGCATTCAGATTCCGCATGGAGTTTTGTGCACAAAAATTTATTCGCTACGTTATTTAATTCCAAACATGTTGAAAACTCGTGTTTTTTGCACCTATAGGTTAGAATATCTTGAAAACCTGAAGTGATTGAGCAATTCTGAGGTCATATTTGAATTTAGTGTTTTAAAACCTTGTAGGAAAGTGCTATTTGATCTATGGGTCTCACCTTTCATAAAATTTTGTCGGTTTGTGTTATTTAATAAAATGGCAATAAATCAAAATGTGACCTAAAAGTTCCTATAAGACGACCTCAAACCACACCATGGAGAGAAGGATGCAAGATTGCGGTTCCTCCCCGTAACTTTACTGGGTAAGTCGGAGTGGAATACAGTGGAAGGGAGGATCGGAGTATCAAACGGCCTTCATTTTCACTATATTCCACTCGAACCTACTCGGTAAAAAAAACGGGGAGGAACCACACTCTTGCATCCTTCTCTGCATGGTGTGGCTTGAGTTCGTTTTATAGTACACGGTACAATAGAGGGTTAATCCACTTCTTTCGTTATGTCCTCTTTCTGGCAATTTTCTTTTAGTTCTTTAGACTCCTTCCTCTTCTCTTTACTATCTCTGCGTATATCTGCATATCTTTCCATTTCTTCCTATTCGTTTCTTATCCATCCTCTTAGCTTCATAGACTTTCTTATCCATCCTCTTAGCTTCATAGACTTTCTTATCCGTCCTCTTAGCTTCATAGACTTTCTTATTCATTGTGTTCGTTCTTTGTCTTATTTCATTTCTTACTCCATCTCACATCATTATTCCCTCTATCCTCCCCAAAAATTTCATTTTCATTGATTTAATTTTTCTGTATTCTTAGTTATAAATTGTTAAGAATCTTAAAATATTCATTCAAACTTTTTTTTTCTAAATGGATTAATTTTTTCCTTCCCATTTTCTAACTGATTTTGGATTTGTCTTCTCCTAACTATTAATCCACTTCTTTCGTTTTATCCCATTTCTGGTAATTTTCTTCAGTTTTTTTTTTAGATTTCTTCCTCTTCTCTCTACTAGTTTTGTAATTCCTTCTTTTTATTTTTTCCTCTCTTCCTTCATTTCCTCTCTTCTTATCCTCCATGATAAAGGTACATTAAAAATTTTTTTCCTTCCCATTTTCTAAATGATTTTGGATTTATCTTCTCCTAATTGTTAATCCACTTCTTTCGTTTTATCTCATTTCTGGTAATTTTCTTCAGTTTTTTTTTTTTTAGATTTCTTCCTCTTCTCTCTACTAGTTTTGTAATTCCTTCTTTTTATTTTTTCCTCTCTTCCTTCATTTCCTCTCTTCTTATCCTCCATGATAAAGGTACATTAAAAATTTTTTCCTTTTTATTTTCTAAATGATTTTGGATTTATCTTCTCGTAATTATTAATCCACCTCTTTCGTTTTATCCTGTTTTTGGTAATTTTCTTCAGTTTTTTTTTAGATTTCTTCCTCTTCTCTCTACTAGTTTTGTAATTCCTTCTTTTTATTTTTTCCTCTCTTCCTTCATTTCCTCTCTTCTTATCCTCCATGATAAAGGTACATTAAAAGTTTTTTCCTTCCCATTTTCTAACTGATTTTGGATCCCCAGAAATTTCATCTTCATTGCTTTAATTTTTCCGTCTTCTTATAAATTGTTAAAAATCTTAAAATATTCATTCAACATTTTTTTTCCCCAGATGGATTAATTGATTGTCAAGATCCGGAATGTTGTTTAAACCCAGCATGTCGTACAAGTCAACTATGCGTCTCAGCACCAAAACCAACCGATATCTTACTAAGAAAACAACCACCAGCGATCACAGCTTCATTCTTTGAAAGAATGAAATTCCTAATTGACGAAGGAAGTTTGCAAAACTACGCGCGCCAAGAGACCTTTAACGAGAGGTATTTTTTTTTTATTAAATTTACTTTATTTTCTCACAATATATGTTCTCTGACGAAACTGTTAATGTACCACCAGAGATATAGCTGCATTGTTGTGCCCCCGTGTCGATATGTCTCTCCCCAATTAAGTAAATGTTCTCTGTATTCCCCTTCTTGTGCTTCATACGCTTGTTGATATAGAATAAATAAATAATATATAAATTAATGGTAAATAATTAATTAATAATTTATTAACTTAAAAGTCTATTTCAACAAGTTTCCATTCAAATAAATTCATTGATGTAATGATCTAATTTTCCATGCTGCGCAGTGTATTCTGGAATCATTTTAATACAAGGTAAGGGTTTGATCGCGTACTATATCACATCCGCCTGGTTAATTTACGTTTTTTAATTTACATTTAATATCCAATGTGTTCGTCAATTTTATTTGGCTTCGTATGATTCGTTCGCCATTTGTATTTAGCAGCACCTTTCCTGTTACTTCTTCTTTTTTAAACCACCATGATATTTTTTTAATTATTTTTATGTTAAAATAGCCGGTCTGCTGTGGTTCGAGGACGAGTAACAACTCAAATGGGTAAAGGATTAATGGGAGTTCGAGTCAGCACAAGTACTCCATTAGAAGGATTTACTTTAACTCGCGAAGATGGTTGGTTTGATCTTTTAGTAAATGGAGGAGGCGCGGTTACTTTACAATTCGGAAGAAGTCCGTTTAGAGCTCAAAGCCATATTGTTTTCGTACCGTGGAATGAAGTTATCATTATTGATAATATTATTATGGTAACAGGAGAAGAAAGAACGTTATCTCATATTATCACGCCGTGTTTACCTCACGATTACGACACAATGAAACCCGTTGTGTTGGCTACTTGGAAACACGGATTTCAAGGAGCTTGTCCGGATAAAAGCGCTATTTTAGCCGAATCGCAAGTCGTCCAAGAAAGCTTACAAATCCCCGGAACTGGGTTAAACTTAGTTTATCATAGTTCGAGAGCGGCGGGATATTTATCAACAATCCAACTCCAATTAACACCCGAAAGTATTCCACCTACTTTATATCTGATCCATTTGAGGATTACCATTGAGGGGATTTTATTTGAAAAGACCTTTGAAGCCGATCCTATTATTAAATTCACTTACGCGTGGAATAGAACAAACGTTTACAGACAAAGAGTTTACGGAGTCACAACGGCTATTGTTAAAGTTGGATATGAATATTCAGATTGTAAAGATATAATCTGGGACGTTCAAACAACTAAATTAAGCGGTCACGATATGAGTATTTCTGAAGTTGGTGGATGGAATTTGGATATTCATCATAGATATAATTTCCATGAAGGTAAATTTTTTTTTGTCCTCAGTTTGCACCGAACTAACGAAAATCGACCAATTTCGACACAGAACTGTTGATGAGCGAATTTTTGACGTTTCTAAACGTCAAACTAACCTCTTTTCCAACCTCGACGCCTTAGGTGTCGTTCATTTTTACAAATAAAACGTTAAAATACAACTTGATTTATAAATTTGATGCCTTTTCTAAGCCCAAATTGGTTAAATAGCGCCTTTTCGAACGTCCTTTTCTTGTTCAGATTTCGAGACTTTAGAATCGCGACATCTAGGTTTATCAAACATGATTAAATCAATTTAGGTAGTTTTCTACAAAATCTGACAAAAATTTTAATAAAATTCGATGATTTCAGAAGAAACTTTGAAAATTTTTTTAAAATTTTTTGGTAACAATAGGAAAAAAAATATCTGTTAATTGAAAATAGAATCTTTTAGCTTTAAACCAAAAATCAATCCCTAATTCCTAAAAATAAAGTCTCAGTGATTTTTTAAAGTTGGTGGATTTTTTTAAGAAAAGTTGGGTTAAAACCGTTAAAAATTTTTACCAACTTTGGGAATTTTTTTAATTTTTTTGGTAATAATTATAAAAAATCTGCCTTTTTTAAATCAAAATAGAATCTTTTATTTTTCATTTAAACCAAAAATCATTCCATAATTTTCAAAAATAAAGTCTGGACGATTTTTTAAAGTTGGTCGATTTTTTTTTAAGTTAGGTTAGTCACCTGTCAAAAAATTTTTCCAACTTTAAGAATTTTTTTAATTTTTTTGATAATAATTAGAACTAACCTGTCTTTTTTAATTCAAAACGGAATCTTTGAAGTTTCATTTAAACCAAAAATCATTCCTTAATTTTCATAAACAAAGTCTGGTTGATTTTTTAAAATTTAATTTTTTAAAATTTAATTTTTTAAAAAAGTTTGGTTAGAACTGCCAAAAATTTTTACCAGTTTTAAAATTCTTTTTTAATTTTTTTGGTAAGAATTAGGAAAGATCTGTAAAATACAATCTTTTATCTTTCATTTAAACCAAAAATCATTCCTTAATTTTCAAAAATAAAGTCTGGGTGATTTTTTAAAATTGGTCGATTTTTTTTAAAGTTAGGTTAATCACCTGTCAAAAAATTTTTCCAACTTTAAGAATTTTTTTAATTTTTTTGATAATAATTAGAACTAACCTGTCTTTTTTAATTCAAAACAGAATCTTTGAAATTTCATTTAAACCAAAAATCTTTCCTTCATCTTCATAAATAAAGTCTGGGTGATTTTTTAAAATTGGTCGATTTTTTTTAAAGTTAGGTTAGTCACCTGTCAAAAAAATTTTCCAACTTTAAGAATTTTTTTAATTTTTTTGATAATAATTAGAACTAATTTCTCTTTTTTAATTCAAAGCAGAATTTTTTAAGTTTCATTTAAACCAAAAATCTTTCCTTCATCTTCATAAATAAAGTCTGGGTGATTTTTTAAAATTTAATTTTTTAAAATTTAATTTTTTAAAATTTAATTTTTTAAAAAAGTTTGGTTAGAACTGTCAAAAATTTTTACCAACTTTAAACTTTTTTTTTAATTTTTTTGGTAAGAATTAGGAAAGATCTGTAATTTTTAATTCAAAACAGAATCTTTTATCTTTCATTTAAACTAAAAATCATTCCTTAATTTTCAAAAATAAAGTCTGGGCGATTTTTTAAAGTTGGTCGATTTTTTTTTAAGTTAGGTTAGTCACCTGTCAAAAAATTTTTCCAACTTTAAGAATTTTTTTAATTTTTTTGATAATAATTAGAACTAATCTGTCTTTTTAAATTCAAAACAGAATCTTTGAAATTTCATTTAAACCAAAAATCTTTCCTTAATTTTCATAAATAAAGTCTGGGTGATTTTTTTAAATTTAATTTTTAAAATTTAATTTTTTAAAAAAGTTTGGTTAGAACTGTCAAAAGTTTTTACCAAGTTAAAATTTTTTTTTTAATTTTTTTGGTAAGAATTAGGAAAGGTCTGTAATTTTTAGTTCAAAACAGAATCTTTTATCTTTCATTTAAATCAAAAATCATTCCTAAATCTTCAAGAATAAAGTCTGGGCGATTTTTTAAAATTGGTCGTTTTTCTTTTTAAGTTAGGTTAGTCACCTGTCAAAAAATTTTTCCAACATTAAGAATTTTTTTAATTTTTTTGATAATAATTAGAACTAATCTGTCTTTTTTAATTCAAAGCAGAATCTTTGAAATTTCATTTAAACCAAAAATCTTTCCTTAATCTTCATAAATAAAGTCTGGGTGATTTTTTTAAATTTAATTTTTTAAAATTTAATTTTTTAAAAAAGTTTGGTTAGAACTGTCAAAAATTTTTACCAACTTTAAAATTTTTTTTAATTTTTTTGGTAAGAATTAGAAAAGATCTGTAATTTTTAGTTCAAAAGAGAATCTTTTATCTTTCATTTAAACCAAAAATCATTCCTTAATTTTCAAAAATAAAGTCTGGGTGATTTTTTAAAATTGGTCGATTTTTTTTTTTAAGTTAGATTAGTCACTTAGATTAGTAAAACATAAGTTTATATCTTTTAATCATCTTTTAACCATTTTTTGTATATATATTTAGGTATCCTTCAAAAAGGTGATGGTTCCAACATTTATTTAAAACATAAACCCCGAGTTATTTTAACCACAATGGGGGATGGACATCAAAGACCTCTCGATTGCACCGATTGCGAAGGACAAGCATCTAAACAACGACTTCTTGCTCCTGTTGCTTTAGCAGCAGCACCCGATGGTTCGTTATTTGTGGGCGATTTTAATTTAGTAAGAAAAATTCTTACTGATGGTACAGTAAGAACGATTGTTAGATTAAAGTAAGTTTTTTTTACTCACCACTTCTTGTTGATTCACAAAACCTAAAACAACAAAAAAAAAATTAGTCAAAAAAATTAAAAAACCTAAAACAACAAAAAAAAATTAATCAAAAAAATTAACCAATTTAAATTTTTATTTAATTTTAGCGCAACAAGAGTATCATATCGCTACCACATGGCTTTAAGCCCCTTAGATGGGGTTTTATACATATCCGACCCGGAATCCCATCAAATCATCAAAGTTAAAAGCTTAAATGATTACAACGACCCAGATAGAAATTGGGAAACTGTCGTTGGATCCGGGGAAAGGTGTCTTCCAGGTGATGAAGCTCATTGTGGAGATGGTGCTTTAGCTAGAGACGCAAAACTAGCTTATCCAAAAGGAGTAGCTGTTTCAAACGATAATATCTTATATTTCGCCGATGGCACAAATATAAGAATGGTAGATCGAGATGGAATCGTCACAACTGTTATTGGAAATCATATGCATAAATCCCATTGGAAACCCATTCCATGCGAAGGAACTTTAAACATAGAAGAAGTTCATTTAAGATGGCCAACTGAATTAGCAATAAATCCTTTAGATAATTCATTACATATTATCGACGATCATATGATTTTGCAATTAACTCCCGATGGACGGGTAAAAGTAATCGCTGGAAGACCACTTCATTGTGCTTCTCCTTTAACCGGATACGATATGGAATTAGCAACCCATGCTACATTAGTTATGCCTCAAAGTATAGCATTTAGCGCAGCTGGGGATTTATACGTCGCTGAGAGTGATTCTCAAAGAATAAACAGAATAAGAGTTATTGGAACTGATGGAAAAATTTCACCTTACGCTGGAGCTGAATCAAAATGTAATTGTTTAGAAAGAGGTTGTGATTGTTTTGAAGCCGATCATTTCTTAGCATCTAACTCAAAATTTAATACCATTTCTGCTGTTGCCGTAAGTCCAGATGGAAACGTTCATATTGGTGATCAAGCAAATTATAGAATACGTTCAGTTATGGCAAGCATTCCAGATGCAAGCACCTCAAGAGAATATGAAATATTTTCACCGGAAACCCAAGAAATTTATATCTTCAACCGATTCGGTCAACATATAGCAACTAAAAATATCCTAACCGGTGAAACAAATTACTTATTTACTTATAACGTAAATACAAGTAATGGAAAATTAAGCACTGTAACAGACGCAGCTGGAAATAAAGTCTTCCTTTTAAGAGATTACTCAAGCCAAGTAAATTCAATCGAAAACACCAAAGGTCAAAAATGTAGATTGAGAATGTCCAGATTAAGAATGCTTCATGAATTAAGCACACCAGATAATTACAACGTAACTTTTGATTATCACGGACAATCAGGATTATTAAAAACTAAAATTGATAGCAGCGGAAGAAGTTATGTTTATAATTACGACGAATTTGGACGATTAACTTCAGCCGTTACACCAACAGGAAAAGTTATAAGTTTATCATTTGATTTATCTTTAAAAGGAGCGACTGTAAAAGTTTGGCAAAACTCCAAAAACCCAGATTCAATGTTAATAAAAGGATCGATCGTTTTAAACCGAATTGGAGAATCGGAACAAAAAACTATCCTCCTTCCAAATGGAGGTGTTGAAACTACATCTTCTTGGGGACACACAATAACAACAGACACAGTTCCGTACTCAGTTTTAAGCGAAATCGATCCTTTATTAGGTGAAAGTTATCCAATTCCAGCGAAACAAAGAACGGAAGTTGGGGGAGATTTAGCGAATCGTTTCGAATGGAGATATGTTTTACGAAGAATACAAAACGGAAAATCTAAAAACTCGCCGAAAACCATCGCTCAAGTTGGAAGAAAATTAAGGATAAATGGGGAAAATCTTTTAACTTTAGAATACGATAGAGAGTCGGCTTCTGTTTCTGTGTTTATGGACGATAGAGTTGAATTATTAAATGTTACTTATGATAGAACAGCAAGGCCGATTAAATGGGGACCTAGAAATGGAATTTTTGCTGAAGTTGAATTAGAATATGATCGATTCAGTCGGCTTATTAGTTGGAAATGGGGGGATCTTAATGAAAGTTATGGTTTTGATCATGCGGGAAGGTTAAATGAGATTAAATATGGGGATGGTTCTTCTATGATTTATGCGTTTAAGGATATGTTTAGTAGTTTGGTAAGTAATTTTAATTTTAATTTAATTCCAGTAGTTTTAAGTAATTTCCAATTTAATTTGAATCGTTTTAAGTAATTTCCAATTTTATTTTTATGAATATAAAATACGATAATTGTGAATAAGAATTGTCTAATTAGCTTTGGCTATTCGCCTTCTCCAGAGAATGTTTAGTTTTAGAAATTAACGTACGAGAGAAGATATAATAATTTTATCAAATATGCATGCTATATGTTTTGTAATAAGCTCTTAAGTGATTAATTTATTTGCAAATACAAAGGTATATCGAGAAGTATAATTGATTAGTGAGTTTTAATCTAGTTTTCGAAGAGGAAAGCTCGATTATGGCACTTATAAAAATAACAGATAATATAAAATAGGGTTTTGATAATCGCCGCGTTACCCTTTAGGTATTATTTTACTTCAGCAGGGAGTTTGATTCAGTAGATCATAACATCTTGTTTTCGGCTGTGTTTCTTATTGGTTTTACTCCTTCTTGTGTCTCTTGGTTTCAACCATATCTTTACCACCACCGCACATAGGGGTATTCTAGTTAATCTAGCTGGTCAAAATTATTTACTTTAATAATTAATTGAGAAAATGATTTTTTTTCAATCTTTTGCCGTACCTCGTAAAGAATGAGTAAATACATTGGTTACAAACTCTTTCACTACTAGAAAGATATTCAGTCTTTCCATGCTCTACAGTTGGTTTGGATTGCATGGTTGAGAGTTGCAAAATCGGTCTCTATTCTCTGTTTTTCTCCTCTATGTCCTCTCGTTACAGACATCAAAGCCTTTTATTGGCCGACCAGATCGCTTCATAACTGTTAGCAAACCAAAAGTGCCTTGTAACCAATCCTTATTTTTTGAAAGAAATTTATCAGATTATTATGGTAATTGATTAAATAAAATAACACGTTTTTATTCATTCAAACTTTTAGTTACACCTAAAATATAATTAGGGAGAGCAATACCGTTACAAATTTTCGATACCGGTATTTCGGTATTTTCGTTTCTAGTACCGGTAATACCGGTATTAATATTATTAAAAAAAATTTTAAACAAAATAAAAATTTATTTACTATAGATTATATTATTTAGGAGTAGTACAAATGTATGTCAAACACAACTAAACAACAAAATATTTATTTTAAAAAATAATTTAATAAAATTAAATCCAATTTTTTTAATACATATTACCTTATTAATTCGTGCAAGTGATTATTATTTTTGATGCAAATTGAAATATGATTTTAAAAAACATACATGATCCAACGTACCGTCGTCTAACCTCGATCTTATTTTTGTGGTTGTATGTTGAGCAGCCGACAAGGCTCGTTCTCACTCCACACTTGTTGGTGGTATTGTTAACAAATATTTATAAGTAAGCTTTAGATGCACCCCCTATTTCATGCTCTTCAAGAAATGTAATTCTTTTTTAAGTTTATGTTTTATTTATAATCATTTGTTTTGTTCCTTTGGGTTTGGAACATTCGTCATTGCTTTGCTAATCACATTCTATAATTTGTTTTTTAATGAAACAGTTGCAGTATTAATAGCGAAGAGAGATGTAACTGGTGTATCAAAATTCTTCTTCAAGATCAAAATCTTCACCGCCAGGTTCATTACTTTTAACTCCTAGGCGTTATATAAGAATAATTAATATTTTGGTAGTAGAACCTTTTTTAAGTTTAGGACATAAGTCTGTATCCGCTTCGATTTCGTTTTGTGAAGCGTTGTCTAAATGTTGCAAAACTTGAGATATGTTTGCTCGTCTTTGCATTATTTTATACTTCAGATCATTTACCAATTCAATATTTATTTTACTTTTTTTTGCAACAAGCGTGTCAATCATAAATTTAAACGTCGCATCTGTAAGGAGAAAATTAGAATTTCTTCTAAATAGCGCTTCGACTGGTAATTTATTTGGTGACAATGCATCAATGATTTCAGAAATTAATAGAAACTCATCTTCGGAAAAGACTGTGTTTGATTTTAAATCACTTAATGCTTTTTGAACACAATACCGTAATTGGTAAAACCTTTCCAACATAATAAGTAAACTATGCCATCGTGTTATGACATCCAACTGCAAGTTCAATTCTTTACCAAATCCTAGTTTTACATATTTTTGTAAATATTGATCATTTTTTGTTGGAGATCTTCTGAATCGGCCGGGATCTCATTTGATTCTAAGTAAATGGGGGATTCCCTGAATCAAGCTTCCCTGTAACGTGCATCAATTGACGCTAATGTTCCAATACCGAAAATATCGGTATTTTTATGGTGAATACCGGTATTAATACCAGCGGAAATTTGGACGGTATCCCGGTTTTCGGTATATCGGTATACCGGTATTGCATTCCCTAAATATAATCATCAGAGAAGACAATACGAAAGCTTTTTATTCAGATTTCACTACTTTGTAATTTGAATTATGACCAGCTTGATCAGCTATATCTATGTGCACCGTCTAAATGTGCGATCTAATTCTACTATTTCATTCTCTAATGAAACTACAAGTTTTGTCCCTTAAGGCAATGTGCTGGGTTTATTATTCTTTTCCGTATTTATTAATACTATTACCAAAATTATTTTGTGTGCCATTTATACGTTGATGATCTTCAGATTTATATTGGTATCTTTGCTGACGAGTTTCTTGAAATCGTATTATGCCTAAATAACGACCGGTCTAGTATTCTGGATTGGTCTAAGCGTTTCAGACTCAACCTAGCTGCAATTAAGAGTGGCCATAAACGATTGGGTTAGCCGGAAAACTTGTCTTCCGGTTTACCTTTCAACAAACCTCACTGTTAGTGAATAACCGGAAGTCCAACCCATAAACCTGAAGGGTAGACCTGCAGGCAGAGAATTTATCAATACACGAAGAAAATCTTCCGATTAACGTAATCGTCTATGGCTACCGTGAGAGTATAGGCTTAGCTTTCATATTTACTGATAGTCAAACCTGATCGTCTATGATCACCCTAAAACATAGCTCATTGGATTTGGTACAAGACCTTTTCCTGCTGCGATAAATAATTTTACATTTTCACAATTGGTTTTCTTTCATCTGCAGAAGATTCTAACTGAGAAAGGGTCTAGAAGAGTCCATCTGATAGGGTGGGAACATGGGGAAAATGTTACAAACATGTGCAAATGCGCTTGACCACGTTATATCTTGGATGATTTTATTTAAAGAGCAGAGATCAAAAGCTACTAATTCTGATGGACTTCCAGTAGGGTCAGTTATACATATGACACAAAAAGGCAGCATGACAATTGAGATATTTCTTAAATGGTTGGATCATTTCAAACAATTTATGTCTCCTTCTCCAACAATTTTAATTTTTGATGGAGTATCAAATCGCCTTGATAACCATTGCTGAAAAGGCAGAATTGTTGCAGATTGAACTTTTGTGCTTGCCAAGTAATACCACCCACGAACTTCAACCGTTGAATAAATCTGTCTTTCGCTCATTTTAATCTCATTGGTACCAAAAACTTCTGGATTACCCGGATCAATATCCTAACAGAAGACTAAATAAAGAAAGGTTTTCGAATATCTTTACTCCTGTATGGGGTAAATGTATGACTATCACCAATGTATGCAATGGGTTCAAACTAACTGGGATCTATCCCTTCAACAAAAATGTGATACCAGAGCATGCATTTGCTCCTAGTCTTCCTATATATCGCCACCTGAATCTAAACTGCTCCCAATCTATCTATAACCACATCATCAATGTGGAAGAACGCTGGGATCCAGAAGATGAAGTTCCATTAGCTCAGCTAAAACAAAGTGAAGCACAAAGGAAATACAATTCTTTTTCTGAACAGCTCATATTTCCCGATATGCAATCATTTAAAACTACGGCTAAAAATGTTTACTGTTGTTTCCATTTTCTGAAGAAACTTCGTAGTTCTCTTTTCCTCCCATCATCCGAAGTAATCTTTGCCACTCATTACAATTTACCCTGATCTCACCATAAAGGCCGATTCCCATTAGTCCTTCTAAAAAGCGTAGGAAGGCAACAAATACACTTCCATTTCTGCTTACGCTTCTCATATTCAAAACATACCCTTGCTAATACAATCAAATCATTCAAGGACGAAGAAAAATTAAGCTTTTTCGTGCAAATTCCAACTGAATCAAAACGCTACTGATGTTTGAAATTTAAAATTTGTTACCTTCACGTTGTGCTGTGCTGTGCTGAGTTGTGCTGTACTAATGTGTATGCATTCCAAAAATGATTCGTCGCACTGCATTGGATTAATGGGAACCGGCCTTAATTCTCCAAAAACTGTATTCGTTTCACTTTTGGTCTTAGATCTCACTAGATAACAGTCTATCCTAATTACTTACAAATGCTGAACTGTTTCGTCTAATTTTGAATGTTTATGAAACTTATACTAAATCATTTAAGGGGTTAGACCACTCTAGAATTTTTTAGAAAAAAATAAGATGCAATGTCAGTTATAAGTGGGACAGTTTTTAAATGCCTGTATTTTGATTCTGAATGCTGTCCGATAACGTGTGCTCAGTACAGGTAAAACAAACTTTAAATTCGTTTTTCTCTAAATCACTTTTCTTGAAACGGCCGGAAACATAACTCATACAATTCTTTACCGATTTACTTGAAATTTTAACTGCACCTTCCAAGTAGCATTATCTAGAGAAAGACGTAGGATTTTTTTGATATCAAACGTAGTTCTTTAACTATAAACAATTTAGTAGATATTTTTTTAGGCTAAAACGCAAAGCTTTTGTAATATGCCCACCATTTCTGCAAAAAAGTAATTAAAAAGAATTCCCTGCGTCTTTCTCTAGCTTTTGAGTTGTAAAAACTAAATACCTTTTCGTTTTTGCTTTAGATTGAAAATTGTAGATAAAATCGTTCCGGCCGAGGACCCCTTAGCGCTTAACGAGGTTTTCATGAAGCAGTTACATCGCGTTCATTTTTTATGTTAATTATTTAGCAAAATATATTTCTTATTCCTAAACGTATGTACAACAAAGATATATAAACAATTTTTCCACAGCTCTTATTGTTTCCTCGGAAAAATATGGGGAAATTACGTTAATTTTCCACGGTCTAAAGTGGTCTAACCCCTTAACGTCCATTTAATAACGTTCGGGAATGAGTTAGTTGCAGAAATCTGTAATATTCCCCAACATTACACAATTTAAAAACGTCTTTCAGCAATATTTGTTTGTGCTACAAGTTTCCCTTTCTTTATCTTTTAATATTCAGTATTTTTTTCTCTTCTCTTTTTTTTTTTTTTTCTTTTTTCATTTTATTCGTTTTGTTGTTTATTATCAAATCAAGTTGATTATCAAACCATAAAATAATTTATAAACTTATACAAAGCAACTAGTGATTTTTTTCGAAGATATCTTTCTTTATATTTGTCTTGAATTATTCTTTCGTGTGTTGATCATATCCACTATTATAAAAATTATTATAACATGATAGTATAAAGAACAAGTTATATTACAAAGTCACAAGCTGTATTTTTTAACACTTTTTTTTTCTTTTCTAGCCTTTAAAAGTAACCACACCAAGAGGGTCAGATTACCTCTTACAATACGACGACGCTGGAGCCCTCCAATCTTTAACAACCCCCCGAGGACACATCCACACTTTCTCCTTACAAACATCATTAGGATTTTTCAAATACCAATACTTTTCCCCAATGAATCGTCATCCATATGAAATTATCTACAACGACGATGGTCAAATCCTAGCTAAAGTTTACCCACATCAATCGGGAAGAGTTGCCTACGTTTACGATTCATCAGGAAAATTAGAAACCTCCCTAGCTGGATTAAATTCAATTCATTACATTTACCACGAACCAACAAGTTTAGTAAAAAGCGTTGATATCGTAGAACCTAATTTCGAATTAAAGGATGAGTTTAAATATCACGGAGGGATTTTAAAAGATGAAAAATTAAAATTCAACGGAAAAACGAATTTAAATAACGCGCATTATAAATTTGCTTACGATGGAAATGCTCGATTATCAGCAGTTGAAGTTGATATAAATGGAAAAGAAATGCCAGCATTAAGATTAAAGTATAATCAAAATTTGGGAAGTTTAGAAGGTATAAATGATTTGAGGATTTATAGAAATACTTTTAATCGATCTGTTATGCAAGATACAAGTAAACAATTTTTCTCAATTATGGATTATGATGAACACGGAAGAACAAAATCGATTTTAATTAATATTAAATCATTTGATGTGTTTAGATTAGAATTAGAGTATGATAAACGTAGCAGGATTAGTATGCAAAAATTATTAATTGCAAGAACAACAAGTATGGATCGAATTAATTATAATGCAGATGGGCATGTTTTAGAAGTTATTGGAACAAGTAGTTGGAAATATGTATATGATGAAAATGGTAATATAATCGGAATAATCAAAGAAAAAGAAAAAATAACTTTGGGTTATGATAGTGGTGATAGAGTTGTTCAATATGGTGATGTTGAATTTACAAATTACGATAATCGTGGATTTGTTATACGAAGAGGTGAACAAAAATACAGATATAATACCCGAGGACAACTTATTCACGCTTACGAAAGAGATAAATTCCAAACTTGGTATTATTACGATGATAGAGGAAGGATGATTGCATGGAATGATGAACACGGAAATATTACTCAATTCTTCTATTCAAATCCAAGTACACCAGATTTAGTAACTCACGTACATTTTCCAAAAACCGGACATACATTCCGTTATTTATACGATGAAAGAGATTTTATCATAACTGTTGAAACTGCCGAACAAAGATTTTACGTAGCGACTGATCAAAACGGTTCACCTTTAGCTCTTTTTGATATAAATGGAAATTTAATAAAAGAAATGCGAAGAACACCTTATGGATCAATACTCATGGATACAAATCCTAATTTTTATTTAGCTGTTGATTTCCATGGTGGTATTTACGATCCTAATACAAAATTGGTTTATTTAAATAAGAGATTATACGATCCTGTTGTTGGACAATGGATGACTCCAGCTTGGGAACAATTAGCGACGAAATTAACGACTCCAACTGATGTGTTTATCTATAGATTCCAAAATAACGATCCTATTAATCATAAAATGAGTATTAATTATATGACGGATTTGTACAGTTGGATGAAATTGTATGGATATGATATTAAGAAAATGATGGGGTCTGAGTATATAAGTAAGATGGTTTATAGGCCGAAAGCTACTGTTACATCGCGACAACTTGCACCTGATTTTGGAGTTATGTCTGGATTACAATGCATAGTTGAAAAGGTAATTATTTATAATATTTTTTAAAATATAGTTGTACTAATTTGATAATCCGATATTATAACATTTCTTGCTATTTTTTAAAAATTTTCTTATCAAAAAATTAAATTTTGAGATGGTTTTGTTTGATGTTATGAGAAATGAAGGTCAAAATATACTGTTTAATGGTTTTTTAAATTAGGATATAAAAAAGTTAATTGTCTCAATTGAAGCTGTTACAAGTTATCTTAATTTTTTGTCTTTAATTTCCCAAAATGTTACATATTTTCTAAATGAATTAGTTTTGTTCGAAGGAGAGATTTTTATAAATTAGGATTCTTTTCAATCAATCAAATTGTCTTTTTTTGATCACATCTTATATCTTTATTACTTAAAAAAAAAATTAGAAACTGAAATCGCTTCTAAAAGCAAAACTATTGAAGCTTAAAAATGCATCTTATTGAAATTACTTGGGTTACTTGTTAAGGAAGTACAAAAAAATCTGTTTAACTCATAGTGAAATAATTAAAAATTAAAAAATAAGTATTTTTGAAAAAATCCTTAAACATCTCAAATTATTTCTTGATTTCGAGCATTTTTTCGAAAACAAATTTCAAATCCAGTTAGTTTTCCAATTAGATTTCCAGTTAGGTTTCTAGTTAATTTCCAGATAGTTTTTTTTTGAAGACTTACAAAAGAAAAAAATCAAAAACTGGAAATCGCTTCTAACAAACAAAACTATTGAAGCTCAAAAATGTATCTTATTGAAATTACTTGGGTTAAGAAAGGAGGTACACAAAAAATTAGTTTAACTCATAGTGAAAAAATTAAAAAGCCTTTATGAATTAATTTGAATTCTATCAATCTTAGAACCTTCACAGCTGAATGATGATCATGTGTTTTTCTAGAACATGTTTTTGAAAAAATCCTTAAACTTCTCAAAATTATCTCCTTATTTCGAGCATTTGATCGAAACGAATTTCAAATCCATTTAGTTTTCCAATTAGGATTTCAATTAATTTTTTGAAAAGTTACAAAAGAAAAAAAATCAGAAACTGGAAATCGTTTCTAACAAACAAATTCATTGAAGCTCAAAAATGTATCTTATTGAAATTACGTGGGTTTTGAAAGAAACTACAAAAAAAATTGTTTAACTCATAATTAAACAATTAAAAAGTCCTGATGAATAAATTTGAAGGCTATCAAAACTGGAACATTCACAGCTGTAAGATAATGATGTGTTTTCCTCGAAAATCATGAAAAATGTTCAAAAAAGGAATTTCACATCCAATTGATTTTCTACTTAGGATTCGAGTTAGATTCCAATTAGTTTTCTTGAAAAGTTGTAAAAGAAAAAGTGACAAAAGAAAATGTTAATCACTTATACTGTAATATTTTAATACAGAATTATTAAATTCATTAATACTGAAAAAATAAATTCATTAAAAAAAATCTCTTAGGTTTATTTATGTAAATTAAGACAAGATTTTGTAATAAAAAGTAAATTGAAGTCTTATTTCTTAAATACTATTGAAAAATTTGTTTTATTATAAAAATGTTGTTAAAAAATTTGAGATTTCAGTTTCTGAAAAATAGCTAATTTAAAAAAAATCATACTGGGCTTATTTATTAAAATTAAAAAAAGTTTTTTTCATTAAAGATAAACCAAAGTTTCTTTTTGAAAATATCACAAAAAAATCTATACGTTTTATTATAAAATTTTTGAGTTAGAATTTTTTTTTAAACCTCCACCTTTTGATATAACCTTAAACAAAAAGTCAATTTTTAAAAATTCATCCTGAGCTTATTTATGAGAATTAGAAAAAGATTTCTTTCACTAAGCATAAATTGATGTCTTCTCTTTCAAATAATATAAATATCTATACGTTTTAATTGAAAATTTTTTAGTTAGATTTCTTTTTCAAAACCTCCACATTTTGATATAATCTTCAAGAAAACCTTAAACAAAAAGTCAATTTTTAAAATTTATCCTGAGTTTATAAGAATTAAAAAAAGAAATATCAATGAAATGATAAATTTTAAAGTGTTCAATTCTTCCGTCAAATATTGATTCTTTGAAATCTTATTTTCTAAAAATAAAGGCATTCAAGATGTTTCTGCGAAAACAAACTTCAAATCTTAATTAAGCTTTTAATGGATTATTTGCCAAATTTTATGGTGGAAGACCAATTGATTCCCACCTTTTTAATTCGCATTCACTATCCTCTTCAAAAAACCTTCCATAAAATAGCTCCAGGGAGAGAAATTTAAGGCTAATAAAGGGAGTGAGCTAGGTGTTGTTTTATCTGTTCTTGAGCTGAGTTGTAGAGTATTATATAAAGATTCAAATGACAAAGTACTAAAACGTATTGTTCAGCCAAAATTGAATAAATCTCGTTTGAAGTTGAATGCTCGATTCATATTTTGGTTGAATAAGAAACCTTAGTAAGTAAGTAATTCGTAGAGTTTCATAACAGAGTTGTTAGCGCGGTGAATCAAAGAAGTAGACAAACCTTTAAAATTAAGTAGAAAGAAACTTCAAAAAATCAATAGGAGAGGGGTGGGCAAGACAAGGCACTTAAAGTTTAAAGGTAAATTAAATCTAGAGTTTCGTTCATAGAGAAAAGTACTTTTTGTTTAGATAAACTTCGAAGATTAAACTTTAAGATTTTTGGCAAGAGTGGAATACTAATTCAGTAATTTCAACGTAATTAACGATTAAACATAAGAAGTCATTTCTCCTCATCTTGTCCCAAGTGTGGGGTAAGATGGAGGACGAGACATTATATACCTGGAACAAGATAAAAAGTGTAACTAAATTACAACATGTTTAAAGACTTAATCAAATACACATCATACAGAAACATAGCGGCCTCATCGTTATCATTATTTACACAAGCACATTAATTTTGTACGTTTTCTTGTCTTCGGAGTTTTGTCATAAAATTTCTCCTCTTTTACTCAGTTCTTCCTCTATTTTATTGAAACTTTCGAACTTCTTCCTTAGACGAGTTTCCCTCTTCACTTCCTCATCACATTCCATCTATTCTAAATGAGGAAGTTAAGACGGGATACCCCATTGGACATTTTTACAAAAAAAATAGTAACAGAATTGTATACTTAAATGGCATTAAAAAAGCACTTATTTTTAATACTTATTTTTCACTAATTTCATGAAACTAACTCTTGTATGAAGTCAGCGTATCATTTAATAGCTATCACGCCATAAAATTATTCAAAACTTATAAGAAAACCTGTCATAACACGATTTTTCTCAGAATCATGGCGAAGCAACTTCCTACATAATTGGTTATCAAATGACATGATGAGAAGAAGTTAATGAAGGTTGTCATTATTTTTACCGTTGCATAAAAGTGCTTTGTTGCAAGTATAGACCGAGTACCTTATCTTACCCCATTTCCTCGTCTTGCCCCACTCTGGCCAAAATGTTCAAAGATTATTGTATTAAATAAAAATTAAAAAGTAAAAGATATGAAAACGTGCGAACTAGCGATGTTCAATTTGCTCTGTTAATGGGTTTGCTTATCTAAAATATGAACCGAACGTTAAACTTCAAATGCGATTTATTCAATTTTGGGTGAATAGTGCGTTTTAGTACTTTGTTAATTAAATCCTTGTATGATTATCCCACCTTGCGCCCTCAATTTGAAAACCATAAGCATTGACATAAGTATTGCCATAAACCAGAAATAAAGTATTGAATTTTCACGCTTGTGGAAACTTGGTGATATTTTGTAACCTTCATTTTTCCGTCTATAACTTTTCTTTAAAGCAACTCCAAATTTCACGGTGTTCATTCGAAGATTATAAACTATCATAATTGACTGATTTAATACAGATTACTTACTCCAACCATTCTTCAAATACCTTTGAATTTAATTAAATTCTTGTATGATACTCTATCAACCAGCTCAAGGATAGATTTTATTAAAAACCCCACATTGCGCCCTCGACTTGAAAGCCATCAGCATTGCCATAAGTATTGCCATAAGCTAGAAATAAAATATTGAATTTTCAAGCTTGTAGAAACATGGTAATATTTTCTGGCTTTCATTTTTCCGTCTATAACTTTTTTTTTAAGCATCTCTAAATTTCACGGTGTTCATACGAAGATTATAAACTTCGTAAATTCATCTAAATATCATTATCATCTGATTTAGTACAGATCATTTATTCCAACCATTCTTCAAATACTTTTGTGTTGTTTACTCCTCAATTTTATAACATCTCCAACTTTCCAATTAAAAAGTCATTTTCTAATAATTCCTATATGACTTTTTCTTATTGTTAGTTATAAAAACAAAAATCATGTTAGATTATAACACATTTCACCCAATAATTTAAGTGCCATATTATAATACAGAATTGATTGTAAAAATTGTCAAATTTTTTTACTAATCGAATCGGATTATCAAATTAGTACTTATATTATTAAATAATGGAAATATTTAAAATTTACATAACATAAAATTTAATTTCTAATTTTATTTTTACTTTATAGGTAAATGAAAAATTCGCCGATTTAGGTTTCATCCCCAAACCTCTTCTAAAAATGGAACCAAAAACACGAAATCTCCTCCCAAGAGTAGCTTATCGTAAAGCTGTCTTTGGTGAAGGCGTACTTATTTCAAGAGTAAGCGACCGCGCCCTCGTTAGCGTCGTAGAAAACGTAAACGGAGTAGTACAAGACGTAGTAACTTCAGTCTTTAACAACTCATTTTTCCTCGACCTCCACTTCAGCATTCACGACCAAGACGTTTTCTATTTCGTTAAAGACAACGTTCTTAAAATCCGAGACGATTTAGAAGAATTAAAACGACTCGGTGGGATGTTTAACGTTTCCACCCACGAAACCACCGATCACGGTACCGGAAAAGAATTACGTTTACACAATCCAGATGCTGTGGTTATTATTAAATATGGGGCAGATCCAAACCAAGAAAGATCGAGGATATTAAAACACGCTCATAAACGAGCTGTGGAAAGAGCTTGGGAAAGAGAAAAACAATTAGTCGCTGCTGGTTTCCAAGGACGTGGTGAATGGACTGAAGAGGAAAAAGAAGAATTAATATCTCACGGTTATGTGGATGGTTATGAAGGAGTGGCTATTCATAACACCCAAAAATATCCACAATTAGCTGATGATCCGGGTAATGTGGCTTTTCAACGAGATGCGAAGAGGAAAAGACGAAAGAGCGGATTAAGAAGATCGAGACAGCATCGTCATGAATCGTGACTTCGCTAGGACACACCTCGAATTGTGCCATTTGTGTAAACCATCAAATCTGAACTAGTCGTTTTCTTAGTTTAAGGAGAAATTATTTTTTAAGAAGAGAGGCGCGGCTCTAAATATTTTGATAACGATTAAAAAAAAAAACTAATAATGAACAAAAAAGACTTGTACATTCAGATGTAAACTGTCCATTTGTCGAGGAGATTAAAAAAAAATTATATCTATATTGTGTATAAGCAATCATATAAGGGCCTATCTTTAAGTAAAAAAGAAAAAAAGATTAATAAAAAAGCTAATCGGTAAAGGTACAGGGTACATAAGTACTCAGTTAATAAAAGGCAAAAGATTTCAAAAGATTTCAAAAGATTTCGCAGAGACTGCACTTAAATAATTTCCGTAGAACGAAAAAAATAAAAAAAATAAAATACAGTAAACGCAATATTAAGAACAAGTGTGTATATATATCAGAAGCTTTTTATATGGTAAAGAACAAAAAAAAAACAGAAAGAATGCGATTTGGTTATTCGACCCTCGGTACGTAATAATCAAACGGGTAGATATTAGTTGGCTTGATTATCTTATTTTGTGATTCCTTATAGAACTGACTGATTATTAAGGTAAAGTGAAATAAAAAAAAAACCGACACATTATTATCGTAGTCAATAGTTGTATATATATAAATATATATTCGGGACTCATTTCGTCTTCATTTTAGAACTTCTCGTCGCTTATTTAACACAGTTTAGATGGGGCCGACATACATATTATCGTAAAAATATACATTTTGAGGTCCATGGATCATTAGAATAGCAAATCAGTCGTAACTCTGTGTGAAAAAAAAATGTAATCATAGTTCTCTCTTTCTCTATCCCCCCGAAAAAAAAAACCATATTCATCTCGCTCCATAGATTTGTCGTAACTTTGTACACTGCTGTTGTAATGATAAATGAATTTCTTTCATGTTTTTCTCTTTTTCACTCAAAAGGAAATACGTAGACTTAGAATTAATTTATTTATATGTAGATATAAACTTGTAAAAAAAGATAATTTTTATAGAGAAACAGATTCTATTTCTATCGATAATTAATTTATCCCTCGCAAGTTATTTCTTTACGCGGAAAAAGAGAAAAGCCCGCTCATATACTTTTAGGCGTTTTTATTTTTAAATATTGACTCATTTGGAATGTCTGTATATAGCCGAGTTTGAAAAAAATCGTTGGGAAAAAAAAAATTAAGACAGGCGAGTACCAGCCGAACAGTGTAAGTGATATTTTTTCAAAAAAGTGAAAAATAACGAAAGCAATACTTTGTAACTTTTACATCCTTATTATTAGTTCGTAATGTCTAATCGTTATGTGCAATTGTTGTGGGGCCCGCGACTAGTGGCGGCCCGCACTAGCATTTTTCGGGAAAAAAAATAATTAAAAATTTTAATCGGAAAACCAGTGAGTATAATCGGCGACGATTATTCGGAATAAAAAAAAATTAAAATGAAATAAAATAAAATTCGCGAAAAGAACTTTTTATGTGTGTATATATAAATATAAATTTATTGTGTATATTGTTTTTTGATATGTACATATATTTTGTTTTATTCAGTAATAATACTCGTTTAATAAATGCAAAAAGTATTTACCAAAATGTATTTTTTTTTATTTTTATAATTCCTATCACCTATCACCATTATTACAATAAACTCAATTTTATTTATTGAATATTTGTTAATATAAAATCTTCTTTTAAATTTTTTATCCAGTGATCTGTCTATTCAGTGATCAGAAACCATCGAATAAGGCCGGCGTTTGGGATTTAAGTGGCCGATACGGTGCCGGCGCTCAGGCTTTAAACGTCTCTTAGGTCGCCGGCTGTCAATGTGTTAACGAGGGGCCTTTTCAAAAGGAGGCCTACCCAAATTCTGATATACCGGGTGTCCCAACGGTCCGAAAAAGCTCCAAAACTTCTTTATTATTGGAGATATTGACCATTTTCTTTTATGGGTTATACTACACATTTTTAAAATATTGCCACTTATATACAGGTGTCCCAAAATTACAAAAAATACCAAAGTTGCTATTTTTTAAATGGTATGTACCCGATTTTATTTTATTTTTGAATTCTATGGTAAAATACAATTCACTTTTATAGAGTTCATTTTTACCTAAACTGTCAGGAAATTTGATTTATAACAGTTTATTTGCCAGAATTTCGAAATGCAGTGGTCTGTTCTAAAATTCTTTTCTGTCAAATTTTTGGCTTAACCTTAAAGTAGGTGACGTTGTTTAATTGCTAAATGTTTGCTGCATCTTCTAAATGGTTACTCAATAACCTGCTTAGTCGCATTTGTCTAGTGAAATTTTTTAAACATGATGAGTCAAATTATTGTACCGATTTATTATTGTAGTGATCAAAAATTATTTTGACAAACTTTTCATTCATAAAAAGGTAAAATAAGCATGTCAGAATAACTTTTGACCAATATAATAACAAATAGGACTTACCATTTAAAAGCGAATGAGTTTTCGATATTTTAAATTTATCATTCTTAAAAAATCGCAGGAGACAAATGCGACTAAACAGATCGTTGAGTAAAGTTTTAAAAAATCCAACAAACATTCAACAATCAAACCGAGTCAATTAATTTGACAACAAAGCCAGGATATTGAAAATAAGAATTTTTAAACAAACCACGGCATTTGGAAATTCTGGCAAAAAAGTGCCATAAATCAAATTTGCTGGTAGTTGAGACAAAAACGACTTCCATAAAAGTGAATCGTATTTTACCATAGAATTCAAAAATAAAATAAAATCGGGTATGTTGCATTTTAAAAAATAGTAAATTTAGTATTTTTTGTACTTTTGAGACACCTGCATATAAGTCGCAATATTTAAAAGATGTGTAGTACCATTAAAGCTATAACCCAAAAAAAGAAAAAGGTCAATATCTTCAATAATAAATAAGTTATGGAGCTTTTTCAGATCGTTGGGACACCCGGTATGTTAGCTTTAGGATTTCCCAAATTAAATAAAACTAACCTCGACCCCAACCAGGAATTATATTCGACTGCTTCTCGCAAGCTACAAGATACAACTGATTCACTTCTAGGTAGATTTCACCATAAGAATAAACCGCAGCGTTACACAATAACTAGTTCTTATTATTAGTCACCCCAGAACAAAGAGCGTTTGGGCTCACATAAATCCGAACTGGTAAAGCTGGCTACTCACTGCGTGATACTTGCCAAGTAATTGCAAAGTAGTACTTGGCAAGTAGCAAGTTGTGTGTATGAAAACTCGCATAAACTCGGGGAAGTACTTATACTTCCTCTCGTGGATCGGAAAACGATCGCAAGTCAAAGTGGACGAGTAAATAATTTCTTTACTTCTATGCACGCGTTACACCACGCGGCGTTTAGGGAGTAGGAATATCAAAAGTTATTGTGGAATAATGGAATGAAATAACAAGTTAACTTTAAGGTTTTTGGATATTAACCAAAAAGAAAGAGTAATTTGGGATGCATTTCATAAATTATATAACAGCCGGAACGAAATATTATATGATGCGTGGAAAAGAATACAAAATGAGTTTTCTCCGGAGGTCATCATAGACGAATAAAAAAAAGACTCCCTTATGGCTGCATTTTGTAATTGCAAGGCTAAATTGAGGGCCAGCGAAAGAAGTGGTGCTGGTTTCTGTGATATATATAAACCACATTGGTTTGCTTTTGATAAAATTGGAGTTTGGTGAGGAAACAGGCTTCAATCGGAGATTGCTTTGACGGTTAATATTTTCCCTGCCACGCAACTTTGCCTTCATTCATTAAATATTCCGCAAATTCTTCTATGATATTTATTGCTTCAGAGTTTGATTCCCTCGCTACTTTTTGTATAGGCAACAAAAGTTCCCCTTGGGGTACAATTTATACCTGAATTTTTGCTTTTACGCAGATAATCATGAAGGAAACAGCATGTCATTAATACAACAGCTACTTTATTTGGCTGCAGTAACATAGGTTTTCTCAAATCCCCAAAAAACGGAGGCCAGAATTTCTTAATTCATTTACTCCTCCTTCAACTTGCATTTCCAGAAAAACTTTCGGGAAAAAAATTGACAGAACATCATACAGGCTGGTTAAAATGATCTGGATAGCTTATGACAAGAATGTTTCTATACACCCTACATGTTTCGAAATTCAAATTTGTTTGAAATTCCGTGAAACTGAAAGTTGTCGCCAGCTGATATAAAAACATAGTCAAAAAATGAATAAAATATAATAAAGATTTTTCGAGTCATTTAAGAAAAATTCACAAAAAATGTTGTTTTTAAAGTCTTCTAGCGGCTAAACTAAGCAACTTTCTATAATAGATAAGTTGAGTTAAATCATCATATTTTTGATCAAGGTATTTGTGGTATCCGTTGTACAGGACATTTCCGAACACCTCTATATTAACCCTCCGTGTGTACTCTGGGTCTTTGAAGGAACAGTCAAAATTTCCGTTTTTCTGACTTCTCAGCCGATTCAGACGATTGTTTCATTTTTATTGACAACAGTTTTAAACTTTTGAATTTGGTAACTGCTCAGCCATGTAGTAGACGCTTCAATAAGTAATTCAGAATTTTTCTAGAATTTTTGAAAGCCTAGAAAACTTTGAAAACATGCCTGTTCCCTAAAAGACCCAGTATACACACCGTGTCTCAAAAAATATAGTATACACACGCCGGGTTAAAAAGAAACAAAATTATGTCATGGGGTTTGCACCATTTAATGTGGAAGGTGATGTGGTCAAGGTGACTCAAAGAGGGGCGGTTTTGAAAGGAGGCCAATTGATTTACTCGTAAATCGCTGAATAGTGAATATATTTTCAAACTTTAGATCAAAATCAAAACTTAAAGGACTAAATTACTTTAGATACCTGAAAAATTGATTCTGTTTAGGATTTTTTTGTAAGTGAAGTAATCCCTCAAGAACATAATCTTAAAAGATGTTAGAGTTAACAACAGTGGCGGCTCGTCAGAGGAAGTAAAGGACGCTTAGGCACCTGTTAACACGTTAACTGCAGCGCGGCATTAACTTGTGCCGCGCCTGATTTCGGTTGGTGTAATGCGGCACACGGTTTGTGCCACATTCTTATACATTTTATTAGGTGGTGGCCTGGACGGAAATTTTTTTTTCTTACATGGCGAATAACGTGTTAATATTTGTAGAAAAGTTATATTACACAAAATGAACATTTATAACCCTTAACCACTGACGTGAAGATTTAATTCAGTGAGGCTGATGTGGAGTCTCAGAGACTCCATCCGGAACGTCTAGAAAGTCTAGCAGACTCCGTCAAAACCGACAAACACCAATTACGGGAATTTCTTTAAGTAGTAATAGGAAGTTTTTCCATAAATAGTAAAAAGTAATATATTTACGAAGGTAGATAGAAGGACACGTAAAGAAACGATTTGTAGGACCGGGAATTCCCCAAAATAGAACGGTCGGAGTCTGTGAGACTTCAAGTCAGCCGACACGGGATAATAATCTTTTTAATAAACAAGCCGCCCCTGGTTAAAAAGTCATAATTTTTGTATTGCATCTGATACAAGATGTTGTATGCTAACTCAAAAATCACTAACACAAAAAAAAACATTGAAAAATTTATTCACAATTTAATTTACGATTGTATTATCTGACCCATTAAAAAAAAATATGCTTAACATAGATATAATATGATAAATTATTATCAAATTTCTTCAAAATGTAGGTATGTTTTCTAAAAGAGACGCGCAGCTATTAGCGTCACAACAAACAGGTGTTGGTTTAATATTTTGAATGGAACCAGTGAAAGTAAATAAAATTGAATAAAATCTTACGTTTATTCCTTTTCCTCCGTTAAATTCCTTTTCCCTATATCACAACTCACTTATCACACGCGTAAACTAATCGCTTTTCATTAAAAAAATAATAATACTGTTTATAAATTTTTAAACACGTTGTAACTCGTAAAATCGATCGCGGCGTCGATATTATTACCATATAAGGATCGATGATAAGCGGGGGTGCGCGCAGTCGCAACAACAAATTTATTTAACGCTCTTTACCGATGGAGCACCAATAGGTGACCGATAGAGCCTATTCGCTCGACGGGTGTCAAACGTATTTGATTTCATTTATCGATTGTCGACGGATCTATGCACATTAAATTCTCGACTAAAAACATCAACAAGAATAAAATAATAAAAGTTAAAAAATTATGTTGCTTCTATTTAAACAATTATGATAGCATAATTACTATCTTTTTTGAACAACAAATTTATTAAAAAATCAAAATTAAGTTGTAATTCGTGTTAGAAATTTATGAGCAATATAAACAACAGTCAGGTTGGCCGAGCGGTCTAAGGCGCCAGATTTAAGCTCTGGTTCCCAAACGGGAGCGTGGGTTCGAACCCCACACCTGACAAAAAAAAGAGGATTATTTCCCCTCAACTTTTTATTTTAATTTATTAAATTAAATATTAATAAATATAAACTACAATTTAAAACTAAATAATTGTTTTTTAAACAATTAAATACGATTTAATTAGCTTAAATAACCAAAATTAAGCTTAAATAAATAAAATTTTGTTATGGAACACTCTGTATAAATGGTTTTTGTTTGACAAAGTAACACTTTTTCACACTGTTTTAAATTATACAATTAGTATTAACAATTAGTTTAATTTTTAACATGTTGGTGTATATTTAGGTAAAAAATTGATATTTTAGTACGTAAATGCTTTTGATTTTTTGATTAACTTCTTGTTTGAATTATATTGAACGTTAAATGTTCGAATCTTGTTAAATATTGAATATTTTAATTCTGTAAAATGTTAAATGTTTAAATCTTATTGAATGTGAAACATTAAAATTTTGGTGAATGGTGGAATCCTGTTCAATATTGAATGTTTGAATTCTGTTCAATGTTGAAAATTGGAATCCTGTTGAATGGTTGAATCTTTTTCAATGTTGAATGTTCGAATCCTGTTGAATATTAAATATTTGAATTCTGTAAAATGTTGAATGTTTAAATCCTATTGTATGTGAAACGTTCAAATTTTGTTGAATGGTGGAATCTTGTTCAATATTGAATGTTTAAATTCTGTTCAATGCTGAAAATTGGAATCCTGTAGAATGGTTGAATCTTTTTCAATGTTGAATGTTCGAATCCTGTTGAATATTAAATAAATATTCGAATCATCTGAACTGTTGAAAATTGGAATCCTGTTGAATGTAAAAAGTTCAAATCCTGTTGAATGGTTCGAATTCTGCTGAATAGTCGAATCTTGTTGAATATTGAATATTTGAATTCTATGAACTGTTCAATATTCGAATTTTGTGAACTGTTGAATGTTCGAATCCTGTTGAATATAAAATATTCAAATCCTGTTGAATGAAAGATCTAATTCTGTACAAAGTCGAATGTGTGAATGCTGTGAAATGTTGAATGTTCGAATCCTGTTGAGTTAAACGTTCGAATCCTGTTGAATCCTCTTCAATGTTCTAATCCTGTTGAGTTAAACGTTCGAATCCTGTTGAATCCTGTTCAATGTTCTAATCCTGTTGAGTTAAACGTTCGAATCCTGTTCAATGTTCTAATCCTGTTGAGTTAAACGTTCGAATCCTGTTGAATCCTGTTCAATGTTCTAATCCTGTTGAATGTAAAACGTTAAAATCCTGTTGAATGGTCCAATTCTGTTCAAAGTCGAATGTTCGAATTCTGTTGAATGATCAAATCCTGTTCAATGTTCGAGTCCAGTTGAATATCAAATATTCGAATTTTGTGAACTGTTGAATGTTCGAATATTTTATATCCTGTTGAATATAAAATATTCAAATCCTGTTGAATGAATGATCTAATTCTGTACAAAATCGAATGTGTGAATGCTGTGAAATGTTGAATGTTCGAATCCTGTTGAGTTAAACGTTCGAATCCTGTTAAATCCTGTTCAATGTTCTAATCCTCTTAAATATAAAACGTTAAAATCCTGTTCAATGTTCGAATCCAGATGAATATTAAATATTCGAATTTTGTGAACTGTTGAATGTTCGAATCCTGTTGACTATAAAATGTTCAAATCCTGTTGAATCAATGATTTAATTCTGTACAAAGTCGAATGTGTGAATGCTGTGAAATGTTGAATGTTCGAATCCTGTTGAGTTAAACGTTCGAATCCTGTTGAATCCTGTTCAATGTTCTAATCCTGTTGAGTTAAACGTTCGAATCCTGTTGAAATCTGTTTAATGTTCTAATCCTGTTGAATATAAAACGTTAAAATCCTGTTGAATGGTCTAATTCTGTTCAAAGTCGAATGTTCGAACTCTGTTGAATGATCAAATCCTGTTAAATGTTCGAATCCAGTTGAATATTAAATATTCGAATTTTGTGAACTGTTGAATGTTCGAATCCTGTTGAATATAAAATATTCAAATCATGTTGAATGAATGATCTAATTCTGTACAAAGTTGAATGTGTGAATGCTGTGAAATGTTGAATGTTCGAATCCTGTTCAGTTAAATGTTTGAATCCTGATGAATCCTGTTCAATGTTCCAAATCTGTTGAGTTAAACGTTCGAATCCTATTGAATCCTGTTCAATGTGCTAATCCTGTTGAATATAAAACGCTAAAATCTTGTTGAATGATCTAATTCTGTTCAAAGTCGAATGTTTGAATTCTGTTAAATGATCAAATTCTGTTCAATGTTCGAATCCAGTTGAATATTAAATATTAGAATTTTGTGAACTGTTGAATGTTCAAATCCTGTTAAATATAAAACGTTCAAATCCTGTTGAATGATCTAATTCTGTTCAAAGTCGAATGTGCGAATCCTGTGATATGTTGAATGTTCGAATCCTGTTAAATATTGAACATTCGAATTTTATAAACTGTTGAATGTTCCAATCTTGTTGAATAGTTCAATCCTGTTTAATGTTAAATGTTCATGCTCTGTTGAATGATGTAATCCTGTTGAAAGTCGAATATTCAAATATTTATGTTGAATGTCAGAATTTTTGTAAAATGTTGAATGTCAGAATCCTGTTGAATATTCAACAGTTGATTGTTCGAATCCTGTTGATTGTTAAACGTCCAAATCCTGTTGAATAGTCTAATCTTGTTCAATGTTGCATATTCGCATCCTGTCCAATGTTAAATATTCGAATCCTGTTGATTGTTAAACGTCCAAATCCTGTTGAATAGTCTAATCTTGTTCAATGTTGCATATTCGCATCCTGTCCAATGTTAAATATTCGAATCCTGTTGATTGTTAAACGTCCAAATCCTGTTGAATAGTCTAATCTTGTTCAATGTTGCATATTCGCATCCTGTCCAATGTTAAATATTCGAATCCTGTTGAATGTTAAACGTTCATGTTCTGTTGAATGATCGAATCCTGTTTAAAGTTGAATCTTCAAATCCTGTAAAATGTTGAATGTCAAAATCTTGTTGAATATTGAACATTCAAATCCTGTTCAATGCTAAATGTTGGAATCCTGTTGAATATTAAACATTCGAATCCTGTGAGCTGTTGATTGCTCAAATCCTGTTGATTGTTAAACATGCAAATCCTGTTGAATAGTCTAATCCTGTTCAAAGTCGAATGTGCAAATCCTATGAACTGTTGAATGATCTAATCCTGTTCAAAGTCAAATGTTCAAATCCTGTAAAATGTTGAATGTCAGAATCTTGTTGAATATTGAACATTCAAATTTTGTTCAATGCTGAATGTTCTAATCCTTTTGAATATTAAATATTCAAATCCTGCGAGCTGTTGATTATTCGAATCCTGTTGATTGTTAAACGTTCAAATCCTGTTGAATAGTCTAATCCTGTTCAAAATCGAATGTGCGAATTCCATGAATTGTTAAATGTTCGGATCTTGTTGAATAGTTGAATCCTGTTCAATGTTGAATATTCGAATCCTGTTAAATATTAAATATTCGAATCCTCTTGAATGATCTAATCCTGTTTAAAGTCGAATATTCAAATCCTGTAGAATGTTGAATATCATAATCCTGACGAATATTGAATGTCAGAATCCTGTTGAATATTGAACATTTAAATCCTGTGAAATGTTGAATGTTCAAATCCTGTTAAATGAACCTGCTAACGACATCTATGTAAAACTTGACTAAACCAAAATACAATCGTAAATATGGTTGTCTATATTAACGTTAAATTAATCCCGATTAAACTTTTTTTTAACGAAAATGGGAATACCAGGAGAATTTCCTAGAAAATAACACTTTGCAATAAATAAGCAAGCTTTTATATACTTTTAAAATTACAAATGTCAACCTTAACATTCATTACAATGAGAAACCTGTCGCCCGTGAAGTAAACAAAGCAGACAGTGGCTCGCACCTGTTCCAAAGGTAAAATAACCGCAACGCCGGTGAAAGATACACAACGTATCCCTATCCTGCGTAGAGATGGGTGCGTGAACAAAAATTTCGCTAAATTTATATCAAAAATAATAAAGAATTAATGTAGAATTTTTACTTGGAACGATTAAATGAGATAATATAAATAGATAGGAATGAAAAATAAGATAATTTATTTGTATTTCGAAGCGATACGTTGAATTTAGGACACGAATCGCTGTCACGATGACGCGCACCTCTAATATCGTCTACATATTCCCACTTCCTTCAGCAGGTCAACCTGGAATGGCGGAAAGCGGTCAAAGAGTGTGCAGGTGTTTTTTAAACGCGAAGTGTGCCATTTGGTGACTTAAAACATCCGAGAAGTCGTGAGTATTCCGATTTTCGAGCGACAGTTTCCGTTTCGGCTACCGTTTTTCCACGACGATCAGGTTAGGTTTACGAAAGTCACGTATTATTTGTTGATATTTGGTGCGTAAAGTGCAGTGCACTCTTTTTACTAAACCCGAATATAGAGCGTTAAGTTTTTTTTCGCAAGCGTTGCGAATTTTGGGGCGTGCGTGCGTGCATTTTTTTTTATTGTTTTCGCCAATTCAAGTCGAATTATTGACTGGATGTCGTGCGTATATGCGTACGTATTATCGAATAGTTATTAAAAACAAAACTGGTCGTGATGTAATAACGCTTTGGAAAGTGTGTACTGTTATTTCGTGAAAATAGGTCGGACGAATTTCAGCGGAATTTTGCCCGACAGTTGCGTTGACGTGTTAAACGACCAGTTTTTTTTAATTGATAAATTTTATACTATTTTATATCTATCTTTTTTTTATATTTAAATTTACTTTTAATTTCCTCAAATAAGTTAAATTTTATTAAATAATTAAAATTAAATTTATGAAAAATTTGACATTTCAAAAAAAAAAGAAAAAAACAAAGTAATTTTTAAACTCATTTGTTTCTTGAGGGTTAATTTGATTTTTTTTTTTTTTTAATAATTCAAATAAATAATTTGATTTGAAATTATTTAATGTTTCTTATCGGTTAATTTAAATTTAATACCTATCTTCAAAGTCGTTTATCTAACGAA
This sequence comes from Digitonthophagus gazella, assembly GCA_036711955.1. Classification (NCBI taxonomy): domain Eukaryota; kingdom Metazoa; phylum Arthropoda; class Insecta; order Coleoptera; family Scarabaeidae; genus Digitonthophagus; species Digitonthophagus gazella. The sequence goes on from JASCIT010000002.1 coordinate 30,782,653, forward strand.
TGATTGTTTTATAATTGACATTCAATACCTGGAAAGTCTAATAACGGGGGTTAAATTACATTTTAATTGATAAAATGTTTGCTATTTGATTCCTATTTTGATAGTTTGTTAATTGTGGGTCTTAAATAAATTGTATTTTGATAATTAATGGAAATGCATTAATTTAATTTTTTTTTGTATTTGTAGTTTTTTGTAATTTTAAATTTTTTGTATATACAGGGTGTCTCAATGATTTGAAAAAGTTTCATAACTTTATTATTGGAGAAATCGACTTTTTCTTTTTATTTTTTTAGATAATAATTATAATTTTATTACATTTTTAAAATATTGTAATTTATATGCGGATTTTTTTTTTAATTTTTAAAATTTTGTATATACAGGATGTCTCAATGATTCGAAAAAACTTCTTATCTTTATTATAACTATATTATTAGAGAGATTGACTTTTTTGACTTTTAGATTATAGCTGGGATTTTATTACACATTTTAAAAGTATTGTACTTTATATACAGAGTGTTCTAATATAACAAAAATATTAAAATTATGGTTTTTTTTTAATGGAATGTATCTGGTTTGATTTTATTTTTGGGTTTTATGCTACAAAATGATTTTTGAAAATTTTTTTAGAAGTTATTTTTACCTAATTTGTTAGCTATTTTGATTTTGTGGCTTTTTTTACTCAAAATTTTGAAATGTTCAATAATTTTTATATCTTCTAAAGTTTTGCTTTATTTTCGAATTAAAATTATTTCTTATTTTGAATAAATAAATTCAATATGACTTTCTTTAATAAAAAAAATTTTCCAAAGTAAAAAATTTTCGGGATTTTTATTTTATTTTTTATGTAATTCTTCAACAAAAATTTAAAAAAAATCGAATTATTAAAAAATCATACTGAGTTTTTTATGAAGATTAAGAAATGATTTTTATGTCAAATTGAACTTAAAATATTGTATTTTCGATTAAAAAAGTCAAATTTGTTCTAATTATTACCAAAAAAAGTAAAAAAATTCTCAAACTTGGTGAAAATTTTTGATAGCTAACTCTCCTAATTTTTAAACCAACTTACTCTTTTAAAAACTAACTTATTTGTTGAATGGAAATCTCGAAATGATTTTAGAAAACAAACCTATCGGCTAAAATCGACTTAAAATTAACATTCCCGGGATTACACTTCGATGGGTTCGCCTTTCGTCTTAATTAATCGTCTAAACACGGGATTGTTGGGGACACAAACTGATATTGTTTGCTTTGACGCGGAGTATTATTGGGGAATAAAAATATTCCGGGGGTTTTGAGTAGAATTCGGTGTTGTAAAGCAACGGTTTGAGGATGTTTTGGGGAGCCAATCGAATGATAACTTTATTTTGTTAACCACTTCGGTACGGCGCCTATCGGCCGCGAAAGGTCTTTAAGAATCGGCTTTCATCGTTCGTACGCTGGCACAGCCGTCGACTATAGTCGACGCTCGGTTGTGTGGGGTCATCTGTGGCCGTCGACGTCCGTACCGAAGTGGTTAAAGGACGCAGCTTAAACGAAGGGGTCAGTTCATCAAAACTTCCCTTCAAATCCCACCTGAACTAACTAAATTCTCATTCTCTTCGTCTTCCTCTCCATTCTATTTCCCTGTTTGTCCCGCTTTGAATTTTAATTAGTCTAATGTTTATAAAAAATAAAATCTTTTATCTTTAATTTAGCGAAGAAATAAGTTCAAAATTTCTATAAAAGAATTTTTTTATGAATTTTTAAAGTTGGTCAAAAAATTTTAATTTGGTCAAAAATTTTTGCAATTAAAAAAAATTTTTTTGTAATTTTCCAACAATAGTTTTAAAAAATCGAACTGTATTAATAAAAAATAGAATATTTCGACTCTAATTTAACAAAAAAATAAAATCAAAATCTGTATAAATAAATTTATTACGAATTTTTAAAGTTAGTCGAAAATTTTTAAGGTTATCTTCTTAAGTTCGGTCAAAAATTTTTGCAATTTTTAGAATTTTTTTTATAATTTTTCAACAATAGTTTTAAAAAATCGAACTATATTAACAAAAAATAGAATGTTTCTACTTTAATTTAAAGAAAAAATTAGTTCAAAATCTTTATAAATAAATTTATTACGAATTTTTAAAGTTGGTCGAAAATTTTAAAGGTTATGTTGGATTTGGTTAAAAATTTTCAAAGTTTTTAGATTTTTTTCTAATTTCCCAGCAAAAATTAAAACAAATCGAACTGTGTTAATAAAAAATATAAGCTTTCGATTTTTATTTAATGAAAAAAGTAGTTCAAAATATTTATAAATAAATTTATTACAAATTTTTAAAGTTAGACAAGGTTATCTTAAGTTTGGTCAAAAAATTTCCAAGTTTTTAGAATTTTTTTATAATTTCCCAACAATAATTAAAGGAAATCGAACTGTGTTAATAAAAATACAATCTTTTGACTTTAATTTAACGAAAAAACTGAGTCAAAATGTTAATAAATAAATTTTCTATGAATTTTTTAAGTTGGTCGAAAATTTTTAAAGTTAAGTTGGGTTCAGTTAAAGATTTTCAAAGTTTTTAGATTTTTTTTTTCTAATTAAAAAAATACAATCTTTCGACTTTAATTTAATGAAAAAATAAGATCAAAATCTTTATAAATAAGTTTTCTACGAATTTTTAAAGTTAGTCGAAAATTTTAAAGATTATGTTGGATTTGGTCAAAAATTTTCAAAGTTTTTAGAATTTTTTTATAATTCTGCAACAATAGTTTTCAAAAATCGAAATGTATTAACCAAAAATAAAATGTTTCAACTTTAATTTATCGAAAAAACAAGTTCAAAATCTTTATAAATAAATTTTCTACGAATTTTCAAAATTGGTCAAAGATTTTTAGTTATCTTAAGTTCGGTTAAAAATTTTCAAAGTTTCTAGATTTTTTTTCTAATTTCCCAGCAATAATTAAAGGAAATCGAACTGTGTTAACAAGAAATACAATCTTTTGACTTTAATTTAACGAAAAAACTGAGTCAAAATGTTAATAAATAAATTTTCTATGAATTTTTTAAGGTTAGTCGAAAATTTTTAAGGTTAAGTTGGGTTCAGTTAAAAATTGTCAAAGATTTTTAGAATTTTTTTGTAATTTCCCAGAAATAGGCAAAGCAAATCGAACTGTATTAATAAACAATATGATCTTTTATAATTTTCTATGATTTCTTTAAGTGGGTCGAAAATTTTTAAGGTTAAGTTGAATCTAGTCAAAAATTTTCAAAGTTCTAGAATTTTTTTGTGATTCCCCAGAAATAGTTAAAGTAAATTGAGCTAATAAAAAATAAAATCTTTCAACTTTAATTTAAAGAAAAAATAAGTTCAAAACCTTTATAAATAAATTTTCTACGAATTTTTAAAGTTGGTCGAACAATTTTAAGGTTATATTTCGATCCAGTCAAAAATTTTCAAAGTTTTAAAATTTTTTTTGTAATTTCCCAGCAATAATTAAAAGAAATCGAGCTTTGTTAATCAAAAATACAATCTTTCGGCTTTAATTTAATGAAAAAACAAGTTCAAAATCTTTATAAATAAATTCTCTATGATTTTTTAAAGTTAGTCGAAATTTTTTAAGGTTATCTTGGGTTTGATCAAAAATTTTCAAAGTTTTTCGAATTTTTTTATGATCCCCCAACAATAGTTAAAGCAAATCGAGCTTTGTTAATAAAAAAACAATCTTTCAACTTTAATTTATCAAAAAAAAATATCTCCAAAATCTTAATAAATAAATTTTCCACGAATTTTTAAAGTTGGTCAAAAATTTTAAAGGTTATGTTAAATTCGGTTAAAAATTTTCAAAGTTTTTAAATTTTTTTTATAATTCTCCAACAATAGTTTTCAACAATCGAAATGTATTAACCGAAAATAGAATCTTTCAATTTTAATTTATTTAAAAAAACAGTCCAAAATCTTAATAAATAAATTTCCTACGAATTTTTAAAGTTGGACGAAAATTTTCAAGGTTATGTTGAATCCAGTCAAAAATTTCCAAAGTTTTTAGAATTCTTTTATAATTTTCCAATAATAGTTCAAACAAATCGAACTGTATTAACAAAAAATAGAATATTTCAACTTTAATTTAACGAAAAGTAAGATCAAGATCTTTTTAAATAAATTTTCTACGAATTTTCAAAATTGGTCGAAGATTTTTAAGGTTATTTTAAGTTCGGTCAAAAATTTTCAGTTTTTTTAATTTTTTTATAATTTCCCAGCAATACTTAAAACAAATCGAACTGTATTAATAAAAAATATAATTTTTCGTCTTTAGTTTAACTAAGAAATAAGTTCAAAATCTGTATAAATAAATTTACTATGGTTTTTTAAAGATAGTCTAAAATTTTAAAGGTTATCTTGAGTCCAGCCAAAAATTTTCAAAGTTTTTCGAATTTTTTTATAATTCTCCAACAATAATTAAAACAAACCAAAATGTATTAATAAAAAATATGATCTTTCAACTTTAATTTATCGAAAAAACTAGTTCCAAATCTTTATAAGTAAATTTCCTACGAATTTTTAAAGTTAGTCGGAAATTTTTAAGGTTATATTGAATCCAGTTAAAAATTTCCAAAGTTTTTAGAATTCTTTTATAATTTTCCAATAATAGTTCAAACAAATCGAACTGTATTAACAAAAAATAGAATATTTCGTCTTTAATTTAATGAAAAAACAAGTTCAAAATCTTTATAAATAGATTTTCCGCGAATTTTCAAAATTGGTCGAAAATTTTTAAGGTTATCTTAAATTCAGCCAAAAATTTTCAAAGTTTTTAGAATTTTTTTATAATTTTTCAACAACAGTTTTAAAAAATCGAATTGTATTTACAGAAAATAGAAACTTTCGTCTTTAATTTAACGAAAAAATAAAATCAAAATCTTTATAAATAAATTTTCTGTGAATTTTTCAAGTTAGACCAAAAATTTTAAGGTTATTTTGAGTTCCATCAAAAAGTTTTCAAGCTTTTAGAATTTCTTATAATTTCTGAGCGATAGTTAAAACAAATCAAACTGTATTAATAAAAAATAGAATGTTTCGATTTTAATTTAATGAAAAAAGAAATTCAATATCTTTGTGAATAAATTTTCTGAAAATTTTTAAAGTTGGTCGAAAATTAAAATTTTTTTTTCTAATTTCCCAGCAATAATTAAAGGAAATCGAACTTTGTTAATAAAAAAAACAATCTTTTGACTTTCATTTAACGAAAAAACTAGCTCAAAATGTTTATAAATAAATTGTCTATGAATTTTTAAAGTTGGTTAAAAATTTTAAAGGTTATGTTGGGTTCGGTCAAAATTTTTCAAAGTTTTTAGAATTTTTTTACAGTATCTCAGCAATAGTTAAAGCAAATCGAAATCGATTAACAAAAAGCAGAATCTTTCGCCTTTAATTTAACGAAAAAACAAGTTCAAAATCTTTTTAAATAAATTTTCCACGAATTTTCAAAATTAGTCGAAGATTTTGAAGATTATGTTGGGTTTGGTCAAAAATCTTCAAGGTTTTTAGATTTTTTTTCTAAGTTATGAACAATAGTTTAAAAAAAATCGAACTGTATTTATAAAAAATAGAATCTTTCGACTTTAATTTAATGAAAAGAAAAGTCCAAAATCTTTACAATTAAATTTTCTATGAATTTTTAAAGTTAATCAAAAATTTTAAAGGTTATGTTGAGTTTGGTAAAAAATTTTCAAGATTTTTAGAATTTTTTTTATAATTCTCCAACAATAGTTTTTAAAAATGGAAATGTATTAACCAAAAATAGAAACTGTCAGTTTTAATTTATTAAAAAAACCAGTCTAAAATCTATATAAATAAATTTCCTACGAATTTTTAAAGTTGGTCGAAAATTTTTAAGGTTATCTTGAGTTCAGCCAAAAATTTTCAAAGTTTTTCGAATTTTTTTGTAATTTTCCAGCAATAATTAAAAGAAATCGAACTATGTTAACAAAAAAATGAATCTGTCAACTTTAATTTAATGAAAAAACCAGTCCAAAATCTTTATAAATAAATTTTCCACGAATTTTCAAAATTGGTCGAAGATTTTTAAGGTCAAGTTCGGTTAAAAATTTTCAAAGTTTTTAGAATTTTCTTATAATTTCCCAGTAATACTTAAAACAAATCGAACTGTATTAACAAAAAATAAAATCTTTCAGCTTTAATTTATTAATAAAAACAAGTTCAAAATCTTTATAAATTAATTTTCCACAAATTTTTAAAGTTGGTCGAAAATTTTTAAGGTTATGTTAGATTCAATCAAACATTTTCAAGATTTAAAATTTTTTTTTTTTTGTAATTTCCTAGCAATAATTAAAAGAAATCGAACTGTGTTAATAAAAGAAACAATCTTTTAACTTTGATTTAACAAAAAAACTGAGTCAAAATGTTAATAAATAAATTTTCTATGAATTTTTAAACTTAGTCGAAAATTTTTAAGGTTATCTTAAATTCGGTTAAAAATTTTCAAAGTTTTTAAAATTTTTTTATAATTCTCCAACAATAGTTTTCAAAAATCGAAATGTATTAACCAAAAAATAGAATCTTTCAACTTTAATTTATTTAAAAAACCAGTTTAAAATCTTAATAAATAAATTTTTCACGAATTTTTATAGTTGGTTAAAAATTTTAAAGGTTATCTTGAGTTCGATCAAAAATTTTCCATGTTTTTAGAATTTTTTTATAATTTCACAATAATAGTTTTAAAAAATCAAACTGCATTTAATAGAAAATAGAATCTTTCAACTTTAATTTATTAAAAAACATGTCTAAAATCGTTATAAATAAATTTTCTGCGAAATTTTAAAGTTGGTCAAAAATTTTAAAGCTTATTTCAGCTTCGGTAAAAAAATTTCAAAGTTTTTAGAATTTTTTTATAATTATCCAGCAAAAATTAAATCAAATCGAATTGTGTTAATAAAAAATACAATCTTTCGCCTTTAATTTAACGAAAAAACAAATTAAAAATCTTCATAACTAAAATTTCTACAATTTTTTAAAATTACTCGAAAATTTTTTAGGTTATCTTGGATTCGGTCAAAAATTTTCGGTTATTTTGATGACTATAGCTTTGTTCGAGCAGACAATTTCCAATAGTTTCTAATATTGTCATCCAATCAAATCATTTAGTTTTGATCATATGTAAAAAATCTTACAATTAAAAACTTAATTGGATGAAAAAATCGGAAAGTATTGGAAATCGCATGCACGAACAAAGCTTATAAAAGTAAAAATAATTCTTAAAAAAACATATAAATAAATGTTTAGATAAATCATATTTTTATAATTAAATTATTTTTTATTGTATTACAGACTAATAATTTTAATGGAACGCCTCACATTTAAAAAAGTTAAAAGCCGGTGATTATGGCAGACACGGGCGTAGAAAATGAAGCAGATTCGGGAAGCGCGACGGCACGCACAGCATCGGAAGACGCCGGAAACGCAGAAGATGAGGAACAAAACGAAATGGAAAGGGTAACCGGAAGCAACACAAACTACGATTCAAGCGAAGGCACTCACAGGTGCGATCATTGCGATTTCGAAGCAATCAATAAATCCGCCTTACTGGCACATATCACCCAAATGCATTCGGGTGGACGAGGAAACGAAGTCGAAATGGAAGTTGAAAATAATAATCCCCCAGCCGATAGAGTTCATCGCAAGATGTTCGAATGCGACGTTTGTAATATGAAGTTTTCGAATGGAGCGAATATGAGACGACATAAAATGAGACATACCGGAGTTAAACCGTACGAATGTAGGGTTTGTCAGAAGAGGTTTTTTAGAAAAGATCATTTAGCTGAGCATTTTACCACGCATACGAAAACGTTGCCTTATCATTGCCCGATTTGTAATAGAGGGTTTCAAAGGCAAATTGCGATGAGGGCTCATTTTCAAAATGAACATGTTGGACAACATGATTTGGTTAAGTCGTGTCCTTTGTGTAGTTATAGAGCTGGGTCGATGAAGAGTTTGAGGGTTCATTTTTTTAATAGACATGGAATCGACTTGGATAATCCTGGACCTGCTGGCTCGCAAGCTTCGTTATTAGCTGCCGCGGCTCAGCAAGGTTTTCAAATAGACGGTGCCTTAAACTCGCTGGGGAATCTTTCGGGAAGCGTTTCAGTGAGTGTCGCTAATTATAGCGATTCGGGGGATTCTACCGGCGCTAGATCTACTGATAACGCTACACCTCCCATGCATTTTTTAACACCGCATGTGGAAATTTCTATGGCTGATGCTCCTAATCCTGTATTTTCACCTTCAATGGTAAGTTATACATACAACACAAAAAATTTAAACTCTTTAGATAGCAATTTGGTTTAATTATTGGTCAATTGAAATGTTATTTGTAATAAAATTAACTCTTATTTAAGAAATTCGAACTTTACAAATTTATTATTGATTATTTATTAATTTTTTCTAATTTGTGGAAAGTCTCAAAGATACTTTGAACTAAGAGAACCTTGTATTTTATTAGCTTTCTAAATTTTATTTCATACATACAGAATGAGTCGGGAGGAATGGTTCAAACTTGAGGAATACGTCACATTTATAAAACTAAGTCTAAAGAATTAATATTTTATTATCTTAAGACTTGAAATTCAATCAAAGTTCAACTTTAGCCTCAAATAACTCGAATTCTAAACCAGGTATAGAATTTTCTCCAAATAGAACATCTACAGTCTTAAAATTTGGTCTCTTCCTCTCGACTTATATTAATTAATAATTCTCAAAAAATATTGTTAGTTCAAATATCAATTTTTTTCCTATAAAAACTAAAAACTAAACAAAAAAATTACTTTCTTCATTTTTGTTCCTTTTTATACTGACATTCTAACTCCTATAAAAGTAAAAGTTAAAGGTTAGTTTAATTTATGGCTTGTTTAGAAATTAATTGGACGTCTTTTATTACCTCATCGTAGCATTTTTGCCATATAAATATTACACGTATCTCTACTCGGTCTTTTTATTAAAGAATTTATTATCTGAAATAAATTGGCAAAAAATTGCCATTTTAGTTAGAATTTTTGTAATTTAATCTACTATATACTATAAAACTGTTTTATTAATGGACTTCTTTAATAGAATAGAATCGAAAATGGGTTTTGAAATAGTTGTTATGGAAAAAAATAATAATAATAAAATAAAAAATAATAATAATAAAATAAAAAGTAATAAAAAAGAAAGAAAATGCAAGCTAATGAAAATTTTTTTTAGTGTGATCAAAGAAGTAACTCCCAACCAGGTCAAAGCGGTGAATCTTCTCAACGCCTAAATGGAGAGTGTCCAGGTTCGCCCCAATCGGCGGATTCGAACTCAAACGCACCCTCAAGCAGTCACATGCAATCGAATTCGCTTCGAATAGACCACGAAACAAGCATAACCCCATCCATTTCGCTTATTCCGATTAAACAAGAACCAACTGAGGAATCGTTTGATTCTAAACGAGGACCTGTAAATCTTAGCACTTCACCTTCTTCAGGTAATATAATAATAAATCAACAGAAAAAAAAATCAACACAAAAAAGGGTTTAAATCAACATAATAAAGATAAAATAACACAAAAAAGACAAAATAACACAAAAAAAGGCAAAATAACACAAAAAAGACAAAATAACAAAAAAAGACTTATATCAACACAAAGAAAGATTTAAATGAACACAAAAAACATAAATCAAATCAAAAAATAGATCAAGATAAAAAAAGAATCCCCTAACACGGCCCGGAATTATATAAAACTTCCCAAAAGTTGTCTAAAATCCTTTTAAATTGTCTATAATTCTAAAAAAAATCTGTTCAGTTCATCTAAAATCATCCTAAATTACCTAATACTTCCCAAACACTGTCTAAAATCCCTGTATAATCGTTCAGAAATTTCTTGTTGGTTTACAACCGCCCTAAGTTATATGAAACTACCTGTAAGTCGTCTTAACTTGCCTATAATAGTAAAAAAAATCTCTTCAGTTCGTCTAAAACTATTCTGACAATTCTTTGTCACGTTCACTGTCTTTGTGAGTTATCTAAAACTTCCTGAAAATCATTTAAGCCCGCTCTAAATTATCTAAAACTTCCTAAAATCTAAAACAATTATTCTAAGTTATCTAAAACACTAAAACTTTGAAAAAACATTTAAAAAAAATCGTCTAAACCCACCCTAAACTATCTCAAGATTTCTTCAAGTCGTCTACAATCGTCGTAAATGCTCTAAAACTGCTTGAAAATCGTCTAAAACTGCCCTGAATTATCTAATACTTCTTTAAAATTGCCCAAAATGGTATAAAACTGTGTATAATGCTTCAAAACTTTTTCCAATTCGTCTAAAACCGTCCTGAATTATCTAAAACTTTCTAAAAGTCGTCTAAAAATATCCTAAATTATAAAACGTTAAAAAAATTTTCTTCAGTTCGTCTGAAACCGACCTAAGTTATCTAAAATTGCCTGAATTACTTAAAACTTCCTAAAACTGTCTAAAGTCGTACTAAACTACATAATAATCATTCAAAGATTTCTATAATTGGTCTACAATCGCTTCAAATGATCTAAGACTGCTTGAAAATGGTCTAAAACTGTCTTGAATTATCTAAAACTTCTTAAAAATGGTCTAAAAACATATTAAATCGCTCTAAATGATCTACAACTTCCTGAAAATCGTCTAAAATGGTCCTAAATTATCCATAATTAAAAGAGCATAAAAAATATTCATCAGTTCGCTTAAACCGGCCCTTAGTTATCTAAAACTTCCTGAAAATCATCTAAAACCAGCCCTAAATTACCTAAAACTTTCAAGAACTGTCTAAAATCTTACTAAACTATGTATAATTACTCAGAAATTCCTTTAGTTCGTTTACAATCGGTGTAAGCTATTTAAAACTACTTGAAAACCGTCTATGAAATTGTGTATAACCGTTCAAAACTGTTTTCAATTCATCTAACACCGCTTTGACTTACATACAACTTCTTGAAAATCGTCTAAAACAACTCTGAATTATTTACAACTTCCTGGAAATTGTCGAAAATATTATTAAAGTGTGTATAATAGCTAAAACTTTTTCTTTAATTCCTCTAAAATCGCACTGTGTGAACTAAAACATTCTAAAAGTCGTCTAAAATCGTTCTAAAATACCTATAAACGTAAAAAACTTTTTCAGTGCGTTTAAAACCGCTTTGATATTTTGAAATTGATTGCAACTTCTTGAAAATCTTTTAAAATTGTCCTAAATTGTCTATAATTTAAAAAAATCTTCTTCAGTTCGTCTAAAACCTTCAGGAATTATTTACAACTTCCTGAAAATCGACTAAAAATTACCTAAATTGTCTATAATTTTAAAACTATTTCCACAGTTCGTCTAAAATCGTCCTATATTATCTAAAACTTCCGGAAAATGGTCAAAAATCGTTCCAAAATACCTATAATCGTAAATTTTTTTTTCAGTTCGCCTAAAACCGCTCTGAATTGATTACCTCTTCTTAAAAATCCTCTAAAATGCTCCTAAATTGTCTATAATTTAAAAAAGGCCTTCACTTCGTTTAAAATCTCTCTGAATTATTTACAACTTCCTGAAAATCGTCTTAAGTTGTCCTAAATTGTCTATAATTTTAAAAATACTTCCATAATTTATCTAAAATCGCCCTGAATTATCTAAAACTTCCTGAAAATGGTCGAAAATCGTCCCAAAACGCCTATAATCGTAAAAAAAAAATTCAGTTCGGCTAAAACCCACTCTGAATTGATTACAACTTCTTGAAAATCCTTTAAAATTGTTCTGAATTGTCTATAATTTAAAAAAATCTTTTTCACTTCGTTTAAAATCTCCCTGAATTATTTACAACTTCCTGAAAATCGTCTAAAATTGTCATGATTGTCTATAATTTTAAACATACTTTCATAATTTATCTAAAATCGCCCTGAATTATCTAAAACTTCCTGAAAATGCCCAAAAATCGTCCCAAAATACTTATAATCGTAAAAAAATTTTTTCAGTTCGTCTAAAATCACTTTGAATTAATTACAACTTCTTGAAAATCCTTTAAAATTGTCCTAAATTGTCTATAATTTTAGAAAACTTTCTTCAGTTCGTCTAAAACCTCCCTGAATTATTTACAACTTCCTGAAAATCATCTAAAATTATCCTAAATTGTCTATAATTTTAAAAATACTTCCATAATTCGTCTAAAATCGCTATGAATTATCTAAAACTTCCTGAAAATTGTCGAAAATCATACTAAATATAATATAATAATTAAAAATTTATTTAATTCGTCATCTAAAATCGTTCCAAAATACCTATAACAGTAAAAAAATTCTTTTCAGTTTGTCTAAAACTGCTTTGAATTGATTACAACTTCTTGAAAATCATTTAAAACTGTCCTAAATTATTTATAATTTTAAAAAAATCTTCTTCAATTCGTCTAAAACTTCCCTGAATTATTTACAACTTCCTGAAAATCGTCTAAAATTATCCTAAATTGTCTATAATTTTAAAAATACTTCCATAGTTCGTCTAAAATCGTCCTGAATTATCTAAAACTTCCTGAAAATGGTCGAAAATCGTCCCAAAATACCTATAATCGTAAAAGAATTTTTTCAGTTCGTCTAAAACCGCTTTGAATTACTTAGAAATTCTTGAAAATAGTTTATAATTATTTTAAATTGTATATAATCTTAAGAAAACTTCTTCAGTTCGTTTAAAATCGCCCTTGAATTATTTACAAGTTCTTGAAAATTGCCATAAATTGTATATAATTTAAAAACAATTCTGCAGTTCGTCTTAAACCACCCTGAATTATCTAAAAGTTCCCAAAAATTGTCCAAAATCGTACTAAAATTTGTATAATAATAGTAAAAAATTTCTTTAATCGTCTAAAACCGCCTTGAAATATCTAAAACTTCCTGAAAGTCTTCTAAAATCATCTCAAAATACCTATAATCGTAAAAAATTCTTCAGTTAATTTAAAACCGACTTCCCGGTTCTTCAGTTTGTCTAAAATCGCCCTGAATTATGTACAACTTCCGGAAAGTCGTCTAAAATCGTCTCAAAATACTTATAATCGTAAAAAATTCTGCAGTAAATTTAAAACCGACTTCCCAGTTCTAGAGTTCGTCAGAAATCGCCCTGAATTATTTACAACTTCTTGAGAATTGCCATAAATTGTATATAATTTAAGAATAATTCTGCAGTTCGTCTAACACCACCCTGAATTATCTAAAAGTTCCTGAAAATTATCCAAAATCGTACTAAAATTTGTATAATAATAGTAAAAAATTTCTTTAATCGTCTAAAACCGCCTTGAAATATCTAAAACTTCCTGAAAATTTACTAAAATCGTCTCAAAATACTTATAATCGTAAAAAATTCTTCAGTTAATTTAAAACCGATTTAAGTTATCTAAAATTCCTTAAAAATCGTTTAAAACCACTGTAAATTAACTAAAATATCCTGAAAATTATCTAAAACTGCCTGAAAATCTACTAAAATCGTCTCAAAATACCTATAATCGTAAAAAAAATTTTCAGTTCGTCTAAAACCGCTCTGAATTGATTACAACTTCTTGAAAATCCTTTAAAATCGTCCTAAATTGTCTATAATTTAAAAAAAAATCTTCTTCAATTCGTCTAAAACCTCCCTAAATTATTTACAATTTTCTGAAAATCGTCTAAAATTGTCCTAAATTATCTATAATTTTAAAAATACTTCCACAGTTCGTCTAAAATCGCCCTGAGTAATCTAAAACTTCCTGAAAATTGTCGAAAATCGTACTAAGATTTGTATAATAGTTAAAAATTTCTTTAATTTGTCATTTAAAATCGTTTCAAAATGTCTGTAATCATAAAAATTTATTTCAGTTTGTCTAAAACCGCCCTAAGTTATCTAAAACTTCCTAAAAATCGTCTAAACCCATCATAAATTACCTAAAATTTCCTAAAAGCTATCTAAATCATACTAAACTTTGTACAATCGTTCAATAATTTCTTTAGTTCATCTACAATAGTCTTAAGCTATCTAAAACTGTTTGAAAATCGTCTAAAACCATCTTGAATTATCTAATATTTCTTGAAGATCGTCCAAAATTATATGAAACTGCGTATAATTATTCAAAAAATTTTTCAGTTCGTCTAAAAACGCTTTGAATTACTTAGAACATCTTGAAAATCGTCTATAATTGTTTTAAATTATATATACTCTTAAGAAAACTTTTTCAATTCGTTTAAAATCACCCTGAATTATTTATAACTTCTTGAAAATTGCCATAAATTGTATATAATTTAGAAACAATTCTGCAGTTCGTCCAAAACCGCCCTGAATTATCTGAAAGTTTCTGAAAATTGTCTGAAATCATACTAAAATTTATATAATAAGAGTAAAAAATTTCTTTAATCGTCTAAAATCGCCCTGAATTATTTAAAACTTCCTGAAAGTCTACTAAAATCGTTTCAAAATACCTATAACCGTAAAAAATTCTTCAGTTAATTTAAAACCAACTTCCCAGTTCTTCAGTTTGTCTAACATCGCTCTGAATTATTTACAACTTCCGGAAAGTCGTCTAAAATCGTCTCAAAATACTTATAATCGTAAAAAATTCTTCAGTTAATTTAAAACAGACTTCCCGGTTCTTCAGTTTGTCTAAAATCGCCCTGAATTATTTACAACTTCTTGAGAATTGCCATAAATTGTATATAATTTAAGAACAATTCTGCAGTTCGTCTAACACCATCCTGAATCATCTAAAAGTTCCTGAAAATTGTCCTAAATTGTACTAAAATTTGTATAATAATAGTAAAAAGTTTCTATAATCGTCTAAAACCGCCCTGAATGATCTAAAACTTCCTGAAAATTTACTAAAATCGTCTCAAAATACTTATAATCGTAAAAAATTCTTCAGTTAATTTAAAACCGATTTAAGTTATCTAAAATTCCTTAAAAATCGTTTAAAACCACTGTAAATTAACTAAAATATCCTGAAAATTATCTAAAACTTCCTGAAAATCTACTAAAATCGTCTCAAAATACCTATAATCGTAAAAGAATTCTTCAGTTAATTTAAAACCGATTTAAGTTATCTAAACTTCCTTAAAAATCGTTTAAAACCACCGTAAATTAACTAAAACATCCTGAAAATTATCTAAAACTTTCTGAAAATTATCTAAAACTTCCTGAAAATTATCAAAAATTTCCTGAAAATTATCAAAACTCATCTAATAAAAATCTATTTTTAGTTTCACCATTAAAAAGTTTACTTCGAGAAGACCTAAAAAGAAAAATCGTAACGAGAAGTAGTTCTTCATTAAGAGGAAGATCGGGAATGTCACCTGGAAACCCGGAAAGTTCTCCAAACGATCCGGGAACAACCACAAACGGTACTATAACGTCAACAGGACCTGAACAACCATCCGATTCAACCATGTGGAGATTATCCGGGAAAAGATCACTTTCCGGATTACAATGTATTTTTTGCGGGATTGGATTTCCCGATCAAACCTTATATTTCCTACATAAAGGTTGTCACTCGGATGCTAATCCCTGGAAATGTAATATTTGCGGAGAGCAATGTTGTAATGTGTACGAATTTAATTCCCATTTACTCAGTAAGAGTCATCAATAACAAATAATTTCCGGGTTTATTGGTGGGATGAAATAATACGATTGTAATTAGCAAAATTCTTTTGATTTTATAACAAAAACTGTTTGTTATTCTAATTAACATAAACATTAACATAAACATTCCCATTTGCTGTGATAGAATTTCTATAGAAATGTTTTACAATCACTTTTATTAAAGTAAAAATGGTAATAAAACCCCAACAAAAGAATTTTTGCAAATTATAATCAAATATATAATTTAATAGTCGTACAAACCACGTTATTAATTATTAAACGTAATTAATTCGTTTATTTAGTTCAAATTTACAAAATAAGTGCCTCGTCAAACGGTTGACCTGATGTTTTTGCTCTAAATCAAAAAAAGAACAGAGAACCAATCCGTCCAAAAGCGTTAGTAGCTTTGTAAAAATATATATATACAATTATATTTAATAAAATTAAAAAAAAAAAGATTGAGATTATATATACACTGTATTTACAAAACCCCCTGTATAGTAGCTTTGTTATTAAGTATAATGAAATGAATTAAAAAAAAAAGTTGTTATGTAGAGTTTAGTCGACGTATGCATTCCATTTCTCTTGTTCGTTAGAAAAATTCCACTTTCTTGTACAGTATTTATACATACATAGTTATTTTGTACTATTTTTTTCTTTTTTTGTTTATAATAGGTGCAATATACGGTTTTTGTCAATCTAAAATAGTGCCTTAAGACACATTCCGAACGTTTTAGCCACCGTAGTAAATTGTTTAGGAGTTTTTTTTAGGTGTTTAGGGCGATTTTAAATCGCGATTTCGAGGTTATTTTATTTGTTGGATAATTCTTTAAGGTTTAGTTACAAACTTCGTCCATCGTAAATTATTTTCTATGCGAAAAAAAATTTTTATCTGTTGTAATTTTTGGACTTTATTGAAAAAAAAATTTTTTTATTTATTATTTTATTTGATTTTATTTTTTTTTTATTTTTATTATTTATCTAGATTGATGTAAATTAATTTTTTTCTTCTTTTTTTGTTTAACTATATGGTGAACGGGATAATAAATGAAGTAGTAACAAATTTATATCTTATTTTTTTTATCCTTAAATAAATTAATTAAATTAAACATTTTTTTAAATTCTTTGGGTAATAATTAGAACAAAATTGATTTTTTTATTACAAAATAGAATATTTTAGTTTTCAATTAATAAAAATTTCATTTCTTAATTTGAAAAAATAAAGTCTCCACGATTTTTTAAATTTGGTCGAAATTTTTAAGGTTAGGAAAAATTTTAGTCAACTTTATGAATTTTTTTTAATGTTTTGGATAATAATTAGAATAAAATTGACTTTTTTCTTACAAAATAGAATATTTTAGCTTTCAATTAATGAAAATTTCGTTTCTTAATTTGAAAAAATCTTCACGATTTTTTAAATTTGGTCAAAATTTTTAAGGTTAGGAAAAATTTTAGTCAACTTTATGAATTTTTTTAAATTTTTTGGGTAATAATTAGAATAAAATTGACTTTTTTCTTATAGAATAGAATATTTTAGCTTTCAATTAATAAAAATTTCATTTCTTAATTAAAAAAAATAAAGTTTCCACGATTTTTTAAAATTGTTCAAAAATTTCATCACCAAATTTGACGATTTTAGCAAATTTTATATAAAATTTTACAATTTTAATCTAAATAAAGTTATTTTTCAATGAAATTTGACAACTTTTGTCGAAATCTGGTGAAATTTCAGACGAAATTCGATGACTTAAGGAAATTTTAGAAGAAATTAGACGAAATTTAATCATTTTAGGCAATTTTATACAAAATTTGGCGAAATTTTAGAAGAAATTTTACAATTTTAAGAAATTTTAGATGAAATTTCACAATTTTAATCTAAATAAAGTTATTTTTCAATATAATAATTTCATTTCTTAATTTGAAAAAATAAAGTCTCCACGATTTTTTAAATTTGGTCGAAATTTTTAAGGTTAGGAAAAATTTTAGTCAACTTTATGAATTTTTTTTAATGTTTTGGATAATAATTAGAATAAAATTGACTTTTTTCTTACAAAATAGAATATTTTAGCTTTCAATTAATGAAAATTTCGTTTCTTAATTTGAAAAAATCTTCACGATTTTTTAAATTTGGTCAAAATTTTTAAGGTTAGGAAAAATTTTAGTCAACTTTATGAATTTTTTTAAATTTTTTGGGTAATAATTAGAATAAAATTGACTTTTTTCTTATAGAATAGAATATTTTAGCTTTCAATTAATAAAAATTTCATTTCTTAATTAAAAAAAATAAAGTTTCCACGATTTTTTAAAATTGTTCAAAAATTTCATCACCAAATTTGACGATTTTAGCAAATTTTATATAAAATTTTACAATTTTAATCTAAATAAAGTTATTTTTCAATGAAATTTGACAACTTTTGTCGAAATCTGGTGAAATTTCAGACGAAATTCGATGACTTAAGGAAATTTTAGAAGAAATTAGACGAAATTTAATCATTTTAGGCAATTTTATACAAAATTTGGCGAAATTTTAGAAGAAATTTTACAATTTTAAGAAATTTTAGATGAAATTTCACAATTTTAATCTAAATAAAGTTATTTTTCAATATAATAATTTCATTTCTTAATTTGAAAAAATAAAGTCTCCACGATTTTTTAAATTTGGTCGAAATTTTTAAGGTTAGGAAAAATTTTAGTCAACTTTATGAATTTTTTTTAATGTTTTGGATAATAATTAGAATAAAATTGACTTTTTTCTTACAAAATAGAATATTTTAGCTTTCAATTAATGAAAATTTCGTTTCTTAATTTGAAAAAATCTTCACGATTTTTTAAATTTGGTCAAAATTTTTAAGGTTAGGAAAAATTTTAGTCAACTTTATGAATTTTTTTAAATTTTTTGGGTAATAATTAGAATAAAATTGACTTTTTTCTTATAGAATAGAATATTTTAGCTTTCAATTAATAAAAATTTCATTTCTTAATTAAAAAAAATAAAGTTTCCACGATTTTTTAAAATTGTTCAAAAATTTCATCACCAAATTTGACGATTTTAGCAAATTTTATATAAAATTTTACAATTTTAATCTAAATAAAGTTATTTTTCAATGAAATTTGACAACTTTTGTCGAAATCTGGTGAAATTTCAGACGAAATTCGATGACTTAAGGAAATTTTAGAAGAAATTAGACGAAATTTAATCATTTTAGGCAATTTTATACAAAATTTGGCGAAATTTTAGAAGAAATTTTACAATTTTAAGAAATTTTAGATGAAATTTCACAATTTTAATCTAAATAAAGTTATTTTTCAATGAAATTCAACAATTTTAAACGAAATTTAGTAACATTTCAAACGAAATTCGAATTTTGAAAATTTTCCTCGAAATTTCACAATTTCAAGCTAAATTAAGTAATCTTTCAATGAAATTCGAAAAAGTTTAGGTGAAATTAAACGAAATTCAACAATTTTAGATAATTTTACATCAAATTTCGTGAAATTTTGGGAAAAAAATCCGATTTTAGAAAATTTTAGATGAAATTGCACAATTTTAAGATAAATAAAGTTTTTTTCAATGAAATTCGACAATTTTAAACGAAATTTCGTGAAATTGCAAACGAAATTCGACAATTTTAAGAAATTTGAGATAAAATTTCACAATTTTTAGCTAAATTAAGTTATTTTTCAATAAAATTCGACAAATTTAGGCGAAATTTCGTGAAATTTTAGACGAAATTCGACGAATTTTGAAAATTTTGGTTTAAATTTCATAATTTCTAAAATTAAGTTTTATTTTAATGAAATTGGAAAAAAAACTGATGAAAGTTTGTGAAATTTTAAATAAAATTTGATAACTTTAGAAAATTTTAGATGAAATTCAACGATTTTAGATGAAATTTCACAATTTCAAGCTAAATTAAGTTATCTTTCAATGAAATTCGAAAAAGTTTAGGTGAAATTAAACGAAATTCAACAATTTTAGATAATTTTACACCAAATTTCGTGAAATTTTTGGGAAAAAAATCGGATCTTAGAAAATTTTAGATAAAATTGCACAATTTTAAGATAAATAAAGTTTTCTTCTATGAAATTCGACAATTTTAAACGAAATTTCGTGAGACTTCAAACGAAATTCGATAATTTTAAGAAATTTGAGATAAAATTTCACAATTATTAACTAAATTAAGTTATTTTTCAATTAAATTCGACAAATTTAGGTGAAATTTCGTGAAATTTTAGACGAAATTCGACGAATTTTGAAAATTTTGATTTAAATTTCATAATTTTTAAAATTAAGTTTTATTTTAATGAAATTGGAAACAAATTTGATGAAATTTTGTGAAATTTTAAATAAAATTTGATAACTTTAGAAAATTTTAGATGAAATTTAACGATTTTAGATGAAATTTCACAATTTTAAGATAAATAAAGTTATTTTTCATTGAAATTCGATAAATTTAGGCGAAATTTCGTGAATTTTCAAACGAAATTGGACGAATTTTGAAAATTTTGGTCGAAATTTCACAATTTCAAGCCGAATTAAGTTATTTTTTAATGGAATTCGAAAAAACTTTGATGAAGTTAAACGAAATTCAACAATTTTGCACCAAATTTCGTGAAATTTTGGAAAAAAATCGATGATTTTAAAAAATTTTAAGTGAAATATTACAATTTTAGACTAAATTAAGTCATTTTTTAACAATTTTAATATAAATTAAGTTACATTAACTTTAATTCTTAAATAATTTTCTATTTTTTTCATCTTTTTTAATCTTTAATCAACGATTTTACACGAAATTAGATGCAAGTCAATAATTAAAGACAATTTTATACGAAACTGGAAGAAATTTTAGACGAAATTCGATGGTTTTAAAACAATTTAAATGAAATTATACAATTTTTAAACAAATTAAGTGACTTATAAATGAAAATCGACAATTTTAGACGAAATTCAACAATTTTAGACAATTTCATACGAAATTGGAAGAAATTTTGAACGAAATTCAACAATTTTAGAGCATTTTAGATGAAATTTCATAATTTTAAGGCAAATTAATCAAGTTTTAATTAAAATTCGACAATTTTAGACCAAATTTAACAATTTTAGACAATTTCATACGAAATTGGATGAAATTTTAGACAAAATCAGACGGTTTTAGAAAATTTTAGATGAAATTCAACAATTTTAAACAATTTCATACGAAATTGGAAGACATTTTGGACGAAATTCGACAATTTTAGAGCATTTTAGATGAAATTTTACAATTTTAAGGTAAATTAACTGACTTTTAAATGAAATTCGACAATTTTAGACGAAAATTTAACAATTTTAGATAATTTCATACAAAATTGGAAGACATTTTGAACGAAATTCGACAATTTTAGAGCATTTTAGATGAAATTTCACAATTTTAAGGCAAATTAACTGACTTTTAAATTAAATTTAACAATTTCAGACAATTTCATACGAAATTGGATGAAATTTTAGACAAAATCAGACGATTTTTAGAAAATTTTAGACGAAATTCAACAATTTTAGACAACTTTATACGAAATTGGTTGAAATTTTGGACGAAATTCCACAATTTTAGATGAAATTTCACAATTTTAAGGCAAATTAATTGACTTTTAAATGAAATTCGACAATTTTAGACGAAATTTAACAATTTTAAACAATTTCATACAAAATTGGAAGAAATTTTGGACGAAATTCGACAATTTTAGAACATTTTAGATGAAATTTCACAATTTTAAGGTAAATTAACTGACTTTTAAATGAAATTCAACAATTTTACACAAAATTAGACGAAATTCAATAATTTTAAGCAATTTCATACGAAATTGGAAGAAATTTTTGAGACAATTCGGCGATTTTAGAACATTTTTAAAGGAAATATCACAGTTTAAAATTCATTTAAGTGAGTTTTTAATAAAATTTGATAATTTAAAATAAAATTAAACGATATTCAACAATTATAAACAATTTTATATTAAATTTGACGAAATTTTAAACAAATTTTGATGATTTTAGAACATTAGGTGTAATATAGAAATAAATCGTATTTTATTTTTTAAAACCTTAAAAAAAAGTAATTAAAATTTAACCTTAATTTCAAGTGTCAAAAAGAAAAAAATAGGTTATGTTTAATTGTCAACTTGACATTTCAAAAAAAATCCTCCGTTCAAATTAAGTTTATTAACTAATCTTTAAGATTATAATTTAACAAGATTCAAATTTAATCAAACAAACTTATACGTAAGTAAAATAAACCAGTTTTGCTTAAAAAAAAACGTTAAATTTTCAACAGGTTACTAAAACATAACCTATAAACCACCTCGTTCGTATTCATGGCTAAAAGAACGGCATCGAACGAGTTAAACCACCTTAATTGGAACGAAGAAGACGAGCCTGAGGAGGCGGGGGAATTTAAAAGGGCTTCGGTTGATGTATTACAAAAACGAGTTATAAAAACCGCAAGAAGAAGGAATCCTATCTCCGGGAGTGTAAGTGAAACACCAAAATCCTCGGTATTCGGTAATTTTTCCGGGTTTGGGGCTAAACCGGCTCCAGCACCGTCCACGGCGTTTTCATTTTTAAATAATTTAAATAAAGATAAAGAATCGGTTAACGGTTCGAATATGTTGACAACAAAAGTGACGAACAGTCCGCTTTTTAAAATTGATAATAAAAAAGAAGAAAAAAAGGATGAAAAAGAAAATGGGGAATATTTAGCGAAAATAAAAGCTTTAAATGAAAGTGTTTCGAATTGGATTAAATCTAAAGTGGATCAAAATCCGTACGTTGATTTAAAACCGGTTTTTAAAGATTACGAAAAACATTTTGAAGAATTAAAAAATAATAAAGAAGAGTTAAAAAATAATAAAGATGAATTAAAAGGTAATAAAGAAGAATTAAAAGGTAATAAAGAATTAAAAAGTAATAAAGAATTCAAAAGTAATGAAGAATCAAAACCCGATTATAGTATGTTTTCGTTTAAACCTCCGGAACAAAAAGATACAAATGAAAATAAAAAAGCTACCAAAGCTACGTTTTTATTCGGAGTTCCGAATCAATCGACAAATGAAAATCTTAAAAACCCATCGGAAATTGGAAAATCTTTATTTAAAACTGACAATAAAGAAGATAAACCTACGTTTACATTTGGAGCACCGAATAAAGATTCCGAATCGAATAAATTTACTTTTGGCATTCCAACTTCAACACCGATGTTTTCTTTCGGATCGAACGCTTCACCTAGTTTTAATTTACCATCAAATCCAACTTCTATGTTTCCATCCACTAGTAATACAAAACCGACAAATACAGAAGAAGAAAAAGATAAAGAAAAAAATGACGAAGATGATGATGAACCACCTAAAAATGATTTCACACCTGTCGTAGAAGAAGGACATATTTATACAACGAAATGTAAGATTTTTGTGAAAAGCGATGGTAAATTCGGAGATCGAGGTGTTGGTACTTTGTATTTAAAACCCGTTCCGGATTCAGAAAAAGTTCAAATGATTGTCAGGGCAGATACTAGTTTAGGGAAGGTTTTGTGTAATTTTATTTTGTCTAAATCTATTCCGACTAAACGTATGGGTAAGAAAGATGTTATGTTGGTGACGGTACCTACGCCGGATACTAAACCACCACCTGTTCCGATTCTAGTAAGGGTTAAATCACCCGAGGAAGCTGATCAATTACTTGCTGAACTTGAAAAACATAAGAAGTGAATATTTTAATATGTAGGTGTTTCGTTTCGTTTCGTATTAATTGTAAATTTTTTTTTTTCTGTTTTTGAAGAGAATAAATCAATAAAATTGTCGCTCAATTTCTATAAAATTATGGTGTTTTATTTCAAATTAATATTCACTATTACTATATTTACTAATTTAATTTATTTATAAGATTGGGAACTTTACTATTTTTATTTTTAATTAAGAGTTAGTTTTAGTGAATGCATTTATTAATTTAGTGAATCATCTTTCATTTTATTGAAGAATGAATTATGTTTTATTATCTGGGATTATAATCTGAAATGTAACTTAAAACCCTAATAAATTATAAATAAGCTGACGAGGAGTTAAAAAATAATTTTGGTTGAGTAAGGTTTAAAATGGAACATTTTTTATAAAGGTCCTTAAAACTACTTTTAATAAATTTATAGCAAGGTAATTACTTATAAACATAAATAAATTTTTTATGTTATTGCCAGACCCAATTATCTTTAATTTGACAATATGTCGAGTCTTTACATATTTACTACAAATAATTCTATGTAAGACAAAAAATATCTGACAAAATCAGTTCGAAGTGAGAAGAAGGTTCCTAAAGAGGGTTGCAACATAGCATTTGAGTTCAAAGTGAGAAGAAAAATACTGAAAAAGGTTGCAACATGGCATCCAAAACGTTTTTTCAAAAAACGCACGGCTAAACTTGAAAGCTCCTAGTTCTAGCAGCTTTGATTAATGGTCATTGGAAATGAATTTTAAAACTTTTTTAAAACTCTATTCTAGAGCGATGCCTAAAACTATTTCACATACGGTTTTTGAGTGTTTAAAAAAATCAGAAATCATTGGAGAGCGTTTCTATGAACAAAATTTGTTCTCTTTTTTTTAGTAAATAAGTATGTATTTTATTATACAGGGTGTCTCAAACCACCCTATCATCTCATTTATTCAAAAATTATATTGATGTTTTACAATTGGATTTATGATAAAGTTGAATGTGCCGAACAAAAAGAAGTTTTTATAAGAACAAATTTTTTCTTTGGCAATTTTTACCTTCATCAAAATCTTAAAATAAGTTAATGATTACTTACCAGTGACATTTAGACGATATACAGGATGGAATCTTGGGTTTTATCCGCGTTTAGAATCCTACTATGGTTAGACAAATCCACCAACCGGAGTTGAAACTTTCTTCTTCCTCCTCTTTCGCTTGGGTAAGGAATGGTTATGGGATTTAAGGAGTCAAAACCTATAATAAGTAGGAAAGCGTTGGAGTTTTTGTAGTTAGGATTAGTTAAAAAGAAATTACATAAGGACCCATTTTGATTATTCGTTCCTTTATTTGCATATTCCCAGATTGTAAACTGAACAAGCAAAAAAGTCATAATGAACAAAGAAAGTTCGGAAGTGATTCATTTTCTAGATATTCAAAATTTAAAGTCTGGTTTTATAAAACTCAAATTAGTTGATATTCCACTAATCGCAATTTCTCAGCCAATCATATCATCTTAATTAGGATTAACCATATTTAGCAGATTGTTAACAAATCTGAATTTTATAAAATCAAGCCTTATTTCAAATTGACCACTTATTAATATTATTACAGTGGATTATTTAAATAAAATTTTTAAGTAGTTACTATGGACGCAAGGTTTTATACCTAACAAATGTAACCTTATAATAAGAATTCATAGCGATTATATGGGGTGTTTATTCAAATTCGTACTCAAACATGCTTTAAATTTTTATTAATCGAGAATGGAGAGATAAGAAATGAATGTGACAAAGCTGCTAGTACAATTTATAGGTCATTTGATTATGAATTTAACATGTTGACTGCCACATTACTCATATTCAGGTGATAGTAAGGTTTTTGATAAAGCCACGTCACCCGTATTAGGGTAACGTTTATTTGACTTTTTACGAAGGATATTCGAATGCGTTTAAAAAAATATTTTGCAGAGGAAGTAACAAAACTATTGAATTGTTGTATAACTTATGTGAAAATGGTTTATTAAGAAAGTGATTTAGAATGTACAACTTTAAGACATTCTATACAAAGTATGGGGTTGGTTGGGATATCTTGGACGATAAGTTGTTTACTTTAAATTCCCTCGTGTCTTTGATCGACCCATTCGATGTACTTTATTTGCGTAATATTTTTTGCACCCGCGTCTAATGCTTTCTCCAAACTGGAGGAAAGTTGGATGATTTTTTCAACAAGGATTGGTCCGACAAGACAAAAATTGGTTGTATTTTCAGTCAACCCTAATAATTTTTCAGCTATTAATTTCCTAAATATTGTAATATTTACATTTTTTTTTGTCACAAGTTTGTAAAGCGTCAAAGCGTTTATGACCGAAATTCCCAGAAGTAGTGAATGCCAAGCTTTTGGTACCACTTGATTCCTTTTTTAATTGTGGTGGTATAGAAAACCACTTGGTCAAAATAAGCTATAAGTTTTCTATTTTTCTTTTCGACATTACGAATTGGGGTAAAGATTTTAAGTTATCTGGTCATTTGGCAAAGAATCAGACTGATCTTGTACAATGACCAGATGAGAACTAAACGTACGATGGTACGAGTGCCCTGAGGAAGATTTCCTTGTAAATACGCGTGGCAGTTAATCTGTTAAATAAACATCTTACATTAATAATAATAGATAAACTTATGTAATTAATGGCGAATTCGATTGGGTGCACTGGTGCGCACCAGTGCATAACAGCGTGTTCTATTGGTTGTTTCGTTGTATTCTATTACATTTTATTATTGTGGTTTATAAAACATTTTAAACATCATCAAGCCTTGAACACACTTACAAGTGATGTTATGATTACGTTTGATTTCATCGCGTTCTGTTGAATTTGCCCTTTTTTGCACTAAGCTAGTGTGACATATGTCAGATTTTGCACTCAACGAGTGCGCACCAGTGCACACTAGTTTTGCCAATCGAATTCGCCATATATCTCGAAAACGAATCACTTTTAGTCCCATGTTCATTAAGACTTTTTGCTTACTTTTAGCCAGGGAATATGCAGGGATCGAACAATTAAAACAAAACACAGTATAATACTACCTCTGTCCTATAATAAGTGACCGATATGGTGGAAATTTAAGTCCCAAAATAAGTGTCCGTTTTAAAATAAAAAAGCTTATAATTTTTTTTCAAGATTTTTTTAATATCAAACGTCCAAAATTGTTAAGAAATATATTTATAACTTTACAAAACTGTATAAGAGTAATAATAATACTACTTAATTACTGCTACTAATCTTTGCCTGAATAATGGTACACACTTTGTAAATAATGGTACACACTTTAACGCGCTTCCTGGTTTAGGTTAGGCCTTTTTGGTTGAGGCACAACTTCAAAAACTCCTCGACGGTCCATTATGTGACCACTCCGGTACTTTTAGAAATAACAAGACGACGTATGATTTATAAATCACTACTCAAAAGTTAAGTAAACGCGTTTAAATTTTTTAACAACATTCATATGTCAGTTTTAACTTAAGTCTCTTGATGGAATACAAGATTGCAACCGACATTTCGAAATAACGTTAAGATTCGGGAAATACCAAAATCGGACACTTATTATAGGACAGAGGGAGTAATTACTAATAGTCGACGATTTTTCACAGTTTCAACAACGAATAGAATACTATTCTCACATAATTTTTTCGGTGGAAATTGAAAAACATTTTCAGCACTTGTTTTAGTTAAATCTTTCTATAGAAACAATCAGTGTTATTAAAATCTACTTTTACCAGCCTTCAGTTAACTTAACTGCCAATTTATCACCATGACTAATTTTATTTCAATTTCTATGACTGGTTAGTTGGTCAGTAACCAAAGTAATTAACCAGCACTAAGAATTTTTGGTTTATTTTCAACCATAACACACACCCTTAAAATTTTTAAATTTTATTACCCACAATTACTTGCTAGATATTAAAATACAATTTACAACAAACTTGAAAGTTGTCACTTTACAAATATGACTGCAAGAACTTAAGAAATTTCAAGCGTCCATACTTTCAAGAATCTTTAGGTATGTTACACATGGAGGCAACAAACAACCAACAATCAACAACATACGATATAATTACTTACAAGGAGAGTGCAAGGTCTTGGGGTCGTGGATTTAGTTCAAATTTCGTAGAATGGTAGATTTAGTTTCCCTGTTGATGAAAATATATGGTTATAGGGGCCACTATTCAATAATTTTTAAAATATTTGCAATTAAAGATGCAATTAATTCGTTAGGACAAGTCCGGATAATGTCAAAATTAAAAGAATTTATACCGATTAAGTCAGGCTTTTTGAAGAAAGGTTATAATGTCAAGTCATATTCCTGTATTAATTTTGAAGTCTTGACAGATCAAATGACAATTAACTGATAAATTCAAAGTGCGGTGCACACTCAAAAAATGTTTCGATGTCGCAACATTTTATATCCACCCATGGTATCTTTATATGTAAAAATAGATACTCTCAGAACTCGAACCCGGCGCCTAACAACGAAAAACACCGATCTATTGCTGCTACGCTAAACCCATTATATTTAATCGTTTGCTATAGACCTGAATTTAACTAGTGAATTGCATCTTCAATTGCAAATATCTAAAAAGCTGTTGAGTAGTGGCCCCTACAACCATATATTTTCATCAACAGGGAAACTAAATCTACCATCCTACAAAATTTGAACTAAATCTATGACCCCAAGACCTTGCACTCTCCTTGTTAGTGACATTTTCCATAAAATTAACTGTGTGAGTGCCAAAGAGCGATTTTGTGCTTCTTTTCTGACGCTCAAACAGTGTCAGTGCTCTAAGACAAAGGTGGGCAACCTCCGGCTCGTGTGAGGGTTTAATCTGGCTCGCGAAACCTTTAGGAAGAATAATGAATAATTTTTGATTTCAAAATTATTATTTTTTAAACGAAAGAAAAAATTAAAGAAAAGTTTTCACCACTAATGCTTTAAAGAAAAAAAGTGTCTCATTACTGTACTAGAATTTGAACCCAAATTTCCTGCTTTTTGGGGAGTTGTTGTGCCAAAAAAAAGCAGGAGATCTGGGATATTTAATAACTAACTTTATTAGTTTAACAAATTTTTTTAAATTTTTTATTCCGGTCCGCGTACGAAAAGTAAACCGTAATCCTGCCCTCACTATACAAAAAGTTGTCCACCCCTGCTCTAGGATACATTCGGTTTCTGTCGATACGTGACATTACAGCTACCACTCCACTTTAAATAACAGTAAAAGAACGAGACAATTGGTAAAAGAATGAATTTTAATTTCAAACATTTGTATGCAAATAATAATTAGAAAATAGCATGATAGCGTTCCACGAGCTTTCGTAAAGCTTATCATCACTAAAATAACCTGAACGATCCACAGTTCTCGGTGATCCAATTCACCCACAGCATCGCATTCCAATTGATGATAAAATTTTCTTGTAACTTCTCCTCGGTTAGGTTCCCCGAGATCTGGTACTCAGTCTTGTTCTCCGGTATGAAGGGGAAAGCATAAGATAAGCGAAAAACACGCTCCTTGGTACTTCTAAACAGGAGAACAGTCAATACACATGGCACTTAAACGGATAAGTTATGTCTCATATTGAAATAATTCATATCGCAAATACAGAGGTGATATTGAATTGTTCCAATGTGAGAACGAAAAGTTAGTTTGCTTTAATTTTATAGAAAATGTCACCAAGTAACAATATCGCGTTTTGTTGAATGCTGGTTGCTTTTTACCTCAGTTTGAGATGTACCTTACTCTTGAATTAGATGGGTTTGGTCATACCTCTTTACTAATCTTTGTCCATCTATATTAATCCTTTAAAAAACATTCTTACCTTTTTATAACACCTTATATAATTTTAATTGATTTTATTTTCTAACATTTATTACTTTACCAACTTCGGATAATGAGATTTCAATTTCGAATAAAAGCCAATTAATAGGCTACCGGTCGGTAAAGTATTAAAAAGATTATACAAAAAAAAACAAGGAAAATTGAACAAATAAATCTCAATAAATAACAAACTTTATTCATCTCAGTTTCATTTCAAATAAATTCATTACCCCAATCCACAAATTTTTTTTTTTAATTGTAAGAAAACAGCATTAACTTTCAAGTCTACAATAACACTAGCAAATATATACATCTCCTCGTTCTTAAATTCTATCAATCGAACAAACAGAACGTTCCATATGCATTAGGTATATCTTTTTTTTTATACACAAATAAAATCTAAAAAAATATACAGGTGCTTTTTTTAGGGGTAAGTTTTAAAAAATTATGTATACGTGTACTAAATATGTAAATTAAAGTTCAATAAAGAAGAAATTAAAAAGAAAAACATCATATAAACTTATAATTATTGCACACCTAAGCACATGTTTGAAAGTTTGTAAGTAAGTTTGTAAGCTGTCACTGTTTGTTCACATTTAAAACCGGGTTTAAGCTTGCGTTTCCATTGAAGGATTGGCTCAAACCGACTTGTATGTGCTTCATGTGAACTTCTACGTTACTTTGGAATTTTGTAACGTTTCCGGGGGTTAATTTTCGTTTTATTTGTTCCATCGTACCTTCTAAAACTTGTAATTCGTAGGCGTTTTGATCGGAATCTGATAAGCTTCTTACTTGGAGCATTAACGCTGTTAAATCGGTGATTAAATCTAAAATAGATTTACTTTTAACCGGTTCTCGGTCTCCGTTTGGTACCATGTTGTATCTATGGACGATTTCGGAAGCTTCGATCCGACATTTTTCTCTTAGGTGACTTGGAGCTAACATTGCGGCAACACTCGGTTCTAAGGCGATTTCTTGACAGTAAGTTTGCATCTCGTCTAAGTATTTTTCAAGATCGGAGTTTAATTTTTCTAATTCGATTAAAACGTTAGCGTATTTTTTTTCAAAATCATCGCTGAGGGCGTTTACAGATTTAAAAGAACGGATTTTTTCTGCTTCGGAATTCATTTGCTTTAAAATCGCGATTTTTTCTTTCTTTTTTGTTAAAATTTTTGTAACCAAAACGATTTTTTCTAAGAGTTTTGTTGGAAAACCTCCGATTCGTTCGGCGTTTGTAAAAACTGGTTTATTTACCATTGATAATAAAGGATCTTTTTTGAGTTTAGTTGCTGAATAAGGTGGACTTCTTACTGCTGAGTACGGAGAGAGACCGTTCCTCGGGCGGAATTTATTTTGGAAATTTGATATCGTCATTGTTTCTGGTGGTTCGTTTGATAACACTTCGTAATCAGGAACTGAGTGAGTTCCAAGTCCTTGTCGTTCGAAAGTAATTCTATATGTGTTATTAGATGTATCAACGGCATCAATACTTCCTGTAAATAATCCATCTTGTGGTTTTCTTAACCTAGCTGTTACTTTTGTACCGATAACTAATTGCATCGGGATTTCCGATGGTAAATCTTGAAAGTTGGCAAAATCCGTAGCTTTTCTTTGTTGTAAAGCTCGAATTTTATTCCTTTTCTTTTCTAAATCTAATCGTTCTTGATCGAAGAATGCTTGAGAACATCTCCTCGGTCTCCCCATCATTCGACGTATTTTAGTCCATTCGATACGAGTTAACTCCCTTGTTTTTAACTCCGGGAAGGATTCTTTTAAACAAATAGTAAAATCATTATCTCCCGAGAATAAACATCTATCTATATTACTATAAAACCATTCGTAACAAACCCATTTATGAGCCTTCGGTAATTTTAATAAATTCCTTAATCGCATTCCGATTTTTTGACCAACTTTTCTATCGGCTGATTGTATCGGAGGGGGGGTACTCCCCATATTTGGTTTTTGGTCCCTTAGGAATCTTTTCGAGGTGTGTTTAAACGCCTCTTTAAAATTTTTACTCGGTGTCATTTTTTGACGTTTTTGCGGAGTGGGTTTTTGCTTTTTAGCTGATGGTACTCGATGATGGGGGGTATTTACAATGTCGTCGTCGTAAAACAACTTGTTTTTCTTTCGTATCCTAGCCGGCATACCTCTAGCGTTGAGGACTTGTGTCGGTTGTGACGGCGAAGGCTTCGGAGTAACCGGAGCACCTACCCTTTGTAAACCGAAAGTAGCTGGACCTAACCGTGGTACATCGTCGTCTATTTCCATATTGGAGTCTTCGTCATCGAGCTCCTGTTTAATGCTGATGCTTTCATTAGATATTTTGGGGCTTTCCAACTCGAGTAGTGAATTAGTCGGTTTATCTATAAATTATTTTTGATATTAAATCCTTATACCTTAAGGGTAATTAAAGGATTTGTTTACAGGAGGAAATATACAGAAGGAAACATACAGAAGGAAACAAACAGAAGGAAAATCTCGTTTGAATTTACAACATGATTCAAATTTAAACATATCATAGTATAAGGTTTGTTTAAATTTATTGGGTGTTTGGTTACATGGCGAAAGGTAAGGGTATTTTTATGGTGTTTTAAGGGTACATAGGTATCGTTTTAAAGCGGAAAATCAAGCGGGGATGTTGGATAATTAAGGAAAACGCAACGAAATATCCAACAACTCACTTTTAAGTTCGTCCGCCATGTTGACGTCGTATGTTTGGAATTCTGGGAGCTTCGCTGTACCGATTGGTACCATTTAAAAATAGATTTTTACCCTGTACACCTCGAACCGGGGAGGTTTTACATCTAAAAACGAATTAACCACTTTTAAACTACTCCCTAGGTTTATTTTGCTTATCGGTAAACAAATTTTTTTAAATCAAAACGCCTAAAGCATGCGACACCGTTGCGCAGGTCCAAAGCGTCCCGCCTAATAAACAGTTTCAACACCAAATACAAATTGGCAACACTGCAAACACATCATTGACTACTCACATCATATTCATTGACATATTTTAAATTTGATCTCAACATAAATTTATTTATTTTAACTTTATTTTCAATCCTAAACCCCTTATTTAAAATCAAAACCATCATAAACAAAGCCAAAAATAAAAATTAATCATATTTAAAAACCCCAATTTTTAAAAAGTCCAATTTATTTTTATCCCAAAATCAAAATAAATACCTAACTTCATCCATATTTACAATAATATAAAACCTTGCCAAATCTCTAAATCGATTCAATTTAAGTGATTTAAATATGATTCTTTCGCGCGTAAATTACTTATTTATACCCCTTTTAATTATTACATCAATAAAAACCACCTTCTCGGAAGAAGACGAACCGAAACGTTCACTCTTTTGTAGAGAGCAAGATAGACCCATTTCAACGAAATCGGGGGATTTATACGAATTATTCCCCGTGGAAATCAATCAGGTTGTGATTCTACAATGCCACTTTTGGTAACTACCCCGATTTATATTAACTCACCGTCGAATTAACACCAAAAAACGTGAATAAACCACACATTTGTATGTTTTTATCTCCCACCACGGTTTGAGTGACATTTAAAATGTTGGGACGTTTGATCTAAATGTCATTAGTCCTAATGAACATTTAACGGATTTTTAAATATTTTTTAGTAAATTTTAATTTATCATTTTTAGTAAACAAAAAGATAATGAAGAAGCTAAAATTTGGTATAAATCAACCTCAATAACTAACATAACCCAAAACGAATTAAAATTAGATACAAATAATGATAAAAATAAAAGTAGAGTATTTGTTGATATCGATCATTCAATTAATCTAATAAATATTACGTATAATGATTCGGGTTATTACTCCTGTTTTAACTCGGATTGGAATGAAAATGAAAGGCAATTTAATTTTTATATTGATGTTGCTGATAATTCGACAAATATCGAAGAAGGAAATTTGACAACTTGGGCCAATTACACATATGATTATTTTATGCCTATAAATAAGTTATTTAATAGTAGTAATGGTGCTGATTATGTTTATTTAAGAAATTCTTTGGGGGTGTTATTGGAATTGATGACTAAATGGTCTGGATGGGGTTTGTGTGAGACTTGTGGGCGACCGCAAGGGGAAGGTATTCGAAAAAAGGCGGGAATTTGTGCTATTAAGATTAATTTGTTAGATAATCGGGTAGATGGCGCTAAGTTAGGAGGGAAAATTTAAATTTTAAATTTAAATTAATGTTTATTTGTAGAATGGGAGTTTGGAAAGGGAGTTAAATGAAACTGAGGAGAGATTTGTTGGGTTGGATAAAATAAGTTGTAGGTCTTTACTTTTAAAGGAGTTAGTTCCGATGGTTTTTAATACTACGAGTGTTATTAGTGATTATGAGTTGTCTGAACAGTGTCAAGGAGCTTGTAATCCAGGTTTTTTAAATTTAATTTGAATGTTTTATTTCAATTGAAATTTTATTTCAATTTTAATTTTAATTATAAATAAAGTTGTTACTTCTAAATGTTAAATTTTAATGTAATTCAAAGAAAATTCCACTTTTAGAACCTTTTAGCCTAATTTTTAGAATGTTAAAAAGTTTCAATTAAGGACATTAAGTTATATTTTCTCTCACAGAGGAAAAATTAAAAGTCGTGGAAAATTCATCTTTGGTAAAAATAAAGATTAAGTGTCAATCTAAATCCTTGTAGAATTTCAAGTCTCAATAATTATTAGTTTTTGAGATATGAATTTTTAAAAATTGATAAATTTTATTCGACATTAAGTTACATTTTCTCCTCTGAGAGAAAAACTAAAAGTCGCAGAAAAATTTTTTTTTTCTAAATGAATCTTAGAACATTCTAGTTTTATATAAAAAAGGCCGTTTTGTTCTAAGTGTTATCAAAAAAATTAAAAAAATTTTCGAAGTTGGTGAAAAATTTTTGACACTTCTAACCTAACTTAAGAAAATCGAGCAACTTTAAAAATTCATTAAAAATTCATTTTTAAAGATTTTGATTGAATTTCTTTTCTAAATGAAACTTAGAACATTCTAGTTTTATATAAAAAAGGCCGTTTTATTCCAAGTGTTGTCAAAAAAATTAAAAGAAATTTCAAAGTTGGTGAACAAAATTCTTAGGTTATAAAATTAACCATCTCTTTAAAAATTCATGAAAAATTGAATTTTAAACATTTTGGACTGATTTTTTTCTAAGTGATACTTAAAACATTCTAGTCTTTTACAAAGAAGACCGTTTTGTTCTAAGTGTTGTCAAAAAAATTAAAAAAATTTTCAAAGTTGGTGAAAAATTTTGGACAGTTCTAACCTAACTTAAGAAAATCGATCAACTTTAAAAATTCATCAAAAATTCATTTTTAAAGATTTTGATTTGATTTTTTTTCTAAATGAAACTTAGAACATTCTAGTTTTATATAAAAAGGACCGCTTTGTTCTAAGTGTTGTCAAAAAAATGAAAAAAAATTTTAAAGATGGAAATTTTTTTTAGATTAAAAAATTAACCATTTTTTAAAAAATTCATAAAAAATTGGATTTTAAATATTTTCAGCTGGCTTTTTTTCTAAATTAAACTAAAAATATTCTAGTTTTATATAAAGAAGACAGTTTTGTTCTAAGTGTTGTCAAGAAAATTAAAAAGAAATTCAAAATTGATAAAAACTTTTGATACTTTTTAACTTAAGAAAATCCAACTTTAAAAATTCATCAAAAATTCATTTTTGAAGATTTTGATTTGATTTCTTTCCTAAATGAAACTTAAAACATTCTAGTTTTAACTAAAAGAGACCGTTTTACTCTAAATGTTGTCAAAAAAATTTAAAAAAATTTCAAAGTTGGTAAAAGAAGTCTTTAGGTTAGAGAATTAACCATTAAATGATTTCGATCATTTCCAGAAGATATTAGAAAATCATTTACGATTCTATGTCGATTCTAGATCATTTTAAATGACTATGAAGCAATGCCAAAGGATTTTAAAAAATTTTAGACGCTTTTGAAGCAATGCCAGGGGATTCTAAACGATTTTAGACTATTTTGAAGCGATGGCAAACAACAGCAAATGACACTAAACGATTTCAACCGTTTCCAGAAGGTTTTAGAAGATTATTTACGATTTTATGTTGATTTTGAATGATTTTAGACGATTTTGAAGCGATGTCAGAAGAATTTAAACGATTTTGAAACGACAACAAACGATACTAAACGATCTCAATCGTTTCCAGAAGATATTAGAAGATCATTTACGATTCTAAATTGATTCTATATAATTTTAATTAACTTTGAAGCAACGCCAGAAAATTAGAAAAAAATTTAGACGATTTTGAAATAATACCAGGTGATTTTAAACGATTTTAGATGAGTTTGATGCAATGGCAGACGACAGCAAACGACACCAAACGATTTCAACCGCGTTCAGAAAGTATTAGAGGATTATCTACGATTCTATATTGATTTTAAATGATTTTAGACGATCTTACAACATTCTAGTTTAATATAAAAAGACCCCATTGTTCTAAGTGTTGTCAAAAAAATTTAGGTTAAATTATTCATTTTTTAAAAAATTCATAAAAAACTGGATTTTAAACATTTTGAGCTGATTTCTTTGCTAAATGAAACTTAAAACATTCTAGTTTTATATAAAAAAGACCGTTTTATTCCAAGTATTGTCAAAAAAATTTAAAAAATTTTCAATGTTGGTGAAAAAATTTTTCAGGTTAGAAAATTAACCATTTAAAAAAAAACACGTAAAAAATTGAATTTTAAATATTTTGAGCTGATTTTTTTTTCAAATCAAACTTAAAACATTCTAGTTTTATATAGAAAAGGCCGTTTTGTTCTAAGTGTTATCAAAAAAATTAAAAAAATTTTCAAAGTTAATGAAAAATTTTAGACACTTCTAACCTAACTAAAAAAAATCGATCAATTTTAAAAATTCAGTAAAAATTCATTTTTAAAGATTTTGATTTGATTTTTTTTTCTAAATGCAACTTAAAACATTCTAGTTTTATATAAAACATGCCGTTTTGTTGTAAGTATTGTCAAAAAATTTTTTAAAAAATTCAAAGTTGGTGATATATTTTGGACAGTTCTAACCTAACTTTAAAAGAAATGATGAATTTTAAAAATTCATTAAAAATTCATTTTTAAAGGTTTTGATTTGATTTTTTTTCTAGATGAAACCTAAAACATTCTAGTTTCACACAAAAAAGAGCGTTTTGTTTTATGTATTGTCAAAAATATTAAAAAAATTTTCAAAGTTGGTAGAAAAAATTTTCAGGTTAGAAAATTAACCACTTTTTTAAAAATTCGTAAAAAATTGGATTTTAAACATTTTGGGCTGATTTTCTTTCTAAATGAAACCTAAAATATTCTAGTTTTATATAAAAAAGACCGTTTTATTCCAAGTGTTGTCAAAAAAATTAAAAAAATTTTCAAAGTTGGTGAAAAATTTTAGACACTTCTAACCTAACTAAAAAAATCGATCAATTTTAAAAATTCATTAAAAATTCATTTTTAAACATTTTGATTTGATTTCTTTGCTAAATGAAACTTAAAACATTCTAGTTTTATATAAAAAAGACCGTTTTATTAAAAGTATTGTCAAAAAAATTAAAAAAATTTTCAATTTTGGTGAAAAAATTTTTCAGGTTAGAAAATGAACCATTTTTTTTAAAATTCGTAAAAAATTGAGTTTTAAATATTTTGATCTGATTTATTTTCTAAATGAAACTTAAAACATTCTAGTTCTATATAAAAAAGACCGTCTTGTTCTAAGTGTTGTCAAAAAAATCACTTTTTAAGAAATTCAATCATTTTAAAAAAATTCATAAAAATTTGGATTTTAAACATTTTGAACTGATTTTTTTTCTAAATGAAACTTAAAACATTCTAGTTTAAACTAAAAAAGACCAATTTATTCTAATTGTAGTAAAAAAAATTAAAAAAATTTTCAAAGTTGAAAAAAAATTTTTGGCTAAAAAATTAATTTTTAAAAATTCATATCTTAAAAACTAATTTTTATTGAAACTTAAAATTTTATCATAATTTAGAGTAATATATAGTCTTTATTTTTACCAAAGATGAATTTTCTACCACTTTTAGTTTTTCCCTCAGAAGAGAAAATCTAACTTAATGTCTGTAATTGACATTTTTAACCACTAAAAATTAGGCTACGTTAAACCGAATTTTTTTGGGTTACATTTGAAATTTGGTTTTTATAACTTTTTTAGTATAAATTATAATTTTAGATGCGGAAGGAATTTATAGCGGATGGAAATCTACAAAGAAGACGGGTTACAAATACAGAAAAACTTTTGTATTAACTGAAAATTCACATTTAACATTAGTTTGTCCAGAGTATTTTATAAAACCTTTTTATTTTATTATTTTACAACTTAAAAAATAACAACATTATAGATCTTCATTAGAAAATGAAGTCGTATGGAGTAGAAATGGTAAAAAACTTCCTCCGGGTGAAAGTGTTCCTCCTCCAAGCCCAGATGTAGAACCAAAAATAACAGTGGATACTTTTAATACTTTATATTTACACGAAGTAACCAAAGAAGAGGAAGGTAATTACACTTGTCAAGTAGATAAAGTACGAATGCAACAAGTTATTATTTTTGTTGTTTCTAAATCAAGATTATTAACTCAAGGTTTCAATTTAAAACACTTTTTTTTCTAAAATACAATTAACTTTTCCCATTTTTTCTTAGCTTTATTGCGCCACATGATGTATCTCGGTTTTATCCTTTCTTTAACAATTTCCTGCTACATTTCCGGTTTAGTTATAACTTGTACTCGAAGACACAAATTTAAAACGTACAAAGAACTTCGAATTTTAAACCGGAAGAAAGAACTTTTTAGTGACGTCGTTGAAGAGGAAGAAAATACCGAAGCAGCTTTGAAAGAAAATACAAAACGTTCAACAGTTCAAGTTGGATCGGTTTTTATCCAAACTTGTTGTGGAATGAGGGTGAAAAACTCAGATAGAATTTTTAATTTTAATAAACCGAATAAATACGAAAGTTACGATGAAGATGATACAAATAGAAGTATTAAAAAGGCATATCACGTTGAAAATGTCGATAAAAAAGATTCAAAGAGGCTTTTAAGTGATGATTCGGAAGAAACAGATTCTGAATCTCAAACTTAATTTCATTTTTAAGTTTTGTAATTGAATTTAAATTTGAAATGAAAATTTAAAAAATCGTCCAAAGTTTATTTATAGGAATTAAGAGATGATTTTTATGTTAAATTAAACTTAAATTGTTCTATTTTGAACTAAAAAAATCAAATTTGTTGTAAATATTACCAAAAAAATATAAAAAAAAATTTTAAATTGATAAAAATTTTTGACATTTTTAACCTAACTTAAGAAAATAGATCAACTTTAAAAATTCATTAAAAATCCATTTTTAAACATTTTGATTTGATTCTTTTTCCAAATGAAACATAAAACATTCTAATTTTAATTAAAAAAGACCGTTTTATTCTAAATATTGTCAAAAAAATTAAAAAAATTTTCAAAGTTGATAAAAATTTTTTGACATTTTTAACCTAACTTAAGAAAATAGATCAACTTTAAAAATTCATTAAAAATCCATTTTTAAACATTTTGATTTGATTTTTTTTCTAAATGAAACCTAAAACATCCTAGCTTTAACTAAAAAAGACCGTTTTATTCTAAATGTTGTCAAAAAAATTTTCAAAGTTGGTAAAAATTTTCGACACTTTTAACCTAACTTAAGAAAATCGATCATTTTTTAAAAAATTGAATTTTAAATAGTCTGAGCTGATTTTTTTTCTAAATGAAACTTAAAACATTCTAGTTTTGATTTCAAAAGACCGTTTTATTCCAAATGTTGTCAAAAAAATTAAAAAAATTTTCAAAGTTGATAAAAATTTTTGACATTTTTAACCTAACTTAAGAAAATAGATCAACTTTAAAAATTCATTAAAAATCCATTTTGAAACATTTTGACTTGATCTTTTTTCTAAATGAAACTTAAAACATTCTAATTTTAATTAAAAAAGACCGTTTTATTCTAAGTGTTGTCAAAAAAATTAAAAAAATTTTCAAAGTTTATAAAAATTTTTTGACATTTTTTACCTAACTTAAGAAAATAGATCAACTTTAAAAATTCATTAAAAATCCATTTTTAAACATTTTGATTTGATTCTTTTTCCAAATGAAACTTAAAACATTCTAATTTTAATTAAAAAAGACCGTTTTATTCTAAGTGTTGTCAAGAAAATTAAAAAAATTTTCAAAGTTGGTAAAAATTTTTGACATTTTTAACCTAACTTAAGAAAATAGATCAACTTTAAAAATTCATTAAAAATCCATTTTTAAACATTTTGATTTGATTTTTTTTCTAAATGAAACTCAAAACATTCTAATTTTAATTAAAAAAGACCGTTTTATTCTAAGTGTTGTCAAGAAAATTAAAAAAATTTTCAAAGTTGATAAAAAAATTTTGACATTTTTAACCTAACTTAAGAAAATAGATCAAATTTAAAAATTCATTACAAATCAATTTTTAAACATTTTGATTTGATTCTTTTTCCAAATGAAACTTAAAACATTCTAATTTTAATTAAAAAAGACCGTTTTATTCTAAATGTTGTCAAAAAAATTAAAAAAATTTTCAAAGTTGGTAAAAAATTTTTGACATTTTTAACCTAACTTAAGAAAATAGATCAAATTTAAAAATTCATTAAAAATCCATTTTTAAAGATTTTGATTTGATTTTTTTTTCTAAATGAAACCTAAAACATTCTAATTTTAATTAAAAAACTCCGTTTTATTCTAAATATTGTCAAAAAAATTAAAAAAATTTTCAAAGTTGATAAAAATTTTTTGACATTTTTAACCTAACTTAAGAAAATAGATCAACTTTAAAAATTCATTAAAGATCCATTTTTAAACATTTTGATTTGATTTTTTTTCGAAATGAAACCTAAAACATTCTAGTTTTAACTAAAAAAGACCGTTTTATTCTAAATGTTGTCAAAAAAATTTAAAAAATTTTCAAAGTTGATAAAATTTTTTTGACATTTTTAACCTAACTTAAGAAAATAGATCAACTTTAAAAATTCATTAAAAATCCATTTTTAAACATTTTGATTTGATTCTTTTTCTAAATGAAACTTAAAACATTCTAATTTTAATTAAAAAAGATCGTTTTATTCTAAATGTTGTCAAAAAAATTAAAAAAATTTTCAAAGTTGATAAAAATTTTTTTGACATTTTTAACCTAACTTAAGAAAATAGATCAAGTTTAAAAATTCATTAAAAATCCATTTTTAAAGATTTTGATTTGATTTTTTTTCTAAATGAAACATAAAACATTCTAGTTTTAATTAAAAAAGACCGTTTTATTCTAAGTGTTGTCAAAAAAATTAAAAAAATTTTCAAAGTTGGTAAAAAATTTTTGACTCTTCTAACCTAAGTTAAGAAAATCGATCAAATTTAAAAATTCACCAAAAATTCATTTTTAAACATTTTGATTTGATTTTTTTTCTAAATGAAACTTAAAACATTCTAATTTTAATTAAAAAAGACCGTTTTATTCCAGGTGTTGTCAAAATATTTTTAAAAAATTTTCAAAGTTGGTAAAAGATTTTTTACACTTCTAACCTAAGTTAAGAAAATCAATCAACTTTAAAAATTCATTAAAAATCCATTTTTTAACATTTTGATTTGATTTTTTTTCCAAATGAAACTTAAAACATTCTAATTTTAATTAAAAAAGATCGTTTTATTCTAAGTGTTGTCAAAAAAATTAAAAAAAATTTTAAAGTTGGTGAAAAATTTTTGACATTTTTAACCTAATTTAAAAAAATCGATCAAGTTTAAAAATTCGCCCATAGTTTATTTATAGAAATTAGGAAATGATTTTTAGATTAAATTAAACTTAAAATGTTCTATTTTGAATTAAAAAAATCAAATTTGTTCTAATTCTTACCAAAAAAATAAAAATTTAAATCTTGATTGTACAAAACTTATGATCATCATTGTATACTGAAAAGCCTTCACCTTCAAGAAGTAGTAGTCACTACCTTTAGCTGAGGTGAAAGTAAAAATGTCCCGTATATACGCTTAGAAACTAAGACAACTCTTAAACCTTCAAAATGCATTTTAAAACCCTTTTATTATTTATTTTCTTAGTATTATTTCCCAATTTAAACAACGGTAAGTCAATTACATCCTTATTATTGTTCCCAATTATTCAGTTTTTTGACCCAGTAGTGTATTTAACTTTCTAGGTATTCTTCAAAGGTGCTACGTGTGCAGAAGTCGAGGTGAATTGGGAAGTTGCAAAGATACTTTTGTCTTTAAAGCAAACGATACGGGATTAAAAACCACTCCTTGCGCTTCCGGATGGTGTGGAAAAATGTTAGAGACGGAAAACGCCCAAAAAGAAGGTTTGTTTGAAAGTTAAAAGGCTTTGTTTGAATTTTTATTAATTTTTTTATTTATTGTAAATTTTTACCTAGATAGGCAACCTAATATACATAATTTTTTTAATAAGATTTTAAGTTTTATATAGGCAACACAATATACATTTTAAAATAAGATATCGAAGTGAAGTTAGTCATTATTGTCGATTTTAATTAATTTTATTTGATATTTTTATTTTATTTGCTATTTTTATTAAATTAGGAAATTAAAATAAGAAAAAAAACTTTATTATATTTGTAATTTTCTTTTTATTTTTGTATTTAGAATATGATATAGCAACCCAACGTCATTGTTTACAAAGAGGACCATCTGATAATGAGGAGAGATGTGCTTACACGAAGATTAATCGTCA
This sequence comes from Digitonthophagus gazella, assembly GCA_036711955.1. Lineage (NCBI taxonomy): Eukaryota > Metazoa > Arthropoda > Insecta > Coleoptera > Scarabaeidae > Digitonthophagus > Digitonthophagus gazella. The sequence goes on from JASCIT010000002.1 coordinate 30,824,667, forward strand.
GCAAGTTTTTATGTGTTTTTGCAAAGGTGATTTGTGCAATGGATCGAATTATTTAAGTTGTAGTGTGATATTATTAATATTAGGAATGATTATTCAGATTTTAGTGTAGGTAAAAAATAAGAAACTGTATTTTTTTATAAAATACATTTTATTTATAAAGTATTGTGTATATTTTTAATATGATGTATATCTTTATAATGTGTGTATTTCTAGGTTAAAATAGAAGTTTAAACAAAAATAAATACCAAATTTTATGGTTTATTGCTGTAAAAGCTTAAAACGAATATAAAAATCACCTTCGATTAAAAAGAAAATGAAAGAAAAGTTTCTGTTTGAATTCCGATTGAATATTCTTGATAGAATATATCTGATTTGATAATCATTTTTTCGATTTTATAAATAAAGTCAATTGATTTTAAAAAGGGTGGATAATTAGATTGAAATATATCCATTTTAAATGAATAAAATGATTAAAACATATACACTTTTCGCGGAAAGATGTTTCATGCGTCATTACTTGTCACCGTTTTCTCGACATATGTCAAATATTTTTTTCTTTATTTAATCATATATGTCAGATAGAGACGAAAACCGAAAATAGTAGTCTAGGATAACATAATTAATTAATGACGCATGAGACATCTTTCCGCGAAAAGTGTATAGTTTTGAACTTTAAAAGATCACATAACCTAACTTTTTGGTGTCGTTCAAATTTGTTCGTAGAATCACCCAAACATGCTTGGAATTATTTTACTTGTGTTAAATATCCATCTTTGATGTGCATATAAATTGAGATGTTTAATTTATAAATGAATTTCTTAGGTCGTAGCTTATTATTTTCTATAATAAATGATACCAAAATCTCGTTTTGATTAATTTAGTGTTAATTTACTATAAATTAGTAAATTGTTAACTTGTTCAACCACATCCTTTGTAATACAGTTTATGAAATTGTCTATTTAGATGTTAGGGAGTTCACCGCTGCCGCCAATGTTAGGAAGCTGCCCCGGATATTAAGAGCGGCTACCAATGTTAACCTTCCGTCTACCAGGTGGGGTCCAGGCGGACCATACGCACACTAGTTGGACAGTGTTCCATACTTCCTCTTGGTGGACGGAGGGTTAAGAGTATCGACTTCACCAGAGTTGGAGAAGTCTCAAGATACTCCTTTTCTTAAGACTACGTTGAATAATAATATACTACTTCTTGGTCTTACTTCGTCTATTCTGCTATAACTGTACACTTAACAATTCTTCTTTTCTCGCGATTATAGGTACGGCTGACAGAATGACTGGTAATGACTTAATGACTTAAGAAATGACTAAGAAGGACTAACTAAAGTGATGTAATAATGACTGAAGAATAATAATGACTGAATCTGAATATTCTCTGATCCTTCTTATACTCTCCTGATTTCTGGATAAGTTGGGAAAGTGGGAATTCGTTCCCACAAAGTGGAAGGATTTATAAACAAAACATTTCCCATGGGGGATTTCTAGTTAGGGGTGATTGCGCATCCTGTTTAGGTCGCAAGACCGGGAAATTTTGGGGCGCGAGTTTAAAGTTTACATTAAATTTGTTTTAACTATAAATCTAATAATTGCGTGTGTTTCCAGATTTCTTGTCAGGGGTGATCGCACATCCTGTTTAGGTCATAAGACCGTGGAAATTTACAAAGACATAACTTAAACTAATATCTAATATGATATACGCTAATTATAGTTAAGGCTATGTGGTTGTACCACAACATAGAGAACTAAGAACAAATTCTTAAACTAATTCTTAATAAATCCGAAGGATGATTCACATTAAATTTTTTTTTTTGATATTCCAATATTTTTTGGTCATTAATACATAAAATTCAATCTCTTTAATTTTGTGAGTTTAGGGTTGTTCAATAAAAGTCTAAACTTCTAACTTCTAACTAAGTGGTACTTTATTTTACTTACGAGTTAGATGAAGAATTTTTTATACTCTAGAACATGAACTCTTAATATAATGAAACCTTGATGTTTGTAGGTAATTGTGCGGATATACTTGTGATAGTATCTATCCAGAAATGTGAGAAAACTTGTCGAGAGGTGTTGTTTAATTGGTAGAACAACTACCTGAAAAGCAGGATATCTGGGTTTGGATCCCGGTACAGTAATGAGACATTTTTTGTTCTCTAACACATTAATGGTAAAAAAACCTTTCTTTATTTATTTCTTTCTATGAATTGAGTTGTCTGGTGTCAATATCCCCTAAATCCATTTTTGGGCAAAAATGAGATATATACGCCATCTGTTAGAAAAAGTTGTTTTCTATAAAATATTCAATGATTTGTATTAAAAAAACGCGCGAATCCCTTAAAAATTCAAATCAAATAGACAGCCTTTAGATTCAAATCCCACTAAATCTATTTTCAATAGATGCGCAGTTACAAAAACTGTACCTATTCAAAGGAGTTTTTAGGAAAAATCAAACCGCCATTAATATCCAGTCAAAGAAATTCCTACCGGAGTGAAACCAAAAGATCTGAAAATGAGAGATGTAAATAACTTGTTAAGCAAACATTATGGAAAGAACTGCAGAGAGGTAGAAAATTTGGCTTATTATAGAGATGTGTTGGGAAAATTTCAGAACAATAATATTCCTGGCGATTCCCGAGAAGAGGGGACGAAGAGCCTAGTTTATGTGAATCAACCGAAAATATACCTGATGTTAGAGTTTAAGAGTTTTTTAAGTTCAGTTTTTAAATAACATATCTTTCAAAAAATAAAGTTTCCTGTTATTAGCTACAAAGAGATTTGATTCACTTTCAATTCATGCCTAATCCATTTTGTTCAAATTAAAATGAGCCTTAATCCACAGTTTGGTAGCAAACGCAACCAAACACCATTTTTAAATCCACTTTGTGGTTTTTTATATCTATTTCAAAAGACGTGGTTATAGAATTTTTGAAACTTCAGTAAGTCTTCTAATAACAAATAAATTATTGTTGAATTAATAACGCCAAAATCATCTCAAAATACTTTTTTGCTGTTTTCTCAAAATTGAAAAATTTGGATTTAAGGGGATTTGAAACCAAACAACTCAATTTTTAAGTTTCTATGCGACGCATTGTTAGATCTAATTTACCTTTACACATTCCATTTAGGTTTAATGTTAACTTTAAAAAATGTGATGGTAGGATGCTTCGATGTCCTCTTTAACAAAAGCAACATGCCAAAAGAATACAAAATTGTTGAAATAGACTTTAATAGTAATTCTCGAAGAATCGTATGTGATCTTCCAGCAATAATTGTATTTTTGATTCTTTGAAAACAAACAAAGCAAAAGACATGCAACAATCCCATGAACTCTAAGGAAAAAAATAATAGTGAATAGTATTATAAATTTTATTTTATAAAGTAGGTATAAAAATATTTACGTATTTATTCTTATAATAAGTAATTATTTTACGTTAATTTAATTCACATACTTAAAATGATTTTATTTTAAGTGTATTTTATTATTATTTTTTATTTTTTAAATATACCAATTAAAATAAAGAGGTTTTCCATATCTATAAAAAGGAGAGTTTGGTCTAAGCGATCCTAATCGATTTCCAGCCAATCCATTAGCTTCTCTCTTCTCTTGATTCCTCAATAATGCCTTTACATGTGGATATTGTCCGAAAAATAAAGGACCTTTCCCGTAAAGATATCTTGAAGCTTGCTTTGCTGCGTTTCCAGTTAAAAGATATGGATCGTAAATTTCTAAAATAAAAAAATAGTGTTATAAAATTTTTTTGAATTTTTTGACAACACTTAAAATAAAACGGTCTTTTTTAATTAAAATTAGAATATTTTAAGTTTCATTTAGAAAAAAAATCAAATCAAAATATTTAAAATTCAATTTTTTATGAATTTTTAAAAAATGATTAATTTTCTAACCTAAAAAAAATTGTTATCAACTTTGAAATTTTTTTTTGATTTTTTTGCCAATATTTGGAATAAAAAGGTCTTTTTTAATTAAAATTAGAATATTTTAAGTTTCATTTAGAAAAAAAATCAAATCAAAATTTTTAAAAATGAATTTTTGATGAAATTTTAAATTCGATTGATTTTCTTAACTTAGATTAAAAATGTCTAAAATTTTTTACCAACTTTGAAAATTTTTTAAATTTTTTTAAAAACATTTAGAGTAAAACGGTCTTTTTAAATCAAAACTAGAATGTTTTAAGTTTCATTTAGAAAAAAATTCAGCTCAAAATATTTAAAATTCAATTTTTTATGAATTTTTTAAAAAATAATTAATTTTCTAACCAAAAAATTTTTTTCACCAACTTTAAAAATTTTTTAAATTTTTTTTAACAACATTTGGAATAAAACGGTCTTTTTTAATCAAAATTAGAATATTTTAAGTTTCATTTAGAAAAAGAATCAAATGAAAATCTTTAAAATTCAATTCTTTATGAATTTTTAAAAAAATGATTAATTTTCTAACCTAAAAAAAATTTTTACCAACTTTGAAAATTTCTTTAATTTTTTTGACGACACTTGGAATAAAACGGTCTTTATTAATTAAAATTAGAATGTTTTAAGTTTCATTTAGAAAAAGAATCAAGTCAAAATCTTTAAAAATGAATTTTTGGCGAATTTTTAAAGTTAGAAAAAGTTAGAAAAGTGTCAAACATTTTTTATCAACTTTGAAAATTTTTTTGATTTTTTTGACAACATTTAGAATAAAACGGTATTTTTAAATCAAAACTAGAATGTTTTAAGTTTCATTTAGAAAAAAATCAAATCAAGATCTTTAAATTTCAATTTTTTATGAATTTTTTTAAAAATTAAGTTTTAATAAATGTGTTAAGTAAGTTGGGTTAAGATTTTATTTCTGGTTTAAACCGATTTGTTCCAATGTCAATAATTAAATCTCTTAAATATATAATAAATTAAAACAGTAATTTAAGTTGCGGTTTTATCAGAATTTTATGATTAATATTAGGTATGTATTTCTATTTCTACGGGTTACATTATTAACCTTTCAAAGCTAGAGAAATAACACGTAACGGTGAAGGTTGCGATTTTATCCATACTTACCATTTATTTCATAAGATAAATTTTTTAAATCTTTGGGAATTTCATCAAAATCTTCAAAACCACTCGGTTGTTGTTGTTGTGGAAAGAATCCATCATTATTTTGAAACGGTTGGTTTATAATCCCTCGATAACGATCCGGAATAATGTATCCTTTCGACGAATCTAAATAAGCTGTTTTTGATGGCTTTTGAGGTAGCGATGGTTTTGGAAATCGAACGAATTGATAACTGGATGCTGCTTGAACACAAACTAATGTTGTTGCAAATAAGATGTATTTACAGATCTGAAAAAATGTTAAGGATTATTTTAAAAATTCATTTTTTCTAAACTATTATGAATTAAAAACTAAAACTTTCTAAAATAATTAAGAAAAGATTGATCTTTAATTATAATAAAAATCAAAGTTAAACTTTTATTTTTTTATAAAGAGTAAAAAATTAAGATAACCTATTTTTCAAATTTTAAATGTTAATGTTGACTTTAAAATTTAATTTTTTCTAAACTACTTTGAATTGGAAAATAAAATTTTATGGAATTACTCATAAAAGATTAATCTTTAAATTATACAAAACATTTTTTCCTAAAAATTTGAATTTTTATATTTATTTAAATTTGAAACACAACCTAATTTTAAATGTCAATCATCAAATAAATGTCAACCTGTTTTGTTGCGTTTCTACATCAAATAATTTCTTTCTCGGTGATTTAATTTGATTGTGAGTGTTATTTGGTGAAATATCATCTTCCCACCAAATCATTTCAAAATAGAACGTGAACGAGTTATTATCTATCGAAGATCACGAATTACTTCTTTACTAACAAATGTATTTTACTTTGGAATGTTTAAAGTATAGAGTGCAGGTCAGAAATTGTTATAGGTCAAGCAAACCTCTCATTTAAACTAAAAAAAAAATCTTTATGTGTGTAATAGTGTTGAAGAAAACACTTCCTGTTTTCAGGTGAAAGTAAACTATCCAAATTGTTGCATCATTACGATCTGTATGGATTTGTATTAAAGTTTTATTTTAGATTAAATAAAATTTTATTCATTTGAAGAAAAAATTAGATTAAAAATTATAAAAATCGATTTTTTATGAATTTTTAAAGTTTTTTTTAAGTTAGAAAACTGTCAAAAATTTTTACCAAGTTTAAAATTTTTTTAAATTTTTTTGACAACACTTAGAACAAAACGGTCTTTTTTGTATAAAACCAGAATGTTCTAAGTTTCATTTAGAAAAAAAATCAAATCAAAATCTTTAAAAATGAATTTTTGGTGAATTTTTAAAGTTGATTGATTTTCTAAAGTTAGGTTAGAAGTGTCAAAATTTTTTCACCAACTTTGAAAATTTTTTTAATTTTCTTGACAACACTTAGAACAAAACAGTCTTTTTTGATTAAAACTGGTATGATTTAAGTTTCATTTAGAAAAAAAATCAAATCAAAATCTTTAAAAATGAATTTTTGATGAATTTTTAAAGTTGGTCGTGTTTTTAAAGATAAGTTGGAAGTGTCAAAAATTTTTTGCTAGCTTTGAAAATTTTTTTAATTTTTTTGACAACACTTAGAACAAAATGGTCTTTTTTGCATAAAACTAGAATGTTTTAGGTTTCATTTAGAAAAAAAATCAAATCAAAATCTTTAAAAATGAATTTTTGATGAATTTTTAAAATTGGTCGTGTTTTTAAAGATAGGTTAGAAGTGTCAAAAATTTTTCACCAACTTTGAAATTTTTTATAATTTTTTTAACAACACTTAGAACAAAACGGTCTTTTTGGTATAAAACTAGAATGTTTTAGGTTCCATTTAGAGAAAAAATCAAATTAGAATCTTTAAAAATGAATTTTTAAAGTTGGTCGTTTTTTTAAAGTTAGGTTAGAAATATCAAAAAATTTTTGTCAACTTTGAAATTTTTTTTAAATTTTTTTGACAACACTTAGAATAAAACGGTCTTTTTTATATAAAACTAGAATGTTTTAAGTTTCATTTAGAAGAAAAGTTAGCTCAAAATATTTAAAATTCAATTTTTTATGAATTTTCTAAAAAATTGTTAATTTTGTAACCTACAAATTTTTTTACCAACTTTAAATTTTTTTAACAACACTTGAAATAAAACGGCCTTTTTATATAAAACTAGAATGTTTTAAATTTTATTTAGAACAAGAATCAAATCAAAATCTTAAAGAATGAATTTTTAATGAATTTTTGAAGTTGATCGATTTTCTTAAGTTAGGTTGGAAGTATCAAAAATTTTTTTCCAACTTTGAATTTTTTTTTTTAATTTTTTTGAAAACATTTAGAATAAAACGGTCTTTTGAAATCAAAACTAGAATGTTTTAAGTTTCAGTTAGAAAAAAAATCAGTTCAAAATATTTAAAACTCAATTTTTTTATGATTTTTTTTTAATGGTTAATTTTCTAACCTAAAAAAGTTTTTTGCCAACTTTGAAATTTCTTTAAATTTTTTTGACAACACTTAGATCAAAACGGCCTTTTTTGTATAAAACTAGAATGTTTTAGGTTCCATTTAGAAAAAAAATCAAATCAAAATCTTTAAAAATGAATTTTTAATGAATTTTTAAAATTGATCGATTTTCTTAAGTTAGGTTAGAACTGTCCAAAATTTTTCGCCAACTTTGAAAATTTTTTTAAATTTTTTGACAACACTTAGAACAAAACGGTCTTTTTTGTACAGAACTAGAATGTTTTAAGTTTCAATTAGAAAAAGACTCAAATCAAAATCTTTAAAAATGAATTTTTAATGAATTTTTAAAATTGGTAGTATTTTTAAAGTTAGGTTAGAACCGTTCAAAATTTTTCACCAACTTTGAAAATTTTTTTAATTTTTTTGGCAACACTTAGAGGAAAACGGTCTTCTTTGTATAAAACTAGAATGTTCGAAGTTTCATTTAGAAAAAAAATCAAATCAAAATCTTTAAAACTGAATTTTTAATGAATTTTTAAAGTTGATCGATTTTCTTAGGTTAGGTTAAGAAGTGTCAAAAATGTTTACCAACTTTGAAAATTTTTTAGATTTTTTTGCCAACACTTGGAACAAAACGGTCTTTTTGTATAAAACTAGAATGTTTTAAGTTTCATTTACAGAAAAAATCAAATCAAAACCTTTAAAAATTAATTTTTGATGAATTTTTAAAGTTGATTGATTTTCTAAAGTTAGGTGAGAAGTGTCAAAAATTTTTACCAACTTTGGATTTTTTTTTAATTTTTTTGACAACACTAAGAACAAAACGGTCTTCTTTATACAAAACTAGAATGTTTTAAGTTTCATTTAGAAAAAACATCAAATCAAAATCTTTAAAAATGAATTTTTAAATTTGATCATTTCTTTTAAAGTTAGGTTAGAACTGTCCAAAATGTTTAACCAACTTTGAAATTTTTTTTAATTTTTTTGACACCACTTGGAACAAAACGGTCTTTTTTAATTAAAACTAGAATGTTTTAAGTTTCATTTAGAAAAAAAATCAAATCAAAATCTTTAAAAATGAATTTTTAATGAATTTTTAAAGTTGCTTTTTTAAGTTAAAAAACTGTCAAAAATTTTTACCAAGTTTAAAATTTTTTTTAATTTTTTTAACAACACTTAGAATAAAACGGCTTTTTTAAATTAAAATTAGAATGTTTTAAGTTTCATTTAGAGAAAAAATTAGATTAAAATCTACAAAAATCGATTTTTGACGAATTTTTAAAGATAGACGATTTTTTTATATTGATAAATAGTGTTGAATATGCTTCCTGTTCTCAAGTGAAAGTAAACTACCCAAATTGTTGCATCATTACGATCTGTATGGATTTATATCATAGTTTTATTTTTAGATGAAATTAATTTTTAGGTGAAATTAAATCCTGGTTGAGATTAAATCCTAGATGAAATTAAATTTGGATTGGATAAGAAACCGTGACCTGATTAAGTCAAAACGAGAATCATATTTCACGTAATCCAGATGCATATCAACCGTGTATAATAAACCAAACCACATCACTTCACTTTTCCATTAATAACATTATTAATGATGTGGTACGTCTTCGATGTGAGATGTAATAACTTCCTCGCGAAATAATTAGAAGGAATCCTCGCCTAATCCCATAAGGAATGTCGCAATAGTTGTTTTCTATGCTGGTCGTTTGGTGCATTCGGTTTTGCAACGATCGTAAAAACAGTTTATGGAGCTCAATTTATTTTTCACTATTTTGAGTAATATGGGGAAATAAAATCTTAATGTATCTTTACAAAAACGAATAGTTTAAAAAGGTTAAAGTGACTCCTCCTTTCTATTTAAATAGTTTTTTTAAATAAAGAAAACGACCTGGAGGTCAGTAAGTTTGAAATGGAATACTTTAAACTGTGTCCTCGAGTTGTCTTTTACGTGCGTTGAATTGGAGCAGTTTTAAAAAAATACCTACATACTTTAAAACGATTAAGAATTTACTAACAATAAGAATTAATTAAAATAACATTTAAATTTTTAATTTTTTTAAAATTTTATAAGTATTAAGAAAGTGATGAATGGTACTTGATGTTGAGAGATGTGTGTATAGAGTGAAAGGGCTCTTTTCATTCATTTTCGATCTTCTCAAGCATTGTTAGGATGTTGGATGTAGTCATTTAGATTTGAGAAAGTTAAATCACGTGCTTTACTTGGGAAACGAATGGATTTGCTTTTAGCTTTTTTTTTTTATTATTATGCATAAACTTAGAGTACGTAATATTTGTAAATGTTGCGTAAATAAATTTAAGATGTGGTTTTAAATTTTGTAAGAAGTAGTATTTATGAAGAGATTATCTACTATTTATTTGTTTAGTAATTAGGATTTGCAATAAAATTAAATTGATAGGTATAAAATTTTAAAAAAATCATATACATTTTTAAATTGAATTATTAAAATAATGTTAATAAAAAAATAAGAATAAAAATTAAAGTTAGATGAAAAAATGTTTTTTTAGTTTTCAATGTCTTTTATGGTTTGCTTTCTAACCGCAACAAATAAACCGTTATAAATGGTATGAGTGATTATTTTTATCATCTAGGATACAAAACCACTTAATTAAACCATTTAATTAAACTACTTATTGTTTTTTTTTCTCTTTATATTATTTTTCTCTTTATATAACTTATTTCTCGTCTTAGGGTCAGAGAGAAGTACTAAAAGAATCCAAATTGGAATTAAAATTAAAAGATTGAAAATGTATTAGTTAATAAATACAATTTTGGGAATTCTGTTTAATTTTGCTTTGTACAATCGACGATTTTAATAAAAAAAGGGATGTTTCATTCTATTTGTCTGTATTTTTCTTTTTTAATTTTCGTTAACTAAGGATGGTAAAAAATTTGTTAAGTCACTCAAAAGTTTTCGTTTTTTTCTTTATTTCTCTTTGTTATCTTACTCTCTAAAACGTTGATTAACGAAAAAAAATCGCTCATTTAAATGTAACATCATTGACACTTTACTGCGATTAGGGATTTGTTTTTGGATGAATTGTATAACGTTTTTGTGGTCTGTGAGACATAAATTAACTGTGATACTGACCACTTGGCGTATGCTATTGAGGATTACATTTTTCTGTTACCATCTATAGGGGAAAGATGTACTAAAACCCGAAATGGAGCTGCACCATGCACCATGAAGAGAAAGATGAAAAACTAAACCTGCTCTCTGTAACATTGCCGAGTACTTTTTTATCTTTCCCTTCATGGCGCAGCTCCATTTCGGGTTATTGTACAGTTGGATACGATTGTACTTAGTTGGGAGAATGATTGTACTTTGTACGATGTTGAAATTAATACAGATGTAAAAACATTTAATTATTGGAAATTTGTCTATTTATATTGCATTCCTTTATTTTAATATTTTCAAAACCCTACCAAATGATCATCTTGGATACTTTTATATCGTTTTTCTTTTACAATTACAGGACACAATCTAAAATACAAGTAATAATGGGATTTTCTTACACAACACGTATTATAACCCGAAATGGAGCTTCACCATGAAGAGAAAGATGAAAGATTAATAGGCAATGTTACGAAAAGGGGGTTTACTTTTCATTTTTCTCTTCATGGTGCAGCTTTTTTTCGGATTATGCTACATTAAGAGCGTCTTGTTAATTTTTGGCTTGGTACAAGATAATCCGCATGGAGTATCTTCTTATACAGTTCAAAATCTACTGTATTCGTACTTTATTCGATAACACAACCTGTATGCTTTCTTTTGTTGCTGTAAAAATCGGGGTAGTCGTCGCCGCCACCAGGGCAAGGTTTTTAACCCAATCAAACCTTCCGAAACCGTGGGTACTTGCACGAAAACTCGGGCAGGAAATAAAAACAAATTCGAATATTAACAAAACAACTTTATTTTAAAAACGACGTATTTTGAACACGCGAGTTAAAGATCGGGGACTTAACGATTACGACGGGCGGTTACCTAACGGGAGAACCCTAATTGTCGCGTCAAAAGAATGAAACAAAACTCACCACACCAAACACCCGTTTGGTTGCGTTTATGTCCTCAGCAGACGGGCTCGTCGTACACAGCTGAAAGTACGTCTCCGGTAGAATAATCACTAGAGAAGAGCGCGCACAATCTCGATCATACGAACATAAACGCCGAAATTAATCGGAAAATGTTAACCTGCTGAACTTTACTCGACTTTTCGTTAAGTGTCTGCTAAGAGCCCACTCAAAGAAAAGTTAATCCCACACGCAAAATGACTTTACTATTGAAGATTAAAAGTGTCTCGCTTAAAAAATCTCGTTAAGAGTCTCATGAAGAGTCTTGTCTTAGAGTCTCGTGAAGAGTGATTTTACAAAACGCGAATTCTCCCCAAGTAACTTCGCCCTTGGAGAAGGGGGTTAATGAACAATTTGGGGGTTCCTAACGATTGGTTGTTGTTGACCAATGTCGCACACAGAGGCGGAGTTTTCTAAGACGGCTATTTTCTAAGAAAAATCTCGAAACTAAATATGTGAGCCAGATGCCCGGCTCTTTACCAAAAGCTCAAAAAAACACAATACTCAAAGACCCTTTAAAACTTCCCTAACGCTCGCCTCGTTCTTTATTTGTTACTTGAACTTAAGAATTCTTAAAACAATTTCAAACACTTGAGAACGTGACATCGTCGACATATTTATTACACAAATTTATGACTGGGTCCGAGTTCCTAACAAATGTGCAAAGAGAAAGCTAAAAAAAATGTTTAACCTAAAGCCCGAAATATATGGAATTATTACATTGCCATGTCATTCGAAAAGTTTAAAGCCGGCTACTCACTACGCGATACTTGCCAAGTAATTGCAAAGTACTTAGCAAGTAGCAAGTTGTATGTATAAAGATCCGCATAAACTTGGTGAAGTACTTGTACTTCCCTTCGTAAGTCGGAAAACGGTCGCAAGTCAAAGGGGACGAGTAAATAATTTCTTTATTCCTATGCGCGCGCTACACTATGCAGTGTTTACAGAGTAAGATATCCAAAGTGATTGTGGAATAACGGAGTTGAATAACGAGTTAACTTTAACGTTTTTGGATATTTACCAAAAAGAAAGGGTAATTTGGGATGGATCTAATAAATTACATAAAAACCGGAACTAAATACACTATGCGTGGAAACGAATACAAAATGGGCTTTCTCCGGAGGTCACCGTAGACAAATTAAAAAAACTGGCTTATGACTACATTTCGTAATTGCAAGGCCAAATTAAGGGCCAACGAAAAAAGTGGTGCTGATTCCTGTGATGTATATAAACCACATTAGTTTGCCTTTGTTAAAATTGGAGTTCGGTGAGGAAACAGGCTTCAATCGGAAATTGCTTTTACAGTTAATATTTTTCCTGCCACGCAACTTTACCTCCATTCATTAAATATTCCACAAATTCTCTTCTTATTTTTTGCTTCAGAGTTTGGTTCCCTCGTTACTTTTTGTATAGGCAACAGGAATGTAATGTTGTCTTGATCTATTTATGAGGATCCTGGTGTAATAACTCCTTCAACTTCTAACTCAATGGTTCCCTTTGGTGTATAATTTATACCTGAACTTTTGCTTTTATGCAGAAGATTATAGAGGGAACAGCATGTCATTGTTACAAGAGCCACTTTATTTGGCTGCAGTAATATAGGTTTTCTCAAAACTCGTAAAAATGGAAGCCATAATTCCTTAATTACTTTACTCGTCCTTCAACTTGCACTTCCCGAAAAACTTGTAACATTGAAAGTAGGTGCATAATGTGTACAACTTACTTCGACTCGAACAAGTACTTCTCAAGTTTATTTCAAGTCAAGTTATTCTGAAAGTACCACGTAGTGAGTAGCCGGCTTGAAAAGAGCATTTGCGAAGGTACTTATACCATAACCTATGTAACTGATACCTTTCAGAGAAGGTGTAGAAGTTATCCCAATTTAAAATAAATTTTACTTTAGGCCGAAATCGTACAATTTTTGATTTTTCACACAAAAATTTACTCGTCACTCATATTACCATTACAATTTAATAGGTGCGAAGGGCTTAAGGATACTGGACTAACAGGATTGCTCAATTCCATAAGAAATTAATTTAAAATGCATTGTAACCATTCTATAAACTATTCGGCAATCAGTTTAACAATAAAATTCACTGTTAAAATGAGAAAACTGGGTCTAAAGGGCCCTACAGACACCAAGTTACCTAACGACTTGCTTGCACAGTCCTGGTTTGCGCAGGTAAGTCATTGCATATATTTACCGTGTGGATGCAATTCTCTTTGTTTAGGCGGCCTGAGCAGTGTGGCCTGTGTAGGTCTGCCTGAAGATAAGTTGGAACGTCTGTAGGAGCCTTAAGACAGAGACGTTATTCTTGACAGCGTCATCAAAGGTGGTGAACGATAATCGCAGATTAAGTAGTCTTGTTAGTTCAGTGCCCTTGCGACGGGGTATTGGAAAGTACGATTTGCTAATGAAAACATCTTGGTGATGCTAATAGTTTTGTTATAATTGAAAAGGATCATCTAGCCAGGTGTTTTCCAACCTTTCTTGTGCCATGCCCCACCTTAGCTTTTCTAATATTCTTAAGGGCCCTACAGACGCTCCGACTTACCTAACGACTTGCCTACACAGTCCCGGGTTGCGCAGGTAAGTCGTTGCGTGTGGTTAACCTATGAATGCAATTTTCTTTGTTTAGGCGGACTGAGTAGTGTGACTGTGCAGGCCTGCCTGAAGATAAGTTGGAACGTCTGTAGGGGCCTGTATGCCCCCCTATGTAACACCAGGGGCGGCGCAAGGTTCCGCGAGGCCAAGTGTGAACTATAAACGCGAGGCCCCACAAAGTAAAAATGTGTTGATTTAGCTGTTTACAAATAATATAAACTATGAAACATAAAATTTTTATACAACAATCTTGTAGGACACAATCGATGCAAAAAAAAGGTCACAGCTTTACAAAGTAATAATGTTTCACATAAGAAACTTAAATGATACATTTTTAGGAAGAAATCACTAAGAAATTGTAAACGAAACAGAGTAAGTAAATTTTCGAAACATATTATGAAAAACAGAGATTGTCCCCTTGTGGGGCGTGGGCCCCACGTTGGGAAACATTGGTCTAGCCTCAATGAATCATCTCGTATATCTATCTCCTAGTTTTGAGAACATTTTTATGGATCAACGAGATCGCGTAGGGTGTTCATTCTGTTTTGATTTTTATAATATATCACAATATTTTAAATATTGCAATGTATTTTTTCCTACATAAATTTTAAACATGATAATATTAAAAACCAATTGAATGGATCATCGTTAGACTTATAATTAATAAAAACCAATCAAAGTATTTAAAGTTTTTTTTTTCAAAGTTTCTTAATCATCGTAAAATAATTGATAGAATAGATTTTAACCTTAATTTCCTTTCACTTCAATCATTTACATAAATATTCGATTTTTTGAATATGGTCATAAGAGTTATGCAAGTTCGAGTCTTCCAAAATCTTTTTTTTTTATTCTTTGGCAATACTTCCAAGAAATTAAATGATTTTACAATTTGTTAGTAAAAAATAGATATTTCAATTTACCATCTAAATAATGTTGGTTGAAATTTTGTAAGGTTGTGTTAGGTTTAGTCTAAAATTTTCTAAATGTTTGCAATTTTATTTAAATTTTTTTGTGATAACTCTGAATTTTAATTAAAGGTAAAATTTTCTACTGAAGACAGTTTTTTTATAACAAATTTGACCGATTATCCGATTTATTAAATAAAATAGTTTCAAGCCATCTTCCCTTAATTTTTTAGTTTTGTACGGTTGAGATAATAGAGAATTAAGGAAAAGAGGATTTAAAAAGATTGAAGACTGGGAGATCTGTATAAGTAACTGAAGTGTGAACGTCTTCTCTTGAATAGAACTACTGTTACATAAGATTTCATACAAACAAAACGTCTAGTAAAAGTAATTTGGAGCGATTGTGTCGTGCTTATTCACTGAATGCTGTCTCTTTAGTCTTAAGTGGATTTCTCTATTTCAAGACATAACGACTCACAATGAGATATAACTCACAATCAGTAATATGATCTTATATGCATTTTACTTCCGGAATTAAATCCAAACCTATCTGTTTCTCTTTAAAGAATTTTTTTTTGAAGAAGTACTTTTACCTTTTTTTGGGAAGAGAAAAAAAAAATTTATAGTCATCCACACTAAAGTTAGGAATTACGATACGGCAATCTAACAACCTTAACAATAATTTTATGATCATCCAGGTAAAGAAATCATAAATATAAATGAGAATAATGATAGAAATTGAATACAGATTTGGTAACTTATAAAAAGTAATGTTCTATATACAGTTTATCGTTCAATAAAATTAAACTCAAATAAATTTGTTACTATATCTTTGATTTTTTAAGCTTTAAGGAATTTTTGGATCCTTTTATTATTTCTCCCTCATTTCTTTCTCAAAATTCTACTTTTAAAACGTAGTCCTATTTTTAAAACGTTAAGAATTTTCAAATAAAGATATTAAGTTACATTTCCTCCTCTGGGGAAAAGACTAAAAATGGTAGAATACGCATCTTTGGTAAGAATAAAGATTAAGTTTGAATCTAAATCATCATAAAATTTCAAGTCTCGACAACAATTAGATTCTTAGATATGAATTTTTAAAGTTGATAAAAATTTTTGACATTTTAACCTAACTTTTTAAAAAATTGGACCAAGTTTAAAAAATCGCCCAAACTTTATTTATAAGAATTAAGAAAAGATTCGTAGATTAAATTAAATTTAAAAGGTTCTATTTTGACCTAAAAAAGTCAAATTTGTTCTAATTGTTACCAAAAAAATTAAAAAAAATTTTAAAGTTGATAAACATTTTTGACTGTTTAACCTAACTTTTTAAAAAATTTGACTAACTTAAAAAAATCGCCCAGAGTTTATTTATAGGAGTTAAGAAATAATTTTTACATTAAATTGAACTTAAAAGGTTCTATTTTGAACTAAAAGGGTCAAATTTGTTGTAAATATTACCAAAAAAATTAAAAACATTTTTAAAATTTATAAAAATTTTTAACAATTTAACCTAACTTTTTTAAAAAATTTGACTAACTTAAAAAAATCGCCCAGAGTTTATTTATAAGAATTAAGAAATGATTTTTACATTAAATTAAACTTAAAAGGTTCTATTTTGAATTTAAAAAGTCAAATTTGTTGTAAATATTACCAAAAAAATTAAAAAAAAAATTAATATTGATAAAAATGTTTGACTATTAAATCTTTATTTTTTTGCTCCAAAAATTTTCTTATTTTAGAAAAAATATAATTTTAAACTTACCATTTTTTTCTTTCAAAACGCTGATAACTCCTTAAAACCCCTCTCAATTAGCATTTCAAAGTCACCTCGGACCGATACAACACCAATCTGAAGACGATTTCCGCCAACATTGTTATTTAGAGAGGCCGCAGTCGCGTTTCCCACCAGACGCGGCTGCAATCGTCGAGAAGAAACTTTTGCAAGTCCGAAAGCTCACGTGACGACGTCTCTCACACTACTAATCACGCCCTCGAGATGATTTCCGCAATTTATTTCGACAACCGATTCTATTACAAAATAAAACATTTGTTTCCTCTCATTTAAGTACTAAATTTTTTTTTAATTAACTTTTTTATTTAACAAAAAGACTTTTTTCCGCTTAATTAATTAAATTTATCCTCGCATTGTTCCTTTTTTAAGGAGTTGCATGAAACCACTTTGTGATTAAACACGTGATGTAAACGAGTTGTGAAAAACTCGAGTCTGAATTACTCAACTCATACGTTTGTCATCAGGTTACTTCGTGCGTTGCGAATCTGCGTGAGGAATTGGGTCAAGTAACTATCGATACATGTTGTGTACTTTATATGGTTATATTACAACTATTTTACGATAATAAAGTACTTAATTTCAACTAAAATGGTTTATTAGTTGGATAGGTCTTTTGAAAGTTGGATTTTCAAAAATAAGTTTTAACATAAAAAAATCGTTTATCTTTAAAAATTCGTAAAAAATCGATTTTTATAGTTTTTAATCTAATTCTTTCTCTAAATGAAACTTAAAACAACCTAATTTTAATTAAAAAAGACCGTTTTATTCTAAATGTTGTCAAAAAAATTAAAGAAATTTTCAAAGTTGATAAAAATTTTTGACGCTTCTAACCTAACATTAGAAAATCGATCAACTTTAAAAATTCACCAAAAATTCATTTTTAAAGATTTTGATTTGATTTTTTTTCTAAATGAAACTTAAAATATTCTATTTTTAATTAAAAAAGACCGTTTTATGCCAAGTGTTGTCAAAAAATTAAAAAAAAATTCCAAAGTTGGTAAAGATTTTTTACATTTTTTTAACTTAAGAAAGTTTACTTTAAAAAATCATCAAAAATTCATTTTTAAAGATTTTGATTTGATCTTTTTTCTAAATGAAACTTAAAAAATTCTAATTTTAATTAAAAAAGATCGTTTTATTCTAAGTATTGTCAAAAAAATTAAAAAAATTTTCAAAGTTGGTAAAAATTTTTGACACTTTTTTAACTTAAGAAAATTAACTTTAAAAATTCACCAAAAATTCATTTTTAAAGATTTTGATTTGATTTGTTTCTAAATAAAACTTAAAACATTCTAGTTTTATATAAAAAAGACTATTTTGTTCCAAGTGTTGTCAAAAAAATTAAAAAAATTTTCAAAGTTGGTAAAAATTTTTGACACTTTTTTAACTTGAGAAAATTAACTTTAAAAATTCATCAAAAATTCAGTTTTAAACATTTTGATTTGATTTTTTTTCGAAATGAAACTTAAAATATTCTAATTTTAATTAAAAAAGATGGCTTTATTCCAACTGATGTCAAAAAAATTAAAAAAATTTTCAAAGTTGGTAAAAATTTTTTTTAGGTTAGAAAATTAATCATTTTTTAAAAAATCCATAAGAAATTGAATTTTAAAGATTTTGATTTGATTTTTTTTCTAAATGAAACCTAAAACATTCTAATTTTAATTAAAAAAGGCAGTTTTATTCTAAATGTTGTCAAAAAAATTAAAAAAATTTTCAATGTTGGTAAAAATTTTTCACATTTTTTTAACTTAAGAAATGAAGTTTAAAAATTCACCAAAAATTCAATTTTAAAGATTTTGATTTGATTTTTTTTCTAAATGAAACTTAAAACATTCTAATTTTAATTAAAAAAGACCGTTTTATTCCAACTGTTGTCAAAAAAATTAAAAAAATTTTCAAAATTGGTAAAAATTTTTTTAGGTTAGAAAATTAATCATTTTTTAAAAAATTCATAAAAAATTGAATTTTAAAGATTTTCATTTGATTTTTTTTCTAAATGAAACTTAAAACATTCTAATTTTATATAAAAAGACCGTTTTATTCCAACTGTTGTCAAAAAAATCAAAAAAAATTTTCAAAATTGGTAAAAATTTTTTTAGGTTAGAAAATTAATCATTTTTTAAAAAATTCATAAGAAATTGAATTTTAAAGATTTTGATTTAATTTTTTTTCTAAATGAAACTTAAAACATTCTAATTTTATATAAAAAAGACCGTTTTATTCTAAGTATTGTCAAAAAAATTAAAAAGATTTCAAAGTTGGTAAACATTCTTGACACTTTTTTAACTTAAGAAAAATAACTTTAAAAATTCGTCAAAAATTCATTTTTAAAGATTTTGATTTGAATTTTTCTCTAAACGAAACTTAAAACATTCTAATTTTAATTAAAAAATACCGTTTTATTCTAAGTGTTGTCAAAAAAATTAAAAAAATTTTCAAAGTTGGTAAAAATTTTTGATACTTTTAACCTAACTTTAGAAAATCGACCAACTTTAAAAATTCACCAAAAATTCATTTTTAGACATTTTGATTTGATTCTTTTTCTAAATGAAACTTAAAACATTCTAATTTTGATTAAAAGCGACCGTTTTATTCTAAGTGTTGTCAAAAAAATTAAAAAAATTTTCAAAGCTGGTTAAAATGTTTGACACTTTTTTAACTTAAGAAAATTAACTTTGAAAATTCATCAAAAATTCATTTTTAAAGATTTTGATTTGGTTTTTCTTCTACATGAAACTTAAAACATTCTAATTTAGATTTAAAAAGACTGTTTTGTTCTAAGTGTTGTCAAAAAAATTTAAAAAAATTTTCAAAGTTGGTAAAAATTTTTTTTAGGTTAGAAAATTAATCAATTTTTAAAAAATTCATAAGAAATTGAATTTGAAAGATTTTGATTTGACTTTTTTTCTAAATGAAACTTAAAACATTCTAATTTTAATTAAAAAAGACCGTTTTATTCCAAGTGTTGTCAAAAAAATTTGAAAAAATTTCCAAAGTTGGCAAAAATTTTTATCAACATAAAGAAATCGTTTAACTTTAAAAATTCATATCTAAGAAACTAATTATTGTTGAGATTTAAAATTTTATGAGGATTTAGATTGAAATTTAATCTTTATTTTTACCAAAGATGAACTTTCTACGACTTTTAGTTTTCTCATCACAAGAGAAAATGTAATTTAATGTCCTTAGAAAAAGATATTTTCTTATTACTCTCTTATTAACATTAAGAATACAATCGATTAATTATTATATTTTCCCATTATTATATTTATTAAACTTAATTAGATATTACTCAACTTTAATGATATAAAATTAAAACAATGTATACCCGCCTTAATATCCAGTGTAATTTTTTTTAATCGGTTTAAAAGGTTGGCAACGGTAGTCAACGCGACCGCTTGTGGAGACATTATGGGTAATTTCCCAAGATTCCTAACGATATTCCTTCAATTTTTTTACAACCACCTACAAAAATCCCTCATAATAACCTCAATTTCCCAATATTCCTTTTTAACCCACCTTTAAAAAGCCCCATTTTTTCGATTTTCACCGTTTTACGCAATCCTACCTTTCCAGTAGCCATGTTAGTCCTATAGCAATCAATACAAATAACCTAACCTTACTTTTTTTTTGACATTTAAAACGTCACTTTTATTTATTTTCTAAATAGAAGGAGTCTCGGATGAAGAAACAGTTTATACTTATTATACGATCGTTAATAATTCAGAAGTACAAGATACTCAAGAACCTCAAGATGAAAATGTTGTGTATTTTACCATCGATAATAATGAAATTACACCTTCTACGAGTAATGTTTTTGATGAAACGGGAGGAATTGATGAATTACCGGGTTATAAAGTGATTTCATTAGAAGATGGAGGGTTGTATTTTACACCAACTGAGGAAAATTTGGAAGAAAAACAAATCATTAATGATGTTGATGTTGACGTATGTATCGATGAAGTTAATGGAGGGAATGAGAATGCCGAGGAGGTGAACGAAGATGAATTTCAAGAGATTAAGTTTGAAGATGGAACGAGAGCTATTATCGATAAGAAATTATGGATGAGTTTAATGGAAAATAATTCCGTTCAAGAAGACGAAGATGAGGAGGAAACCGAAAAGAAAAATAAAAAGTATCCTTGTATGTACGATGGGTGTAATAAGGTTTATACAAGTCCTCAACATTTAATGGTGTTGTATTTTATTAATATTAAAAAAAGAATACTATTAATTTATTTTTTTTTTTTATTAAAAAGGTACATATTAGAAATCATACCGGTGATCGTCCGTATGAATGTTCGGTGGAAGGATGCGATAAGACCTTCGCTACAGGTTATTCGTTAAAGGCTCATTTAAGAACGCACACAGGTGAGAAACCGTACTCTTGTCAGATGTGTACAAAACAATTTAAGACATCGGGCGATTTACAAAAGCATACGAGAACGCATACAGGTAAATATTTACTCTTTATAAGTCAATTTTTTAAAATTAATTTAATTTTTTAATGTTCGAAAAGTTAGGTTATCTATCTGTCAAATAAATTGTCATTTTTGACAGTTTAGATTTTGAAACGTCAAATATTCTAATTTTTAACTAATTTTGTTAAGAATTTTAATATTTTTTATTATTTTATTACTTAAAAATGTTTAATATTCTTTAATAATTAAAAATAAAAAAATTTCTTTTAATAAAATTATTAATTTAAAGGAGAAAAACCTTTTAAATGTCCGATAGAAGGTTGTAATCGATCATTTACCACTTCAAATATACGTAAAGTCCATATACGATCGCACACTGGTGAAAGACCATATGTTTGTCAAAAAGAAAAATGTGGAAAGGCGTTTGCATCAGCTACTAATTATAAAAATCATATGAGGATACATTCGGGGGAAAAACCTTACGTTTGTCCTGTTGCTGTATGTTTTTAAACTTATTATTATTTATTAATTATTTATTATTAAAGGTGATTGAGAATAATCATCTTTTAGGGGTGTAATAAGCGTTTTACGGAATATTCTTCTCTTTACAAACACAATATGGTACACAAACCGTTTAAACCTTTCAAATGTGAGTATTGCGGGCAAAGGTGTAAACAAGAGTCGACTTTGAAGGCACATAAAAGAGCCGCTCACGGTTTGGTTATCACGCCGGATGGGACTGAAATTGAGATTATACTCCAGGATAATTTTCATAATGTTTTTGATGTGTCTGGGGAAAATATAAAGAATGAATAAGGAATTTGAGTTGTTTTATTTGTTAGTTTTAGTAATCCTTTCCGATCCTTTTAGGGCCGGTCTATTCACCTTTGGGTCAATTAATCTGGCTGATAATTTCTATGGTTATTGTAATTTTGCGTAGTATGATTGGCTACTTTTCCTGTAACCATAGTAAATATACAGATTAATTTATCCAACAGTGAATAAACCAGCCCGGGTAAATAAATATACCCGATATTTTTCATAGTTACTATAATTTCACTTGCCATGATTGGCTAGTTAGCCTGTTACCATGGAAGGTATCGGATAGATTAATTTACCCAAAGGTGAATAAACCGGGCCTTAGGCCTGGTCTTACGAAACACAGAATAAATTAATCCTCTAATAATTGCTATAGTTACGCCTTTTTTAAGTAATGTGAGTGGCTGAAATAGAAGTTATTCTGGCAATTATTCCGAGAATAACTTATTCTGCCTTTTATAAGACCGGGCCTTAGTGTATTATTTATTGTAGTTAATAATTTGGTTATTAAATTAAACTTTTATTGATTTTATATGTTAATTTTAATAATGTGTTTGATTTCATGTTAATTTTAATGTTTTGTTGTTCTGGTAATTCTTTATTTTATGATTTTATTGGTGGTTTGGTTTTATAGACCAATTGTATGTTTTATTCACAATTTGTATTAATAATAAATTCAAGAGTTCTCTTACAGCGCGATTTTGTATCATAAAAATCTGTTTAGCTTTTGGAGAAATTAAAGCTCTTTGTTGGAAGTTGTTATAGAGCGACGAAAAGGAAGAGGTATTGCTGGGAATTGTGAAACAATGAGTTTTCGATTCAATAAAAGATGTTAACGGAAATTTTTGTAAGTAAAGTAATGCAGAGAAAGTTACCAAGTAAGGACAAATTTTTAACCAACTAAAAGAGGTATATTTACAGGTAGTGAAACGACGAATTTTGAAAAAGGATGGCGAAAGCAGTTTGGTACGCGTGATGGTTGTGGTTCGCATTGGAAGAATTAAAGGGGTAATAAATAAAATGTTTCGGCTTTTCTGGGCAATATTCTTAAAAACTTGTTTTGATAAAACGAAAATCTTTTCATCCACAGAAAAAATGAATTCACAATTGATAATAATTTAAATTACAACACGTTCCAATTATCGTAGCGACTCTAAATTTAGGGAAAATGGCAAATTTCTAGCTATGATTTTTCTCAACGACCATTCTATTTATTAACACTTTGTTGACCGGGAATTTTACATAGAAACTATCTCATGTCACCGCAATGTGACATAACAAGTGCTATGACGACGAGTTAACTCGTCACTGGTCAACAAAGTGTTAAACATTTGTAGGTACAGTAAAGTTCCGCTAATCTGGATCAATGAAAACCGAGGCAATCCGGATTATGGAGTCAAAAGTAATCTGGATTATGATAATGCATAATGTAAATAACATATTTCAATTTCGTGCAGATTACTGAAGAATCCGGATTATTGGAGTTCAGATTAGCGGAACTTTACTGTATATTTGAAAAATTGATCGGGAACTTTTTTAAATTTATGAACCTTAATATTAAAAGATATGTAACCTTAGCTGTAGTAAGGACTAAATTTGCTGTGACTTTTAGCTGTTGTCTAAACGTTACTGTAAATAAAATAAGTTCTGTATGAGGTATCCATTGATTTCCTTTTCTATTTGAAAGAAATTTTTATGGCAATAAGTATAGCATTTAAAATTGCTCAAATGTCTCCGCGGTTTTGATGTTTTGCATGTATTCGAGAGGTTCAATTTTTGATGATCTTCGCGAAAAATTGATTCAAGCTGTTGAATGGCATTTGTGATGTTGACTTCAATACCCTGACTGAGGGTATTAAATGTTTGCTGTATATTCACATAAACATATTATTTAAAATATTCCAAAAGAAAATAATCTAAAGGGGTTAAATCGCTTGATTTCAATAGTCAATTGTGTCTTACAATTAGACGTCAAATAGTACACTGAATATTGTTGTTATTGCGAGCACTTAAACGATATATGGACCGTTTATTTTGAAAGTGGTGTAAGTCCATTTTCTCTTGTTTCGAGAAAATTAGAGGTTAGCATATCTGTTAATTAAAAAATTTAGGCAAATTATATGAAGTCTGGCAATATTTCTATCCGTTTACCAATATTTAATTTGATTATATAGATTTGTTTCAGGCAAATTAGACTACAACAATACATATTTCTGGGCTGTAAATGGACTTACACCACTTTCAAAATTAGACAATTGTAAAAATCGTTTAATTTCAAGTTTGAAAAATTAAATATCACTTAAAATATACTTCATTCTAATTCAATTTTGTTTACAAATATACATGATATGACATACAATTTAATTTTAGACGGTAATTACATTGTAAAAATTACAAGGTACTGATAGTATTTACTTATGCTTTGCATGTGGCAGTGTTTCGAAATAAGGAAATAACTGCTTGATGTCTTCATATTTTTCGTAAGTAATAGGCCTGGCATTTTGGTACAAAGGCGTAAGTGCGATTTTTCCAAATTTTAATGGTCTTCCAGGACGTGTAGGTAATAAATTTATAGTTTTAAATTCAGTGCCCTTCATCGATGTTTTATATAAAATAATATATGGTGCGTTTTTGAGAAACCTCAGCCAACATATTTGCAATCAATTGATCTGTTCACCATTAGTGTTTTTTTAATCTGTTTTTTAATCGCATTTTGAAGATTTTTGTTGAAACGAAATTCTCTCGTTTCATTTCATGTAAAATGAATTTGTTATGTTTTCTACATTGTGTTATTACATCATAATAATCCTATGGTGTATACTTAAAATTCTTTTCTTTTAAAGTTATCCTTTTTAAGAAAAAATAGAATAAGTAACCTAAATTAGCAACTTTTTACACGTAATATAAAACAAATGTAACCATAGTCACTTGGACTTACACCACTTTCATAATCAATGATTATGTAATTTCATTTACCGATCGATTTTAAGTTGTACAAAACATGGGAATTTTTTAAGAAATTAAACACGGACTTATCATACTTAAAAAATTTACATTAAATTAAGCATGAATTACGTGATATCTCATTTTTTTGAAAAATGGACGTACACCACTTTCAAAATAAACGGTCCATATTCCTACATAGTTATTTGCCAGAGAATAAAACACAGTTCACAATAAATTCGAAACGTGTGGTTTTAAAAAGACGGACTTTAGAACCTAATAAATTTCGAATGCCTTTATTGAAAGACTCTATATGAAAAAAGTGTTGATTTTTTTAGATATTACTACTACTGATATCCTAAACCCACCATAACATATTGATAAATTTTTTTGTCATTGTTTCTTTTGTTAGAATATAGTCATATCTCATATCGCGAACATCTCAGTTTACGAATAAATCAGTTTACGAACAGAATTTGTGAATATACACAAATGTGTATTTTGCTTCGGTTCCCGAACGGTGTTGTGATTACGAACACGTACCCACAAAACGTATACAGCGAACGTGATTCATAGTAGATACAAAGCACACCGTTTGGACAACTACTCCATCAGGACAAAACTTGGAAGATCAAAAATATTTGTATATGATTTCATCGGTATACAAGAGAAAGTGACCAAGTCCAAAATTTTAGATTTTTGAGTTTTAATGCTCATCTATCTGAAATTCAATATTGTTTTTATAGAAAAAACGAACAAAAAGTTCAAAAATGTCATTGTATTAGGTTATTTGGAAAGTTTTTTTTTTGTGAAAATGAATGATAACTTTCGTGTAATGAACAAATATTTTATTAAATTATGTATTAGCCATTTTGGTCCAATAACTTTGCCGTCTTTCTAGTAAAAACATGATTTCACGCCTTGTCTTTGCTGGCAAAAACTGATCGAGGTGGATTTTAACCTCCTCATTTAAAGGGAAGGTTTTACCGTCTAAAAAATTTTGCAGTGACCGGAACAAATAATAATCCGAAAGTGCCAGATCTGGAGAATATTGTGGGTGTGGATTAGTATCATATTCAAGTTGTTTGCAGCTTTTCTGTTGATTAATTCTTGCCTTTTTTGTTGAAGCGTTTATGCATTATTCAATTTGTTCAGCTGATGACAGTAGACTTCCGAATTAATTGTTGTGTTATCCGGTAAAAATCCAAAAAAAAAAAAAACGATTGCTTTAAAATCCCACCAAACAGACAGCATCACCAAGCCAAAATTTAATTGCTAATATAATTCAAAAGAAGTATAATTAAATGATTTATTTGATTAAATTGTTTCTCATTGGGACTGCGTTCGGCTGTCTTGTGTGATAGAGAAAACGCTGCTTTTGTGTATTATAATTCGTAATTTCCAATGCGTAACCTTCTGTTGGAATTGATTAGGTCCAATCCGAACAAATAGGTTCTTAAAGCAATTTGGTTGTACTGGTTTTGTTTAAGATTTCGTATTGCTATGTTATTTTCCTCTAAATTTATTTTTGAAAGAAGAGTGTAAAGTGTGGATTTTATTTTGTTAGCATAACTTGCAGTAGTATCGTCTTTCTGGGGATCCAGGATGTTCAACTTATATACAAGAACTTTTCTCAAGAATTTGTCTCCAAATGAGTGAATTAAAATTTGTTTTAGTTCGGGCCAGGTTGTAGGTAACTTGTTTGCATCCACCGCCTCTCGTGCTTTAGCGCGTAATCTGCCCATAAATCATCAGGCGTTTAGCTATTCGTGCTCTTGTGGCGTTGTTGGTGCTGCTGGTAAATATTCTTCGATCAAGAACTCGCAGGCATTTATGTAACTCTTCAAAGTTATTCGGTCTCCATCAAAGACAAGAATTAAATCTTGATCCACCTTTGATATTTCTCGGGCCATTTCGATTTCGTTAATGGCTTCCAACAAGTCGTTAAAGTTGTCCACAGTGATTGGGAAAGGAAAGGAAGGTATGCAGAAAAAAAGATACAACTCTACTAAAATTAATGCAATTGTTAACATTGGTCTTTAGTCCTGGGAATCGATCGCCAATTTTAGATGATCCGAACTCCTCGGCAGGTTCTACTATTCTTTTCGTATTCGGTAGCAAAGAACTTAAAAGTTCACCACAAGCGTTCCGTAAGTCGGACCGATTTTAGACACGACACAAGATTTTAATCCTATATGTGGACTTGATTACTTTCTCTTGTATACTGATAATTAATAAACTTTTCGGTTTACGAAGAGACTTAAGTATCGCTATGTTATATTTAATGATTAGAAGTTGGCGTTTAAAAAATTTATATTTGTCATTAAACATCAATATGTTTAACATTGAAAAACATTATTGTACACTTTCCGCTCATTCAGAAACCGCTTTACCTAAGTTACATCCAAACGCACCAAAGTGGCGACGTTGTCTCCGAGAATTTCGTAAATTCATGATGGTTTCTGAAAAAAATCCGAGAACAAAAACGCGATTTAGAAGTCAAGAAAGTATTTTAACGGAAGCAAGACGACATTTAAAAGAATCCCCTCTAACCATCCACCCATTCAGCGTATTAGCGATGTATAAAGAGATTATAATGTTAGTAACATGGATGATTTATTACTTCAGCGCTACATTTTACCTGACATTAAGCGTAGAATATCGTGTAAGAACCATTCGATATATTTTATACGCCTTAAAACCAATCTTAGCCTTTCATATTTTCTTAACTTTCTTTACTGGATTTCATAATTTAGCCGATGATTTTGTAGAAGTTCGACCAAAAGCCATAGCGAAGAATTACATACTTGGTTGTTTTATTTTTGACGTTTTATTTGTTATAAGTCCGGAAATAGGACACACATATAAGATATTCTTTACAATCGAAGGAATTTTACATTTATTAAGCATCGTTCGAATACAATCGATAACTAAATGCTTTCGAATAATAACATTAAATTTAGATTTGGGAAATTCCGTACACGAATTAATGTGTTTAATTTTAACCGCTTCAATGTTAATTCATTATTTTTCCGTTGTGATTTGTTCGTACCCAAACATCCGTTTAAACTTGGGAAAAATGTCGAATACTTCTTGGGTTGTTGTCGCTGGAATACATCCGTATTCAAACACTTCCGGTTTACGAAAATACCTAATATGTTCGCATAAAGTATGCGCGATGTTTTTAGGATCATGTAGCGGAATGTGGAAAGCACGAGATTTAGATGAAATCATCATATTTATTATCATCATATTAACCGGAATGTTTTACATGGCTTACGTAACCGCTTTAGTTTTACAAATGAGTTTATCGATACGATCATCGGGGAATCTTTACAAACATATTTTTTATCAGATTTCTTATTATTGTCGAGTGAGAAAACTTCCGGATACTTTAAGAAAACGTGTAATTTTGTTTTATTCATCTAGATTTAAAGAAAAATATTTTAGAGAGAGTTTAATTTTGAGTACTTTATCGGAACATTTAAAATTGGAATTAAAACTTCATAATTGTCGACAAATATTAAAATCGGCTTGGTTATTTCAATCTTTATCGCCGTCGATCGTCGGAAGGATTTTGATGCAATTGGAAACTTTAGTTGTACTTCCAAACGATCTTATAAAGGATTATAAAACGGAAGAGAATATTTATTTTATTACTAGTGGTGAAGTGGCTATTTATACACATGATGGTATGGAACTTAGTCATATTTGTGATGGAGATTACTTTGGGGAGCTTCCTGTGTTGGCAAATTTGAAAATTTTTGATCCTGGTGAATTGAATAAGAAACTTAGATTTGTCGCTGTTTATATTACGGAGCTTTTAGTGATGAGACTGGATACTTTTAAACATTACGTGCTTCAAACGCCGGATGCTTTGGAACGGATAATACAGATTGCTAAGCTTAGGAGTTTGTTGAATCAAGAACGGATTGATCGGTCTAATAGAGCTAGTAATATGATTAGTCGTAAATTTTTAAGTAGAGGTGTTCGAAGAAGGGATTCAAGACCTTCGTATAGTTTTTATACTCAAAAAGGTTCTTCTCATAATTTTGATTAATATGTTTTATTTTGTATAATTAACTTGTTAACTTTTTGAGGGGCAAACTTTTTCAAATAAAAAAAAACCCAAACTGGACACATTTTAAAAGCGTTTTTATTTGGCCAACTTTTGTTAATATCTCTAATTTGATGATTATTAAAAGTAGTATAAACAATTTTTCGAAAAAATTGTGCATTTGCAAAAAATTTAGATGCGGTTCATACAATGTACCACCGCCCACAATAAACACTTTAGCTGGAATGGTATTGTTCAAAGGAATTTTTATTTTTGTTTAAATAAAGTGCCAATTTACACATTGAGCACTGCCAGTTAGATCGAACATCTTCTTCGTGAACAGTCTTCTTCTTGATGCAAAGTGCACAGCGTCTTCTGGTGGCTCGAATAGGTTTTAGAATTTTGAAGTCTATTTTTGATACTTTTGGTTTGTGTTTTTTTATTTGTACAGGAACTCCTGATGATTTTCGTTTTTTAATAGGTACACTTATCAGACTATCTAATTGTAAGATTAATAACCTGAAGTTTTTCATAGACATTTTAGGCAAATTCAGATTTTTGTATAGGATGAAAGTATTCACAATGCATGCATCAATTAGGTAAAAAATATCCTATGCTACCATTTGTGACTTTTTCGATTTAGCTCATAAGCATGTTTATTTTGGTCAAATTTGTCGTAAAAGTTCATATTGGAATTGCAATCTGTCAACATTTTTGGACACAAAATCGTTTCTTGTCATCCATCTTTCTTCCTCCTCTTTATTTCTGACATCTTCGTGGTGGTGGTAGTTAGACAATAAGTACACATTTTTTGTCTTTCCACTTGACAGCGACCAGTTTATTGCTAATAGAGTAGTCAAAATCTCCCCTTTTTAATTCTTTGTCTGGGCGAAATTTAGACATTAGTTTTCTAGTAGTATTTACAGTGCCACATGCATAAATATATCTCTCCTGAAGATCGTCCATCAGTTTGAGTGAAGTAAAGAAATTATCGAAGTACACATGATGGCCTTTATTTTCTAAACTTTTACAAAGGTCTTTTACAACGCGGCTTCCTAGACCCACCTTTGTGAAATCTTTATTATTTACAGTATAGATGTCGCAGGCAAATAGTAATTTAAGGAAAATAACTTTTTTCTACTCAGATAGCATTTGTCGGTTCAAATGGTTTTTTATAGATTTACGAACTATTTTACTAGAAAAATATCATTTAACTAGGCAAATAGTAATTGCCTAAAGGTTCCTTAGGAAAATAAAAGAGAAGCTCCACCGCAAAACTAACTTTTAATTTAAAATGAAAACAAATATGCTTTAAATTTTGATTGTTTGCGATTATTTGTTTTGGCAGGGATTGCTGTAATGACACCTACTATTGCATAAATTTTTAGCTTTAAAGCACGCACATCGTTTGGCATTGCACTAGTTTTTTGATGGTTGACACTGGCACTTGAAAATCCCTGACCTGAGAACATTGATTGGGCAGCACAGGCTTCTCTTAAAGAAATGAAGTGGTCTTCAGAAATGTCATTGTAATTAAAAGTTACTGCTGAAACTTCTGTTAGATCACTTCTAGAAAACCAGGTTCTTAAAACACCAGATTTTGTACCTATTCGGTAAACATTATTCTTTTTATCAATTACGATCCCTTCTAAGTTCTTCTTGTCTAATGGTCCTCTATCGACTTTCAGACAGCAACAGTGACCCATTTGCCACATTCTACGTCGTTGTATGTTGCTCTGCTAGCTCTTGTCATTACTTCAGCAGCTTTCAGTTGATCTTCATATGACCTCTTCCGATTTTTTCTAATATTGTCTTCATTAACACAATGATTGCATATGATCTGGCTACCTATGTCTTCAATGTCTTCCTGAATAACGCCACAAATAACGTGCACTATTTTAGAACATTTCAAACAGGTATGTGCACCTGTGCTGTGGTTTCCACAGACACAGCAGTACATATCGTCAACCACAGTATGGCAGTTATTGTTGGATTCTAAATCGTCTTTTGAAGTGTCAATTTGTACTTCTTCCTCGAGATTTTCCGAATTGATGGGAACGTTAACTTCGTTCACATTATTTTTTGTAATAACTATATCTTCTGCTCTAGAATCACCAACTTCATTTACTTGATCGGGAACATTCGTGCGCAAGACTTCCAAGTCCTCTTCAGTGAATATTTTATCTAGAAGGTCTGTGGGCAGATTTGTCGATCGTAAGCCTACTTTTGGATCAGCACCATATAAACTAGGGTAGGGTGTTCTTCCAATAATACGATGATAGGACGTATTTTTTTGCCATTGCACAAAATGACAACCTTTTGACCAATGAGTAGATTTATTCTCCTCCATCCATATTCTTAGCATTTGCTCTACATCTTCGCTTGATCACTCAACTTCAATTCGGTCACTGTAAGCTATGTAGATTATTTGGCTAATAACAACTTAGCCAAATACCATTTTCCTAGAACAATAACACCCGGTAAAAAAATAAATGTCGACGTGTCATTTGGCTAGACGAATACTATTTGGCTAGCGTAAAGTTATTTTCCTTCAATTACTATTTGCCTGCGACATAGATATCAAATGTATTAAAAAAGTGGTTTATTTTGTATATCAGCAAGCACAAAGGTCAAAATTCGAAGAGGTACAT
The DNA here is from genome assembly GCA_036711955.1 of Digitonthophagus gazella. Classification (NCBI taxonomy): domain Eukaryota; kingdom Metazoa; phylum Arthropoda; class Insecta; order Coleoptera; family Scarabaeidae; genus Digitonthophagus; species Digitonthophagus gazella. Next base: position 30,856,455 of record JASCIT010000002.1, read on the forward strand.
TAAGCCACCCACCAACCCTCAAAGAGTTAACTGATTATATAACGAAATATTTCGTCGTTTGTATTCCGATTATATTTTCTTAATGAGCATGAATATATTTTTTGCCATGGAAAAACTTGAAATCGGAAATTTTTTTCAACGAAATCAAAATTTATTCCCCGGTTAAAAGGTTAAAATCTAAATTACATCTAACAATGTTATATTAGCCCACATTGCAATTGGGACGTTTCCAAATAGTTTTATGCATCTTTTTGTTGTGCTGTGGTGATCATATCTACAGTAGAATCCCTCTTATACGGTCTAATCAGGACCAAGACCATGGCCGGTTGACTGTTTGGTTGGTTAATCCGAAGTTCAACGAAACTCGACATTCCTTCACAGCTGCATTGTCACTATCGTCTTCGCATTCGCAGTCATCTGTATTTACGATATTGATTCTTTCTTCGTCCATAAAAAAATCATTTTCGAGTTCTTCGTCACTTTTTGTTATCCATTTCTCCACGTCCTCAAACTGCATTTGGTTTTAACCAAGTAACGACTGCAGAGTGTATAACATATTTGGAGTTTCGATTTCTTCATTCTCCAAATTATTATTTTGCATCAGGTTTTCTATATCAAGTCAAATTTTTCTCTATGACTTTACAATAGTACCAGAGGACATTTCCCGAAAAGCACTGGGCAACATAAAAATAACATCCTTGACGTTTATCTTCACTTTTTCCAGGAGAGGCAAGTTTTCATCTTCGCATCTAATTGTAAGGAAAGTTTCAGAAAGAAACTTCAGTTGGTACCGCATTTTCAAACTCCCTATCACTCCTTGGTCCATGGGTTGTACTAAGCTAGTAATATTTGGAGACAATAAAATTATTTTTATGCCATCTACATCAGGCATATGAGGATGAGTTGGAGTGTTGAAAGAAGGATTGCTTTCATTGGTAAATTTTTATTTTTCAAATGTACCTTCACTTTAGGAACGAATTCGGATTTAAACCAATCTTCGAACAAATTGGGGTCCGTCCATCTTGATTTTTGGGACTTGTAGTACACAGGAAGCAATGAGATATTAAAATTTTTGAACACCCGTGGTTTAGCTGATTTTCCTATCACAAACAAAGAGATTTTATCACAAACAGAATTCCAGCTGCATTAGAGCAAACACCAATGGTAATCCGTTCTTTATTTTTCTTGAAACCTGGCGCAGATGATGTTTCGAGGCTTGATACAAATGTTTTATTTGGCAACATCTTAAAATTGAGCATTATCATGGAGATTACCTCCATGTTATACACTTGCTGAGGAAGTAAGTCATCACCATTGATCATTTCCATAAATCTAATTTTAAATTCACCAGCAGCTGATTAATTTGCTGACATTTTCTCACCACTTATGTGAGTAAAACGAATCCCATGACGCTTCTTCCATTGGTCAAGCCATCCCAGCTTTGCAGAGAATGCTAGGTGCATTTTCAATTTTACTGTGAATTAATAATCTTTTTGAAGCAAAAGGGGCCAATAATAGGGGTTTTCCTCCAACGTTTTATCTTCAAATTTTGAAATAGGCCGGTTAATCCGAGGACGGTTAAAAGGTATTTTACTGTACTTAGATTTCTACATTATTTCAGCTGTGTCTAATTTCTATACAGGGTATAAACTTAGTTTTAGGAAAAACTGAACAAATAGTCTGGTTCAAGGCGACGAACTACAAAGGCAGTTTGTTCGCAAGCTCATTAATTGTAATAACTAAAATAAAATAATCTTGTAAACCCAACTCAAAGGATTTTTATTTGAAATTTTGAACCCTCAGTATAATAAATGATGGAGGCGCCAGTTAACTTGTATGATCATTGGTTTTTAATTAACTGGATTTTCAAATTTATTTTAAAATTTAATTTTAAAGAAATCCAATAGATGGCAACACATTACACTTGCTGACGTTTTCTAAGTGAGTTTAAAAATCAATATCTACTACAACCCACACCGAACGTTCTCTCACCTGCTCTCACCATAACAAATCAAAAATGAGTACTAAAACATTATCCAGAAGTAAAAAGCTCCGTTCGAAAGATGAAATTGTCCAAGAAATCGTTCCCCAAGTTCACAAACCCACTCGAAGAGATACAAGTTCGGATCGAGATACTCAAAGAACCGATTACTCAGAAGAAAGCCTTGAATCTAACAAAAATTATTTAACAGAGGATAAAAATGAAAATTACACATCAAGTAAGGAATTAACAGACTCAGAAACGCATAAAAATTCGAATAAAACCGAAAGTGAAATTAAAAAAGATTCCAATAAACACTCACATTTTACGGATTCTCGACCACAAAGTTTAAGCTTTTACGAAGATGAAAAAATGCCAGAAGAACTTTCAGGAAATTTAGAGTTATTAAGTCCGGAAGAAAAGAAACATTATAAAAGGAGGAATGACGAGAGGAATATTTATAATAGTATACAAGATATTTATGGAAGAGACGGTGATGAAATTATTCCTGGGCAGTTTAAAAAATCAAAATCTCGTAAGAAAAAACACGAATGCGAACAAGGAATGGGTGATAGTAGAGAATTAATGATTCCTAAAGAAAAGAAAAAGAGTAAGAAAAAGAAACGAGAAAATTCGCCGATTAATTCATCTAAGAAAAAACATAGAAAAAGAGATGAAGAATATGAACCTAAAACGGAAATAACTTTAGCTTTGGAGGAACTTCAAGATGATGTTTTTGAAAATAACATTGAAGATTTTATTAGGCATGAAAAAGTAAGAAAAAGTCCGAGGAAATCTGAAAAGATGTACGTTCAAAAAAAGAATAGATTTGAACCGGCTAATAAAACTAGTTTACTTCGGCCAAATATTGAACAAGGAGATTTTAATCAAAGGTATTTTATCAAATCATACAAATTTAATCTCTTTTTTTAATTTAAAAATTTTTGAATTTTAGAATTTTTTAATTTAATTTAAAATTTTTTAATTTTAAATTTTTTTAATTTTAAATTTTTTTAATTTTAAATTTTTTTAATTTTAAATTTTTTAATTTCCTAATTTTCATTTTAGATTTGAAAATAAACCAATTGACATCGCTCAAAAAATACAAAAACGTTGGATGCCATTTACAACCTTCTGCCACGGTTTATTAGGTGGTTTAGCATTCGCTCACTTCGCATACATTCACAGCAACAGAAACTCAAACGATCCCAAATACATCATCCATTACAGCAATTACAGCGATATTTACACCTGTACTTTTTACCTTTTATGTACAATTTGTTTAGTTTCAGTCTTCGATAGATACGATATCGCAAGTATATCAAAAGTAGACTTTAAAGAATTGCTTAAACATCGAAAAAGTTGCGCTGTAATTATTTTATATTTAACTACGATGTTGGTACATTTAATTGCTGCGAAAGTTGATGATAAAATGTCTTTGGTTCGATATGCTAATTTAACGGAATTAAATGTAAATGTTTAATGTTTAATTTTTATGTGAGTTATTTTTAGGAATGTTTATTAAGAGTTTATTTTTGTTTTTAGATGACTTCTGGTGAGATTTCGGAGTGGTATAATTTATCTTTAGGAAGGGCAATTTTTGCTTTTTTATCGTGGATTGTTGTATCTATGGTTTCCACTGAAGATAGTCTTTCAATTCATCTTAAGGAGTTATCTTAAACATATCAGTATTTGTTGTGATTTGGTGTTTAAATGGATTTATGGCTTTTTAAGTGTATATGAAGTGTTAATGAAATTTTAACTCTACAAAGTGTTTTTTTTTTTTTTTATTATTATTCAGTTGGGTTAAAACATTGATTCGAACACCAAAACCTGACCAGTTTTAATATACAGGGTGTTTATAAATGAATATTGGAGTTTTAACGCTTTATAATATTTATTACATTAAACTTACAGTTGTAAATATTATGTCAAATGAAAGAACAACTCAAACAGTTTTGTTTGTTGGCATCAGTGTGCATGTGCGCGAAATATTTCTGCTACAATCCGCTAGAGATGGTAAAAATGCAACGAGATTCCCCTAAAGTGAATGTTTTTTGTGCCGTACCCCGGCGAAAAGTTTATGGGTCTTTTTTTTTTTGGTGAACCTACTGTAACTGGCACTTCTTACCTTGATACACTAGAGCAATGGCTCTTCCCTCAGTTGGAGGAAAATGAGCCAAAAGACTTTATTTTCCAGCAAGATGGTGCGCCACTTCACTGGCATAATGATGCATGACCTCCACGATCTCCTGATCTAACGCCATGCGATTTTTACCTTTGGGGCTTCATCAAGGATCGTTTGTGCGTGCCTCTGCTACCAGCTGACCTCCTTGAATTAAGAAATCGGATGGGGAAGCAGCTATTGCTACAATTACTGAATACACACTTATCAACGTTTGGGAAGAACTCAACTATAGACTTGATGTGTGCCGTGTGACAAATGGCTGTCACATTGAACATTTATAAGGTTCTTGGTAAAACTGTTTGAGTTGCTTTTTCATTTGACATATAATTTATAACTGTAAGTTTAAGGTAATAAATATTATAAAGAGTTAAAACCCCGATATTCATTTATAAACAGCCGATACTAGTTCTTGATGAAGATTTCCTTTCATGCGATGCTATCCTCTAATTGCCTTCTTTCAATAAATCCGAGGATCTACCTAAATTTATGTTGATATTTAACTATTAAGTCGTAGAAAAGTTTCACCTCTGTTTTAACAACTTTGATTACAAACAGGGCGAGTCAAAATATGTTCCATCACACCAAGCAATTAATGTTGTGACTGACGTAAACTGAGAACAAGGCGAATCTTGGGTTTTACATATTTTACACCAACTCCACTTAATTCACCATTTTATATTATTTTCTGAACAAAAAATTCACAATTAACATACTATGTTTGTGCTCTAAGCCATTGATACAGATCATGTACTTGTAAGAGCTCATTTCTGGGGTCAAAACCGCGAAAAAGCGAAGGTTTTAGGAGGTAGGGTTATCTCGAGAACAGATGCTTGGAACGCGACCAAACCTCGATATTTTGAACTGCACCCTACCGATATTTGTAAACCCGGATCGAGAGTCTATTCCCTAACGGGAGGTCGTAGATCTAATCAAACTACGATTTTTCAATACCTTTATTTAAAAATTTTGATTCTTTAAAGTTTAACGATTTTACAATAACCGTACTTACATATAAAGAGAACACTGAGTATGCCATAAACAAATCTAAAAATAAGCGATTTGAAAACATTTTCCAAATTTTATGGCTGAAATACGATATGAACATTGATTCGAACACCAAAACCTAACCAATTTTAAAATACTACTACTAATCTAAATCGTGTCTGTATTAAGAGTTGTAATGTTAAAAATTACATTCGATGCTAATTATTCATGCGTATTATACCATTTAATTTGGTTCTGTTATTGTTAGACACACCGTATTTTTTATTTATATTTAAAAAACTCTAAAGTCTATTTTATATGTAAATTTGTAAATAGCCAAAAAGTGTTTTTATCCCAACAGTAATTAAAAATGGTTTTGTTATTTTAAACCTTTTAAATCGTAATTACTGTATTTATATATTTTTAAAACTATTTTCCGTAATTTATATATACGTTTAAAAACCTTTTTCTTGTAATAGTTTTAGTACAAAAGTAACTTAACATTTACAACATTTTATTTTTCATTTTAAAGTTGAAATTTAGTAAGACTAAAAACATGTTGGCGTTAAAATCAACTTTTATATCAATTTACGCTATATGCAAGGTAAAAATTTTATTTTTTATTAATTCTAATTGTAAGTCACTAAATTTTCTTTTTTTAGTTACCTTTTAACAACGTTAAAAATAATTACGTAAATCTTCTTCTTCAACCTATATTATTACTTTTAACAATTTTATTAATAATTATAATAGGTTTACTAACGTTTCCTTTCGTTTGCTATCATTATTTTCTTTCCGTTTATCTTAAATTTAAACATGGGGAAGCATTAGTAAAAATGTTGGATTATTTAAGCGTTTTGTTTTTGCTTCCGGGTAAAAAATACGGAACAATTAGAACATTATTTATCGTAGAATCTAATGATATGAAGAATATGGAATTCGAATTGAAAAATAAATGTAAAAGTATGATTGAAAATATTCCCGAATATAGCAGTGTTGTTAGAAAATGTTCGGGTTATTATTATTTATTAAAAAGGGAATATAACATAAATGAAGCGTTTTTAACGGTTACTTTGGATAATGAATTAACCCAATTAACCCAAGAAAAATTATCTCAATACTTAGAAGAAAATTTATTAGATGAAGAATGCTTATTTCGAATGATTTTCTTTAAAAATCCTTTAAAAGATAATAAATACGTTATATTATTGTTAATTCATCATTGTATAACTGATGGTTTTGGATTGTGGGGTGTAGTATATAATTATTTATTTGATAAAAAGATAATGGAAAATTTAGGAAAATCTTTAGAAAAAAAAGAAGTAAAAAAACTTTTAAATTTGAATGATATTTATTTAGAAACAGATGCATTTCAATTTCTTTTTAATGAACCTAATCCAAAAGGTGACAAACCATATTTTGGTATATTTATAGAAGAAGAAGTTTCTTGTATACCTAAATTATCAGCTCTAAGAAAAAAATTTAATTGTACTTTTAATGAAATTTTAATTGCTGTTGTTATGTATACTTTATGTGGACGCATAACGAAAAGTAAAAAAGAACATCCGAAAAAATTAGGATTTGCATTTCCTAGACACATTAATGAAGATATCCGTCAACATTATGAGAATCAATTTTTTCCCGTAAATGTTAATAATAATACTCAACTAATGGTATGTTGGACTGAAAATTTAATTACTTATTATAATTTTGAGGATTTTGTTGGGTATATACATAAGCTATATGAAAGGACTAATAATTCTGTGATGCATGAGGTAATATTAGGATATTTTTTAAAATGGTTTTTAGGTTTTATTTGTTTCCAGCTTTATTACTCATCGTTTTGTGTATATAATTTTTTACCGGATGTTGTTTGGCGGAAATTTGCTTTAGTGCAATTGTCACTGCCTGTATCATTCTTTTCCAATAGTGGATTTGTAAAACAACAGACAATTTGTAGAAAATCTGTTGTTGGTTGTAGTATAGGAATTAATTTTTGTAGCGGGAGTAAGTTTTTAATGTTTTAAATTTTTATACAGCTCGTTTATAAAGTTATGTGTTAATTTATTTTTCGCAAAATAAATAACTTTTTACTCTAACGAAAATTGACTAACAATAAGATTAGACATTGAAGATAGAAGATCATAACACTAGATATTAAACTAAAATAGCGTCAATAAACGTATCTGGAGATTTTTTGAAAGGTAACATTCTTCGACTTGATGCTTCTTTAACTCAACACTAGACATTATTAAGACTAGACATTGAAGACAGAAGAACTCATCATAACACCAGATATTAAACCAGAATAGCGTTAATAAACATATCTGCAGATCTTTTGAAAGGTAATATTCTTCGATTTGATTCTTTTTTAACTCGACACTAGACATTCCTAAGATTAGACATTGAAGGGAAAGAAGAAACACAAATACTTTTGTCGAATGTTTGAATGATCACACATACAGTAAAAACACCATTATATAAATTCCTCACTAACGCATACCAAAATCCCACATAAACCTTCCCCATGCAGCTTAGGGTTGTGACATCTGTCTGCGTGCCACAACCGCACTGTATGGGGTCCTAGCAGACACCAATCCTTTCGATATTCCATCCTTATTCCTTTGACCCTTATCCTAATGATCCGTGGTGGATGCACATACATGTGGTCAAACAGATTGCAGGTGTGGGTTTCCACTATGGATCAAATTCCATCTTATTATCATCCTACCCCACCTTTTTAATTAAGGGGTTAGACCACTTTAGAACGTGGAAAATTAACGTAATTTCCCCATATTTTTCCGAGAAAACAATAAGAGCTGTGGAAAAATTGTTTATATATCTTTGTTGTACATACATTTAGGAATAAGAAATATAGTTTGCTAAATAATTAACATAAAATATGAACGCGATGTAACTGCTTGATGAAAACCTTGTTAAGCGCTAAGGGGCCCGCGGCCGGAACGATTTTACCTACAATTTTCAATCTAAAGCAAAAACGAAAAGGTATTTAGTTTTTACAACTCAAAAGCTAGAGAAAGACGTAGGGATTTCTTTTTAATTATTTTTTTGCAGAAATGGTGAGCATATTACAAAAACTTTGCGTTTTAGCCTAAAAAAATATCTACTAAATTGTTTATAGTTAAAGAACTACATTTGATATCAAAAAAATCCTACGTCTTTCTCTAGATAATGCTACTTGGAAGGTGCAGTTAAAATTTCAAGTAAATCGGTAAAGAATTGTATGAGTTATGTTTCCGGCCGTTTCAAGAAAAGTGATTTAGAGAAAAACGCATTTAAAGTTTGTTTAACCTGTACTCAGCACACGTTATCGGACAACATTCAGAATCAAAATACAGGCATTTAAAAACTGTTCCCACTTATAACTGACATTGCATCTTATTTTTAAGACCATAAGGCACTTTTTAGCGCAAAAAACAAAAATTCGATTTTTTGAAAATTCTAGAGTGGTCTAACCCCTTAACTTAAAGTCAAAATTTCAATTCCCCTCCTCACCCCGACCAATTCATTCCTAAATTATAAAAAATTTTCAATAGTATTTTAATTAAAAATATTTAAAATTTTCCCATAATCTATTTTAATTTGAATATATTTTAGACTTAAATTTGTAAATTTTTTAACTTTCAAAAAAAAATTGTAATTGTGACCATTTTCTCTGTTTCGCTACACATGCACTGTCGAAGTTGAAACTTGTTCCTTTGTTACAATTTTAGTCGAACATCACTTTAACCGGTTAAGTTTTACCTATCGTACGCCATTTTAATCTGTTCTCGTCTGCAAAAGAACTCATCATAACATCAGATATTAAACCAGAAAAGCGCCAATAAACGTATCTGGAGATCTTTTGAAAGTTAACATTCATCGACTTGATACTTCTTCAATTTATACCGAGTTTGACAACTCGATGCTCTGGAATTTAAGAAACCTGACGAACTGGACAGTGTGATACTTAACCATAGCGATGGATTTTATAAATAAATTGGTCGCATCGATACGTGACTTCTCAAAACACATCTTTTAGTTGTCTCCACTGACAATGAGTTGTCTGAAAACATGTTAAGTAAGGGTAAGCACAGGCGGTACTTTTGAATGCTCGATTAATCGTACGCTTTCTAACGCACGTTTTGTTTGAGACAACCAATCCGGCCCTGTTTCGGTCGATCTTGGTAACGCATTTACATGAAAAGTCGATCTTGGTCAAAAATTAGTGAACACCACTGGTATACAGATCTGGAAATTTCATTTCAGGACATAGGAGAATAATGCGTGCAACAGCGAAGCATATAGGAAATAGATTAGATAAACAAAGAGCGATATAACTGTTTAACCACGTCAGACTGTCAAACTGTCAGTTCGACAGTTCGTGGGAAAAGGCGTGGTTAAACAGTTATATCGCTCTTTGTTTATCTAATCTATTTCCTATATGCTTCGCTGTTGCACGCGTTATTTTCCTATGTCTTGAAATGAAATTTCCAGATCTGTATACGCATGTTAATAGAAGTCAAGGATGTTGAACTAGCAGGATAGCTCAATCTGCGATAATCGTCCGCCAACTTTTGACGTCACTGCTAAGCTTAGCGTCTCTGACTTATATTCGACTGTCACACTTAATTCTCTCTCTTACACTCAACTGTCTCACACTCGACTCTCTATCTTACACTCCACTAAAACCACAAGTGACGTCAAACTGGTGGCTGCGCACTAAATTTCGGCCTATACGCATCTTATAGGATTGAGTCATCCTGTTAGTTCAACACCCTTGAATAAAAGTGTACAGATTCATGCGTTCAAACGCTTGATAAACGCGTGATTCGAGATTCTTGTTAATGCGTGCATTTTATAACATCTAACGTTCATGTTCACACTTGCCAATAGCAAGTGTACGTTTAAGTGTGCATTTAAAAGCGCCTATCTGTGTATGCTTTAGGGCATTTAGTGAAGATGTCTTTTACCGTTTTATGATTTGTGATCGACCATTCCTTTGATTACGTGTTTTTAATATTAGATCAACTAGACATTCTATGCTAGAATACATTCGGGTTTATATATTTCCATAATTTGACTTTCTCTAAAAGGGGTTAATTGAACCTAAGGCTAATGGGCCTGTCCACCATTTTTCAATTTTTATTGCATTGGATAGAGCAGAAAAAAAAAGTTTCTCCGTATTTTTGCGTTATTTTCATAGCTTATCCCATCGTTCAGAAAAAAATCTTAAAGTCGGCCAATTTAAAAGAGCGTTTAAACAAGTAACTGTGTGACGTAGGAGCGTTCGATCCCCTCTACCAAGAAACCCATTCAAATGGTCTGAAGTTGTACCGCAAACGGTTTGTTTACAGGCGGAAATCACCAGATGCTAATGACAATACGTGTTTTATGGCTAGGGTATTTTTTACGTATTTACGTGTTGTTTACTTCATTATATGAATTTTTGAGGTGTATATAGCAAATAATACACATATTAACAACAAAGAAAAATAATTTGTCCACCGACTTCTTAACAATAACTACTAGGTTATTAGAAAGAGATAGGTACAACGAGTTCCTATAATAGAAAAGGATGGATATATATCTTTGCGTCGGATTTTTGTTTTGCCTACCATAAGTACTGTATTAAATCTGTGGCAATTTAAACAACACCAACTTCACAGGGAATTTCAGCATGGCCGACGGATTCAGCCAATGAGCGATCAATTAACGCTTCGACGTCATCAACAGGTCACGTTATGAATCGCATTTCAAAAATATAGGTTTTAAGATCGTTATTTGACGTAATACCGTAAAAATAAATTCTAAAACCTTGATATATATGATCATCGCCTTTTAGAGAATAGATTCCGCCCAAAAAAACCTATACTTTGGAAAAAGTGGACAGGCCCATTCTAAGGTGCAGGAAATAATGCATACACCAGTAAAGGGTTTGGTAAAATCTAGGAGGATTATGATAAAATTTTAATTATTTACTACTTCCCTTGAGATGTACTATAAGTTTATCCTAAGCCTCATCATGGAAAGAAGGATGCAAGATCGAGGTTCCTCCCCGAAACTTTACCGAGTAAACCCGACTAGAGTACAGTGGAAAGGAGCTTCTCTACCTTTCAACCTCTAATGCAAAGGACTTGCTAGCCAAAGTACCGTCGAATTTTTCAAGTCTTGCAGCAGAGGTGAGAAGAGTTGACTCCCAAATTAGAAAATCAACTCTGCATTATAATCCTTGATTTCGATGGTATTTTGACCTGCAAGACCTTCGCATTAATGAGGGCCGGACAATACTCCGCTTCTCCCTTCTACTGTGCTCCAGTGGGCCTCCTCGGCAAAGTTTTGGGGAGGAACCTTCTATTGCATCCTTTTCTCCATGGTGAGGCTTAGGATCAACATATAGTACTTACCAAAAAAATGTCAAATTCATACTTCAAAAGGACTATCCCTTTTGGATATTGCTGTTTTTCTTTGACAAGTAGAGTATTTTAGAAAATACAATTTCACTTTACAAAAATAATCTGTATTTCACACTATGTTGGCAGTGTATAACTTCATCTGGCGAAAAATGTCTCATGCGTTATTTAATTGTGTTATCCTAACCAGCATTTTCAGTTTTTGTCTCTCTCTTTTAATGTGCAATTAGATAAAAAAATGTTTGACGTAGGGTATATTTTCCATAAAAATCCAAATAGAATCGAAAGGCAACTTTAGGCACACAGTCGAAATTTGGTAAATTTACCTTACGTCGAAAAAACTGTGACAAATAATGATGTATGAGACTTCTTTCTCCGTTCGGAGATTAAGACGTTTTATATTACTAGATTTCTCCTTCCGGGATTATTACATCAGAGGTGTACGTTAGCTTTTTAGTCCCATGGAAAGAAAGATGCAAAATTAAAACCCCTTTTTGTAAGTTGGGTCTTGGTCTTGCATCCTTCTCTCCATTATTAAAATAAAAGATCTATCTGCATTGGAAAATTCCCTCAAAATTGTCTTCTTTGCGAAAATTGAAATAAATAATTCCATTCTTTATTTGAGATTAAAGTTAAATAAATTAGTAACGTGGAGTTTCATTAAACTGTTTGTTTAATGTCTGTCGTTGTCGAGTTAGGTTTAGGTCTTGCATTCTTCTCTCCATTATTAAAATAAAAAATCTACCTGCATCAGAAAGTTCCCTCAAAATTGTCTTTTTTGCGAAAGTTGAAATAAATAACTCCATTCCTTATTTGAGATGACAGTTAAATAAATTTGAAACGTGCAGCTTCATTAAACCGTCTGTTTAATGTTTGTCGTTGTTGAGTTAGATTTGAAATTTGAGTTAGGTTAGGTGTTTCAAATCGGAGCGTGAGTTTCTTGTAAGTCGGATATTCGTTTTCAAATTTTGTCATTTTTGGATTTTTAATTTTTAAAAATCTTTAACAACGTAATTGATGATAGTCCATGTTATTTGTTTTTTGACACGATCGACTTAATGACGATCTACTATAAGATCAAAATTTGGTAGTCAAGTACTAAAAAATCTCTTTGGTAGAAACTCCACATTTCATTTATTTAACTTTCTCTGCGAAAAATAAATTTTTACATAACTTTATGAGCCATAACAAAAGACTCATTTACTATTTATCACCATTTAGGTATTTATCTTGGTTACCTTTCTTGTGACGATCGCTTACAATTAACAATGGTTGCCCAAGAAAGTTATATGAATTCGAGAGAGGAAGTACAAGCAATTTTAGATGAATGCGTTGCAAATATACACGATTTATATGAAAAAATGAAAATAAAAATGATGTGATTTTACATATTTTTGGTAATTGATTAAAATAAAATTTATGGTTTTGTTTCAATAATTGCTTTTTGAGTTTAAACAATCCTTAACCCATTCGAATCATAAGCGCATATGTGCGCGTATTTTTCCTGACCACTATTACCAGAGTGCGCATATATGCGTTTATCGCGTATAAAATTGCATATAAAAAAATGTGCGGTGATAAGAACAAAATTTTCATTTTTTTGTGTGCTACAAATGGGTTAAAAGATAGCAATAAAAGCAATTTCTTTTAATTAAATGAAATATCCTTGTATTTAATACCATACTAATTTAACCCAAATAAATAAACATTATTTCTTAAAAAAAAACTTGTATACGCGAAAACTTACTTAACTTTTTCCTACTTTCCATTTAATTGTAAATAAATTTAATTTAAATTTAAACAACAAAATAGTAAATTCAGTTTTCAAATGAACGTCAAACATGATATTTTTCTTAAAAAACGCTTTTATTTCAACTTACACTTTGTGTAAAGTAAGTAATACATTTTTTTATAAAATAACACACAGACTAATATCCATAATATTTCAGATACCTTTTTCTAATTTAGAAAATATAATTCCAAATTATATACTAAAACCAACTTTGATTATTTTGACGATTTTATCATTACTATTAATAAGTTTAATAATTTTTCCATTCGTCTGTTACCGTTATTTAATATACATATATCTCAAATTTAAATATGGAAAAGATTTCGTAAAAATGTTAAATTTTGTATCAACACCTTTTTTTGTTTTAAACGATGAATATGCAACTACCAGAAGCATATTTTACGTTCAAACCGATGATCCTGAAACCTTAGAAACAAAAATTATGGATATCTGTAGAGTTTTAATTGAAACTTTTACCGAGTTTAGAAGTTCAGTAGAAAAATGTTCTGGTTATTATTACTTGTTAAAAAGACCATATAATTTTGATGAAATATTTTCTACGGTTAGTTTTAAAGATGGAAATTTATTAACAGAAGTAAAATTAGCTAATTATATCGCGAAAAATTTGGTTACAAAAGAAAAATTATTTCAAATGAGATTTTTTAAAGAACCTCTTAAAAATAATACGTATGCAGTATTAATTTTGGCAAGTCACGGAATATTAGACGGTCATAGTTTATGGATGATTGTGCATAATTATGTATACGATAATCAAGATGTACCTTTATTAAAAAATAAACCAATTGTAAATAATAATAAATTTAAAATAACAAATTTAAAAGAACCTTATGTTGATATAAAGGTTTTGAAAGGATTAGTAAATGATAAAGAACCTCCAATTTGCAAAGGACCTTATATTGCTTTATTTCGTGAAGATGAAGTGTCGTTATTACCTAAAATTAAATTTTTACGAAGAAAATTCAACTGCTCGATTAATGAATTATTTTTGGGTATAATTATGTTCACTGTATGTCGATATATGAGGAAGAATTTAAACGATTGTTTGGAAAAAATGAATTTATGTTATATACATCATATTAACGAAGATTATTTAAAACATTTTCGTGAAATGTATTTTCCTCTAAGTGATATTAATCAGAATGTTTACATATTGACGTTTGAAATCGATAATTTACAAAGTTATAATTGTTTTGAAGATTTTATTGAGGATATTCGTAAGAAATCGCAAGAAGTTTTTAATTCTGTTTTACTTCAGGTTTATTATAAAATCAATTTAGTATTCATTTTATAGTTTTATTTATTTATTTATTTTTTTTTAGATTAGTTATGCTATTTCAAAAGGGATTTTAGATTTCCTACCAGAAATTGTTTATCGAAACGCGTTAATTCGTCAATTAAAGCAACCATGTTCGACGTTTACGAATTTAGGAACTATAACAGGACGAACTGTTGGTGGAAAACCTATAGTTGGAGGTACTTCAGGTATATCAAGTAGTGGAAGTGGTGAGTTTTTTGAACAGTTTAGATTAAATTTTATATGGAGATGTTTGGAAATGTTTCTATAAACGAATAAAAACGGAATACCACAAATACCTTGACTAAAAATCTGATTATTTAACTCATTTGTACACAAAGTTACTTGCAATTAGTTTAGTTGCTAGGATTTATAGGACTTTTATTTATTTTTTGGTTGATGAATAGATGATAAGAATGATTATTTCAGTAAACATATATTTAAAACTTAATGTGGTTTTGATCCATTTTAACCAGTATTAATAATTAAGAAATAAAAGACTTATTTTCGTACCAAGCTGGTTATACGTTTTTTTATTATTGTCTGACTAGTTTCGGCTTATGAAGCCATCTTCTGAGGCATTTACGTTTTAACGTTCACGTTTCGTCGTACTATAATTTTAACTTACAACATTGTTTCCGTTTCGTATTTATATTTTAAAGTGTCACACCAAAAATGTTAATTGACTTTTACTTTTTGAACAACTAAACTTAGACGTTTGTCTCAGAAGATGGCTTCATAAGCCGAAACTAGTCAGACAATAATAAAAAAACTTATAACCAGCTTGGTACGAAAATAAGTCTTTTATTTCTTAAATATATTTAAAACCCATTGTTTTATGACACTTTACTTTTAAGTGTTGTGTAATTTGTATCGATTACAATGTATTCAAAGGCAAAAATGGTCATGTAACAGGTTGGCCGAGAGGTTCAGAGTTAAGTCCGGGGTTCGCGTCTCGCGAATTTTTATGTGAGTTAGCAAAACGTAGATTAGCGAGCCTGAGCCTTGCTACAGTCCATATGGTATTCATGTTCCACTGCAACAACACAAATGCTGTGGAATCATGTTGATTCTATGTTGTATGGTTTCAAAATCGCCAGATATGTTCGTATGTGGTTTTCAGATACTGTTTGAACGTCTTCTTGTTATTCTTTTTGAAACGTATTGATAGTAAATGCCAGAGATGAGCGAACACACCAACGAAAGAGGAGATTTTGAATGTCGTTACCGAAAATTCTAAAATTTTTCGAATCCTGAAAGTATTTGAAAAATTTCATATCAGGATGATACAAAAAGGGAGTTTGTTTGAAGAACTTTACTTATATGTTTACTAATTCAGCAATTTTAAGCTCTTGCAGTGCTAAATTTTCAAATGAGAAGGATATTTTGTCAGTCGTCTTTACAAACAGCTGCTGATGGTTCAAATTTCATTGCAAATCATTTTATATAGTGAGGAAAGGGCTTTAACTAAAGATGTAATAATTAATTTTCGTTTTCATTTCACGATTTTATTTATTTAAGTTTAGTGCGATGAAAATCCTCGAACAACCGTTGAAACTAGACATAATCAGTGTTTCTCAATAAACTTCTGGTTAAATAGGCAACCGATTATTAACATCAGTTGTCTTCAGTTCTTGGAAAATACTTTAGCAGAACCTTTATTTGTTGCGATGAGAATTCTTGAGCAACCGTGGAAGCTAAACATAAGCACCGTTTATCAGTAAACTTCTGGTTAAATAGGGAACCGATTATTATCATTAGTTATCTTCAATTATTGGAAAATATTTTAGCAGAACCTTTATTTGTTGCGATGAGAATCCTCGAATAACCGTTGAAGCTAGAAATCAGTAGCATTTCTCAATAAATTTTTGATTAAATAGGTAACCGATTATTATCACCAGTTATCTCGAATTCTAGAAAAATATTTTAGCAGAACTTTTGGAATATAAAATCTATGGTTTGTGCAAGATGAAATTTCATCACAATTTACACCTGTTGTGGAGTACTAAGGTGATGAATCATCTTCTTCATCTGGAAAAATAAAATTTTTTAACAACTTTGTAAATTTTTTTAATTTTTTTGACAATACTTGGAATAAAACGGTCTTTTTTATATAAAAATAGAATGTTTTAAAGGAGCATTTAAACAATGTATTTCTTGGAAGATGGATAGAACAAGGAAGTAGAGTCATCCCTCGAATAACAGAACTAATTTGTTCAGGATTATTTGAAATCGTGTTACTCGATACTATTAATTCATACAGTTTTGGAGATAAGGTTCCGTGCTATTCGAAATCGTGCAATTCAAAACTCGAAATTCATACAATTTTGTACATTTGGTTTTAAAGAGTAATTAAGAAAACATTGAAAATAAAAGCAAAATTTTTTTGTTGCAATTTTTAACCGTGCTATTCAAGACTTCGTGCAATGCAAATACCGTGCTATTCGATGGATGCTTGTATTTGTTTGTATCTTATGGCTTCCAAGGATTTCGTATTAAAATCCGTCAGATTTTATTATTTGGTATCATTTGAAAACTTTAGTGTATGTGACACCAATAAATAATTTCTCACGTGTATCAACGAATAGAACGCTGACAATGTTCTTCAACAATTCACAACAACTCCGTCTTTTTGGAGAAAATACGTGAGTCCTTTTCCAGAAAATGAAGCTTTCCATAGATGCATATGGAAATGGAAGCACAACATTTTGAATACATTCTCTAACAAAATTTCTTTATGTGAATATTAAATATCAACACGTAACACAATTTAAAATCCTTATGTGTAATAAAATACACTCGAACCTCGATAAGCGAGAACAGGATTTGTGAGAACACTCTATAAATGAAACCAATTATCAGATCTCATCACTTTCATCCCCGAAAATCTTCATAAGTAAGAAATTGGAAAATTCTATGAGAAAGTCTTTTTTATCTTCGTACATCTATAAGTAAGACCGTCTCATTCTTCACCTCTATAAGTGAAAATATTTTCTAGTTAGATTAGGTTTGGAATTACATGTAAGCAAATATAAATTATTATAGATATCATAGCCATATTGTTGGAAACTAGATTTCATGAGTTATAATATGAAGAAGGAGCCATCGCGATAGAACAACTAGTAAGGGAGCTAGGGTCGATGGAAGCACTTTGTTTTCTGTTTGTGTGCTTGTGTCAGTTTTTTCGCTCTATCTTTCAAGTTACTGCTGCTAGAACGAAATATAGCCTATCGTTGAAAACTAAATTTCAAGTTTGTAAGTGTTGATAGTTGAAAGATAAACTCAAAATTGTGAGTGAGTTCTAGAGTAGAAAGTTCCGAATATAATAAAAGCTATAGACTTCATAAAGTCGCAGTACTCAAAAGAACACTATAGTTTTACACAACCTTTGCTCGAGTCGATCCACTTGTTCCCTTAATCTCTGCATCTCGAGATTATCTTGATGGCTTTTGGACGACCCAGCTTATGACATAGACTGTCCCAACAAGAATGTGATGGCTTCGAACTTGCGAATGTTGCTCCTTGTTTCAACGTTCCAATATTCATTAGGTTCATTTTTTCTGGTGTTTTGGGCTCTAACCCCTTAAGTATGAAATGAATCTTTTCTTCCTCCTCCATTTACGGATTAACATCATGGTACAATTTAAAAAAGAAACACCTTCTCCCGATCTCTGGGCTCGACTTACACTTGTTCTCTTAAGGTGCTATTAGCGAATACTTTTTCCATCTCTTGCTCTAAATTTTCATAGGTTTCGAATTCCTATATTATAGGTATCGAACCTCTGCGGTCTCATACCATTTTAGCGCGTCCTCCGTCAAGTAACAAGGTAACTGGACAAGTTTTCTTTCTTCTGACCAACGATTTGCTCTCGCTGCCCTCTTAAAACCCCTCAAAAAGGTTCTTACGTCCTGATAATTGCGCTCCAAAAAGAATTTGGGTTGTATAGCTGACTTTATCTCTGGTTCGACTGCGAGTTCCATGGATTGATCCATTTTAATTTCGTTTTCGGATTTTTAAGCCTGTACCTCTTGTAGTCCTCTGGTCCGGATTCCTTGTGATTGGCATTTGGTCGTTCCCTTTTTTGATCTCCTTATTTTACGTTACTTCTTCTTCTTTCTTCTTTGTTTTTTTTCTATACTAGGTGCCCGGAGTCGCCTCCATTATTGTGAGGGATGTGAAGATTGGAGGTGCTCGGTCAAAAAGAAATAGATTTCAGTTCCTTTCTCAGTTTTCTATTTCTTTGGTGTTTACTAGAAACATCGACTGCTGGTCAATATAAAGATTAGTAGAAGTGTTGAATTTCCTAGCCTTGAAAAGTACCTTGTGAAATGAATTAAATAAACTCCCGATAAAAACATACCCATAGATAAACCCTTGTTGAAATAGAAAATCAAAGACATTGGTACAAAATTGGAAATAAAAACCCTTTTAGCTAGTAATGGCTGGTTAAATGTTAGATTAGTGACAACCTCTATAAATGAAAGTAGTTGCATCTGAACCTTTATAAATGAAAAATCAGCTAAATGAGAGACCTTTATAATCGAAAAAAATTCCCTTGAATTCTCACTTATCCAAATTCGATTGTATAATCTTTAAAATATTTTCAAACCTTTATAAGAAAAATTAGAAAACTATTGCGGCTAAATTAAGTAACTTTGTGTATAAATAAATTGGGTTAAATTTATCATATTTTTGGTTAAACTACTTATAGTCTTCTATTGTATATATTTCCAAACACTATATTTTGATAACTACATATTTAATTTAAAATGTTAATTTTTTAGGAATATACTTTAGTTTGACAACATGCGACGACCGTCTCCAACTAATGTTAAGTTCAAAACTACACTTTCTCAATTCTCAAGAAGAAATTCAAGCTATAATGGATAGTTGCATTGCGTGTATACATGAATTATATGAACAAATAATCGTTAATTCAAACGATTTCAAAACAAAGTAAGAATAAGGTTATTCCAGAAGATTATAGTAAATCTGTAGATGAAAGGTATTGAGATCGTAGAATGTAGATAGCCTTGGAAAACTCGTTTGTTTCGATCTGCTTTTTTTCCTGGTGTTCTCTTGTTTTCCTGACTTTTTTACATTACACGGCCTTCGAGTCGTCCAGCGGTTGTTTACACTATAAACTCTTAAAGACAAAGAATAAAAATTGCGTAATAAAATAACATTTATTGGAAAATATATACATAAATATATAACGCATTATTACAACATTTTTGTAATTGACTAAAGCTAATCGTTAAATGTTCTATAAATAAATAAACGATTTTAGTGTTAGAAGATTATCGTATATTGCACAATTATTACGAAAAACGTGATAGCGTAATCTAACGAGTAATAAATAATTAATTAAATATAAGGGCTGCTTACTACAGTCCAATCTTAAGATACGATTACAAATTACTTATCAGTATTTATTCTTTGTTCATAGAACTTACAAGAGTAATATATCATAGATATATGGGACCGAAAATCACCGGTGATTGTCAAAAAGGAACAACCGAAATCGCGAAGACCTCGAGGTTGTAACCTTTAAAAGACACACCGGTAAATTTTTAAAAGTTTAAATAATTTGAGAAAATTTTTTTAATGGAAATTACCTTCCATTCTTAAATCTATACTATTTACATTACCGCCTAACTGGCTTAGTAATTTTTATATTCGTTTTGATAACTTCAAAACGTTTTAACCCGAAACACCAATCACCGACGAAACCCCTAAGTTATGTACAAATTTACATTTTGATTTTTAAAGACAGTACGGTTGACAAAATTGATATACTAATCGTTGCGATCGTACTGTTTTTTTCATGATGCCTTTTTTGTAGTATTGTCTTATTGATCGACTTAATTTGTCGTAATTCATGGCTGGTCTATTTTTTCTTTTCCCCCATAATTTTGCTACTTTAACTGAATCTTCTATTTTGAAGATTCCCTCACCGCGATCTAACCATCTAATACACGAACCGTGTACTTGTGGTGACGCTAATAGTTCTTTTAAGAACTGCCAGAGGTGGATGTGTGAACCTCCTGAAGTTCGGGAGGTTGTTGGTTTTTCTAATGTCTGGGGTGATGAATCATCTTCTTCATCTGGAAAAATAAAATTTTTTAACAACTTTGAAAATTTTTTTAATTTTTTTGACAACACTTGGAATAAAACGGTCTTTTTTAATTAAAATTAGAATGTTTTGAGTTTCATTTAGAAAAAAAATCAAATGGAAATCTTTAAAATTCAATTTTTTATGAATTTTTTAAAAAATGATTAATTTTCTAACCTAAAAAAATTTTTACCAACTTTGAAAATTTTTTTAATTTTTTTGACAACACTTGGAATAAAACGGCTTTTTTTTATAAAAACTAGAATGCTTTAAGTTTCATTTAGAAAAAAAAATCAAATCAAAATCTTTAAAAATGAATTTTTGGTGAATTTTTTAATAAATGATTAATATTCTAACCTAAAAAATTTTTTACCAACTTTGAAAATTTTTTTAATTTTTTTGACAACACTTAGAATAAAACAGTCCTTTCTATATAAAATTAGAATGTTTTAAGTTTCATTTAGAAAAAAAATCAAATCAAAATCTTTAAATTTCAATTTTTTATGATTTTTTAAAAAAATGATTAATTTTCTAACCTAAAAAAAAATTTTTACCAACTTTGAAAATTTTTTTAATTTTTTTGACAACACTTGGAATAAAACCATTTTCTCATATAAAACTAGAATATTTTAAGTTTCATTTAGAAAAAAAATCAAATCAAAATATTTAAAATTCAATTTTTTATGAATTTTTTAAAAAATGATTAATTTTTTAACCTAAGAAAATGTTTACCAACTTTGAAAATTTTTTTAATTTTTTTGGTAACACTTGGAATAAAACCATCTTTCTTAATTAAAATTAGAATATTTTAAGTTTCATTTAGAAAAAGAATCAAATGAACATCTTTAAAATTCAACTTTTTATGAATTTTTTAAGAAATGATTAATTTTCTAACCTAAAAAAATTTTTACCAACTTTGAAAATTTTTTTTAATTTTTTTCACAACACTTGGAATAAAACGGTCTTTTTTATATAAAATTAGAATGTTTTAAGTTTCATTTAGAAAAAAAAAATCAGCTTAAAATATTTAAAATTCAATTTTTTATGAATTTTTTAAAAAATGATTAATTTTCTAACCTAAAAAAATTTTTACCAACTTTGAAAATTTTTTTAATTTTTTTGATAACACTTGCAATAAAACCATTTTTTCATATAAAACTAGAATATTTTAAGTTTCATTTAGAAAAAAAATCAAATCAAAATATTTAAAATTCAATTTTTTATGATTTTTTTAAAAAATGATTAATTTTCTAACCTAAAAAAATTTTTTACCAAATTTGAAAATTTTTTTTTAATTTTTTTGACAACACTTGGAATAAAACAGTCTTTTTTAATTAAAATTAGAATGTTTTAGATTTCATTTAGAAGAAAATCAGATCAAAATCTTTAAAAATGAATTTTTGGTGAATTTTTTAAAAAATGATTAATTTTCTAACCTAAAAAATTTTTACCAACTTTGAAAATTTTTTTAATTTTCTTGACAACAGTTAGAATAAAACGGTCTTTTTGATGTAAAATTAGAATATTTTAAGTTTCATTTAGAAAAGAACCCAAATCAAAATCTTTAAAAATGAATTTTTGATGAATTTTTAAAGTTATTTTTCTTAAGTTAAAAAAATGTCAAAAATTTTTAACCAACTTTGAAAATTTTTTTAAATTTCTTTGACAACAGTTGCAATAAAACGGTCTTTTTTATATAATTAGAATGTTTTAAGTTTCATTTAAAAAGAAATCAAATCAAAATCTTCAAAATTCAATTTTTTATGAATTTTTTAAAAAATGATTAATTTTCTAACCTAAAAAAATTTTACCAATTTTGAAAATTTTTTAAATTTTTTTGACAGCATTTGGAATAAAACCATCTTTTCTAATTAAAATTAAAATGTTTTAAGTTTCATTTAGAAAAAAAATCAAATAAAAATCTTTAAAATTCAATTTTTTATGAATTTTTTAAAAAATGATTAATTTTCTAACCTAAAAAAAAATTTTACCAACTTTGAAAATTTTTTTAATTTTTTTGACAACATTTGAAACAAAACCATCTTTTTTATATAAAATTAAAATGTTTTAAGTTTCATTTAGAAAAAAAATCAGCTCAAAATATTTAAAATTATTTTTTTTATGAATTTTTTAAAAAATGATTAATTTTCTAACCTAAAAAAATTTTTTACCAACTTTGAAATTTTTTTTAATTTTTTTGATAACACTTGGAATAAAACGGTCTTTTTTATATAAAATTAGATTGTTTTAAGTTTCATTTAGAAAAAAAATCAGCTCAAAATATTTAAAATTCAATTTTTTATGAATTTTTTAAAAAATGATTAATTTTCTAACCTAAGAAAATGTTTACCAACTTTGAAAATTTTTTAAATTTTTTTGACAACACTTGGAATAAAACCATCTTTTTTAGTTAAAATTAGAATGTTTTAAGTTTCATTTTGAAAAAAAAAAATCAGCTCAAAATATTTAAAATTCAATTTTTTATGAATTTTTTAAAAAATGATTAATTTTCTAACCTAAAAAAAATTTTTACCAAATTTGAAAATTTTTACCAACTTTGAAAATTTTTTTAATTTTTTTGATAACACTTGGAATAAAACTGTCTTTTTTATATAAAATTAGAATGTTTTAAGTTTCATTTAGAAAAAAAATCAAATGAAAATCTTTAAAATTCAATTTTTTATGAATTTTTTAAGAAATGATTAATTTTCTAACCTAAAAAAAATTTTACCAACTTTGAAAATTTTTTTAATTTTTTTGACAACACTTGGAACAAAACTGTCTTTTTTATATAAAATTAGAATGTTTTAGGTTTCATTTAGAAAAAAAATCAAATCAAAATTTAAAAAAATGAATTTTTGGTGGATTTTTAAAGTTGACCGACTTTCAAAAAAGTGAAAAAAGTAAGTAAGACTCGTGCTAATATTAGTTCTATTAGACACCATATCTTCATAAATCAAGATGCCAAAAGATTTTATTAATAGATACATATCATCTATACTGTCTATCATTACGACCTAATTTCTTAAATTGAAACGTATTTTTAAGATGGTTTTATAAAAAATTGGTCGAAATAATAAATAAAAATTGACACCAAAGTAAAAAAAATTTTTTATAAATGATCTGTGAACATACCATCAGACATATCTCCACTAGAAGCAGTACTTGATGGTGTATGTTGTTGCCATTGCATAGGTTCCTCCAAACAAGTAGTCTTCCATAATTCTAATTTGCCGTAAAGTATGCTACCGCCCTGGAAGAAAAGAAAATACAACTTAGTACTCATGTCTGGTTGTTGTTGTTTAAGCAATAGTCCTTGAGCAATATCCATTCTACTATTAGAGAATAAATGGATGTCGATAATTCATAAGCGTTTCAAAATACCCCTTTAACCTACTTGGACGTAATTATTCCGAGAGGCGGTGGTTTTTGCAATTACAAGGACGCGAGATGAAGCCTGACATCATTCGGTTCTCACGGTGATGTTTGAGTCACCCGCGTAAAAATTAACTTTGCGGTTTCGATTTTACGTCAGGTTATTTTGAGTGGGTACCGCGGTTGTTTATGAACAAGTGCGTCGCGTCGCTTCGCCTCGCATACCAAAGGCGAATTTTTCGCGCGGACGCCGAAAGTGGGCCACTTTCTCCGACCGGTGACTCTCCTAAGACCGTCTTCTTCTTTCGTTTCGTTTACGACGACTTTTACCGACTCGACTGGTTTGTACGCCAATCGTGGGCTGTTTACGACCGCGCCCTTTTCTTCGATAAAAATGCAATGTTAAAAATGCAACGTTAAAAATGCAACTTTAAAAATGCTATGGTATGACTATTTTAAGAAGTTGTTCAAGGGTACTTATGCACGATCTCCACGTTATTTTTAAATTAAAGAAATGCTCGAGAAATAACAATCGATTGATTTATGAAATATGTATTATATTTCTAAAGGAGACCTTCGATCTCCTTGAGAAATATGCAAAGTTGAGCTTAATGGGTGCTATTTAAATCTGTAACAATAAAGTCGGTTTCTTATTGAAGCAATAAGCAACAAGCAACATTGTTACTTGGTGATATTTAACATTGAATTTGTAAAATTCAAGCTTGTTTCTCGAATTAGAGTAACTTGATATTGCAGTTCAAAATGAAATTGTACCAAGAAGAGAAAAATTTTAGAGCAAGTTTGTAATGTCACGTCTTTAAGTGTTTCGAATTGTTTAAGGAATTTTTAACTTCAAATAATCATTTGGAGGGTTAGTGAATGGGTCCAATGAATAAAGAGTAAGGGATGATCATTAGGAAAGTTTTAAAAAGACTCATTGAGTTATTGTGTTTTTTTTTTTAATTTAGCTAATGGGGGATGATTGAGCATATGGCTTGCTGACCTCCAAAGTTATGGGAATTATCCGTAAAGAATTAGCCGTCTTAAAAAAACTCGCTTCGTGTACGAAACTGGTCC
Source organism: Digitonthophagus gazella (assembly GCA_036711955.1). Taxonomy (NCBI): domain Eukaryota; kingdom Metazoa; phylum Arthropoda; class Insecta; order Coleoptera; family Scarabaeidae; genus Digitonthophagus; species Digitonthophagus gazella. The sequence continues at coordinate 30,881,696 of JASCIT010000002.1, forward strand.
TGTTTTCGAAAAAATAATCAATGGTTAGGAATACTCAAAATGATCATTTACCCCTCTCCAAGGGTAAAAGTTACTTCAGGGAGAATTCGTGTTTTTAAGTTAATCTCGAATTGAATCTCCAATTGAGTCTTTCTCGCAGAGAATCTCTCACGACAATCTTCTTCGCGCTATCGAAGTTTTATCTTTTGTGTTGGGTTAACTTTTCTTTGAGTGGGCTCTTAGCAGACACTTAACGAAAAGTTGGATAAAGTTTTAGCTGGTTGACAATTATTTTCCTATTAATTTTGGCGTTTGTGTTCATATGATCAAGACTATGCGCGCTCTTCTCTAGTGATTATTCTACCAGAGACATATCCCTAGCAATACGACGTCCACTGAGCACATAAACGCAGCTAAACGAGAGTTTGGTGTGGTCAGTTTTGCAGATTTCTTTATTTCATTGCCACAGTTAAGGTTTCTCCTGCTAAGTAATCGTCCGTTCGAAATCGGTGAATTATCAATCCGAATTGCTTTGGTTATTATTCGAATTTGGTTAATTTCCTGTCCAAGCCTTAGGCTGACCGTACACTAGAACCGAACTCAGAATAGTGGTCGTCTATCGGCAGAATGTATCTGACCAACGTCCTACCAATCCAAAATTATGAACAAGCGTCTGCTCACATACACTAGATCCGACTAAATAGACGCACATACCCAGATTTTTTGAATTAGTCGGATGAAGTATTTGTTTCTTTTGTAATTTTGTTACTTAAAATTTAGTTCATGAACGAAACTATGGTCATACAGACATTAGACAGCTTCCTTCATCTCCTTCAATTATTTGTGGAGATGATGAAACTCTTCTTTTCTGTTCCTCTCTTGTAAGATAGGGCTAACCCAACACTTTCTTCCTCTTTGCACCCTTCGTTTTATGAGATAGGAGTTTTCCATTAAATAAAACAATTTACCACTCATCCTCACAAACCCAAGCCTAATGAGAATATTACTATTATTGTCGGCTGTTTTTAAGTCGGTTGCAATGTACGAAGTTTGCTTAGCCGACTTAGTTGGTCATTAAACGGACGACCCTTGAAGTCGGCCGAGTTCGGTTCCAGTGTACGGTCAGCTTTAGTGCAAGGACCCACCATTTCCAGAAGGTTTGACTGAGTTAAAGAGTTAAAAACCTTGGCCTTGTGGTAGGGCTACAACTTCCCCGATTATTACAAATCTAAAGTTACGAAAGAAAGGGTTTGCATTAATATCTTTCTTTTGATGGTATAATTTCACTTTGGAAAGTCCTCTTCCCATAAGAGTCTATCCTCACGATACCACAGCTCGTGAATATGACATTCAATCTCCCTATGATTAGTATATAATGTTGCAAGGATGTAATCTAGTAATATCTAGATGCTCCTATAAAAATATATGGAGGCAATCTTAACCCTTATAGTGCCGGGCGAAATCGAAGTGCCTATGCTAAGATAACCAGCCGAATTTGTCACGATTTTACCAAGGTTTGGAAAAAGGCTCATGAAAACCAAACAAAAAAACAGTATTTACACAATTCCCAAAGCAGAGTAACGGACAAAATAGATATACTGTAGTAAAACGCTACAAAGTGCGAGCCGATATAACGACCCTGGCATTTTTCGCCAGTGCAACAAAGGCCGATATATCGGCTTCCGGCACTATAAGGGTTAAGGAGTCAATGTCCTGGTGACGTGTTGTAGTGTCATGAGAATAGACCACAACTTTGGACAAACTCTATCATCTCCCTCTCCAAGGTGTAAGTTCATTTTGAAAATTCCTCTTTTTGTAAGAGTCTATTCCCACGATGCAACAGGGCTTTAACATGACATTCAAAGGATGTCATTTTACCATTTCTGCCGAGAATGTTGCCGCTGTGCGCGATAGTGTGCATAAGGATCCGCGACAGTCAATTTCACGTTATCTTGCATTTGGATTTGGGCATGCATCTGTATAAGATCCAGCTGACACAAGAGCTCAAAGTAAACGACCATAGACAACGCCGTATCTTCGCGGATTGAGCAGTTGGAAGTCGACCCCGATTTTGGTCGAAAAATCATCTTCAGCGATGAGGCACATTTTTGGATAAATGGTAATGTTAACAAGCAGAATTGCCATTATTGGGTCGAGAACAGTCAACAGGAGGTCCACCAGGTTGCAATGTATCCAGCAAATGTAACTGTTTGGTGTGGATTTTGAACTGGAAGCGTCATCGGGACGTACTTTTTCGAGAACGACGATGGTATAGTCATCACGGTAAACAGCGAATGATACAGATCCATGATAACCAACTTTTTTTGGCCTAAAATCGACAATATGGATGTCAAGGATATGTGGTTTTGATCACGTATGGATATCTGGTTTGGATATGATCTTCTGCACGAGCGCTTCGGAGGAATGGTTATCTCGCGCGGGGGTGACATCAACTATCCACCGAGATCGTGTGATTTAATCTCATTCGATTATTTCTTGTGAGGTTTTCTTAAATCGCAGGACTACGCACAAAAACACAAAACATTGATGACCTTAAAGTTAACATACGTCAAGCCATCGATGAAATACAGCCCGATTTGTGCGTCAGAGTAATTAAAAATTGGATTTTTCGTATGCGCTCCATCAAGCAAAGTCGCGGTGGCCATTTGAATGATGGTATTTTCCATACATAAAGCCTTCGACTACTCTTTCAAACAAAAAATAAATTTCGTTTATACTTCTCACACAACTTGCTTTATTACACTTTAAAGATCGAGTGCGCTTATTAGCGGAACCTTTATTTGGAGGCAATCTTGAGGAGTCAATGCCATGTTGACGTCTTAAGCTTGGCGTCGATTTTAGCCGAATCGCGTCGAATCAAAGCGCGTCGAAACGAGTCGCGTTTTTCCATCGTGCGTTTATTAAAGACGAATCGAATCGAATCGAATTGACCAGTCGATGTCGTTGCACCTCGTGCGTGATGGACAGCTCGGATGAAGAAATGTTTCTATTTCAAATGTTTCTTGATGAAGAAGAAGCACGCATAAGAAAAAGAAAGCGCCGAGCACCCAAATACTGGGTCCATAGCATTAATACTAATAGGAGTATCTACGGCGAGTTTCACCATTTATTTTTAGACCTAATGAAGGACCCTATCAAATTTTTTGAGTATTTTCGAATGATTGCGAAAAGTTTTATAAATTACTGGATATAATTGAATTGAAGAAACAAACAACAAGATCTAGGATGTATTTTTGAACACGAGAGATCAACAGTTCTTCGTTCATTTTGGCACGATCAAAATTGCATAGGGCGTCTGCACGGTCCACTCCTTCGCGTCGACAGAGGCGCACCGAATCGAGTCGAAACGTGCCACAGCGTTAATTCGCCTGACAACCAATTCGTACATGGAATTCGACTCGGGGCGTCCCGGTTCTTAGTTAATCGACGCAGTTTCTGTATAAATATATGGTAAGCGAATTATTGCGATTCGATTCGACTCAATTCGGCGAGCCTAGTGGACGCTAGGCTTTATAGTGTCGTGAGAATAGGCTATAACTTTGACTAGATAGACTAACTTTGATAGACTAACTCTAGCATCTCCCTCTCAAAGGTGCAAGTCCATTTTGGAAATTCCTCTTTTCGTAAGAATCTATTCCCACGATACAACATGACTTTAACATGATATTCAAAGGATATGTCATTTTCCCTATGATTAGGATCCAATGTTGTATGAATGTAGTGCAGCAACATTTAGATGCTTCCATAAAAATATATGGAGGCAAACATGAGGAGTCAATGTCAGTTTGAGGTCTTGTAGTATCATGAGAATAGACCCTAACTTTGAACTAAATCTAGCATCTCTCTTTTCAAGGCGCAAATCCACTTTGGAAATTCTTCTTTAAATAAGAGTCTATTCCCATTATACTACAAAACTTCAACATGATATTCAGACGATTTTATCCTCCTTATGATCAGCATACAATATTGCATGAATGTAGTATAACAACGTCTAAATGCTCCAATAAGAAGATTTCGAAGCAACCTTGAAACTTCAATGTTCAGACGTTCTATAGTTTCATGGGAAACCCTAATTTTGGATTTGTTTTAGCATTTATTAAAGATGCAATTATATTTTGAAATGTAGTACAGAAGCAATATCGAAGTGCTCTAGTATTAAATACAATGTTTTATAAAACATCACCAAAGAGCAAGCAAAGAATAACTTGTGACTATTCGCTATAGTTACTCATTGCCTCATTGTGAAACTTTTCTAAGATTTATTACACAAAGCCGTTGTGAAAAAAGAAACCGTTAACTTTTCACGATCGCCTTTTAATTCAACACTTATACTCAATTACCAAGAAAGTCTACTTTTCCATCATCCCATTTAAGTCGTTATATATAATTGTTACCTGAAGCGTTCTCTTGGTGAACTCCTCCTCGGTCATATTGACGAGGGCGTAACCATCCACGTTCCATTGCTCGGGATTGACGGCGGGAAGGTTGTGTTCCCGACAGGCGAACTCCAGCCACGACAACACGTTCCCGGTTGTCCACTTTAAGATATCTGCGGAAAGGTAAAAGAAATAAAAGAAGTAACTTTACACAACGCGTCCTTGGAATATCGTCTAGAGCCGCGCCTGTTTCGGTAGCGAATTAAGTGCGTAGGTGAACGTATTTCCCTATCGCTGTCATCGAAGAATGTCGCGCAAGGCTAAAGGGAGCGGTCGCGTAAAAACAATTTGCGTTATCAGTACCGCTCCCAACGCCAAATCATTAACTCATCTTGTATTGGCGCCGGTTTATAACATCTAACTAACTATAACAACTAAGGTTTGACCACGCCTCAAAACGACTGTTGGAATGCTATTTCTATTGTTTCCAGAGGCTATTACGTTGCTAATTGTACTCCGTAACGGACAGTGTGATACCGATAGGATTTCGATTTATATGAATTTGTTGCCGTCGGTAACAGGAATTGTGTAACGGTTTAATTAATTAGATCTTAGATTTAAAATCTTAGAATTCATTTTAATGAATTCCAATTCAGAGAGAATTCCAAGAAGTGGTATTTAGGAGTAATAGAAACTTACCAGAAGAAATGTTTAGCTCCGAACAAGTTTTGGCAACTTCTTCTTTGATTTGTTCCATGGCTAAATTTAAAACCGGTTCCATTAAAACTTGGGTGTTATCATCCGGTTCTTCCATTTTGATGTGATTGGTATTAATTGACATGAATTCAAAATCAAGGGGTTTGATGTTGTATTTCTTCTGGAAGCTGGTATCTCGTAACACTTGTCGAAGTAATTGGTGGTCTTGAGGGGTTGATTGGGGTACAATTTGAGACTCCACGGTGTTGTAATTAAGAATACTAAAATCTACTGTGCTTTCTTGTTTTACTGGTTTGTTCTCCACAAGAGAATTTTGTAAAAGCTCGAAAACATCTGGAGTGGGTGATACAGATTCTTGTTTTATTTGAGTGTGAAAATCATCTTTTACGTATCGATAATCATCTCTTGGAGAATTGTATAAAGAAACATCTGGTGAAGTATAAACGTCTTGATATGGTGAGAGTAATTGTGGTGAATATGGAGATAAAGCTCCGATTGGAGAATTAGCGTGGTAATTTTTAGAAGAAGGAACTTCTAAATATGTACTACAATTTGGAGATTCTGGGAGAAGTTTTTGAAAATCCGGACCGAGATTTATATCTTTATCTTCATCCGGTGGATTGGGGTAAAATGTAGTAAATATTTTTGGTTTTTCTAATTCCGAAGGTGGGGAATATAAAAGCGTAGATGGTGATAAAGGTGTATCTCCACCGGGTAAAAGTGATAAATCAAAATCAACGAAACTGTTGTAGTCACAGGGTGGAGTAAAACCGGCTGATGGAACAATTTGAGGCATCTGTAAAAAAAAAAGAAAAGAAGTTTTTATGGGATAACCTTTGACTGATGGGATAACAGATGTCGATGACCCGCGGGTTATCTTACGGTACAAATCGGAGCGCGAACCGTCCGAAAATATTTACCTTTACTTCGATCGAAATAGCAATGACCTAATCTCGAAAAATTACCATCTGAATGGTTAGGCTTCTTGCGTCAGAGAAGCCGTTTTCGAAGTCTCAATTTCGGATACTTACCAGACAACCAGAACCTATCGTCAACGGGATAAACAATGCACTAAGAGAACGCGCGCGGTTTGCAAGATTTTTATGCGGTTATCCACGGTTTATATTCAATGGGAAATAAGAAAAAGTGTTGTCGCAGATACATATACAAAGAAGCATACTTTATAAACGAAGAAACGACATTTTTACGTATTATATGACGTTAAAATTTCAAACCGCTTGAATGGGGATGCTATAAATAGGTCTGTGTTTATTTTGCGAACTCTGCGTAATCGTCAATGTGGTTTGTGACTGTTTATACTTATCCAAAGCCAATAATTTTACTAATTTACATTATTACTAGTGTGGTTTTATTTTTAGTTTTTTTCTAAAAAAAAAATTATTGTTTTTGGTTGAAGTGATCAACATTTTGGCAACTTTGGTGGAAGCTTTACGAATTTAGTAAGTTTTTGGTGGAATTAAAAAAAAAAATTGGTAAGTTTTTGGTGGAATTTTTACAAATTTTGTAAGTTTTTTGGTGGAATTTTTAAAAAATTCATTATTTTTGGTAGAATTATTAAAAATTTTAGTAACTTTGGTGGAATTTTTATGAATCTACTAAGTTTTGAATTTTCAAGGTTTTAGTTAATTTTTAATGAAATTGTTTCTAATTTGATTGATTTTTTTGTGGAATTTTAAAAGAATTTGGACATTTTGGTGGAATTTTAAAAAAATTTTGTAAATTTTTGGTAGAATTGTTAAAAATGTTGACAATTTCGGTGTAATTTTTAGGATTTTTCTAAGTTTTTGGTGGAATAAAAAAAATTCAGTAAGTTTTGGGTGTAGTTGTTAAATATTTTAAGAGCTTTGGTGGAATTTTTGCGAATTTTATTCATTTCTGGAGGAATTTTAAAAAAATTCAGTGTTTTTGGTAAAATTCTTATGTATTTAGTAAGTTTTTGGTGGAATTTTTAAAAAATTCAGTATGTTTTTGGTGGAATTATCAAAAATTTTGATAACATTGGTGGAATTTTTTAAATTTTATTCATTTCTGGTGAAATAAAAAAATCAGTGTTTTTGGTAAAACTCTTATGAATTTAGTAAGTTTTTGGTGGAATTTTTATAAAATTCAGTATGTTTTTGATGGAATTGTTAAAAATGTTGACAATTTCGGTGTAATTTTTAGGATTTTTGTAAGTTTTTGGTGGAATAAAAAAAATTCAGTAAGTTTTGGGTGTCGCTGTTAAATATTTTAATAGCTTTGATGGAATTTTTGCGAATTTTACTCATTTCTGGTGGAGTTTTAAAAAAATTCAGTGTTTTTGGTAAAATTCTTATGTATTTAGTAAGTTCTTGGTGGAATTTTTAAAAAATTCAGTATGTTTTTGGTGGAATTATCAAAAATTTTGATATCACTGGTGGAATTTTTGCGAATTTTATTCATTTCTGGTGGAATAAAAAAAAATCAGTGTTTTTGGTAAAATTCTTATGAATTTAGTAAGTTTTTGGTGGAATTTTTGCAAATTGTATTAATTTTTGGTGGAATTTTTAAAAAATTCAGTATATTTTTGGTGAAATTATCAAAAATTTTAATATCACTGGTGGAATTTTTGCGAATTTTATTCATTTTTGATAGAATTTTTAAAAAATTCAGTGTTTTTTATGGAATTTTTACGAATTTAGTAAGTTTTTAGTGAAATTTTTCCAATTTTATTAATTTTTGATGGAATTTTTATAAAATTCAGTATGTTATTGATGGAATTGTTAAAAAGGTTGATAACTTTGGTGGAATATTTATTAACTTTAATCATTTTTGATGGAATTGTTAAAAATATTGGTAATTTTAGTAGAATTTTTATGAATTTAGTAAGTTTTTGGTAGTATTTTTTAAAAATCAGTAAGCTTTTGGTGGAATTATTCAACATTTTTGTAGCTTTGGTGGAAAATTGAAAAAATTTAGTAAGTTTTTGGTAGAATTGTTAAAAATGTTGACAATTTCGGTGTAATTTTTAGGGTTTTTGTAAGTTTTTGGTGGAATAAAAAAAATTCAGTATGTTTTGGGTGTAGTTGGTAAATATTTTAATAGCTTTGGTGGAATTTTTGCGAATTTTATTCATTTCTGGTGGAATAAAAAAAAAATCAGTGTTTTTGGTAAAATTCTTATGAATTTAGTAAGTTTTTAGGGGAATTCTTGCAAATTGTATTAATTTTTGGTGGAATTTTTAAAAAATTCAGTATATTTTTGGTGGAATCATCAAAAATTTTGATATCACTGGTGGAATTTTTGCGAATTCTGTTCATTTTTGATGGAATTTTTTAAAAATTTAGTGTTTTTTATGGAATTTTTACGAATTTAGTAAGTTTTTAGTGAAATTCTTCCAATTTTATTAATTTTTGATGGAATTTTTATGAATCTACTAAGTTTTTGGTGGAATTTAAAACAAAATTGGTAAATTTTTGGTAGAATTTTTACAAATTTTATAAGTTTTTTGGTGGAATTTAAAAAAAATTCATTATTTTTGGTAAAATTATTAAAAATTTTAGTAACTTTGGTGGAATTTTTATGAATCTAATAAGTTTTTGATGGAATTTCCATGGTTTTAGTTAATTTTTAATGAAATTGTTTCTAATTTGATTGATTTTTGGTGGAATTTTAAAAGAATTTGGACATTTTGGTGGAATTTTTAAAAAATTTGGTAAGTTTTTGGTGGAATTATCAAAAATTTTGATAACATTGGTGGAATTTTTGCGAATTTTATTCATTTCTGGTGGAATAAAAAAAAATCAGTGTTTTTGGTAAAATTCTTATGAATTTAGTAAGTTTTTAGTGGAATTCTTGCAAATTGTATTAATTTTTGGTGGAATTTTAGAAAAATTCATTATTTTTGGTAGAATTATTAAAAATTTTAGTAACTTGGGTGGAATTTTTATGAACCTACTAAGTTTTTGATGGAATTCTTAAGCTTTTAGTTAATTTTTTATTAAATTGTTTCTAATTTGATTGATTTTTGGTGGAATTTTAAAAGAATTTGGACATATTGGTGGAATTTTTTAAAAATTTGGTAAGTTTTGGGTAGAATTGTTAAAAATGTTGACAATTTCGGTGTAATTTTTAGGATTTTTGTAAGTTTTTGGTGGAATAAAAAAAATTCAGTAAGTTTTGGGTGTAGTTGTTAAATATTTTAATAGCCTTGGTGGAACTTTTGCGAATTTTATTCATTTCTGGTGGAATTTTAAAAAAAATTCAGTGTTTTTGGTAAAATTCTCATGTATTTAGTAAGTTTTTGGTGGAATTTTTAAAAAATTCAGTATGTTTTTGGTGGAATTATCAAAAATTTTGATAACACTGGTGGAATTTTTGCGAATTTTATTCATTTTTGATGGAATTTTTAAAAAATTTGGTGTTTTTTATGAAATTTTTACGATTTTAGTAAGTTTTTAGTGAAATTTTTCCAATTCTATTAATTTTTAATGGAATTTTTATAAAATTCAGTATGTTTTTGATGGAATTGTTAAAAAAGTTGATAACTTTGGTGGAATTTTTATTAACTTTAATCATTTTTGGTGGAATTGTTAAAAATGTTGGTAATTTTGGTGGAATTTTTACGAATATAGTAAGTTTTGAAATTTTACCAATTTTATTGATTTTCGGTGGAGTTTTTAAAAAATTCACTAAGTTTTTAGTAGAATTGTCTCCAAATTTAATAATTTTTGGTGCAATTATATTCAATTTAACTAACTTTTGTGGAATTTTTATTATTACTTTTTTATTTTTGTGAAATTTTTAAGAATCTAATCAATTATTGACGAAATTGATCTTAATTTTAGTATATTTTTTAAAAATTTAGTTTTTGGTGAAATTGTTAAAAATTGCTTTGGTGGAATTTTTACAAATTTTATAAGTTTTTGGTGGAATTATTAAAAATTTTAGCAACTTTGAATTTTTACAAATTTACTTAGATTTTTGATGATATTTTCAAGAATTTAATTAGTTTTTAGTGAAATTTATTCGAATTTTAGCTCTGCGTAAATTAAATATTTGATGATTATTAATAAACCGATCGCATTGACATTTCATGTGGCATTAGCGTGGTTAGAATAATAAATAACGTTTATGAAAATTGAACCAACTTTTATCGGCCCAAATCGAAAATGACGGAAAACGGGAACTTCGTTTAGGGCTTAAATCGGCCGTTTCGGGTCCAAAGAAGCCCCGATTCGCATATAACGTTGCGTTATAAAGCCGTTTAGGTTAGTCGGAAGCAGAGTCGCGGAGCCGGTGGCTTTTTGGACAAAAAAATGACAATAAAACCAAGTAAACATTTATTAAGAAATGATATTGGTTTTTATGGAAAATTACGTTACATTATTATTCCTAAATTCTTAAAACACTCGTAAACCGAGAACGTAAAAAAATCGTAAAAATTAATTTAAATTACATGAATGCAAATACCTACTAAGTAAATGGAATAAGTAAAGAGCACTCACCGATAAGTTCTGTCATTTTTACAACCTCAACAATCACCGACTAACCTACCGAGCAGTTTTAATCGGCCGCAAGGACTACGGAAAGTCCTTTAACATCCGCGTGCACGGATCGTTCGTTGAACTTACCTCTCTATTATTTTTTAGGCGCCTTACCTTGACAACTTGAAAATTACGCGGTTGTGCTTTTTAAAATTCCCGCTCGGTTCGGTCGGTTCGCGAGAGACGGTCTCGCGGAGAGACAGACGCCTTCGGTCCGATTCTCTACGCAATCGGCGTCGAACAATGGGATTTTTCCCGGCTCCGTCGAGACATTACGAAAAGCCGGCATAAATTACGACGTCACGCCGTCTTTGCGAATATAATTTACGATCGCGAGCAGAACGCGCCTTTTGTACTGGTTCGGGTTTTCCCATACGGTGGGAGCCGCGATTGAGTGTGTTATGTAACGTAACTCGTTCGCAAAGTGATCTAAATTAATTATGTTTATTAGGAGGTTATTAACGATGAATACTAAATCTATAGTCTAAAATAAGTTGTGTTTAGATTGGTGGTATATATATTTTTTTGTAGGTTTAATGAAGGTTTTTAGTACGAAAATATAGTTGTTTTTTTAAAGATTTTGTAAATGTTTCCTCTAGAATTCTAGATAAATAAATAAGAATATATCGGATATTTGGTTATTAGAAAAAGTTTTGATTGAAGTTTTCAAAAGAAGATATGAAGTGAATTAAGTCTAGAAGTAACATTAGCACTAACTCTAGCACTAGAGATAGAACTATTTAGGAGCTTTCGTGATGATATTTTGTGGCTCAGGGTCATAGTAGTATTAAATTAATAGGAAATAAAAGCAATGTTAACGATGATAAAATCATTTATTACTGCTTTTGGTGCGATTCGAATTTCGGTCAAAATTTTACTATGTGATCGCATATAGAGAAAGTCTTAGAATTCACTCTAAGACTTTTGACAGCTGTTCATGTTTCTCTAGACTTGTTAAAGTAATTTTTTAATCCTTATTCATCCGATTACCCTAATCCCTATTAACCTCAAAAATTTTATTACACTGATAGAAATGTACATTTGTAAGTTAGAAATAAGATGCGAGGCTAACCTATCTGCGATCAGCTAATGAAAATATATGTGTTTCTACGCTCATTATATTAATAATTGACGTTGTGCCTGATGACGGACACAGATTTGTCCGAAATTAGAATCACACCAACAGCAAAAATAAATAGTTGATTTTATCATCGTTAATATTGATTTTATTTCCTATTAATAGGAGCTTTCGGGTTTCTTGTGAGTTTTGAAAATACGTTTGAGGTTTTAGGTGTCACGCTGCAACCTTCTTTAGAAACTTTGATCTTGTTGTAGTCTTATTTCAGTTAATACTGACCGTAAAAGCTTTTGTATTTATAAGACATCAAATTTTTTATAAAACTATTGGTTGTATGTAAAGTACAAGTTTCTGTTTTCAGGTTTAATTTGTTTCGACTTATGGGAGGAAAGCGTTTTTGACTTGGATGTTTAAGTAATTAACAATATGATAAATGTGATCGTTCTAAAAGTACCAAATGCTGGGATAATTTTTTATAGAAAAATCCTAAATTGCCTCATGAAGAGAAAAATGTAAGATCAAGCCCTTTTTTTGTGCATCGAGGCTTGATATTGCATATTTTCCTTCGTGAGGTAATTTAGGATTTTTCTATAGTACTGTTGCAGTTCTTATACTAGTTTTCTATAGTACAATGTAGAAAAAGATGTAAGATCAAGCCTTGTTTTCGTGCCTCGGGGTTTGATTTCGCATCTGTCTCTTTATGAGGTAATTTGGGATTTTCCTATAGTACTGTAGTAGTTCCTGTACTTGTTTTCTATAGTACTAGTAGAGGAAGACGTAAGATCCAGTTCCGTTTTCGTGCTTCGGGGCTTGATACTACATTCTTCTCATCATGAAGCAATTTAGGATTTCCTTTTAATACTGTAGTAGTTCCTATAGTAATTTCCTATAGTACTAATAGAAAAAAAATGTAAGGTCAAGCCTCGTTTTCGTTCCTTGGGGCTTAATTTCGCATTTTTTTTTCTTCATGAGGTAATTTGGGATTTTCCTATAGTACTGTAGTAGCTCCTGTACTTGTTTTCTATGGTACTAGTAGACGAAGATGTAAGATGAAGTTCCGTTTTCGTGCTTTGGGGCTTGATACTACATTCTTCTTAGCATGAAGCAATTTAGGATTTCCTTTTAATACTGTAGTAGTTCCTATAGTAATTTCCTATAGTACTAATAGAAAAAAATGTAAGATCACGCCTCGTTTTCGTTCCTTGGAGCTTGATCTTGTATTTTTTCTCTTCATGAGACAATTATATCTCGCATTTTTTCTCTTCATGAGACAATTTAGAATTTTTTTCTAGTATTATAGTAGTTTCTATAGTAATTTCCTATAGTACTAGTAAAGAAAGATGTAAGATAAATCCCCGTTTTCGTTCGTTGGGGCTTGATATTGCATCCTTTTCTTCGTGAGGCCATTTAAGATTTTCCTTTAGTACTGTAGTAGTTCCCATATTTGTTTCTTATAGTACTAGTAGAAAAAGATGTAAGATCAAGCTTTGTTTTCGTGCTTCGAAGCTTGATTTTCATCTTTCTCTTCATGAGGCAATTTAAGATTTTCTTATAGTACTGTAGTAATTTCTATGCTTGTTTTTTATAGTACTAGTAGAAAAAAATGCAATACCAAGCCTCGTTTTCGTTCCTTGGGGCTTCATCTTGCATCTTTTTCTTCATCAGACAATTTGGAATTTCCTTTTAGTACTGTAGTAGTTCATATAATAACTTCCTATAGTACTAGTAGAGAAAGATGTAAGAGCAATACCCGTTTTCGTGCTTTGGACTTAATATTGCATCCTTCTCTTCACGAGGCAATTTAAGATTTTTCTATAGTACTGTAGTAGTTCCTATAATACGAGTAGAGAAATATGTAAGTCCCCTTTTCTTGGTACGGGGCTTGTATGTATGTATATAGGAAGCGGGAGGGCATGCCCTAGATGGCATGCCCTAGATGGCATGCCCTAGATGGCATGCCGTACTTAGGCCCCATTCCGCCCTTTGTCAACCTCCCTCTCACTCAATCTGTTTACATCAATCAGTCTAGAGATTTATGAAAGGTTAGGATGTAGCTCAGAGATGCGTTGTGTTCCTAATTCCATCCATGGTTGGCCAGTCGTCACCCAAGTCCCTTAATCTAAGGCCCTTGAACCTTAAGATTCGAGCAATCACATAGGATGTGCTTCACAGTCTCATCGTCTTGCTACCAAACACGATATAAAGGCATAGGGGCAAACCCTAAATTATAAAGGTACTTATTGACCTTAGAGTGTCCCGTAAGGAGCCTTGGCCTCGGGGCTTGCTATTGCATCTTTTTTTTTTTTTTTTTCATGAGACAATTTAGGACTTTTTTATAGCACTGCTATCATAAGATTTTTATGATAGCAGTGTTATAAAAATTCTATTCCTCAACAAGTACTCGGCCTTGACATAACCCAACTCTCAATCGCCGAAATCCAAGTTAAATGGTTAGATACCCTAGGTTGCCCTTTTTTAATACTAACTCACCCCACCTTAACACAACCTTCAACAGCCGAAAACCATATCGAATAGACACGTAATAACAGCCCAGGAATGCTTTTGAACAACAATTACTTAGCTCATCTAAAACTAAATCACAACCGCTGTCTCTACTTTCTCAATTAAAACTCAGCTTAAAAATTAAGAATGATTTTCGAACAATAATTGGTACTCTTGAAGTGTGGATTACGAAAAATATCTAATTTGAGATTCTACTGCATTGTAATTGCTGAAGATATAAAAATCCTTTGCATATTTTTCTTTTCAGGTTTATTCTTGATGAGGGAATGTAAAAGCTTAAAGACTTTTGGTGTACACAATATAGATTCTTGATCTATCTGACTGTGAATGTGAAAATCTTTAATATACCAATATGTATGACTAATTTTTCGTTTTTTGTTCTGTGTGGCAAGTTTAACTTTACAGCCACGATTTTTTTTAACTTTCCCCCTTTTTGCCAATGGATTTTTTATTAATATAAATTTTTTGTTGTGAAAATCTTTTCTAATGTACCAATACTCATGACTAATTTGTGACTAATTTCGTCTTTTGCAATGTGTAGTGGCTTTACCTTTACTTCCACGATTTTTTTAACTTTCCCCCTTTTAATAAATTTGAGTTTAAAAATCTATACCATCTACAAATATTCTTTCAATTTTAAGCGAGAATTTAAGGTCACTTGAAAGGTTGGTGTGAATTTTTTAATAGATACATATTTTTTATTTCAAATTGGTTTACGATGTTTTAATTTTAACTTTACTTTTTAGAATTTCCAAATGAAAAATTATAAATCAATTATTACATATAATTAAGTTGAATATTACATATTCCAAAAATTACAAATTGCATTTTAATCACGTAGCATAATTGAAGCATGTTATTTTCAAGACGAATAAAAGAGAAAATTCTGTATATAAAAATTACTTTTTTTAATAAATTAAAAAATATATAACTTTAAGAAAACTTCTTTTATATAGACTCATATCTATAAATACGAAGATATTTCATGACCTACAAAATTACCAGATTTGTACACATGCAACTTTCTTTGGGAATTACTGAATTTCGATTTGTTCATTTTACAATTTGATAAATTCATTTGAAATTTGGAAAATTCTATTTTCAAAAATCCCAAAAAAGAAATTACAAGTTCATTATTACATATAACTATCTTTAAAGTGAGGGGCTTTTACTTCTGACTGCGCAAATAAGTTGATTATTGCATAGTCCAGAAGTTACACTGTGTACTTTAAAGACGTGGCATAATTGAAGCTTATTTCCCAAACGAATAGAGGAGGAAATTCTACATACCTACAAATATTACTTTTTTTTTTAGAAAATATATGACTAAGGAAACATTTCCCAGGTAGATTCATATCTATAAATACGAAGATATTTCATGACTTGCAAAATCATCAGATTTCTCTACATGCAACTTTCTTTATTAATTTCTGAATTTCGGTTCATTTTACAATCAATAAATTCAATTGAAATTTAGAAAATTTTACATTCTTCTAATTGTTTGTAAATGCCTGATTTTGATTTTCTACGGTTTATTCTTTTTATTTTCTTATCTGTTTATTTTCCCTAGGTTTAATAATTATTACTTCATTAATTTTTTATTTGCACGATATTAAATTTCAAATAGCTTAATTAAAGATTTATAGATCATCTTTAATGATGATCTATAAAGCATTACCGAGGGAAAATGTCATACCATATATTATAGTTTATTATTTCCATAAAACACGACTATATAAATGGTATTTTTGTTGTGTCATAGCTTTTAAAGTACCATTTTATTACTTTCGATAAGTCGTCAGATAATGAAAGGAATTTACATACATTCCACATCTATAGATATCTTATTAAATTAAATTCCTTCAATCTTATTTATCTTATTAATTAATTAATCTATTTTATTTAGATTTAGTGATATTAAATAAGTTTAATGATATAATTTTTTAATTTATTATTTTTTTTAAGTTTTCCGAACATCTGCCTTCTTAGTGTCTTAATGGCTTTTTATGTAATCCGAGAATCTTAGTCTCGACGGACACCTGTGATAGGTTAAGGTAAGGAAACCGGTTTTCCAGCAATCGGCGAAACAGATACCATGAGGTTCCTAGAATATTTACAGTTGGTAACCCGGTAAGACGCGAATCTCGCGTCTTCGACGGTTTCAACGGTTGGCTCACATTCCGGCAACTTCTTTTTGCTCACCAGACGAGTGTGATTTTGTGCACAAAAATCGTTCTGCTATAAATAGAAACGTGGGTAGAAGTTGTTTTAGGAAATCCCGAGATGCTGAAGGCCGTAAACAATCTCCTTTCACGGTTTTCGTTAATTACTAAGTAACTAAATACTTAAATGATTCATTCGCGACATTTCAAGGGTGGTTGATCTTTCTATGAAGTATGGAAAAAAAAGTATGGAAAAAAGGGATGGGAAAGAAAGGATGGGAAAAAAAGGATGGGAAAAAAGGATGGGAAAAAAGGATGGGAAAAAAGGTATGACATAAAGTTTCGTAATCATGAAAGAAGGGGAAGCGTTAAAAAGTAAAATTCGGCGGTCAAACTTTCTCTTCTTCGGTCTTCTGAGAAATGACCTCGGTCAAATTCACCGTTCAGATTGCCTCATTTTTTGAAATCCGAATATAAAAATCCGAATATAAAAATCCGAATATAAAAATTCGAATATAACTCGTAATCATTCGATGTAAAGAGATTGTTTTTAACGTAAAAACCCCGATTAACTCGGTTTTCTTAACGCGTAGAAAGTTCGTTGTATAAGAGCGAAAACTTATTTTTGAACCGAGTACTAAATTGTGCTCTCAAGGAGAAAGTTGGACGATCGTTCTGGCGGAAATTGCAGGTTGCAAGTTGAAATTTGCCGACACGTTAACCGTTGCGTGCATAACTCTTTAATTTTTTTTTTTTTTTTTTTTGTTTTAACAACACAAATTATGTTAATCATCTTAATAAGTGATAATTTGAATTTGTTCCAAAGTCCGATTTTATTCGGTTTGTTTTGGGAGACAAAAAAATTAAATGATAAACGCTAATAGATAACCTAAAGGCTTATCTATTTCTTTCTTTAATTTTAAAGAAAGTTTTAATGTTAAGTTCACAGGTCGTTAAAGTCAAATCAAAGTAAGATAAATTTTGAAATGTTAAATTAGCTAAGTGAGTCATTTAAAGTACAAAAATTTATTTGAAGAAATTTAATGAGCAAGTGGAATTACCACATATAGATTTTAGATTAGATCTATACCCAAGTTTTCAAGGTTACGATGACTTGAAAGATCGTTTAGATTTACAATGACATCATCGTTTTTTCGGAGTAAGAAAAAAAGTTCAATGGAGATACTCCGTGAGAAACATCACATAGTTAATTACATAGGATAATTATGTATTATTTTCTTAAGGAGGAAATAACGATTACGCAAAATCTTTTTTCAAAGGTGTATTTGACGATCGGAATTGATTGATTGGGTTGATTGCGAAACGAGTTCTTGACGCCAGCAGAACAAGAGCAGGACCAACACGTGTTGGCCAATCTCTTTCAGCCGCAAGGACACATCAAAAACAATCGACTGGTTATGTAACGTTAATTATGTAAAGTACGAACGCCCACCGGTTTGAGTTTTTTTTTATCAAAACCGCTAAATATATCCTCTCTTATTTTTCTCAATTACTAAGAAATACTACCAAGAAAAAGAAAATATTCGAAGACTAAAACTTCACGGTTCGAAAGTTTACCAACCTTCGGAAAACCCCATAAAAAGAATTAATTAATTAACTTACCGAGTCGTCCATGGCGATGGTGTTACCGGTCAAAAGAACCATAATTTCTTCTCTGTTTAGAACTCGAAATAGTAGCACAATTCCTATTGTAGCAGGATAGGTTCAAAACACTCACTACGCGTTCTCGCTCGTTTTTGTAGCGATCATGTGTCTACAGGACGAGTAGAAGCTGCAGGTCCGCGCTTCTGGAATCTCTAGCTCGGAATGGTTGAGCTCGGTGCCCTACTTCGGCGTAAGAAGCGGTGAAAGACAACCGACTGAGAGGTGGTAAAGGCTATACGCTACGTTCTCAACTCGAATAGCCGAGTTGCGAGCAGGCGATTTTTGCTCGTTCTTCGTTGAATGGCACACCCGTACTGATTAAAAAAAATTCTCTTGGCGTCGGTGGTTTTATTGTGTTTGGTATTTCTTATCGAACGGAAATTATGATAGTAAAAATATTTTATACATACCTATATTTTATTAAATTTTATGTTTATGTATTTTTCTATTTATGTATACAGGGTGTCCTGGAAAATGTGGGAAATCTCTTGGATTCTAATAGAACATTAAAAAATATGATTACAAGTTCCCATAATTTTTTTTCCTAGCGGCCCTCCCCTCGGAGATACGGCGTCCTAAAAGAAGCCACTGGAAAACGTTTTTCTTGAATAAATTTCAAAGTACTTAATTTAATTTAATGAAAATTTAATATGATAAACAGTAGTAAGGACCTCTTAAAAAGATGACCTTAAAACATAATTAGTCTCTTTAGTTTACCAGGGGCGTACTAGGTTGTGCATTTTAAAGCTTACATTTTTAACACCCTGTATGGTAAGGAGTTAAAAAAAATAAATTTAGATACCTTGAATATTTAGCTAAAGAAAAGGTACTCTTATTAAGTGTCGATAAAATGAACCGTTTTCGAGAAAAAAATTGTAACAGAAACCATCAAGATTAAAAATTTATTAATATTTCGCATTTATAGTAACGTTACCATAGTAACGTTTGTAAAAACAGCGCTTTTTTAATACTGATGTTGCGGACAAAAAAATTAGTTCTATTTTTACAAACGTTACTATGGTACCTACGAAATATTAATAATTTTTTAATCTTGATGGTTTCTTTTACAATTTTTTTCTCGAAAACGGTTCATTTTATAGACACTGAATAAGAGTACCTTTTCTTTAGTTAAATATTCAAGGTATCTAAATTTATTTTTTTTAACTCCTTACCATACAAGGTGTTAAAAATGTAAGCATTAAAATGGACAACCTAGTACGCCCCTGGTAAACTAAAGAGACTAATTATGTTTTAAGGTCATTTTTTGAAGAGGTCCTTACTACTGTTTATCATATTAAATTTTCATTAAATTAAATTAAGTACTTTGAAATTTATTTAAGAAAAATGTTTTCCAGTGGCTTCTTTTAGGAGGCCGTATCTCCGAGGGGAGGGCCGCTAGGAAAAAAACTTATGGGAACTTGTAACCATATTTTTTAATGTTCTATCAGAATCCGAGAGATTTCCCACATTTTCCAGGACACCCTGTATATGAGTAAATGTAATAATTTAATAAGATTTTAAAACTTGAAGGTTTGTTAAAGCAGTTAGCTTTTTAAAGAAAGGACACAATGTAGGTGTGTTCAAAACATTGGAGTTTATTTATTTATTTCACCTTTGTTGTTTTATTATATCAATTTTTATTAAGAGTTTATTTTTATTAAGTGTAACATTTGATCTTTTATGGTGGATAAATTATCTCATTTAAATATTATAAAGTCTTGGTGATAAATTTTTCTTTTTAAAGATCTTTCTTCTCAAATCTTTTCTGGAATTCTGTCTTTTATAAATTTGATAGAATTGAATTTTTAAATAGTGTCGTTTATTGATTTTAAAACTTTAACCCAACTTAACTTATTGCAATAGAACATATTTAAAAAAGACTAGAAGACATCTTCAAAGTGGGAATTTTGAAAGTAATAGTTTTTTTTCCTACTCATTTGACTTGTGATTTATCTCAAGATAGTTTTTTCTTTCGGAGGAAAAAACAAGATGAGCAAAGATCACAAATCATACTAGAAATGTACGGATTTTGCATTTCTAGGATGATTTGTGAATCTTTCTTCTCAATTTTTTTTGAATTCTGTCTTTTATCCATTTGATAGAATTGAATAATTTTTTAAATACGATATCGATTATTGTTGATTTTAAAATTCAAACTCAACTTAATTTCTTGCAATAGAATATATTTCAAAAAGACCAGAAGACATCTTCAAAGTGGGAATTTTGAAAATGCTAGTTTTTTCTTACTCATTTGACTTGTGATTTATCTGAAGATAGTTTTTTTCTTTCGGAGGAAAAAAACAAGATGAATAAAGATCACAAATCACCCTAGAAATGTACGGATTTTTCATTTCTAGGGTGATTTGTGAATTTCTCTTTTCAATTTTTTTTAATTCTGTCTTTTATCCATTTGATAGAATTGAATAATTTTTTAAATACGATATCGATTATTGTTGATTTTAAAATTCGAACTCAACTTAATTTATTGCAATAGAATATATTTCAAAAAGACTAGAAGACAACTTCAAAGTGGAATTTTGAAAATGCTAGTTTTTTCCTACTCATTTGGAATGTGATTTATCTGAAGATAATTTTTTTCTTTCGGAGGAAAAAAAACAAGATGAATAGAGATCACAAATCATCCTAGAAATGAACGGATTTTTCATTTCTAGGATGATTTGTGAATCTTTCTTCTCAATTTTTTTTGAATTCTGTCTTTTATTCATTTGATAGAATTGAATAATTTTTTAAATACGGTGTCGATTATTGCTGATTTTAAAATTCAAACTCAACTTAATTTATTGCAATAGAACATATTTCAAAAAGACTAGAAGTCATCTTCAAAGTGGGAATTTTGAAAGTAATAGTTTTTTTCTATACTCATTTGACTTCTGATTTATCTGAAGATAATTTTTTTCTTTCGGAGGAAAAAAACAAGATGAATAGAGATCACAAATCATCCTAGAAATGAACGGATTTTTCATTTTTAGGATGATTTGTGAATCTTTCTTCTCAATTTTTTTTTGAATTCTGTCTTTTATCCATTTGATAGAATTGAATAATTTTTTAAATATGGTGTCGATTATTGATGATTTTAAAATTCAAACCCAACTTAATTTATTGCAATAGAACATATTTCAAAAAGACCAGAAGACATCTTCAAAGTGGGAATTTTGAAAGTAATAGTTTTTTTTTCTATACTCTTTTTTCTTCTGATTTATCTGAAGATAACTTTTTTCTTTCGGAGGAAAAAACAAGATGAACAAAGATCACAAATCATCCTAGAAATAAACAGATTCATTCAGACTTGCATATGTTAGACATTTTTTGCTTGAGATTTGAAGAATGTTAGAACGCGGATTTCTGCGTTCTCGGATTTTCTTTGAATGCCATTATTTTAAAAAACTAAAATAGTGTAAACTCACCAAATCTCAACCATGCGTCTAAAGTCGACCTTCCAGTTTTTCTACATGGATTTCTATAAAAATGCCGACTTTAGGAAGCATTTTTTAGAGAGAGAGGCTACATTTAGGCAGTTTATCCTAGCATAGAAAAAGTAATCAAAACGACAGTAGAGTAAACTCACCAAATCTTCAGCCATGCGTCTAAAATCGACCTTCCAGTTTTTCTACATGGATTTCTACAAAAATGCTGACTTTAGGAAGCATTTTTAGGGAGGCCGAAATTTGGGCAGTTTACCCCAGCATGGAAAAAGTAATAAAAACGACAGTAGAGAATAATAAGGAAGAAAAGGAAATATTAAACAATAATTATTTTTTTCAAAAATCACAATAACAAAAATGAGATCCTTCTGGAACTTCAGCAGAAACCTCTGAAATTCCAGAAGCCTTCGAAACCTCTTAACAACCTTCAGAGAACAACCTTCGAACCTCTCTTCATCATATGGCGATGAAGGAAGGAGAGCAACAACTGTTAATGGACAGGATGACAAAAAGGAGCGGAAAAACAAGAAAAGAAAGAAAACGTAAAAATAAAGGAAAAGGTGATATTAAAATTGAAGAAGTAAGTGACGCTAAAAATGAAAAGCAAAAGGGAAATCTTTTTTATTTCAACCATCTGAAAAATCAAGTACATTCTGTGCAATTTTATGCAAAATTTACGAAAAAAATTCTGCCAAAATTAATCTTTGTACTTTTTTATTTTACTTCTAATTTTTCACTTTGCGTTGTAAAGGAAAAGAAACAGACTTTTGAGGTAGTTTGTCAAATCAAATATAAATTAATTGGTAACTTTTTTTCATTTATTTCGAGCTCTATTGAGAACTGACAAAAAATTCATTTGGTATTTAGTCAAATTGACTTTTGACATTAGTTTCAAAATTCACAACTTTACCTCTTGTGCTGCGAGGAAGAAGAAAAAGAAGTAATTATTGTGCAATAATTCCTTCTTTTCTTATATTCCTTGACCTGGGCTTTATGAATAAGGTTACGTCCCGGATTAGCCGGGACAGTCCCGGATTTTTTTAGAAGCAATATTTGTCCCGGATTCAGGTTTTTTGTCCCGGATTGTCCCGAATTTTTGAAAAGACTCTTATTATTTGTACAAAATTAGAACCGAAAAAATCGTGGATATCAAAAGCGATATTACTTATTGTTAGTAAAGTTAATTATGAAGGAAAATACACATAATTCTATGCAATGCTTCAAAGCGAAATACTTACTGGAAAAGATTTCTAGTTCAGAAAAATATAAATTTCAAGAATATATAGAATTGTTATGTGCAACTTATTTCTGTACCTTAGAGCTAAAGGGACTTAAGTCCAAAATGACATAATTGTGAAATAACGAAAAATATACTATTTTTAATTTGAAATAACAATTTTCATATTCTCAGCTCTCAAACAATTTAGCTCATAATCGCGGAAATATTGTTATTTAATACTAATAGTCTGTCTATTGATTAACAAAACATTTTTATGAAAACTTTTTATTTTTACGAACTTATTGGACTTACTACATTTTGGCTTGAAAAAATTATTTCTGAATGACTGCATGGACTTACAACAAAACAATAATTTGGGACAATAATAACAGGTATAAACTTATTACAACAAAGAATAAATTTTAAAATATATTAACTCATAAACTCATTCATCATCAGGGAAATCTGATGCTTCTTCAGTATGGGGTAAGTTTCCGAAATAATCCTGATATTCTTCAGGGACCCACTTAAGTAGAGTTACAAGATTGTCGTACTTTGCTTTACTTATAGATTTTCTAAAAAATCTTAATTTGGTCAAACTTTTTGGTAGATTTGATAGTTTTCGAATATTTCTATACAAATTAATGGAACAAAAATTGTCATTAAATGATGTTTTATAAAAAAGAGTTCCATATATTTTTCGCCGAAGTTGAAGCCAAACAATGTTGGACAATTTAAACCCTAAGCCATCATTGCTTTTCTTTCTAGATATAAATGGCGTTGTTGATAAGGAGTACAATGTACTAAAATTTTTAAAATCTTCTAGGGCCATGGAGTACACATTAAATCTAGGCTTTTTACAATTGCGAATAAAATTTAGCAAAAAAAAATAAAATAAAATAAGTTAAAATAAAAAAATAAAAGGTTAAAATAAGTTGCAACCTTGATAATTAGATTTTTTGTGGACTTACGACTATTTGGCGCTAAAACGGTAAGGATTTACTTTCTTATAACCCAAAAAATTTTTTTCGTGATCAATTTTTTTAGATAATGTTGTAAAAAATGAAATGTTGTGTTTAACGAGATACTTATTTTAAGCATATCTCATTTTCATAAAATTTAGACTTACGTCCCTTTAGCTCTCCCCGCTACAACTTCCCGTCCCGGATTTGAAATTACAAAATATGGTCACCTTATTTATGAAGTGTGATGATGTTGCCTCCGATAGCGACGCTGCTTGTTTTCAACTTGAAAACCTTGCAACTGAAGTAATAAATTGGTAATTAGTCCTCTGGCTATGTCCCCTTTTTGTGTCTTCTCCATTGAGCTCACAACGTTGCTTCCTGATGAGAACTAATAAGTTCGAAACACGCATCTACAGTTGCAACACTGTGGTAGAATTGCCTAATAATTCTTAGAACAGCATGGTTTTTCTTACTCAAACCTCTTAAAATGACTTGAATGACTGAGAATTAATCTTTAACAAAAAAAAATTTCTCGCTTCAAAATATGATAAGGTCTTGTTCTTCTTCATTGCAATGCAAAAAGGTAAAAAAACAAGATTTAGAACCAATGCCAACAGTTATTTTGACCAAAAATCAATCGAATTTTAAACTAGTTATCCATAAAACAGTAAAGATTTGAGACAAGATTGCAATTGACTTAAGGCATAGACTTATAATTAGAAAAACTTATAATATGTCTGCTTAGCATCAGCTAGTTTAGGATCACGTCCAGATTCTTATAGAGAAGATATAAAAACAGCCCAAGTCTTCAATACAACAGAAGAACAACAAAATCTTTACAATCAGTTAACAAAGTACTGCCAAAAGCGGATTTGATTCTTCAACCAGATGGATTTTTGATGAAAACGATGGTACTTACGCTAATCTGTCTTATACTCAAACTTCCAGAGTAATTTCAGTTGATCTCAATTCTATTTTATATGGTGCTTTTAACGATTTATCTAATTTATACAAAGTACTTAAGAAATCTGATGAGGAAAAAACTTGGAAAAACTACGCGGAAGCATTAAAAGAAGCATTAAAATTTAAATGTCTAAAATCCTTTGGAATGAAAAGGACGGTATTTGGTATGATTTCGACACCAAAATATTAAAACGCAGAAAAACTTTTGTAGCAATTAATTTATGGCCTTTATGGACAGAAGCTTACAACATAACAAAGAAAAAAGAACATGGTGGCAACGACAACAAAAGGAGAGCTTTTGAACGCATGTTAAAACATACGTTTGCTAACGCACGTTTTAGTTTATTGACGTATACGCAAAAAAAATCATAAATAGCTTGTAAATCTGTGGAGGAATTAAATATACTGTAAGTAAAATAGTTTTTTGCTGATAATTTGAATATAGTGTGTTGTTACAATAAAAATAAATCAATAAAACCCTCATAGCTCCTAGCAACCGATTAAATAGTCGATTTTGTCAGAAAACCACGTCTTCAAAATGGTTTTATCCCCAAAAACGAACCCAAAAGATGAAAATCAATCGCAAAACTCCGCCTTAATAATTAAACATAAAACTCACGATGATCAAGAAATCGAAATCCAAACTGATCGTGTTTTAAGCGTTTTAGACGAAACGATTTGGAAAATAAAAATAGCCGTAGGTATTATTTTATAAATTCTTTTACTTTTTTTAAATTATTTATAATAATATAAATTTAAAACTAATTACATTAAATATTTTCATTTCAAGGCACTTTTAGGATATTTAAGCGAAAATAACGGAGAGATCCTTCAAGATTACTTAACGATACAAGAGGTTAACTTTATTTTAGGAACTTGTGATTTATATTTAGAAGCTTTACCTGCTGAAAGTGAAAATCGCTCTTTTATATCGGTGAGATTTTTTTTTTCAAAACTTTTTAAAACCACGTCCAAAAAAAATTTTTAATTTTTAAATTTTCAAATATATTTTTTTATTTTTTAGACTACAGATACAACATCAGCAAAATTTCACGAAAGATCTTTACTGATGAAAGAAAAATACGATGTAAATTTAATGCGAAGCGTAGATGTAATTTACTCAAATTCGGATTTAGTAGATTATATTAAAAATCTCGACGTTCAATTGGATAATGTATCAAGTAATTTAATACAAGCAATGGTCGAATTAAAATTAGCTGCAAAAGTAAAATTATCTACGTCTGCTTCTGAGGAAAGAGATAAAGAAAAAGAACTTAAAAATGCTTGGAAAGATAACTTAGAAACTAAAAGTTTGATAGAAGGTCTTCAAGAAAGATTAAATAAGCAAAACGATGACCTTAACATTCAACTCGAAGCTAAAGATAACTTAATTAAAATGTACATGGAGAAAATCGAAGAAGTAAAAATGAGATTTAAAGAAGATATTAAAAAAAGAGTGTAAGTTTTTAATTTTTTTTTTCTTTAAAATAATTTTATTTTTTTTAATTTTATTTTTTTTTAATTTTATTTTTTTTTTAATTTTCTTTTTTTTTTTAATTTTATTTTTTTTTTAATTTAATTTTTTTTAATTTTATTTTTTTTAATTTTATTTTTTTTTAATTTTATTTTTTTTAATTTATTTTTTTTTAATTTTAATTTTTTCTAAAATTTTAATTTTTTTTTATTAAAAAGGACTAATTCAGAAAAAGAAATGGTTAAACAATATCAAATAAGTGAAGAGAAACAACAAATTTTATCGCAACAAGCTAAAGACTCGACTCAAAGTTACAACCAACTTTTGGAACAACATCTAGCTGCTGAAAAAATCTTAAGAGGAAAACGTTTTAAAGTCGAGGCTCAACTTGGAAGCTGGTTGGAAAAATACGATAAGGAAATTGGCGATCGTCAAGCTGAACTTGAAGAGCTTCAAGGGCAATACGACGCTGAAAAAGCTGAAATGGATGCTCTTCAAGCTAAAATAGATGAACAAGAAGAAGAATATTTGGAATTAATGTCTGAGAAAAAGGAATATGAAGATGGGATATTTAATAAGAGATACTTTGAGTTTATTATGAATAGAGCTGCGAGAAGGATTCAAAGATGTTGGAGGGCTTATAAGGAAAGGAAGAAAGCTCGAAGGAAGGCGAAACGTAAGTAAAAAGATTAATTTTATCATAGAAGGTTGGTTCTCACCAGTTGGGATGTTATATAATAACTGCTTTTTATTTAAGGGTGACTAATTGTAAGAACTAGTTGTTGTATAACAGCTCCGGTTTATTTTTATGATAAAATCTAGCTAAAAGTGAATCAGTTATACTTTGTAGCTTGCGAGAAGTAGTCGAATGTGATTCCTGGTTGAGGTCAAAGTTGGTTTTATTTCATTTGCGAAACCCTAAAGTTAACTTAAAGTAAATTTTCTTATTTTTTTCATAATTATTCTTAGCATCAATTTGATTTATTTAATTTAGATTGTCTATAGTTATGTATTTTCGTTTAAATATCTTAATTTAATTTAATTTTTGTACAATAACTTAAAAAATCTTTTCGTAATTTTCACAAATGACAAAATAATGAAATTTTGGTTTATTGAAATATTTTACAGATTTTTGGAAAAATTTTTTTTGGTGATAGTTTAAATAAATTTGACATTTATTACAGAAAGTAGAAAATTTTAGGTTTAATTTAAGATAAAAGTCATTTCTTAATACTTATAAATAAAGTCTAGATGATTTTTTAAATTTAGTAAAAAAAAATTAAGTTCGGTTAAAATACTTCAATTTCTTTAAAAATTTTTGTAATTTTTTTAGTAGCAATTAGAACAAATTTGACTTTTTTAATCAAAAATAGAATCTTTAAGCTTTAGTTTGGGATAAATGTCAATTTCTAATTCTTATAAATAAAGTCTAGGCGATTTTTTAAAGTTAGTCAAAAAATTTAAGTTCGGTTAAAATACTTCGATTTCTTTAAAATTTTTTGTAATTTTTTTGGTAACAATTAGAACAAATTTGACTTTTTTAATCAAAAATAGAATCTTTAAGCTTTAGTTTTGGGTAAATGTTAATTTCTAATTCGTATAAATAAAGTCTAGGCGATTTTTTAAAGTTAGTCAAAAATTTAAGTTCGGTTAAAATACTTCGATTTCTTTAAAAATTTTTGTAATTTTTTTCGTAACAATTAGAACAAATTTGTCTTTTTAAATCAAAAATAGAATCTTTAAGCTTTAATTTTGGGTAAATGTCATTTTCTAATTCGTATAAAGAATGTCTGGACGATTTTTTAAAGTTTGCCAAAAAATTTTTGATCGAAAAATCTCATTCTCTTCGAAAATTTTTTTAATTTTTTTGGTAACAGTTAGAATGAATTTGACCTTTTTATTCAAAAATAGAATCTTTAAGATTTAATTTAGCCTAGATATCATATTTTAGTTCCCATAAATAAAGTCTAGGCGATTGTTTAAAGTTAGTCAAAAAATTTTTTTCGGTCAAAATTCCTCATTCTTTTCAAAATAAATTTTTTTGGAAACAATTGGAACAAATTTGAGTTCTTCAATTAAAAATAGAATCTTTAAGAACTAATTTAGCGTAAACATCAAATTTTAATTCCCATAAGTAAAGTCTGGGCAATTTTTTAAAGTTTGTTAAAAATTTTTTTCGGTCAAAATTTTTCAGTCTTAAAAAAATTTTTTTTTTTGGTTTTTTTAGTGATTATTAGAACAAATTTGATTTTCTGAATCAAAAATAGAATCTTTACGCTTCAATTTAACGTCAATACCATCTTTTAAATCCGATAACTAAAGACTGGGCGATTTTTTAAAATTAACCAAAAAATTTTTTCGGTCAAAATTTCTGATTTTCTTCAAAAAATTTTTTAATTTTTTTGGTAATAATTATAACAAATTTGATCTTTTTAATCAAAAATAGAATCTTTAAGATTTCATTTGGCATAAATATCATATTTTTATTCCCATAAATAAAGTCTGAGCGATTTTTTAAAGTTGGGCAAAAATTTTTCGATCGAAAAATCTTATTCTCTTCGAAAATTTTTTTTAGTAACAATTAGAATGAATTGGGCTGTTTTATTCAAAAATAGAACCTTTAAGATTTAATTTACCCTAAATATCAAATTTTAGTTCCTATAAATAAAGTCCAGGTGATTTTTTAAAGTTTGTCAAACATTTTTTTTCGGTTCAAATTCCTCATTTTTTGCAAAAATGTTTCTAATTTTTTTGGCAACAATTGGAACAAATTTGATTCTTTTAATCAAAAATAGAATCTTTAAGCTTTACTTTGAAGTAAATATAATTTCCTAATACCTATAAATAAAGCGTGGGTGATTTTTTAAAATTTGTCAAATTTTTTTTCAGTCAAAATGTCTCATTCTTTTCAAAATAAAAAAAAAATTGTTGACAACTATTAGAACAAATGTTACCTTCTTAATCAAAAATAGAATCTCTAAGAGTTAATTTAACATAAATATTATATTTTTATTCCCATAAATAAAGTCTGGGCGATTTTTTAAAGTTTGTCAAAAAATTTTTTGATCGAAAAATCTCATTCTCTTTAATTTTTTTTTTAATTTTTTTGGTAACAATTAGAATGAATTTAATGTTTTCAATCAAAAATAGAATCTTTAGGCTTTTATTTAGCGTAAATATTATATTTTAGTTCCCATAAATAAAGTCTGGGCAATTTTTTAAAATTTGTCCAAAAATTTTTTTCGGTCAAAATTCTTCAGTCTTCTCAAAAAAAATTTTTTCAGTTTTTCAGTGATTATTAGAACAAATTTGATTTTCTTAATCAAAAATAGAATCTTTAAACTTTAATTTAGCGTCGATGCCATCTTTTAAATCCCATAAATAAAGACCGGGCAATTTTTTAAATTTAGTTAAAATAATTTTTCGGTTAAAATTTCTCATTCTTTTCAAAAATTTTTTTAATTATTTTGGTAACAATTAGAACAAATTTGACCTATTTAATCAAAGAAGGAATCTTTAAGATTTAATTTAGCATAAATGTCATATCGACCTATGCAACGAAAACTATCGTAAGTCAAAAATGGTGATTTTGAAAAATTTGAAAAGAAAACAGAATTAATTGCTATTCTTCTATGGGGAATCCTTTCGGAATCCTCTATAAGATATCTATAGGAACCAAGTAGGGAATTTTTACCTAGAAAATTTTATTTCTTAAAATGCAATCGGTTCAAAACCTTTAAATACTTCTATCTGACTCAGTTCTATCAAAAATGACTTACAATAGTTTTCGTTGCATAGGTCGATATTCTAATTCCCATAAATAAAGTCTGGGCAATTTTTTAAAGTTTCTTAAAAAAAATTTTTCGATCTAAATTTTTCAGTCTTCAAAACAAAATTTTTTTTTAGTTTTTCTAGTAATTATTAAAACAAATTTGAGTCTCTTAATCAAAAGTAGAACCTGCAAACTTTAATTTAGCATCAATGTCATCTGTTAAATCCCATAAATAAAGACTGGCCGATTTTTTAAATTTTTGTTAACATAATTTTTCGGTTAAAATTTCTGATTTTTTTCAAAAATTTTTTTAATTTTTTTGGTAACAATTAGAACAAATTTGACCTTTTTAATCAAAAGTAGATTCTTTAAGATTTCATTTAGCATAAATATCATATTTTAATTCCCATAAATAGAGTTTGAGCGATTTTTTAAAGTTTCTTAAAAAAAATTTTTCGATCTAAATTTTTCAGTCTTCAAAACAAAATTTTTTTTTAGTTTTTCTAGTAATTATTAAAACAAATTTGAGTCTCTTAATCAAAAATAGAACCTGCAAACTTTAATTTAGCATCAATGTCATCTGTTAAATCCCATAAATAAAGACTGGCCGATTTTTTAAATTTTTGTTAACATAATTTTTCGGTTAAAATTTCTGATTTTTTTCAAAAATTTTTTTAATTTTTTTGGTAACAATTAAAACAAGTTTGACCTTTTTAATCAAACATAGAATCTTTAAGATTTCATTTAGCATAAATATCATATTTTAATTCTCATAAATAAAGTCTGGGTGATTTTTTAAAGTTTATCAAAAAATTTTTTTCGGTGAAAATTTTTAAGTTTTCAAAAAAAAATTTTTTTTTTTGATATTTTTAGTGATTGGAACAAATTTGATTTTCTTAATCAAAAATAGAATCTTTAAACTTTAATTTAGCATCAATACCATCTTTTAAGTCACATAAATAAAGACTTAGCGATTTTTTAAAGTTAGTCAAAATAATTTTTCAGCCAAAATTTCTGATTTTTTTTTAATTTTTTTGGTTATAATTAAAACAAATTTGACCTTTTTAATCAAAAATAGAATCTTTAAGATTTCATTTAGCATAAATATTATATTTGAATTCCCATAAATAAAGTCTGGGTGATTTTTTCAAATCAATCAAAATTTTCGATTCCTTAAAGTTTTCTTTTTTTAATTCTGTTGTGGATAATTACAAACAAAACAAATTTAGAAATGATTTTATAGATAAAAGATTTTAAAATTTCAAAATTTTATAATTTCAGAGAAAAAGAAGAAGGGTAAGGTATCAGAGGAAGAAGTTAAACCACCAGAACCAGAAATAGTCGTCGAAGATGTCGAAAATGAGATGTTTGGTGACGTCGAAGATGATGAACCTCCACTTCCCGATGGCGAAGAAGAAATTGTCATCGGTGATAAAGGAAAGAAAGGTAAAGGAAAAGGAAAATGCGAGAAAAAAGGAAAAAAGAAAGGTATTTTTTTTAAATTTTCTATCTTAAGTATTAAAACTGATTAAAACGAAATACACAAAAAAAATTAATTAAATATTAAAATAAATTAAATTAAATGTTTAATTTCAGAAAAGAAATCTGAATCAACCGTAATCAGTAGAGATCAAGACCCAATGGAAGCATTAAGCAAGAGCAAACTTGCAGGTCACGTTTTTGAAGATATAAGCGAAGAACCTATACCAAGTGGTCCAGGAAATGTCGATTTAAACGCTTAAATAAAGAAATTTTCATCTTACATAAAATAAATCAACACAACAAATCAAAAATTTACTTAAATCCAAGTAAGATCTTCTAATCTGACTAATTTCTTTTAAAATATTTCGGTTTATCATTTACTAACGAAGGTTAACACTAACGAAATATCTTTAGAGATATAAGTTTTTTATATCTTTTATATATTTTATGTCTTTTATATTTTTTATATCTTTTATGTTTTTTATATTTTTTATGTTTTTTATATCTTTTACAATTTTAATTAAAATTACTGGTTCAATTTAGTAATCACAACGTTATCGGTTTTTGGGTGCGTTTTATCTCCTACAAACGAAGGTCATTCTTGTTGAATATAGCGATTTATTATTACGCTTATAATCGTTCGAAAACAACCAAGAAGTGGGTAATGTTTTCCATATAAGCCGAGCAAAAATATACACTCCCTATCAGTTCAACGCATTCCAAACAATTCCACGGAGGCTGTTTACAAACCACGATGATGGCAATTATTAATCTTCGCTAAGTGCAACATTTTGCTCTATAATAATGCTCTCTCTCGGTATTTTCGTCCTGACATTTGCGTGGATTTAATAGTTCAAGGATTTGTTAAACAGTTAAACGATTGCAAAATGTAAATTGTACGTTGACTTCTCCAGTTAAAACACTTAAAAGGGATTTGAAGTTAAAAGATTTCTTGGAGTTAAAAGATTTCTTTTAACTCCAATAAAAATGTTAAATTATTGGAAAGGTTTTTATTTTAGTTGAAGTGAAAGGAAATTCTATATTTAAAACAAGAAAAAACAAAAAATCTATAAAAGGAAAAATTTATGACATCATTATTTTTTATTTACAACGTCATCCATTACGTATTAATGATAAAAATTCTTATCAAATAATACCATATATGTCACAATGTGGTTTTTGAATCTTTCGTTTGTTACTATGATAAAATAGAGGTTTTTCATTCAATGGTTAACCACAAAAATTGATATAGTTTTAGATATTATTAATAATGAGAATGCTAATATCTTATAATAGGACGAAAATTCTGTTTAGTACTACATAGAAATAGACAGACATTCACGTAGTATGGTATGCGAAGAGCATACAAATTGAAATAGCCTTTTGACGTCAGTGAACGTGTAAAAGAATCGACGAGAAAGTTGGGTGCAGTTCGTTGGCATTGCTGAATTACTTAAAGAGTGTGTGTTTCAAAATCGGGTGAAATGATGATTAATCTAATCGTTATTTGGTTTGAAATTTCTAATTTATTAGAATTTGATTTATTATGATAAATAATAATAATGATATTCTTGAAATTTCTATTGAATTAATAAATAAACAAGATAAGGATTACTTAATGTTTTTAAATTTGATTTTTAATTTAATTATTTTGGTATAATTGCTATTACATACAATTATAATAAAGTTGTAACTTATAAACATCAAACTTTAATGTAATTTAAAGAAAGTTTCACTTTTAGAACGAAATTAAGCTAATTTTTAGAATGTTAACAATTTTAATTAAGGACTTTAAGTTACATTTTCTCTTCTGAGGGAAAAACTAAAAGTCGTAGAAAATTTATCTTTGGTAAAAATAAAGATTAAGTTTCATTCTAAATCGTGATAAAATTTTAAGTTTAAATAACAATTAATTTTTTAGATATGAATTTTTAAAAATTGATAAATTTTAGTAGACATGTAAATTAAGTTTGGTTAGAATTTCTCTTTTGAGGGAAAAACTAAAAGTCGTAGAAAATTCATCTTTGGTAAAAATAAAGATTAAGTTTCAATCTAAATCGTTATAAATTTTGAAGTCTCAAGAACAATTAGTTTCTTAGATATGAATTTTTAAAAATTGATAAATTTTATTGAACATGCAAATTAAGTTAGGTTAGAATTTCTCTTCTGAGGGAAAAATTAAATGTCGTGAAAAATTTATCTTTGGTAAAAATAAAGATTAATTTTCATTCTAAATCGTGATAAAATTTTAAGCTTCAATAACAATTAGTTTTTTAGATATGAATTTTTAAAAATTGGTAAGTTTTAATAGATATGTAAATTAAGTTAGGTTAGAACTTTTCTTCTCAGGGAAAAAATAAAAGTCATAGAAAATTCATCTTTAGTAAAAATAAAGATAAAGTTTTAATCTAAATCCCGATAAAATTTCAAGTTTCAATAACAATTAATTTTTGAGATATGGATTTTTTAAAATGATTGATTTTTTAACCTAAAATTTTTTTCTTCAACTTTGAAAATTTTAAAAATTTTTTTGACAACTAAATAAAACCATCTTCTTTATATAAAACTACAATGTTTTAAGTATCATTTAGAAAAAAAAATCAGCTCAAATTATTTAAAATTTAATTTTTGATGAATTTAAAAAAAATTGTTAATTTTTTAACCTAAAATTTTTTTTACCAATTTTGAAAATTTTTTAAATTTTTTTGACAACATTTGGAATAAAACGGTTTTTTTGGTATAAAACTAGAATGTCTTAGTGTATCATTTAGAAAAAAAATCAGCTCAAAATATTTAAAATTCAATTCAATGATTTTTCAAAAAGTGGTAAATTTTCTAATTAAAAAAAAATTTTACCAACTTTGAAAATTTTTAAAATTTTTTTGACAACAATTAGAACAAATCGGTCTTTTTTATGTAAAACTAGAATGTTTAAAGACTCATTGAGAAAAAAAATCAGCTCAAAATATTTAAAATTCAATTTTCGATGAATTTAAAAAAAAATTGTTAATTTTTTAACCTAGAATTTTTTTTACCAATTTTGAAAATTTTTTTAATTTCTTTGACAACACTTGGAATAAAACGGTCTTTTTTCTATAAAACTAGAATGTTTTAGGTATCATTTAGAAAAAAATCAGCTAAAAATATTTAAAATTCAATTTTTGATGAATTTTTAAAGAAATTGTTAATTTTTTAACCTAAATTATTTTTTTACAAATTTTGAAAATTTTTTTAATTTTTTTGACAACATTTGGAATAAAGCGGTCTTTTTTGTATAAAACTAGAATCTTTAAAGATTCATTTAGAAAAAAATCAGTTCAAAATATTGAAAATTCAATTTTTTATGATTTTTTAAAAAATAGTAAATTTTCAAATTAAAAAAAAATTTTTTTTAATAACTGAAAATTTTTTTAATTTTTTTTGACAACACTTAGAACAAATCGGTCTTTTTATGTAAAACTAGAATGTTTAAAGATTCATTTAGAAAAAAAAATAGCTCAAAATATTTAAAATTCAATTTTTTATGATTTTTTAAAAAATTGTAAATTTTCAAATTAACAAAAAAATTTTTTCTTCAACTTTGAAAATTTTTTAAATTTTTTTGGCAACAACTAGAATAAAACCATCTTCTTTATACAAAACTACAATGTTTTAAGTATCATTTAGAAAAGAAATCAGCTCAAATTATTTAAAATCCAATTTTTGATGAATTTTTAAAAAAATTGTTAATTTTTTAACCTAAATTTTTTTTTACCAATTTTGAAATTTTTTTTAATTTTTTTGATAACTTTTGAAATAAAAAGGTCTTTTTTGTATAAAACTAGAATGTTTTAGGTATCATTTAGAAAAAAATCAGCTCAAAATATTTAAAATCCAATTTTTTATGATATTTTAAAAAATTGTAAGTTTTCTAATTAAAAAGAAAAATTTTTACCAACTTTGAAAATTAAAAAAAATTTTTTTGACAACACCTAGAACAAATCGGTCTTTTTTATGTGAAACTAGAATGTTTAAAGATTCATATAGAAAAAAATCGGCTCAAAATATTTAAAATTCAATTTTTTATGGTTTTTTAAAAAATGGTATATTTTCTAATTAAAAAAAAATTTTTACCAACTTTGAAATTTTTTTTTAATTTTTTTAACAACACTTGGAATAAAAAGACCTTTTTTAGTTAAAATTAGAATGATTTATGTGTCATTTAGAAAAAAAATCAAATCAAAATCTTTAAAAATGAATTTTTGATGAATTTTTTAAAAAATTGTTAATTTTCTAACTTAAAAATTTTTCTACCAATTTTGAATTTTTTTTTAAATTTTTTTGACAGCACTTGGAATAAAACGGTCTTTTTTAATTAAAATTAGAATGTTTTAAGTTTCATTTAGAAAAAGAGTCAAATCAAAATCTTTAAAAATGAATTTTTGATGATTTTTTTTTAAATTGTTAATTTTCTAACCTAAAAAAATTTTAGCAACTTTAAAATTTCTTTTAATTTTTTTGACAACACTTGGAATAAAACGGTCTTTTTTAATTAAAACTAGAATGTTTTAAGTTTCATTTAGAAAAGAAATCAAATCAAAATGTTTAAAAGTGAATTTTTGATGAATTTTTTTAAAAATTGTTAATTTTCTAACCTAAAAAAATTTTTACCAACTTTAAAATTTTTTTTAATTTTTTTGACAACACTTGGAATAAAACGGTCTTTTTTAGTTAAAATTAGAATGTTTTAAATTTCATCTAGAAAAAAAATCAAATTAAAATCTTTAAAAATGAATTTTTGGTGAATTTCTAAAGTTGATCGATTTTCTTAAGTTAGGTTAGAAATTTCAAAGTTTAAAAATTTTTTGTTCTAAAAACATTTAGAACAAAACAGTCTTTTTTAATTAAAACTAAAATGTTTTAAGTTTCATTTAGAAAATGAATCAAATCAAAATGTTTAAAAATGAATTTTTGATGAATTTTTTAAAAAATTGTTAATTTTTTAACCTAAAAAAGTTCTTACCAAATTTGAATTTTTTTAAAATTTTTTTGACAACATTTAGAATAAAACGGTCTTTTTTAATTAAAATTAGAATGTTTTAGGTTTCATTTAGAAAAAAAAATCAAATGAAAATGTTTAAAAATGAATTTTTGATGAATTTTTTAAAAATGGTTAATTTTCTAACCTAAAAAAAATTTTACCACCTCTGAAAATTTTTTTAATTTTTTTGACAACACTTGGAATAAAACGGTCTTTCTTAATTAAAATTAGAATGATTTAAGTTTCATTTAGAAAAAAAATCAAATGAAAATATTTAAAAATGAATTTTTGATTAATTTTTTAAAAAATTGTTAATTTTTTAACCTACAAAAATTTTTACCAACTTTGAAAATTTTTTTAATTTTTTTGACAACACTTGGAATAAAACGGTCTTTTTTAGTTCTAATTAGAATGTTTTAAGTTTCATTTAGAAAAAGAATAAAATCAAAATGTTTAGAAATGAATTTTTGATGAATTTTTAAAATTGATCGATTTTCTTAATTTAGGTTAGAAATTTCAAAAAAATTTTACCAACTTTGGAAATTTTTTTAATTTTTTTGACAACATTTAGAATAAAACGGTCTTTTTTATATAAAATTAGAATGTTTTAAATTTTATTTGGAAAAAGAATCAAATTAAGATCTTTAAAAATGCATTTTTGATGAATTTTTAAGTTGATTGATCTTCTTAGGTTAGAAGTGTCAAAAATTTTTTTATCAACTTTGAAATTTTTTTAAATTTTTTTGACAACACTTGGAATAAAACGGTCTTTTTTAATTAAAATTAGAATGTTTTAAGTTTCATTTAGAAAAAGAATCAAATCAAAATGTTTAAAAATGTATTTTTGATGAATTTTTAAAGTTCAAATCAATATCTTTAAAAATGAATTTTTGATGAATTTTTAAAGTTATTTTTCTTAAGTTAAAAAAATGTCAAAAATTTTTACCGACTTTGAAAATTTTTTTAATTTTTTTGACAACAGTTAGAATAAAACGGTCTTTTTTATATAAAATTAGAATGTTTTAGGTTTCATTTAGAAGACAAATCAGCTCAAAATATCTAAAATTCAATTTTTTATGAATTTTTAAAAAAGTTAATTTTCTAACCTAAAATTTTTTTTACAAAGTTCCAAACAACAAACAAATTTCAACCTAAATCATCATAAAAGTTCAAATTTTAACAATTAATTTTTTAAATATAAAAAAATTAACTAATAATACCTATAATATATCCTACTTTTTAGTAAACAGGAAAAGACTATTACAAAGGATGATTACATATTCTGGAATGCCCTGGTTAATTTAAAATTCATCAAGATAAATCCGTATTGTTATAAAAATTCCACGCTCTATTGTTGTAAAAATGAGTTCAATTAAAATACCGATTCAAAACATACAAATTTATTCATTTATGTACAAAATACCTTTACAAAAAAAATATACAAATATACAGAATAGTTACTAAACTTGCAGGAATGTGAAAAAAAAAGGAACCTAACTAATTGTTTTAATCGGTTATTAAAACGGATTAAAAAATAACAATATTTCTGATTTAAGAAATTCAATGTTTAAACGTTTAATTCTCCATATGTTGTAACTATTTTATTTTTTTAGCGTTTAGCGTTATCATTTTCTAATTCTTTAAAAAAGACTAGAAAATAACAAGACTATTTTTAAGGTTACAACGTATGAAGACGTAGAGATACTTTAGCACCTTAACAAAGAAATACGACGAGTTTAATATAAATAAATACACCTACATGTTGAGAGATATAAACACAGCTTTACTTGTCTTCTATTATTCATCCATTTGCAGAACTGGAACTAGCGAAGAAATTCCCAACTTGCCTCGATCCGGCTCCGATTAAAGATTGGAAAGATTGACCGGCTCTCTACACGTTAAAAAAACAGGATTTTAGTATGAAATTTTATTTTGAATTCAAGTCGGGTGAGTTTCTTTTGCAATGACGAATGTTAAAGTTTGTAAATGTTTTGTAAATAGGAGCGGTTTGGTGATTGTATTTTGTGATTTGATTTGGCGATGATTTATAGCGAGTTGTTTTTCCGATCAGGACCTTGATCGCGTATTTTCCAAAACTGAATTAGTATCGTTTGAGTTTGAACGATCGATATCTATGGTAATGAAATAAAGATGAAATGAAAGGCGGAAAATGTAAATATGTAGGTATGTCTTTGGAGTTTTTCCCTCGTCCCACACACTTAAAAAACCAGTAATAAGTTATTACGTTTAGTTGTAATTTGTAATTGTTATTTAAAAATAAATCCAAATTAATGTACGTACAATGTTGAAACTACGATGAGTAATTGTTGAACAGGCAATTGTACGCTTTTTGCAATTATGCAATGGAAAAACCAACGTCTTTGAAGGTCAATTATTTTCTAAGACAGTTATTACAATATTCCATTATCCAATTAGTAAGTTTAATTACATGATAATTTTATTCAATTTTTTAAAAGATTAGTTTTTAATTTTTTTAATTTTTAATTTTAATTATGGTAAAAATTTTGATGTTTTATTTTAAAATAAAACCTTTTAGCTCTAATTTAATGCATAAATTATTTCCCAACTTTTATAAATAAATGTTCAGTGATTTTTTAAAAGTGTCAAATTTGTTATAAATTTTTCTTGAAAACTTGGATGATAAAAATTTAGATGTCTTCAAAAATTTTTTTAAATTTTTATGTCAATTATGATCTAAATTTGGATGTTTTATCCTAAACTAGAATCTTTTAGGTTTAATTTAATATGAAAGTCGTTTCTTAAATCCTATAAATAAAATTACAGTAATTTTTTAAAATTGACTAATTTTTGAAAAGTTAGGTTAGATATTAATTTTTTTTTTTAGTTTTAATTTCGATTATGATACAAATTTGATCATTTTATCTTAAAATAAAATGTTTTAGCTTCAATTTAAACTATAAATCGTTTCTTAATTCCTATAAATAAATTTGTAGTGATTTTTTAAATTTGTCGACGTTTTTAGAAGTTGGATTTTCATGAAAATATAGACATCTTTAAAATTTTTTTATAATTTTTGTGTCAATTATAATCTAAATTTGAACGGTTTATCCTAAAATAGAATCTCTTAGGTTTAATTTAATATAAAAGTCGTTTCTTAAATCCTATAAATAAAATTACAGTAATTTTTTAAAATTGACTAATTTTTGAAAAGTTAGGTTATATATTATTTTTTTTTTTGTAATTTTATTTCGATAATGATACAAATTTGATCATTTTATCTTAAAATAAAATGTTTTAGCTTCAATTTAAACTATAAATCGTTTCTTAATTCCTATAAATAAATTTGTAGTGATTTTTTAAATTTGTCGACGTTTTTAGAAGTTGGATTTTCATGAAAATATAGACATCTTTAAAATTTTTTTATAATTTTTGTGTCGATTATAATCTAAATTTGAATGTTTTATCCTAAAATAGAATCTCTTAGGTTTAATTTAATATGAAAGTCGTTTCTTAAATCCCATAAATAAAATTACAGTGATTTTTTAAAATTGACTAATTTTTGAAAAGTTAGGTTATATATTAATTTTTTTTTAAATTTTATTTCGATAATGATACAAATTTGATCATTTTACTTTAAAATAGAATGTTTTAGCTACAATTTAGACCATAAATCGATTCTTAATTCCTAGAAATAAATTTGTAGTGATTTTTTAAATTTGTGGACATTTTTTGAAGTTAGATTTCCTTAAAAATATAGACATCTTTAAAAATTTTTTATAATTTTTTTATCTATTATAATCTAAGTTTGGATATTTTATTCTAAAATAGACCCTTTTAGTTTTAATTTAACATGAAAGTCATTTCTTGAATCCATTAAATAAAGCTGTAGTGATTTTTTTAATTTGTCGACATTTTTTGAGGTTGGATTTTCTTAAAAATATAGACATCTTTAAGAATTTTTTATAATTTTTTTATCTATTATAATCTAAATTTGGATATTTTATTCTAAAATAAACCCTTTTAGTTTTAATTTAACATGAAAGTCATTTCTTGAATCCATTAAATAAAGTTGTAGTGATTTTTTAAATTTGTGGACATTTTTTGAAGTTGTATTTTCTTAAAAATATAGACATCTTTAAAAATTTTTTATAATTTTTTAATCTATGATAATCTAAATTTAGATATTTTATTCTAAAATAGACTCTTTTAGTTTTAATTTAACATGAAAGTCATTTCTTGGATCCATTAAATAAAGTTGTAGTGATTTTTTAAATTTGTGGACATCTTTTGAAGTTGGATTTTCTTAAAAATGTAGACATCTTTAAAAAATTTTTATAATTTTTTTATCTATTATAATCTAAATTTGGATATTTTATTCTAAAATAGACCCTTTTAATTTTAATTTAAAATAAAAGTCATTTCTTGAATCCATTAAATAAAGTTGTAGTGATTTTTTAAATTTGTGGACATTTTTTGAAGTTGGATTTTCTTAAAAATGTAGACATCTTTAAAAAATTTTTATAATTTTTTTATCTATTATAATCTAAGTTTGGATATTTTATTCTAAAATAGACTCTTTTAGTTTTAATTTAATATGAAAGTCATTTCTTGAATCCTTTAAATAAAGTTGTAGTGATTTTTTAAATTTGTGGACATTTTTTGAAGTTGGATTTTCTTAAAAATATAGACATCTTTAAAAATTTTTTATAATTTTTTTATCTATTATAATCTAATTTTGGATATTTTATTCTAAAATAAACTCTTTTAGTTTTAATTTAACATGAAAGTCATTTCTTGAATCCTTTAAATAAAGTTGTAGTGATTTTTTAAATTTGTGGACATTTTTTAAAGTTGGATTTTCTTAAAAATATAGACATCTTTAAAAATTTTTTATAATTTTTTTATCTATTATAATCTAAATTTGGATATTTTGTTCTAAAATAGACCCTTTTAGTTTTAATTTAATATGAAAGTCATTTCTTAACTCCTTTAAATAAACTTGTAGTGATTTTTTAAAATTGACTAATTTTTTTTAATTAGAATCGTTTTTTAATTTTTTTTTAATTTTTATTTCGATTTTGATAAAAATCTGTATATTTTATCTTAAAATAGAATGTTTTAGCTTTAATCTAAACCATAAATCAGTTCTCAATTCTTATAAATAAATTTGTAGTGATTTTTTAAACGTATCAAAACTTTTAGAGGTTGAATTTTCTTGAAAACATAGATGAACTTAAGATTTTTTTTTAATTTCTCTATTGATTATGATCTAAATTTGGATATTTTAATTCAAAATAGAATGTTTAAGCTTTAATTTAATACTAGTTTAATCTTATTTTTAGTATTTTTCTAAAAAAAAATTATTGTTTTTGGTTGAATTGATCAACATTTTGGTAACTTTGGTGGAAGCTTTACGAATTTAGTAAGTTTTTGGTGGAATTAAAAAAAAATTGGTAAATTTTTGGTGGAATTTTTACAAATTTTGTAAGTTTTTTAGTGAAATTTTAAAAAAA
The DNA here is from genome assembly GCA_036711955.1 of Digitonthophagus gazella. Classification (NCBI taxonomy): domain Eukaryota; kingdom Metazoa; phylum Arthropoda; class Insecta; order Coleoptera; family Scarabaeidae; genus Digitonthophagus; species Digitonthophagus gazella. The sequence goes on from JASCIT010000002.1 coordinate 30,923,575, forward strand.
TTCATTATTTTTGGTAGAATTATTAAAACTTTTAGTAACTTTGGTGGAATTTTTATGAATCTACTAATTTTTGAATTTTCAAGGTTTTAGTTAATTTTTAATGAAATTGTTTCTAATTCGATTGATTTTTGGTGGAATTTTAAAAGAATTTGGACATTTTGGTGGATTTTTTTTTGAAAATTTGGTAAGTTTTTGGTAGAATTGTTAAAAATGTTGTCAATTTCGGTGTAATTTTTAGGATTTTTCTAAGTTTTTGGTGGAATAAAAAAAATCAGTAAGTTTTGGGTGTAGTTGTTAAATATTTTAATAGCTTTGGTGGAACTTTTGCGAATTTTATTCATTTCTGGTGGAATTTTAAAAAAAGTCAGTGTTTCTGGTAAAATTCTTATGTATTTAGTAAGTTTTTGGTGAAATTTTTAAAAAATTCAGTATGTTTTTGATGAAATTATCAAAAATTTTGATAACATTGGTGGAATTTTTGCGAATTTTATTCATTTCTGGTGGAATAAAAAAAATCAGTGTTTTTGGTAAAATTCTTATGAATTTAGTAAGTTTTTAGTGGAATTCTTGTAAATTGTATTAATTTTTGGTGGAATTTAAAAAAAATTCAGTATATTTTTGGTGAAATTAGCAAAAATTTTGATATCACTGGTGGAATTTTTGCGAATTTTATTCATTTTTGGTGAAATTTTTAAAAAAAATCAGTGTTTCTTATGGAATTTTTACGAATTTAGTAAGTTTTTGGTGGAATTTCTACAAATTTTGTAAGTTTTTTGGTAGAATTTTTAAAAAATTCATTATTTTTGGTAGAATTATTAAAAATTTTAGTAACTTTGGTGGAATTTTTATGAATCTACTAAATTTTGAATTTTCAAGGTTTTAGTTAATTTTTAATGAAATTGTTTCTAATTTGATTGATTTTTTGGTGGAATCTTAAAAGAATTTGGACATTTTGTTGGAATTTTTAAAAAATTTGGTAAGTTTTTGGTTGAATTGTTAAAAATGTTGACAATTTCGGTGTAAGTTTTAGGATTTTTGTAAGTTTGTGGTGGAATAAACAAAAATTCAGTAAGTTTTGTGTGTAGTTGTTAAATATTTTAATGGCTTTGGTGGAATTTTTGCGAATTTTATTCATTTCTGGTGGAATTTTTAAAAAAACCAATGTTTTTGGTAAGATTCTTATGAATTTAGTAAGTTTTTGATGAAATTTTTACAAATTTTGTAAGTTTTTTGGTGAAATTTTTAAAAAATTCATTATTTTTGATAAAATCATTAAAAATGTTAGTAACTTTGGTGGAATTTTTATGAATTTACTAAGTTTTTGATGTAATTTTCAAGGTTTTAGTTAATTCTTAATGAAATTGTTTCTAATTTGATTGATTTTTGGTGGATTTTTAAAATAATTTGGACATTTTGTTGGAATTTTTAAAAAATTTGGTACATTTTTAGTGGAATCTTTAAAAATGTTTGCAACTTCGGTGTAATTTTTAGGATTTTTGTAAGTTTTTGGTAGAATAAAAAAAATTCAGTAAGTTTTGGGTGTCTTTGTTAAATATTTTAATAGCTTTAGTGGAATTCTTGCGAATTTTATTCATTTCTGGTGGAATTTTAAAAAAATTCAGTGTTCGGTAAAATTCTTATGTATTTACTAAGTTTTTGGTGGAATTTTTAAAAAATTCAGTATGTTTTTGGTGGAATTATCAAAAATTTTGATAACATTGGTGGAATTTTTGCGAATTTTATTCTTTTCTGGTGGAATTAAAAAAAATCAGTGTTTTTTCATGGAATTTTTACAAATTTAGTAAGTTTTTGGTAGAATTAAAAAAAAAATCATTATTTTTGGTAGAATTATTAAAAATTTTAGTAACTTTGATGGAATTTTTATGAATTTACTAAGTTTTTGATGGAATTTTCAAGGTTTTAGTTAATTTTTAATGAAATTGTTTCTAATTTGATTGATTTTTGGTGGAATTTTAAAAGAATTTGGACATTTTGTTGGAATTTTTAAAAAATTTGGTAAGTTTTGGTAGAATTGTTAAAAATGTTGACAATTTCGGTGTAATTTTTAGGATTTTTGTAAGTTTTTGGTGGAATAAAAAAAATTCAGTAAGTTTTGGGTGTAGTTGTTAAATATTTTAATAGCTTTGGTGGAATTTTTGCGAATTTTATTCATTTCTGGTGGAATTAAAAAAAAATTCAGTGTTCGGTAAAATTCTTACCGGTGGAGTTTTAAAGAAATTCACTGTTTTTGGTAAAATTCTTATGTATTTAGTAAGTTTTTGGTGGAATTTTTAAAAAATTCAGTATGTTTTTGGTGGAATTATCAAAAATTTTGATAACGTTGGTGGAATTTTTGCGAATTTTATTCATTTCTGGTGGAATAAAAAAACATCAGTGTTTTTGTTAAAATTCTTATGAATTTAGTAAGCTTTTAATGGAATTCTTGCAAATTGTATTAATTTTTGGTGGAATTTAAAAAAAATTCAGTATATTTTTGGTGAAATTAACAAAAATTTTGATATCACTGGTGGAATTTTTGCGAATTTTATTAATTTTTGGTGGAATTTTTAAAAAATTCAGTGTTTTTTATAGAATTTTTACGAATTTAGTAAGTTTTTAGTGAAATTTTTCCAATTTTATTAATTTTTGATGGAATTTTTATAAAATTCAGTATGTTTTTGATGGAATTGTTAAAAAAATTGATAACTTTGGTGGAATTTTTATTAACTTTAATCATTTTTGGTGGAATTTTTAAAAATATTGGTAATTTTAGTAGAATTTTTATGAATTTGGTAAGTTTTTGGTGGTATTTTTTAAAAATCAGTAAGTTTTTGGTGGAATTATTCAACATTTTTGTAGCTTTGGTGGAAAATTGAAAAAATTTAGTACGTTTTTGGTGGAATTGTTAAAAATGTTGCAAACTTTGGTGAAATTTTTATGAGTATAGTAAAGTTTTACCAATTTTTACCAATTTTATTGATTTTGGGTGGAATTTTTAAAAAAATAGTTTTTAGTAGAATTGTCTCCAAATTTAATAATTTTTATTATATTCAATTTAACTAACTTTTGTGGAATTTTTATAAAATTTTTTAATTCAAAATAGAATGTTTAAACTTTAATTTAATATATCTGTCGTTTTTTCAACCCTATAAATAACATAACAGTGATTTTTTAAAGTTGATGAATTTTTTTTTAAAGTTAGGTTAGCTTTTTAAAATTTTTTAATATTCTTATTTTGATTTGAAAATTTGTATGATGAAAATTTGTATATTTTATCTTAAAATAGAATGTTTTAGCTGTAATTTAAACCATAAATCGTTTCTTAATTTAAACTTGAAATGTTAATAAATAGTAAACTTTTTGAAACTTAACCTAAGAATTTTTGACCAAGTTTAAAAAATCCCCCAGATGTTATTTATGGAAATTAAGGGATGAATTTTGGAATATAATTAGATAAAAATGTCTATTTTTTATTAAAATAATCGAATTTATTCTAATTATTACTAAAAAAATTAAAAAAAAATTAAAGATGGTAAATTTTTTTAAACCTAGTAAATTTTTTTGACCAAGTTTAAAAAAATCCCCCAGACGTTATTTGTGGAAATTAAGGGATGAATTTTGGAATATGATTAGATTAAAATGTCTATTTTTTATTAAAATAATCGAAATTATTCTAATTATTACTAAAAAAATAAAAAAAAAAATTAAAGATGGTAAATTTTTTAAAACCTAATAAAAAATTTTATCTAAGTTTAAAAAATCCCCCAGATGTTATTTATGGAAATTAAGGGATGAATTTTAGAATATAATTACATAAAAGTGTCTATTTTTTATTAAAATAATCGAAATTATTCTAATTATTACTAAAAAAATTAAAAAGAAAATTAAAGATGGTAAATTTTTTAAAACCTAATAAAATTTTTTGAGTAAGTTTAAAAAATCCCCCAGACGTTATTTATAGAAATTAAGGAATGAATTTTAGAATATAATTAGATTAAAATGACTATTTTTTATTAAAATAATCGAATTTATTCTATTACCAAAAAAATTAAAAAAAAAAAAAATTCAAAGATGGTAAATTTTTTAAAACCTAATAAAATTTTTTGTCCAAATTTAAAAAATCCCTTAGACTTTATTTATGGAAATTAAGGGATGAATTTTGGAATATAATTAGATTCAAATGTTTATTTTTTATTAAAATAATCGAAATTATTCTAATTATTACCAAAAAAAAATTAAAAAAAATTAAAAATGGTAAATTTTTTAAAATCTAATAAAATGTTTTGAGCAAGTTTAAAAAATCCCCCAGATGTTATTTATGGAAATTAAGGGATGAATTTTGGAATATAATTAAATTAAAATGTTTATTTTTTATTAAGATTATCAAATTTATTCTAATTATTACTAAAAGAATTTAAAAAAAATTAAAGATGGTAAATTTTTTAAAACCTAATAAAATTTTTTGTCCAAGTTTAAAAAATCTCCCAGACGTTATTTACGGAAATTAAGGGATGAATTTTGGAATATAATTAGATTAAAATGTCTATTTTTTATTAAAATAATCGAAATTATTCTAATTATTACTAAAAAAATTAAAAAAAAAAAAAAAAATTAAAGATGGTAAATTTTTTAAAATCTAATAAAATTTTTTGAGTAAGTTTAAAAAATCCCCCAGACGTTATTTATGGAAATTAAGGGATGAATTTTGGAATATAATTAGATTAAAATGTCTATTTTTTATTAAAATAATCGAATTTATTCTAACTATTACGAAAAAATTAAAAAAAAAATCAAAGATGATAAATTTTTTAAAACCTAATAAAATTTTTTGTCCAAATTTAAAAAATTCCCCAGAAATTATTTATGGAAATTAAGGGATGAATTTTGGAATATAATTAGATTAAAATATCTATTTTTTATTAAAATAATCGAAATTATTCTAATTATTACTAAAAAAATTAAAAAAAAAATTAAAGATGGTAAATTTTTTAAAACTTAATAAAATTTTTTGACCAAGTTTAAAAAATCCCCCAGATGTTATTTATGGAAATTAAGGGATGAATTTTGGAATATAATTAGATTAAAGTGTCTATTTTTTATTAAAATAATCGTATTTATTCTAACTAATACCACAAAAATTAAAAAAAAAATAATTAAAGATGGTAAATTTTTTAAAATCTAATAAAATTTTGTGTCCAAGTTTAAAAAATCCCCTAGATGTTATTTATGGAAATTAAGGGATGAATTTTGGAATATAATTAGATTAAAATGTCTATTTTTTATTAAAATAATCGAAATTATTCTAATTATTACTAAAAAAATAAAAAAAAATTAAAGATGGTAAATTTTTTAAAACCTAATAAAATTTTTTGTCCAAGTTTAAAAAATCCCTTAGTCGTTATTTATGGAAATTAAGGGATGATTCAGGAATATAATTAGATTAAAATGTTTATTTTTTATTAAAATAATCGGAATTTCCAAAAAATTTTTTACCCATAAATAATTTTTCAATTTCCATAAAAAATTTTATATTTTTTTAAAACTTGTATCTCTTTTGAAAGCATACACCTTATCTTGTTGTTGAAACAAGATGAATAATGTATAAGGTCGCACGTCTGTCACACTTACAATTTCCTTCTGGTTAACAAAAAAATGTTAGGAATGCTGTTTTTATGTATTTTTATAATCCAGTTTTTTTTGGTGTTATAAATAACTTTAATGACGCAAACGGAATGGTAGTTTTAAAAACATCCTGATGGTTTATGCAACCGAAACTTTCCTGGTTATGGTTGCTGGTAAGTAAGAATCCTGTCAAAAAGGAATTTTTTTGGACAAAAGCGATGAAGCATTCGAGATGAGCCGTTCGCAAAGCTTTTACTCTCGAATTATACACTTATACTACAATTACCCTGTTTTTTTTACTGTCTGGAACGCGTAATATTCGTGGGAATATCCGGAATTATGCTACTAGCGTTTACGTATTGTCTTATGGTCGACCCGTCTGAGAATACACGCGTCAAACGAAAGGCTGCATCCTACAAATTCGTTATGGACAAGATAAAACGTGCGAGATGAGGGATGTTTTGTAACGTTTTTTTCTTTTTGTGTTATATATTTTTTTGTAATATTTTTTGTAATATTTTTGTAAACGTTACAAAACATCCCAAATCTTCGTAGATTATACAACTCATCACTCTGCAGCCCTACTTACTTGTATGGCTGATCCCAAGAACTGAGATATAGCTCTAGTGACATTAACAGCTGCGCTTAACAGCTGCCCTCTCACCCTTGTTTCACCCTCTCCGTCATCTATTCCCGGGACCGGATTCAAGACAACCGGCCTCAAAGTCGGTCTTCTCGGTGGTTTAGTCACAGGATCCACATACTCCTCATCCTCAGCTATACTATTGCTTACCGTAGAAGGAAGGGGTGTCGTCGGTTTCCTCCTGTACACAACCTCCGAGTCAACGGAAGAAGCGGCTTGCAACTTAGACGTGCTTCCAACTTTTCCAGTGTTTGTGATCTGCACCGCGTTGTTATGAAGTAAAGTGGTCGGTTTCTGGGTCGTTTGGCTTAAATCGTAACCGGAAAGATCTAAACTTTGGGCTTTTTTAGGATCTTTCTGGGCTTCTTCTAATTGACTTATCAAAGAAGCTAATTCATTTTCTGATAACGCATGCAACGGTCTTTTATATTTCCTCGCTCCTCTTACAGTCGGATTTGTTGGACTTCTTTTTGGGGCTGTCACCAAAACAGGTGTCATCTCAGTTGGTTGGCTTGAATACAATTCCACATCATCTATTGTCGAAATTCTTTGAGTTGTAGTAGTTTTTTTCTTTGCTGGTCTTCTTGTAGTTGGAGGTGGAGCTAATACGTTTAACAACCAATTTAAACCTTGCATAATTGGGCCAGGTCTTGGTGTTGTAGTTGTGGTAACTCTTCTTTTTGTTGTTGTTATTTTTTTAGTTGGTCTTTCTGTTGGAATTTGAACTGGAATCTAAAAAAGGTGATAAAATATGTAAAATAATTTTGCTTTTTATAATAAAAATGATTTATGGATGAATAATGAGATTAGGAATAATAAATGATAAATAATGAATGATAGATGAGAAATGATGAATAATGAATGATGACTAATGAAAGGAAAATAAAATACAATTTTTTTTACTTCCTTTTCTATTTTTTGACCCTTACCGTAGTTTTTAGCTGCTCTCCTAAAGTTTTTGGAGTACTTGGACCAATACCTTGTTCTTTTAGCAAAGCTGCTAAGATAGCATCAGTTGATTCACCGTAGGTAGACACCAAATTAGATGGGGTTACTCTCTCTGGGTTAACATTAAACTGTCTAAGAAGGTCATCTAAAGAAATGTCTTTAGTACCAGGGGGAATCTTTTTGCGTTCTCCAGCATTAGTTAGAGAACTAAGAATGTCTAAAGGATTTTCTGTTGTAGTTTTATCTCTATCAGATGCAAATTCCAAAACTCTACTTGCTAAATTGCTTGGACTTCTTGTTGGTTTTTGAGCTGCACCACCAAAGTTCTGTACGATTAAAAAATACAATTTTTAATATAATAACATTAAATTAAAAATATATACAGTGGTATTTTGATATACGAGTGCTTTAATATACGAGTGTTTTGAGATATGAGCCTCCGAGCGAGCGATATTTTGCTTTGATGAGAGCAAGGATCAGCAGGTGATTTCTAATTTAAAGAAGATGTACACCAAGCAGATTTTTTATGGAGCACACAAACCTTATACTTCGAAAGTATTGAAAGGATTACTTTAACATTCTGATATGCCTAAGAATTATTGGTTAAACTTGGCTGGATGTTACGAGGACCTTAACCTCTGCATGGAAGAAGTTTTTGATGCTATAGTTGAAAGAGCCTTCGAAGAATTGGAACCCAAAATGTGAGTGGTAGAGGAGATTGTTTTTTTTTGGGAAAATCCATGGGTTTGGAGGTGGGTGAAATGAGTGGGTCAGAAGGAAAGTGAACCAAGTCTATTTTTTCTAAAATTTAGTTAAGAGTATACTTAGGTCCGTTTGAATAGTTATAATTTTATGTGCTGACTTATTCAATACTTAGTTCATCAGGTTACCAATAATGTACGCTAGTTCACTTTAATACTGAATGATTTGCATCATTTTTCATTGATAAAATGAACCAAGTCCAAGTAGCTTAAGATTCTGTGATAAAGTGAGAAATATCTGCAGTGCTTTACAAACATTTAAAAAATAACGCTAAAAATTGTACTGAAATAACTTTATACTGCGACACTTGCGGAGGGCAAAATCGAAATATTAATTTATCAGTGCAATTACTGAAGCTGTGCAATGAAACGTCTACTGCAGAAAGGAAAATTAATGTGATATTCATGATATCTGGGCATTCCTATCTGCTAAATGACGCGGATTTTGGTGTCATAAAAAAAATAGTAAACATTCACTGCTTTATGGCCCAGATGACTGGATTAAAATAATTAAAAGCTCAAGAAAGAAAACGCCATATAAGGTCACTGAGCTTAAATTCAATGATTTTTTGTCAACCAAAGATTTATTAAAGCACATTACTAATAGAAAAATAAATACCTTCAAAGAATCTGTAAATTGGTTGAACATTCAACGACTTCAGTTCAAAAGAGGACACTCATTTTCAATATTTTATAAGGACACAGCTGATAACTTACTTCCATTCAAAGAAATTAACATAAAAAGAAACAACAAAAATGGTAGAAATCTTTCTTCGTTGGCATCAATAGATCAAAAACCGCTCTACAACGCTAGGCGCCGTATAACTGATATTAAGAAAGAAGATATGATTTCATTACTTCCTTTCATACCTCGAATCTACCACAACTTTTATAAGTCATTACCTATTCAAACGAATACTAGATCGAGTGAAGTTCCAGAAGAGTGTAACGACACTGAATATGGCGTTATTTATGAATGATTGTGCACACACGTTATGAATACAATTGTTGTTTTTTCCAGTATTTTAATTTCATTTGTGAGGTTAACTCTTATAAACTGTAGTACTTTTCTTACATTTTCCTTAAGAAAAATGTTTCTATAAAAGAAATTGTTATTACTTTTTCACACCGTATTAATAGTTGGACTTGATCGAATTGCGGTAAAAAAATCAAAGTAAAAGTAAACTAAGTCCACATTTCTTTCTTTTAACCGGTTGTATAGCTAAAATAATGAAGTTTCCTTTAAATAACACCTAAGTAACAATAATGTAGATACTTATTTATAAATATCAACTTTAAAAATTTCGTTGCCTATTACAGAAAATTAGTAAATGAATCGAAATCAAACGGTCCGTTTTCTCGAAACGAACTTAAATGGAATTGGTTCACTTTACTTCTGACCCACTCAAATGTGAATGAACTCGTCGAGGAACAGTCTCAGGAACTGACAACCAAGCTATATGATCTACATTCGCAATAGTATACCGTGATTCAAAAAATTAGTTTTGAAGAGGAGCCAAAGATGAAGGTTATATCTACAAGAGATATAAAGGAGATGTTTGGAATGTGGGAGAAAGTTGTAGAGTTCGTGGATAAAAATCACTCTGAAAAAATTGCAACTGATCGTGCATCGGAGTTGTTCAATGAACCTTGCTTAACTCATTTGTGCAATATAAAAGGAGGAAGAACAGTTTTTTAAACGATCTACGAAAATGAGCAAAGCGTAACGAAAAAACGAATTAAACTCGTATGTCGAGGTACCACTCTATTGTGGAATTCAAAAATTGAGTACTTACAAATCTAGTTAAGAATGAAAGCTGTCTTAAAAGTTCTGCTTGTTCTTTCTCCAACCTCGCCAATTCCATCAAATCTCTTTTTTGTTCTTCTGTTAATTCTTTAACTTTTAAACTCTTTAAATTTGCAGTTTGTAAAGTCGTTGGACTTATCGTTGTTGTACTAAGCAAATTCACCAACTCCTTTCTTCGTTGTTCTTCTAATTGTTTAACTTTCGCCTGTAAACTACTCAAAGTAGTTTGCAAAGTTGTTGGACTCATTGTTGATGTACTAACAAAATCGTTAGTTGTACTTAACTCTCCGAAATTTTCCAAAACTCTCAATTCCGCCAACCGTCTTAATTCCTCTTCCATGGATAAAGTAACCGGAGGTAAAGTAGTTGGTGTTTTCGTTATTGGCCTGGTTGCTTCCGTCATCGTAGTTTGTTCTTCTTTTGGAGTTGTATAAATCGGAAAAACAGTAGTTTGTTCATTCCTTACTGGCATTTGGTATTCCTTTCTTGCAGTTGGTATTGTATTTATTTTAAACGTCGACCTCCTCGTTGGTTCATCAGTTTGTGGTGTTTCCGTAGTTTGAGTCGAAGGAGTTACAGTTACAGTTCTTATAAACTCTTCGGGAGTTGTTGTTCTAAACCTTCCACTTCTTCTCTTGGTTGTGGTTAATCTTAAAGTTGTAGTTGGTGGTTCTGTTATTCGAATTGTAGGACGAGGAGTTCTTCGCGGAGTTGTTGTTATTCTCTCGGTTGTTGTTGGCGCAGCCGTTCTAATTCTTCTTGTAGTTGACCAAAATGTTGTTTCGGGAGCTTGGGTGGTTGTTATAATTCTTCTAGTTGTCGTTGGGGGTCTTGTAGGTGACCGGGTAGTTGTTGGAGGTATTGTTGTTGGTGGTTTTGTCGTTGGTGGTCTTGTTGTTGGGGGTTTTGTTGTTGGTGGTTTTGTTGTTGTGGGTTTAGTTGTTGGGGGTTTAGTTGTTGGGGGTTTAGTTGTTGATGATCTTGTTGGAATTCTTGTAGTTGGTTGTTTAGTTGTAGGAGGGTTTGTAGGAGGTGGATTTGTTATAATAATAGGAGGAAGTGTAGCTGGAAGTTTTGTTGGGGGGATAGTTGGAGGAACAGTTGGAGGAATAGTTGGAGGAATAGTTGGAGGTATAGTTGGAGGTATAGTTGGAGGTATACTTGGAGGTATAGATGGAGGTATAGTTGGTGGTATAGTTGGTGGTCTAGTTGGAGGTATAGTTATAGGAGAATTTGTTGCCATTAATCTTGTACTTTGAGCAGCTGTAGTAAACCTTTGCGTAGTTGCAGGCAAAGTAGTAGTTTCCATACCAATTCTACTCCCAACAGAAGTAAAATTACCCAAAATTCTTTGGATAAAATATGGAGTTGTAGCTCGAATATTCAATTGGAAATCTTCAAACGTCGGTGAAACAGTTGTCGGAGTATTTGTATATCTGGTTGTTACTGATTGTCTCCTTTGAGTAGTTGTTTCTTGAATATCATTTTCGACAAAATTAAACTCTGGTGGAATAGTTTTAGCAATAATTCGCCCCGTTTTTGGAATTGTTGTTATTGTAGTTGGTGGCAAAGTAGTTTCAGTTTGTTTCGGTTGAATTGTTGTTTCTACTTTTGTGGTTTGAGGAGGAAGAGTTGTTTTTTCTACTTTTGTAGTTTGAGGAGGAAGAGTTGTTCTTTCTACTTTTGTAGTTTGAGGAGGAAGAGTTGTCAAAGTTAGTTCGTCTTTTTTAGAAGTCGTTTCAATTTTAACCGCTTCCACAATTTTTTCAGGTTTTCTATTACCATTATTACTAATTGTATTTTCCTCTATGTTAACTTCCTCAGTGTCTCTCCCAGTATTTGAAACCTACAAAGTTCATAATTAAAATCAAATTTACCAATTAAGAAAATGAAAGGGTTAAATGTGCTATATATTAAATGATAATGAACGTTTAGTATCAACCTTTTATTCTTATTTTCTAGTTATTAAGTTACAAAATCTTTCCTCTTCTTATTTTATTCCAACATCCCTAAAACCTCTTTATAAAATAAATTAATAATACTTACCGTTGCATTATTTGTAACATTTTCGTTATTTTTCGGTATATCATCAAACTCCTCCATGGTTTTATTCCCTTCTATAGATGTATTAGAAACTTGAGTTGGGGAGGAAGTTGAAATTGTTGTAACTTCCATTGCTTGTTGAGTACTTGGCAGATCATTTTGAACCGCCTAAAATATTACATAATCCATAATGGGCACTTAACGCGATGGCTAAAATAGCCCGACGCGAAGTTTTTATGGGTTAATTGCACATTATGAGGTGTACTATGATGTATGAAGATGAGATGAAGTTCTGCCGTGCAAAATATAAATAGCAACGGAACATGCAAGACAGATGTAGTCACCTGAATTCTGGTATTTAGTAAGTTAGTATTTAGAGGGCCTTTATTTAACAATTTTTTTGTATTTTTAAAGCAATAATATGTACTTACCTTTAGTTTTTTAATTTACTTACCGGATTTTTTAAAAACTATAATCAAGAACACAATATGCAATTAAAACGCATTTTTTTTGTAAATTTAATGATTTTTAAATTCAGTCAATGTGAATTTTAATAATCTTAATTTTGAATTTCCCCGCATACCAAGATTACTAAAAGCCCGAATTGGAACACTCAGTCTTTATGAGTTTCGTTCCAAATAAGCGACGATTTTATCCATTTTAAAAAACCTTATGAATCTTGAAACATCTTATTAACCTTTAAATCCTTAATTTTTAAATCCTTAATTTTTAAAACCTTAATTTTTAAAACCTTATTTTAAATGAAAAAAAAAATAAATAAATAAATGAAATAATTCTAAATTGGTCAGATTGTTTTGCAAAATTTTGCAAAAAAAGAATAGGCCCTCGTGCAATTTATATACAGCTTTAGAAGTTTGGTGCAAAGAAACCAAGTGCAACCTCATGGTGCTATGAAGTATATACGAAGTATATTCAGGTGATCTACCTCAAGATTTTTAAGTGAATGACAAAAAGCTGCAAGAAGCTATACCAACCACCAGAAAGGTTGTACACTGATCGATAGGAACAAGATTCTTTTTGACTTTTCGACGAAGATTCCTTGATAAAGACAAAAGGTTTGTTTTTGTTCCTCCGATAACTGTACAACGCAAGAGTTACTTTGATGAATACCGTTTGAAGAGTTTGATTATTATCGTCCGATCTGGTGCTATCCTGTGTTACTTGGTTACTGGTTATATCCGGTCTGGGGGTCTGGGGGTTTGCGCTTACGTCGAAACCACTTACTTGAATGACGGGTTCCTCTGGGATCAACGTTCCGTTGGGGAACTTTTGGACAACGGTATTGTTAGGGTACACGCCGACGATTATGAACGGGGTGTTTTTATTAGGGTACATACTGGGCCGTTTTCGGACTATGGTATTATTAGGGAGAATCGCGAAGATGTAATAGTCTTTAGCAGGTGGCGTTGAAGTTTCTATCGTATTATTTTCGATCGGTTGTGGGTCAGAAGACAGCAATTTACTCTGTCTACTTGTATTATTCGTATTAGTCGAATTTGAAGTGATCATAGTGATCATAGAAGAATTAGTATCGTTACTATTCGGGGACGTTTCATTTGATGATGTTACATTTGCCATAATTTCCAAATTGGAAGAATTATTATTAGTCGAGTTATTCACATCAACCGTTATTCGATTAGCTTTGCTCGCGGCGAATGTTCGACTTTGGATGGTGATTGTGCCGCCATCGTCGGGTTGATTAAATGTGCTAGTTACATCATTAGCCGAGAATACCGTCACAGAACCAGGACTTACTTCAAAATTCGAGTGTGGAGTGAGACTCGAAACTGCTGGTTTTACCGTTGTCTTTTGTAACGTTATAGTTGAACCAATTGTGTTTGGTGTTGTTCCAGCTATTTCCAACAACCTTGCTATTAGATCTAATATACTAGAAGATGATTGCTTTGAACTTTCTTCTCTTATCTTAGCGATAATCGATTGGGAATCGTTACCAGGAAGAGAATTTTGAGTTTCATTAGTTTTTGAAGTCATAGGAGGGGTTGTTTCGATTTCCTCAGTTTCTGATTCTGTAGCTTGAGAACTTGATTCTGTCATTTCTGAAGGTAAGTCAGTTGTCTGAGCATTTAATTTTGCTATCATTGAAGGAGTTGTTTCAGGTATTTGTGTTACTTCAGGAGTTTGAGGAAGATCGGATGTTTGGGATTTATCTAATGTTTGAGTTGTTTGGGAAAGTTGAGGTGCTTCTGAAGATTGGGGCAATTCTGAATTTTGTGGTATTTCTGAACTTTGGGGTGATTCTGAATTTTGTGGTATTTCTGAACTTTGGGGTGATTCTGAATTTTGTGGTATTTCTGAACTTTGGGGTAATTCTGAATTTTGTGGCATTTCTGAACTTTGTACAATATCTGAAATTTGTGGTGTTTCTGAAGTTTGTTGTACTTCTGAATTTTGAGATACTTCTGAAGCCTTTGAGGAATCGGGAGTTTGTGATATGTCGGAACTTTGTGGTGATTCGGAAGATTGTGGTGCTTCTGAATTTTGTTGTACTTCAAGACTTTGAGGTACTTCTGCAACCTTTGAGGAGTCGGAAGATTGTGACATGTCAGAACTTTGTGGTGATTCGGAAGATTGTGGTGATTCAGAAGGTTGTGGTGCTTCTGAATTTTGTTGTACTTCAGGACTTTGAGGTACTTCTAAACCCTTTGAAGAGTCTGAAGTTTGTGACATGTCAGAACTTTGTGGTGATTCGAAAGATTGTGGTGATTCGGAAGGTTGTGGTGCTTCTGAATTTTGTTGTACTTCAGGATTTTGAGGTTCTGAGGTTTCTGAAACCTTTGAGGAGTCTGAAGTTTGTGACATGTCAGAACTTTGTGGCGATTCGGAAGATTGTGGTGATTCGGAAGGTTGTGGTGTTTCTGAAGTTTGTTGTACTTCAGAATTTTGAGATACTGCTGAAACCTTTGAAGAATCGGAAGTTTGTGACATGTCTGAACTTTGTGGGATTTTGGAAACCTGTAGTGCTTCTGAACTTTGTTGTACTTCAGAACGTTGAGGTATTTCTGAAGCTTGTGGGGAGTTGGACGTTTGTAACTTATCAGAATTTTGTTGTGTTTCAGAAAGTTGTGCTGTTTCTGAATTTTGAGGCACTTCGGATGATTGTGGAATTTCAGAAATTAGTGGAATTTCAGAAGATTGAGGTATGTCTGAAGCCTGTGGTATTTCGGATGGTTGTGGTGATTCTGAATTTTGTGGTGTTTCAGGGGATTGTGGTATTTCAGAAGTTTGTGGTACTTGAGAAGATTGAGATACTTCTGAAGCCTTTGATATTTCGGAAGTTTGTCGTGATTCTGAATTTTCTGGTTTTTCAGGAGGTTGTGGTATTTCAGAAATTTGTGTTATTTCAGAAGATTGAGGTATTTTTGAAGCCTGAGTTGTTTCAGGAGACTGTGGTGATTCTGAAGCTTGTACTCCTTCAGAAATTTGAGAGACTTTTGAAGTCTGTGCTGAGTTGGAAGTTTGTGGTGACTTTGAAGTTTGTAGTGTTTCTAAATTTTGTGGTATTTTAGGAGATTGTGGCATTTCAGAAGTTTGTAATGCTTCAGAAGATTGTGGTATTTCAGAAGTTTGTAATCCTTCAGAAAATTGAGCCATTTCTGAAGCTTGTGGTGTTTCAGAATTTTGATTTATTTCCAAACTTTGTTTTATTTCGGTAGTTTGTACGGATTTTTCAGGATTTTTAGAAGTCTGTAATGTTTCAGACATTTGAGGACTTTCTGATGATTGTATTCTACCAGAAATTTGAGGAATTTCAGATGTTTGAGGTAACATTGACTCAGAAGACATTGACACTTCTGAAATTTGATTACTCATATCAGAATTACTTTGAACAATTTTAATTTGACTAACTTCTTCAGTAGAACTTTGAACATTTACTTGGGTTGAGCTTAGACTTTGCTCTGTAGAAGTACTTTGCTCATTATAAATTGAATTACTAGAAAAAACTTGCTCAGACACTGATCCAACCATTTCTGAATTAGATCTTGATTCAATAGCTTCAGTAATAGACTCAACTTTAACTCTTTCTTCAACAACTGTACTTTTGCTACTATCAGAGCTTTTGTTAGAACTTTCAACATCTAATTTAGCTTCAGTTGTTGAATCTACTGGTGTAGATTGAGATTCACTTTCAGTACTTTGACTAATCAAGTTCTCAGCTTGAATTGGAGTTGTATCAATATTTTGAGAATCAGTTATACCGGGAACTTTGGTGATTCCGTCAGTAAAACTCGGCGGAGTTGTCGGAGAAATAGCATTTAAAGAATTTAACGTCGCCAAAAAATCAGAAATAGATATGGTTTCAGTAAACTTTCTCGATTGGGGAAGAGTAGTTGAAGAATCAATTGTATTTGAAATACTAGACACGGTACTTATTTCAGTGGAACTTTCAGAAGAAACTTCTAATGTTGATTGTGTACTAATTGGAGTGGTTGCTTCAATATTATCTATTTTATTATTGTCGATTGAATTTTCGCTAATATTTACGAGTTCGGCGTCGGGGTTAATTGAAGAAGTTGATATACTAGTAGAAGTAGTTGGTAAACTAGTAGTAGTTGGTAAACTTGTAGTAGTTGGTAAACTAGTAGTAGTTGGTAAACTAGAAGAAGAAGTAGTTGAAACGGAAGAATTGGAAGAGAAAGAAGTTTTTGGCGTAACTACAACTAATTCTGTACTTGGGGTGGGAGAAATCGATTTCAAGATAGCTAACAGTTTAGAAATAGTGCTTTGTTGGTCAGTTTGTTCGTTCGATAGTTCCTCAATCACCCCTAAGGTGTTGGTGATGGTGGAAGATGGAGTGCGAGCAGTAGAAGAAACGGTTGAAATACCTACTGTTGGCGACGACGTCGACTGTATGGCGTTTAAAGAACTCAAAATTCTCTCGATAATCGTTGTTGGCTTTTCAGTGGTTGCCGTTAGAATTTCGTTCGTTTTGTCCGTAGTCTGTTTCGTCTGGTCTTTTTTGCTTGGAATTTTGAATATAGCGGTTTCTTTAGTCGGTCCGTCGTCAGTCTTGTCCGCGGTCAGGTTTGGAGCAACCGTGGAGGAAATAGCGGTGATTGAATAAATGATTCTCTCTATTATCGACACTGGTTGCTTCTGAGACGCTTGTACAGGTGGTGCCCCGGTAGTTACCTTTAGAAAGTCAAGAATTTATAGATAGTTTCAGGTATAGGATTTCGAATCGTTACCAATGAGGCGGGAAGCAATTTTTCGGGTATATTGGAAGGGGTAAGCAACTCTCCATTAATCAAATTATCCGAAGGGATGGTATTTACAGGTTCGTCTATAGATATTATTTCCATTCCGTCTTCGATCCGCGTCTTGACCTGCAACACCATTCCAAAGATTTCCCTTTCAATAATAATTCCGGTTCTTTATTACACTTTTTTTAAATGCTGCGAATTGTACTTTTTCTTATTACATTAATTGATCTTTTTCTTCAGTTAATTATTTTATTCAGTTTAATCGAGTGTTAATCGCTTGCAGCTGGTGTATTTACAACCACCAAGATAATTTTCAAGGGAAAAGTGAAATAAAAAAAAAAAAATAAAGAAAAAGTAAATCAGGGGAATTTGCATTTTTATTTGTGCAAGATTATAGAAAATAAAATAGTACACCTCTTTGTTACATCGTAACCTAGAACTTATTTAATATTAATATTGTGCATTTGGTTATTATTTTTTATATTTATACTAGTTTTTACTGGCTATTCAATAATTGAATAGAATTGAATTATTCAATTCAAACTAATTGAAATTAAATTATTTAAGGAATTATGGCAATGTTTTTATTTTATAATTTTAATATTCATTTTATTAATTTTATTTAATAAAAATAATTAGATTATGTTCATTTTAATTTAGATTTTTTTTACTGGCTATTAAATTAAATTACTTAATTTAATATAAATAGAAATTTAGATGTTATTTGGAAAATTAAAATGAACAGGATTGTACTCCAATATTAATAATTATCACAGATATTTTAAGTCTTAATTCTGTTAAGAAAAATTATCTACCACAATACTGTTATTAATGCCGTTATTGTTTTTATTTTTAATTTCCTACAATACATGATGTTTTGGAGCAATTACAGTTTGTTGTAAAGTTTATATAAAGAATTTTTTTTTGTCAATGTCAAGGACAACGTACCTTAACCAGGAAAAGCAACAATAACTACTTTTTAGAGGTTGAACAAAAATCTTTTTGTTTTCTAAATTTTAATATTTATACAGGGTGAGGCAGAAGAACTTATTTAGTGAAAAATTCAATTTAAAATAAAGATATGTATGTAGTTCTTTGAATAACATCAAGAGCAACATTTCAATTTTAGATTTTCACATCAAACAAGACTTAGGGTTCATTAAACAAGAACTTTACATTAAAATATTGATATCACAAGATTTTTTCCTTTTATAATTGAAGATCTTGAAAAGAAGAGAGAGCGCGAAAAGGGTGCAAGTGACAACAATTAAAAAAATTGAGATTTTCGGTCCAAATAATTCAGAAATGAAGGTATTGGCCACATATAACTACTTTTAGCGATTCTTCAAAAATAAGCCCCGGTGGAAATAACGTTTTTATAATTTCGAGTTAGCAGTCCAAATTTTCAAAATAAAGTTACAAGCCACTAACATGAGTGATACGCGTGTTGGGTGTTCTCGGAATTTTCACCAATTTGTTGGTGATTTAAACGAAAATAGTAGTTATGAGTTTGATTCACAATCAGATGATAGCGTAAGGGACAGAAACTATATTAAAAGTGATAATCAAGAGAATTCATCATCCTCCGAAGAGCAACAGGTACGTATTTACGGTTATGTGGCATGCACCCTTTTACTGAAAATTATGATGACGTAATGTTGCATATACAGCATCCTCCAGCGAAGCGAGAAATTTTGAAGAGTTCCATTTTTTCGATCAAAATTGCTTGATTTATTTTTTCAAATATTATTTCTTAGAAGTCTTTTTTACAAGTTTGAATTCAGAAAACCATGTCATTTTATTTTACAAAATTAACGACGCTCAAGGAAAGCCGTTTCTAGAAAAATATTCTTCAAATCTTAAGCGAAAATTTACCAACATTTCACAATGCCAAAACTTTAAAAAGTAGCAAATTCTGTATGATTACCCTTTTCCTAAACTTTTATTAAATTTTTTTTTATGTATTACCCGAAGTGAACCAACTATTTTATTTGGAAATCGATGCTAAAAATTTCAATCATCAAGAAATTGAACAATCAACAATCGAAGTAGAGCATATGAATGAAGAATATTCGCTCGATGATAACTAATCTCTTACTTTTAATTCTTAAGTTAAATCGAAGTTGAATTGAAGGCGATTCTTCAAATCATCGTTTATTTTTTCATGTAAAAGGATACAAACCACATTTTTTAAGCAAATAAATCTTAGAAAAGCAATACCAGTGCTCTTTTTCAACTCCTTTTTATTTAAAAAGCACTAAGTAATCTATCTTAATTTTTGTCCCTAAAAAGAAATGTATTGTATGTAAATTGAATTTTGTGGATTTAAAAAAAATTTCTTTGGTTAATTTCTCGAAAGTTATAATGTGTGGCATGCATCTTTTTCACGCCAAGGTCTTCAATTGCCTTAACATTTTATGTACAAACATAAAATCATTGTTTATATTGTCAACTTGCGTTCTGTAAGGCTGTGTCTTTTAGATTTTTCCAATGAACAAGACCTAGGATTTATTGAACAAGAAGTTCATGTTAAAATATTGATATGACAATATTTTTTTCTTTTGTAATCGCCTTAACACTTTATACAAGCATAAAATTACTGTTGGGTTGTCAACTTGGATTGTCTACGTCAGTGATTCTCAATCTTTTTTTCGCAACGGCACACTTTTAATAACTTAAAAACTTGGCGGTCCACTAACAATTGGATAAATTAAAAAAACATATTTGACCTTAATTTTGGTTCCTTTAAAACATAGTTTATTAATTATACCTATAATACGGTATATTTTGTAAAAATAGCAAAGGATGATAATTTTCAATGGAATATAAAGTAAAATAGCCTTACAAAGTAAAAAAAATGTTGACTTAATGTAATAAGACAGATAAAGCTTTTTGTGATATTGTTGAGTAACCGAACCTAACAATAAGATTAATCCAGAAAGAATTAAATGACTCTTCTGAAAATTTTGAAATTAAGTCTCGATTATTAAACAGCACCATTAGTTCTCCCTCTTCTTTCAATGTTAATTCATATACGGACGTGCCAGTTATCACCAGTGAATTTTGAACCCAATCAATTTTTTTTATTTCTAAATTCGAAAAATATTGAACAATTCTTTGCTGTAATATTGTCAAGTGATCAACAACTGTTTTATGAATTATTTTAGAACACTCTTTTGAAACTGATTCAAACTTTTCTAAACTACTTTCTTATGCTTTATTCTTCCAGAAAGCAATTTTTTTTTAAATTCCAATCATTTATCGGTAGAGTCTTGTATTATGTATAGTCTTGATTTTATGTAATTAATTATTTCAACACACTTTTCCAGCATTGTTTTCAATTCTAATAGTAACTGTTTTGTAGTGAATGTTTCCCGATGCAAGTACTGCCGTAGCATTTGTATCAGGCGCGCATTCATTTTAGTTATCGAAATCCTTTAAATGTAGACAATCTTTATCTTAAGTTTTGCTATCCGTATTTCTGTTTTATTAAACTTTAATATTTTACTGTATGCATCCGTAAAATTTGGCGGCACATTTCAAGAATTTGGCGGCACAGTGAAGTGCCGCGGCACAGTGGTTGAGAATCACTGGTCTACGTTCTGAAAGGCTGTGTCTTTTAAATTTTCACATTGAACAAGACACAGGATCTATTGAACAAGAAGTCACATTAAGGGGGAACAACAGAGTACATTTTTTGAAAGTTATTGAAGAAAATTATTTTATATCATAAAAGTTAGATAAAAATCGCAAACATCATTTATGTCCAGAATGTCACAAAATGTTATCGATGCTATTACTCCCATTTATATAGATTTGGACAAGATGGAGTTGCTTGAGTGCTGTTTAGGAAGATTTACACAAAATTCAAATGAGAGCGTTAATGGAAGTTTGAAAGTTCCCTCATTTGGAAGTTGGTTCTGAAAATTTGATCAAATCGGGCAGTTATTGTGCAAATTGCTACTTATTTGGGGGTTTCTATTTAAAAAAATGGAATGGCATCTTTATTAAAGGTGGCGGATGAAATGTAAATCAAAATTCGACTCTAAATGTAACGTAGTTTGTACAGACTGTATGAGTCGACCTCAAGTGTTTTTCAAGTGTTGTTCAATTTCAAGTGTTTTAGAGAATTCAGACAATAAGAAGAAAGACCTTTGTTATGGAACAGGAATCGATGAATTGTGGTAACTCTTAAAATTTCCTCCATTATATCACCAAGAACTAAACTTAACTTTTTAAATGCATTTTTCTCACAGTAACTTTTTTTTAACCTGTTGTTATAATTTCTTTACCAACGAGAATGGCATTCAAAATTTATTGAGACGTCCTCAATTTGTATAAAATGCTAAAATCTATATAAAATTTATAAAAGTTAAGCGTACGGATTTTTATTTGTATTAATATTTACTGCCTTTTTAACCCCTGGAAAGATTAATTATTTTATCGATTTTCTTAACTCTTTTTTTGCAGAGGTGCCATTTTAACAGCAATTATTTTTTTTTAAATCGGGTACGCTTAACTGAAGCTGTACTAATGTAGATTAAAATGACGTTTCCTTTTTTATTTTCAGATTATTTTTATTTATAGTGATAGCTAGAAAGCATCTTTTTTTTGTTGGTGCATTTGGGCACCCTTTTATACATGTATTCTAAGACACATTTTTTTTTTTCACTGTAGTTCCTAAAATAAATTTAAACTGTGTAGTTACAAATATCAAATTCCGATTTTTCTAAAATACATGAGTGAACGAAAATAAAATCTTAATCATCGCCTTTTTTTCGTTATCTCCACTCTGTTGTTCCCCCTTAACATTCTACCTAGGAACATAAAATTACTCTTGGGTTGTCAACTTGGATTGTCTACGTTCTGTAAGGCTATGTCTTTTAGATTTTCACATTGAACAAGACCTAACCCAAGCAGCAATTTTAGACACATGGTCGACACTGTGTCGACACATAAGCCTGGACACGACACATTTTATGGGCACAGTGTCGACACTGTGCCCGCTATGTTTGGGAAATGTGTCCAAAATGGTGACAGAAATGTGTACCATATAGTGCCCAAAATGCACCCAAGTTAGTGTTTAAAATGCGCCTTTAATTGTACTAAAATGTCTCCAGAATGTGTCGCATTTGTGTCATATATGTTTCCAAAGTGAACGTTTAATGTGTTCAAAATGTTTCTCTTTTGTTACCAAATAGATTTTCATGTGTCCATTATGTTCCTACTGCTAAAACTGCTAAGGTACTTTATACTGGTATGTTATAATTGAAGTTTTGCTATGTCTGAGGGTTAAAAAATATTACGGATTCAAATTTTCTGATAATAGTGTGTATGATAACTTTAAATAACGAAAGCGCCTCAAAAATATTGATTATTTTTAACAAACTAAAAAAGTCAAACATTTTTAGTTATTACAAATTTCAAGAAATGTTGTCAGAAATTAGTGTGGAGATATTTGGGGTGACGCAAAAAAATTATTTGCTCGAATATTTATGTTTATTAACGTCAAATATTGTAATTCAGAGCAAAATATAGATATCCGCCATTTTTTTTTTCATCTCGTTGGCACAACTTTTCAACGAAAATATGGCGGACTTAATGATTGCGTCCAAATAGAAACACGTGTCCGACATTTAACCAATTATTTTCCGAAAATGGTTCAAAGTAACACAAGAAACATAAGGGCTATAATTTGGACTCGTGTTTCCAAAACTTGACCGATATGTTGCCTAAAAGTGTCTATGCACACAGAACAAATTTGGGCACATCGTGTCAATTAGGTGTCGACTCATCTGGGATTAAATTGCGTCTACTTAACACATTTTGGAAACAAATTAGAAACGCAAACTTAAGAACAAACTCAAGCACATTGTGTCAATTAAGTGTCGACTCATCTGTGACTAAATTGTGTTTTGAAGTCGAAAGTAACACATAATGGAAACATATTAGACACATGAATCCAAAATGTGTCTGTTTAGACACGCATTTTTTTCTGACACACTGTGTCCATAATTTGTCGACACATAGCGGCTACATTCTTATAAATTGGATACAGGACACAAAAAGTCCGATAAGTGTCGACTCAATTCGGACTCAAAAAAATTGTGCCCGATATCGGACACAATTTGCTGCTTGGGAAGATTCATTGCACAAGATGTTCACATTAAAATATTGATATAACAAGACTTTTTCTTTTGCAATTGTCTCAACACTCTATCTACAAACATAAAACCACTTTTGGGTTGTTTTCATTCTGTAAAACTATGTCTTCATGAAAACCAAAAATTTGACTCTTACAAAATGACTGTGGTGTAAGCAAAGTTAATTAACGAGATTTTGTTGTTCAAGAAAATTTATATGAAACATTTCTTGTTCAGAACGATCATTCCAGGACTCTAACTGACCCAAAGAACTACGTTCTTCAAAGAGCTGTCTTCAACATGACTATAGATATACTAGAAAGAGTTGAATGAAATTCGTCAGATCGATAAACATAATCTATTGGGATTACTGTATTGATGTAGTATAAAATATTGATATCACAAGATTTTTTTCTTTTGTAATTGCCTCAACACTCTATCTATAAATACAAAACCATTTTTGAGGTAATTAGACTCTTACAAATTAACAATGATGTAAGCAAGATAACTAATGAAATTTTGTTGTTCAAAAAAAGTCATATGAAACATTTTTAGTTCAATAAAGATCGTTTCAAGACTTTAATTTACTTAAAGAACAACATTCCACAAAAAACTATCATCAACATAACCATCGATATACTAAAAAGAGTTGAATGGAATTGAATTAATAAAATTGAAATGTTATCTTGAATTATACACAACCTCACCTTGTAATTTGAACTAAATTTGCAATCAATTTATAAATAAAAATTTTTCAATTTTACCTTAATTATGATTAACTGCTCCTAAAACACCCTGTATGTTAATTCTAAAAGCACACATAAACTCTTATTGTTAAGCAAAATAGGAAGATACTTTCAAGTATTTTTCATTCCTATTATATAAATCCTTAAGCTTTCCGCCCTTTTACAAAAAAAAAACTACTTTCTATTTACGGTATACATGAATTAAAAAAAGAGATGCCATAATTCCCGTGGAAGCACCGTGGAAGTCCTAAACACAAGGAGCAAAAATCAGCACAAGCCAGTGTGTTTAGTATAAATATGTTTTTTTTCTTTTAACTTATTTTTACAAACATGTGTCTTATAATCTAGGTTTAAACGAGATCCGACACCAGTTTCCGCGTGATAGGGGTGAACGTGTAAAGCTTGCCGCCAAAACAAAAAAGGAAGCGCTATACAGAGGTAGAAGCGTATAATATTGTAGAAGAGCAGCGGTTGTCCTTTCAGTTTAACCGATTGAAAGTCCAGTGTTGTGCCTCTGACCAATCAAATTCCTTTGAGAAGAAGACATTATTAAATTTTAAGAGAAATCAAATTAAAAAATTTAAATTAAAAAAAATTAAATTAAAAAAATTAAATTAAAAAATTTAAATTAAAAAAATTAAATTAAAAAATTTAAATTAAAAAAATTAATTAAAAAATAATTAAATTCAAAAGAAATTAAATTAAAAAAAACATAAATGATAAGTAACTGTAAAAAGTCTAGTCTTCGTAAGTACGTTTTGTCGGTCAGTCGGTGTACTATTTTATTTCACAGGGAAATTATTTCTTATTTTTATTATTTTCAGTCTTAAAAATTAAAGTTTTAACTTACGTGACTCGTAGGTGTTACTGTTGGTACTGTAGGGATGTAAACGGGTGCGTTTGTTGGTCTTGTTGAGGCCGGTCGGTTGAGGATGTCGTTACGATATCTTGCGCTGTAACGATTTTTTTTCTTTCCTCCGGATAGTAATTGCTATTTGTACAAGAAAGGAATTTTAACAACTCAAACGTGGTTAATTAATTACTGATGTATGTACTAATTAGGGTTGCCAGATCGTTCGATTGGATTTCCTCAGTCACAATTGAAAAAATTTTTGACACTTTTTAACCTAACTTAAGAAAAATAACTTTAAAAATTCATTTTTAAAGATTTTGGTTTGACTTTTTTTCTAAATGAAACTCAAAACATTCTAATTTTAATTAAAAAAGATGGTTTTATTCTAAATGTTGTCAAAAAAATTAAAAAAATTTTCAAAGTTGGTAAAAAATTTTTGACACTTCTAACCTAATGTGAGAAAATCGATCATTTTTAAAAATTCATCAAAAATTCATTTTTAAAGATTTTGATTTGATTTTCTTTCTAAACGAAACTTAAAACATTCTAATTTTAATTAAAAAAGATGGTTTTATTCCAAGTGTTGTCCAAAAAATCAAAAACATTTTCAAAGTTGGTAAAAAATTTTGACACTTTTTTAACTTAAGAAAATTAACTTTAAAAATTCACCAAAAATTCATTTTTAAAGATTTTGATTTGATTTTTTTTTTTCTAAATGAAACATAAAATATTCTAGTTTTATATAAAAAGACGGTTTTATTCTATATGTTGTCAAAAAAATTTAAAAAAATTTCAAAGTTGGTAAAAATTTTTGACACTTTTTTAACTTAAGAAAATTAACTTTAAAAATTCACCAAAAATTCATTTTAAAAAATTTTGATTTGATTTTTTTCTAAATGAAACCTAAAACATTCTAATTTTGATCTAAAAAGACCGTTTAATTCTAAATGTTGTTAAAAAAATTTTAAAAATTTTCAAAGTTGGTAAAAAAATTTTAACTTTTCTAACCTAATTTAAAAAAATCGATCAATTTTAAAAATTCATCAAAAATTCATTTTTCAAGATTTCGGTTTGACTTTTTTTCTAAATGAAACTTAAAACATTCTAGTTTCATATAAAAAAGACCGTTTTATTCCAACTGTTGTCAAAAAAATTTAAAAAATTTTCAAAGTTGGTAAAAATTTTTTTTAGGTTAGAAAATTAATCATTTTTTGAAAAATTCATAAAAAATTGAATTTTAAAGATTTTGAGCTGATTTTTTTTCTAAACGAAACTTAAAACATTCTAATTTTGATTAAAAAAGACGATTTTATTCCAACTGTTGTAAAAAAAATTAAAAAAATTTTCACAGTTGGTAAAAATTTTTGAAACTTTTTTAACTTAAGAAAAACTTTAAAAATTCACCAAAAATTCATTTTTAAAGATTTTGACTTAATTTTTTTTCTAAATGAAACTTAAAACATTCTAATTTTATATAAAAAGGGCCGTTTTATTCCAACTGTTGTCAAAAAAATTAAAAAAATTTTCAAAGTTGGTAAAAAATTTTTAACTTTTTTAACCTAACTTATAAATCGATCAATTTTAAAAATTCATCAAAAATTCATTTTTTAAGATTTTGGCTTGATTTTTTTTCTAAATGAAACTTACAATATTCTAGTTTTAATTAAAAAAGACCGTTTTATTCTAAATGTTGTCAAAAAAAATTAAAAAGATTCTCAAAGTTGGTAAAATTTGTTTTTAGGTTAGAAAATTAATCATTTTTTGAAAAATTCATCAAAAATTCATTTTTAAAGATTTTGATTTGATGTTTTTTTTAACTGAAACTTAAAACATTCTAATTTTAGTTAAAAAAGATGGTTTTATTCCAAGTGTTGTCAAAAAAATTTAAAAAATTTTCAAAGTTGGTAAAAATTTTTGACACTTTTTTTAACTTAAGAAAATTATCTTTAAAAATTCACAAAAAATTCATTTTTAAAGATTTTGATTTGATTTTTTTTCTAAATGAAACTTAAAACATTATAATTTTAATTAAAAAAGACGATTTTATTCCAACTGTTATCAAAAAAATTAAAAAAATTTTCAAAGTTCGTAAAAATTTTTGAAACTTTAACTTAAGAATAACTTTTAAAATTCATCAAAAATTCATTTTTAAAGATTCTGATTTAATTTTTTTACTGAATGAAACTTAAAACATTCTAGTTTTATATAAAAAAGACCGTTTTATTCTAAATGTTGTCAAAAAAATTAAAGAGATTTTCAAAGTTGGTAAAATTTTTTTGATTGATTTTTTTTCTGATTTTTTTTCTAAACAAAACTTAAAATATTCTAATTTTAATTAAAAAAGACCGTTTTATTCCAACTGTCGTCAAAAAAATTAAAAAAATTTTCAAAGTTTGTAAAATTTTTTTTAGGTTAGAAAATTAATCATTTTTTGAAAAATTCATAAAAAATTGAATTTTAAAGATTTTGAGCTGATTTTTTTCTAAATGAAACTTAAAACATCCTAGTTTTAATTAAAAAAGATGGTTTTATTCCAAGTGTTGTCAAAAAAATTAAAAAAATTTTCAAAGTTGGTAAAAATTTTTGACACTTTTTTAACTTAAGAAAATTAACTTTAAAAATTCACTAAAAATTCATTTTTAAAGATTTTGATTTGATTTTTTTTCTAAATGAAACCTAAAACTTTCTAATTTTGATCTAAAAAGACCGTTTAATTCTAAATGTTGTTAAAAAAATTAAAAAAATTTTTAAAGTTGGTAAAAATTTTTTTAGGTTAGAAAATTAATCATTTTTTAAAAAATTCATAAAAAATTGAATTTTAAATATTTTGAGCTGATTTTTTTTTCTAAATGAAACTTAAAACATTCTAATTTTATATAAAAAAGACCGTTTTATTCCAACCGTTGTCAAAAAAATTAAAGAAATTTTCAAAGTTGGTAAAATTTTTTTTAGGTTAGAAAATTAATCATTTTTTAAAAAATTCATAAAAAATTGAATTTTAAATATTTTGAGCTGATTTTTTTTCTAAATGAAACTTAAAACATTCTAATTTTAATTAAAAAAGATGGTTTTATTCCAACTGTTGTCAAAAAAATTAAAAAAAATTTCATAGTTGGTAAAAAAGAAAACAAAATCTTAATTTTTGGGGAAATTAATCTGGCAACCCTGGTACTAATCAACAATTTTCGAAATACCTGTTGATTAACAACATCTCCTTTTCTATCCTTCTTCTTTCCATTTCCCTTCCTACTACTATACAATCCTCGAGGAGTTTTTGGTTTAAGTCTTGGAGTTGTAGAAGAAACATTTTGATCTAATATTAAATTATTTCCTTCTTCGGTTGTACTAGAAGCGACAAATCTAGCATGATATCTAGGTTGTTTAGTAGGAATCGATTGAGATACTTCAGTTATTATAGAAACTTGGGATGGTGCTACAGTTGATCGAGGAATTTTTACTTTTCTTCCTGTGTTCGGTCTTTTCGATGGTTTTGTTGGGTTTGTTGGTTTTGTTGGGTTTGTTGGGTTTGTTGGTTTTGTTGGGTTCGTTGGATTCGTTGATTTCGTTAATTTCGTTGGGTTCGTTGATTTCAAAGTTTGAGTGTTTTCATATCCCGGTGGTTTAGTTGCCAAAGAATATTTCGGTCTTACTCTTCGAGTGGACGCTGTCGTTGAAGGAATAACATTATTGTCATCTTCATTTACCTAAAGAAATAAAAACACTCGTTAATATTTGCATTGAAGTGAATGTTTACATACTTTAGATTTAACGATCTCCGTTGGTGGTTTCGTTGTAGTGGTGGAAGAAGTGGAAGAAGTACCTGTTGCGATTTTCTGTACAGTCACGACTTTCTCAATAGTAGCCTTCTTCGTGCTCGCTTCGGAAGATCTCGTCCTTGAACTCTGCGGATAGGTCATTGTTAATGTCGGGTATTGTTACCTCTTTACTTTTTATCTCTTTATTTCTTACCTCTTTACTTCTTACCTCTTTAGATTTAGCGTGTAAAAGTGCTTTAAAAGGCTCTGGATAGTTGTCACTTTCATCGATATCATCAGCATTTAAATTCTTCTCCAACTCAGCTTTTTTGTCCCCTCTTGACACTTTCTTCGAATCATTTGGTTTACTCTCTTTGTTTTTCTTTCGTTTTCTTAAAACGGGTCGGACCACCCTTCTCGTTGAAACCACTTCAGATATTTTTGTCTCGACGTTTGTTGTCACGAGAGGTTTTGAAGTGACTATGTCGATTATTTCTTTCTTTTGGGGTTTTACCACCGAAACAATTTCATTGCTACTTTTTGATTTTAACTCAGTTGAGGGTTTTCTTATAATTGGTTCGACGGTTTTAGCTTCGCTTTCAAATAAAGGAAGAACTTCTAGTTTTTGTTCGTCGATTATCGGTGGAATGAATCTTGATCTTTGTCTTGATGAAGAAGATTTTCTTTCGGATATTTCAACTTTTTTTGAACTCTCAACATTTGGTTGGGGAATCGATTGAGAAATAGATTGAGGAATAGATTGGGAAATAGATTGAGAAATAGATTGAGGAATAGATTGGGGAATAGATTGATGAACAGCTTTTTGAAAACCTCGTCCTCTTGAGTTCCTTGGAGAAGATGATGTTGATTCCGATCTTGAAGATATTCTTTGAGATTTTTGGTTTGGTGAGACGTTTCTTCTTGAATTTCTTTCATTTGATGAAATTGTCTGAGGAGTTGTAGTTGTAGTTGATGTTGATGTTGTACTAGATGAAGATTCAATTTTTCTTGATGGTAATGTTGGTGTATCTTCAATTTTTCTTCCTGAAGATATTGGTGTTGCTTCAATTTTTCTTCCTAACGATGTTTCTGTTGCTTCAATTCTTCTTCCTGGCGATATAGGTGTTGCTTCAATTCTTCTTCCTGGCGATGTTGATGTTGCATCAATTTTTCTTCCTGATGATGTTGGTGTTGCTTCAACTTTCCTCCTGGATTGATTTTGATTTCTACGCGAATTTATCTTAGGAACCTCATTAACCTCAACACTTCTTTGTTGTCCTCTTGATCTTCCTCTCGAAGGGACTTTATTATCTTCTGTTTTTACGGAATTTTGCGTTCTTCTTGGTCTTACAGTAAAAACAGTATTTTCACTTTGGCCAGGAATATTATCCACAGCTGGATAGTTTACTTTGCGCCCAGTTCTAGTTCTTGTTGGTGTTTCTTGGCTTGTATCTGAAATAACTGATGGTCCTCTACCTCTTGGAGTTTCTTCACTACTTTTTTCATTTTCAATTTTTCTTCTTGTTGTTCTAAATCGACTTGCTCTTGATGGGACTTCAACTTCACTACTTGACCTTGATCTAGATTGAATTTCAGAAGAATCACTTGTTCTTCCTCTAGATGGAATTTCAGAAGATTCACTACTACTTGAAGCCCTACCTCTTGGCCTAGTTCGTTGGAAAGTATTATCAGATGTTGATTGGGATGTTGGTTGAGAAACAGATTGAGAAGCAGTTCTACTTCTTCCTCTACTTCTAACCTTAGAAGTAGTTTCTTCCACAGAAGGAGTTTGAGATGTTTGTACTCTCGTACGTGAAGTTCTCAACTTCTTCACATCATCCAAACTAGTTGTAGTTTGTTTTACTTCATTTTCAGTAGAAGAAGATGAAACTTCCGAAGAAGTTGTACTTTCCGGAAGGTGAGAAGTAGAAATATCTTCAACTTCCTTACTCAAAGTTATAGTTTCTTCACTTAATGTAGTTTTTTCTTCATTAACAGTTTCTTCTTTGAGATTATTTTTAGTCTTTTTGATTTCTTTTTGTTCAACACTTTCCTCAACTAATTCCTTTTTCTTTTCGATGGCTTTTTCAGTTTTTTCAATTTTTTCGGTTGTCGATTTAGTTATTTGCGGGGAAAAGCTTGAATAAAAATCATCACTTGATATTTCATCTTCCGGTCGGGGAAAAGGTTCAAAAAGTGGTTTTTTAGGTGCGTTGGATGCTTCAAATCTTGTTTCTGTTATAACTCGAGATTTATGTACTTTTCTAAAATTTTTATCTGGGATATCATCGACGATTTCTTCCACTTCATAAATTGGAGTTTTAGGAGTTGTAATTTTTACTTTTCTTACAATAGGAGTTGGTCTGGAATCGATTCTAGATTCAAGTCGAGATTCTGATCGAGATTCTAATCGAGGTTCGAATCTTGTTTCCGGTCTGATAGCTTTTGAAGGTATATCTGCTAATTCTGCGTCAACATCTATAGGGAGGGAAAAGCGTACTCTCCCCCTTGCTTTTCTTGGTTGATTAGAAGCTTCGGATTCCGCAATCTGTAAATCAAAAAATGAAGATAACATAATAATGAGAAAAAATAATAATAAAGAACATAAATTAAACTAGAATTAAGAATATAATTAAACTAGAGAAGGTCATTGTTAACATTGCAAGATTCTTTCCTATCTATGGTAAAGTTGTTTTCCCATTCTTGCAAACCGCAAAATAGAAGTGTCTTTCTAAATGGTTTTGTTAACATTTTATCATTTACTTAAGCGTCTAATCGAAGTATTATTATATGAATTCTGTCATGCGAGAATGGCCTTGCGGAAAGAACGAACCGGTAATAGTTTGAGGCCAGCCTATTTCTTCACGAATCGAAATGAAGTGAAGGGAATATCGATATCTAACGCTTAGATTTACTGCATTAACACGAAATGTTAATAAATTAAAAAATGATTAAAGTTTATTGTCTCTGAGACCTGAAGAACTCATTTTGCGTTACGCAACAACTTTCTATTACGTAAAGTCTGTCTGAGACTTTAGTACCTTCGAAAAATTCGTTCGCCAATTCGAGATTGCTTTCTCTTGTCTCCGAGGAGCGGGCTACGCCCATATTATGGCAGTATCCATTCATGTTGGCAAGCTTTTGAATTGTATTGGAGATTGTGTGGTCACGAAGGTGGAAATTTCAACACAAGATTATCTTGTTAGCTTCAATGTGGGATTAAATTAACCTTGATTAAAACGTAAATGTGATGTATCCTGTTTTATTTTAGATTTTATTTTAGTGAAAGTTAATTAATACATTGCTATAAATTTTTGGTGAAAATATCACAAAAATATGTAAAATATCAAATATGTAAAATGTATATTTTATAAAAAAAATGTCGTGTCGAACTGCTTAAAAACACACCTTTCACTTATAAATTAAGCAGTATGGAATACTTTGGACTTATATAAGCGCAAGTAAAGTAGCGTTATAAATTCTTAGAGATAAAAAGTGGTTTAAGTCTTACATCACAAACAAAAGTAAGTAAACTTAAGTGAACAAGATATTTTTGGTTTTATTAAATCTTAAATTAAATAAACCTAAGTGTATTTTGAATAAAGCGCGTTGTAATTCTTATGTAAGTTGTTAAACTTGGCAGTGAAAATAAAATTGTTGTGTGAATTCAAATCATAATAAAAGTATAGATTTAAAGAAAAAAATTTGGTTTTATATAGAATTATGTTTGTGCTTAAATAAATATTAATTTAAACAAACATAAATATATATTAAAATATACAGATAATCAACATAAACAGATAAATAGAGTTTTTCAATTTTAAAGATTACTTAGTTTATAAATTAAATAAAAATGATTGAAATCGATAATGGATTGATAAACATTTTGATGAAACAGCTATACTCTAGTTTTCAGAAAAGGATTTTTTCGATTAGGTTGCGTTGAATCTGAATTTGAAAATAAAAGTTTCTTAAAAGTTTTTGAAAATCTACTTTTTTTACAATCTTTTTATTTCGTTTTATTAAAAAAAGATATTTTTTAGTTGAGTTAGGTTTTCTTTCAATACACACATACATATAAATTTCTCATTTGAAATGAGAGATTTCTTATAAGTTTTTGAAAATATCCTTTTGGTTGAGAAAAGACATTTTTTTGTTAGAGTTGGATCTCAATTTGTGATTAAAAATTTTTAACTTTTTCACTTTTCTCTTTCTGTTTTATTGAAAAAACGACATTTTTTGGTTAAGTTAGTTTTTGTTTCAATGTGTAATACAAATTTTTCAATTCGAAGTTAAAGTTTTCTCAAAGGTCTTTGAAAATTTTAACTTTTTCGCTTCTCTTATTTCCTTTTATCAAATAAAAGACATTTTCTAATTAAGTTAGGTTTTATTTCAATGTGCACATGCAAATTTCTCATATAAAAGTGAAGATTTCTTAAAGGTTTTTGGAAACATCACCTTTTTAATTGATAAGAGACATTTTTTGATTGGACTGAATTGGGTTTCAATTCAAAGTTAATGATATCCCAAAGCCTTTGAAAATTTTAATTTTTCCACTTTTCTCATTCCCTTTCAGTGAATAAAAGACACTTTTTAGCTGAGTTAGGTTTTATTTTAATGTATTCATAAAATTTTCTCATTTAAAATGAAAGATTTTTCAAAGTTCTTTGAAAGTTTTAACTTTTTCATTTTCTGTTTTTGCAAAACAAGCCATTTTTTAGTTTAGTTGGATTTTATTTCATTGTGCACAAACAAATTTCTCTTCTAATACTAAAGGTTTCTTATATGTTTTTGGAAATATCATCTTTTTGATTGAGAAGAGACATATTTTGATTGGATTGAGTTGAATCCCAATTCGAAGTAAAAGTTTTCCTAAAGTTCTTTGAAAATTTTAATTTTTCAACTTTTTTTATTCCCTTTCAGTGAATAAAAGACAATTTTTAGCTTAGTTAGGCTTAATTTCAATGTACACTTACAAATTTCTCATTTAAAATGAAAGATTTCTCAAAGTCCTTTAAAAATTTTAACTTTTTCGCTTTTTTTCATTTTTTCTTATTGAAAAAAGGACATTTCTGTTTTAGTTGGATTTTATTTCAATGTACACTTACAAATTTCTCATTTAAAATTAAAGATTTCTCAAAGTTCTTTGAAAATTTTAACTTTTTCACTTTTTTTCATTTTCTCTTATTGGAAAAAGACATTTTTTAGTTTAGTTGGATTTTATTTCAATGTACACAAGCAAACTTCTCGTCTAAGATTAAAGGTTTCTTAAATGTTTTTGGAAATATCATCTTTTTGATTGAGAAGAGACATATTTTGATTAGATTGAGTTGGATCTCAATTTGAAGTTAAAGATTTCTCAAAGTTCTTTGAAAGTTTTAACTTTTTCGCTCTTCTCATTCTCCCTTATTGAAAAAAATACATTTTTTAGTTGAGTTAGGTTTTAGTTCAATGTACTCATACAAATTTCTCATTTAAAATTAAAGATTTCTCAAAGTTATTTAAAAATTTTAACTTTTTCACTTTTCTCATTTTCTCTTGAAAAAAGGACATTTTTTAGTTTAGTAGGATTTTATTTCAATGTGTACAAACAAATTTCTCATCTAATATTAAAGGTTTCTTAAATGTTTTTGGAAATATCATCTTTTTGATTGAGAAAAGACATATTTTGATTAGATTGAGTTCGATCTCAATTTGAAGTTAAAGATTTCTCAAAGTTCTTGAAAGTTTTAACTTTGTTGCTCTTCTCATTCTCCCTTATTGAAAAAAAAATACATTTTTTAGTTGAGTTAGGTTTCAGTTCAATGTACTCATACAAATTTCTCATTTAAAATTAAAGATTTTTCAAAGTTATTTAAAAATTTTAACTTTTTCACTTTTCTCATTTTCTCTTATTGAAAAAAAGACATTTTTTAGTTTAGTAGGATTTTATTTCAATGTGCACAAACAAATTTCTCATCTAATATTAAAGGTTTCTTAAATGTTTTTGGAAATATCATCTTTTTGATTGAGAAAAGACATATTTTGATTAGATTGAGTTGGATCTCAATTCGAAGTTAAAGTTTTCCCACAGTTCTTCGAAAATTTTAATTTTTCCACTTTTTTCATTCCCTTTCAGTAAATAAAAGAATTTTTTTTAGCTGAATTAGGTTTTATTTCAATGTATACATAGAGATTTTTCATTTAAAATTAAAGATTTTTCAAAGTTATTTGAAAATTTTAACTTTTCTCATTTTCTCTTATTGGAAAAAGACATTTTTTAGTTTAATTGGATTTTATTTCAATGTGCACAAACAAATTTCTCTTCTAATACTAAAGGTTTCTTAAATGTTTTTGGAAATATCATCTTTTTGATTGAGAAGAGACATATTTTGATTGGATTGAGTTGAATCCCAATTCTAAGTAAAAGTTTTCCTAAAGTTCTTTGAACATTTTAATTTTTCAACTTTTTTTATTCCCTTTCAGTGAATAAAAGACAATTTTTAGCTTAGTTAGGCTTAATTTCAATGTACACTTACAAATTTCTCATTTAAAATGAAAGATTTCTCAAAGTCCTTTAAAAATTTTAACTTTTTCGCTTTTTTTCATTTTTTCTTATTGAAAAAAGGACATTTCTGTTTTAGTTGGATTTTATTTCAATGTACACTTACAAATTTCTCATTTAAAATTAAAGATTTCTCAAAGTTCTTCGCAAATTTTAACTTTTTCACTTTTCTCATTTTCTTTTATTGAAAAAAAGACATTTTTTAGTTTAGTAGGATTTTATTTCAATGTGTACAAACAAATTTCTCGTCCAGTATTAAAGGTTTCTTAGACGTTTTTAGAATTATCATTTTTTTTTGATTGAGAAGAGACATATTTTGATTAAATTGAGTTGGATCTCAATTCGAAGTTAAAGTTTTCCCAAAGTTCTTTGAAAATTTTAATTTTTCCACTTTTCTCATTCCGTTTCAGTAAATTAAAGATATTTTTTAGCTGAATTAGGTTTTATTTCAATGTACTCATACAAATTTCTCATTTAAAATTAAAGATTTTTTAAAGTTCTTTGAAAGTTTTAACTGTTTCATTTTTCTCATTTTCTTTGATTGAAAAAAGACATTTTTTAGTTTAATTGGAAATCGATCAGAAAGCAAAATATAAACCCTCAGCTACCTGGAGATCTTTCGACTTGCTTTTTGCAAATCTGAATGTATAAGGTTTTAGCAAGGCTACAGGCCAAAAATTTATCAATACATATAAATTTGGTGTCTAGTTTACTGACCGCAAAACTTCCGACAAACTTAATTTTCTATGACTACCTAAAATTGGATCTATTCTCTTGCATGTGGCACCAGGTCACTAAATCTTCCGGCAGATCTCATTGTTAGTGTCAAAATCGAACAGAAAGCAAGATATGAACTCCCAGCTATCTGAAGATCTTTCGGCTATTGAATTCTTACTGGAAGATAGGACTTGCTTTTTGTAAATCTGAATGTGTAAGGTTTTAGCTGAGCTACAGGTCGAGAATTTATCAATACATACAAATTTGGTGTCTAGTTTACTGACCCCAAAACTTCCGACAAACTTAATTTTCTATGACTACCTAAAATTGGATCTATTCTCTTGCATGTGGCATCAAGTCACTAAATCTTCCGGCAGATCTCATTGTTAGTGGCAAAATCGAACAGAAAGCAAGATATGAACTCTCAGCTACCTGGAGATCCGTCGACTTTTGAATTCTAGCTGGAAGATAGGACTTGCTTTAGCAAATCTGATTGTGTAAGGTTTTAGCAGGGGTACAGGTCGAGAATTTATCAATATAGACAAATTGGGTGTCTAATTTATTGATAAGAAAACTTCCGACAAATCTAATTGTCTATGGCTAACATAAGATTGAATCTATTCTCTTACATGTGACATCAGGTCACTAAATCTTCCGGCAGATGTCATTGTTAGTGGTAAAATCGATTAAAAAATGAGATATGAACTCTCAACACTTGGAGATCCTTCGACTATTGAATTCTTACTGGAAGATACGTCTTGCTTTTGCTAATCTGAATGTGTAAGGTTTTAGCAGGCTTACAGTTCGAGAATTTATCAATACATACAAGTTTGCTGTCTAATTTATTAACCAGAAAGTTTCCGACAAACCTAATTGTCTATGACTACCTTAAAATTGGATCTATTCTCTTACATGTGGCATCAAGTCACTAAATCTTCCGGCAGATCTCATTGTTAGTGGTAAAATCGATTAAAAAGTGAGATATGAACTCTCAACCACTTGGAGATCCTTCGACTATTGAATTCTTACTGGAAGATAGATCTTGCTTTTGCTAATCTGAATGTGTAAGGTTTTAGCAGGCTTACAGTTCGAGAATTTATCAATACATACAAGTTTGCTGTCTAATTTATTAACCAGAAAGTTTCCGACAAACCTAATTGTCTATGGCTACCTTAAAATTGGATCTATTCTCTTACATGTGGCATCAAATCACTAAATCTTCCGGCAGATCTCACTATTAGTGGCAAAATCGATCAGAAAGCAAGATATGAATTCTCAGTTACTTGGAGATAAGCCGACTCTTGAATTCTTGTCGGAAGATAGGCCTTACGTTTTCCAAACCTGAATGTGCAAGGATTTAGCTGAGCTGCAGGTCGAAAATTTATCACTACATACAAGTTTGGTGTCTGGTTTGCTCACCGGAAGGCTTTCGTCAAACCTAATTGTCTATGGCTACCCTAAGATTAGAATTCTTCTCTTAAATGTGGCATCAGGTCACAAGAAAGAATACAAGTTCATATATATTTCCTTAGAGGGGTGAATTACCGAAGATCTTAGATTAACCAACCATCGAATGATCAAAACTGTAATATACTAGTTTATAAATTTAAGGAAGAATGACTCAAAACAATTTTTAAATTTCTAACAAAGAAAAGAATTCTTACATAAAGATAAAGTAGATCACAAGGTCAAAGAAAGTTGCATTACTGAAAGTCTAAATTTAAACAGTTAATTTAACAATTCCTTTCGATTTTAGAACCTCTCATTTAGCGAATTTCTCGCCAACACTTCGACTTTCCAGTGCAATTTTCGTCAAATACCGTGCAAAATGTAATCATACGTCTTGCGTAAGTTTCCTAGTGATGTGAAACGCATTAACCTTTTCTAACATAAGATTTACAATCCGGATAATGAACCCCATATAAAAAAATATGAGAACAAATATGATGGGATTTTTGGGTTTAAATCTTGTTACGTATTACGTTTTTTTATCAACCGGTACCACACCCAAAAGCATTTAATAATTTCTTGTTCACATTTTGACCAAGGATCTGAAACTTGAAATGAAAACCAGTTCTTCAGATGTACTAAAAGATCAAGGTTTTCGTTTTATTGTCTCCGATGTTATTATGAAATTAGTTGCAGTTATTTTCCGAGAAATGAAGCTAATGAATATATTATTTAATGATCTAAACCTAACAAAGAAGTATGTCAGAAGTCGAATATTTATGTAAATGTTTAAGCGCACCATGTGGCGTGCACATTTGTTTAAAATTACGAACAACTCACTAAAACAATTTCAGGCTTTCTACAGGAAACATTGCGTTAATTTTGCGAGCAATTAATGTACCTATTGTGACACAAAAACAACCCAAGAAAATATATATATAACTCAATTTAAATTTTTCGTAATAATCGTAAATGGTATGATTTTAATCTTATTGTAAATTTATGTTACACAAGAGTTAATAATTGTTTCGCCGAATAAAGTAATGATATTGTATGAATAATCGATAATGGAGCTTAATCGTCATACAACTTTTACTCTTAATATGCTAATGCTTGGTTGTATAATGGTCGTAGTAAGGATTGAGTTCTTGAACTGAATACTTCCCGCTGTTGGAGAAATTATTCTCATTCTGAAGTAACGAGTTGAATTTCTATGGTTTCCTGTTTATTTTATACGGAAATTCTGTGTGGAATTTCAATGACCATGAATAATAAAAAAAATTTTTAGAAAAGACTCAAATTTTTAACTTTTTTTTTTGACTCACTTTTAAAAATCGCCCATAGTTTATTTATAGGAATTAAAAAATGACATTTACGATAAATTAAAGCTTAAAGATTCTATTTTTGATTAGAAAAAATAAATTTGTTCTAATTGTTACCCAAAAAATTAAAAAAAATTCTTAAAATTGGCTAAAATTGGCTAAAATTTTTGTCAGTTAACTTAAAATAAAATACCTAAAGAATAAAAAATAACAAATCAAATAAATCTAAAATACCACAAAATCTATAACTCATTTATTCAGGTCACTTGTAACTGGTTTTCACCAAAACTAGATCTCTTGGCATTTAACCGTATTTCATAAACGTAATATTTATTAAATATGATTCGAAGACGTTCCTTTTTAACCTAAAAAAAGGTTACCGGTTACATCATTAAACGATTTGTGTTGGCGAATCTTCAAGTTAAAATCTATACACGCAAGGACGTTCTGACATCTTAGATTTCCTTTCATTGTCCGTAACCGTAAGTTTCCTACACAAAAAAAATATAATGAGAGGTATTTACACACCACTCCTAATCGAATCGTTGCGATAACCTATTACATCTCTTTAATGCGTTCAATTTCAAATTAAGATTCAATTTTATCTGACGAATTTTTTTTAAGTAGCCAATTAAATTACAGTTACCCAAACATACCAAACGTAATTAAGTGTTATTGTGAATGTAATATGAATGATGAGGTCGTT
Source organism: Digitonthophagus gazella (assembly GCA_036711955.1). NCBI lineage: Eukaryota > Metazoa > Arthropoda > Insecta > Coleoptera > Scarabaeidae > Digitonthophagus > Digitonthophagus gazella. The sequence continues at coordinate 30,962,877 of JASCIT010000002.1, forward strand.
TGGTACAAATTACACAAACCTAATCGGATCTTCTTTAATCGTTACCTTTACATACAGTCACTTAACTTTTTTTTCCATTAACTCCTCCACGTTCACGTTTATCGAGGTCAAAACGGACGAAAAAGATTTAAAAGCAACAACGAGAATACTTTCACTCGCTTCGGAACCGTTTTACTTGATAATGTTGTGTTCAAAGCGTTGAGAGTTTAAAATTAAGGCAAAGATAGCCTCCGGATATCGTTACGTTAGAAAAATAGCTTGGGTTCGTTCGGATAAAGTGCAATTTCCGGTTCTATGTAGGTTAAAAATGAAAGATAAAAGGCTATTTTGTCGTGTATATAAACGCTATTATTCTTTCAAGTTAGAGGTCTTACAATTGAAAGTTTAGTAATCACATAATTTAATAATCCTATTCCTTTTAAGAGAAAAAATTATCTTGTCTAATCATTTTACTATATAATTCAATATTATAAATGCGTTTCGATGTGCAAGCACAGGATGAGCAGCTTTCACTTCTTCCAAACGCAATTACTCTACAAAATTAATAACGTGCTTTTGAGCATAGCACGCTGTAGAAGTGTAAAAATAACGCGCCTTTAGCTGAAGATGCAACACGCGGAAATAAATGTACTCATCATTAGGTGCATACTTTCAACGTTACGAAATTAATCCCGAAAGATTTTTCGTTGTGAACTCGAAGGGGGAGTAATATTTTTAAAGAAGAAACGAAAGTTAACGTTTACAGTTACATTTGTCGGTTTATGCATATGTGTGAAACATTACCCGTTCGCAAATATTATAGAAACCGTAATTAGAAAGGAGCTGTGTTGCTGTGTTTCAGTTTGACCTTAAGCCTACGGACTATGTGTTTTATTTGTGGTCTGGAAATTATGTATTGGTTTAAATTAAAGTGATTGAATTTAAATATAACTGAAAATTTAAATTATTTGTTTAGAATCTATATATACTTTTTGGTATAAAATTTTGATCACTTTCTGTTAATAAATACAGTAGAGCCTCAATAATCCGAACTAATTGGGACCGATGGTGGTTCGGATTATCAAAATGTTCGGATTATAAAATATTACTATGTACTAAATAGCTAAAAATAGACGTATTGAATAAAAGAAATAGAACAGGTCCATATTAGAACTTAAAAGAGTATAATTTTGCAAACTCAAACCAATTATTGTAAACATAAACAATATGAACAACAAAATTAATTATGTTTGTTATCTTTAAGGGCCTATAGACACACATGTTAGGTTCAGTTAAAATAATCAGAAATTTTCTTCTGAACTGTTGTTTCAACCCTTTTTTTCGCTGCAAGATCCCATATTCGTTTTAGTAACATCAATTGTGCAAAATTAACCTCGGGCTGTTTTTCGAACGATTTCATGACAGCTTCTATTGAGTGAAATGCTTCTGAATGTGAAGGGGTAAAATTATCAACGTCGTCATCATCGCTACTATCTTCGACGTTAGCATTATCGTTGTTTCCTAGTACCATGTAGACAATTTCATCATCTTCTTAAAATTTGATGTCCTTGTAAATTATCGTCAGTTTCGAGCCATTCAATCACATTTTGTTCGTCACAGTTTTTTAATCCGAGTATTCTTTGACAAGTGGTTACAATGTCTGTCGTTATATTATCCATCTGGACACTCTTGTTTTCTTCGTCAGTATCTTCCCACAGTTTATTCCAGCTATTTTTTAAATTAGCTGTTGTTAAACTGGTCCACGAGTCCGCCAACATATAACAACAGTCTTTTAAAGTTAACTGTTTCGAAAAAGCGATCACACTGTCTCCGACCTGGTCGCAAGGTAAAATAATATAAAATTTCACTAAAATTTAAATAAAATTTTTATTTATTTATTTATTTTGAGTGTTCAGATTAGCGAGAGTTCGGCTTACTTTTGCGATTCGTGATAGAAGTTTTGTTTGGGTACTTGATTCAGTTTTTAGGGTGTAGCTTCCAAATTCTTAGTGCTAGAGGGAACTATAGCATATCGCTAGAAACTAGATTTTCAGGGTTATAATATGCTGGAGGAATCGTTCCGATGGCCTAATTAGTAAGGGAGCTGTGGACGATGAAAGTGCTGTCTGTTGATGGAAGTTCTGTTTGAGTACTTGAGTCAGATTTTTGGTTGTAGCTTCCAAGTTCTTAATGCTAGAGTGAACTATAGTATATTGTTTGAAACTAGAACTTCAGTCCTATAATTCGCCGAAGGAATCGTCCCAATAGCATAATTAGTAAAGGAGCTATGAACAATGGAAGTACTGTCTGTTGATGAGTTTGAGTACTTGAGCCAGTTTTTTGGCTGTAGCTTTCAAGTTCTTAATGCTAAAGTGAGCTGTAGTATATTTTTTGAAACTAGATCTTCAGGCCTATAATTCGCCGAAAGAATCATCCCGATAGCGTAATTAGTAAGGGAGCTATAGACGATGGAAGTTTTGTCTGCTAACTGAAGTTCTGTTTAAGTACTTGAGTCAGTTTTTTGGCTGTAGCGTACAAATTCTTAATGCTAGAGCGAGCTATAACATAACGCTTGAAACTAGATTTTCAGGCCTATAATTCGCCGAAAGAATCGTCCCGATAGCATAATTAGTAAGGGAGCTATGGGCGATGAAATTGTCGTCTACTGACTGAAATTCTATTTGGGTACTTGATTGTATTTTTAGCTGTAACTCCAAATTTTTAGTGTTAGAAAATTCCAGGGCTATAATTCACCGAAGGAATCGTTCCGATAGCACAATTAATGAGGGAGCTATCGACGATGGAAATGTTATCTGCTGACGGAAGTTGTATTTAGGATGATGTCGAGTTTTTAAAGTGTCCTAATCATAAGTTAGTGTTTAGCCGCACAAACGAGTAAACCGCCCTAAACTCGTGCGTTTTGAAGCCGACGCGTTGTTGTTCGAGCGAAGATTCGTATAAGAGCGTTCAGATGGTATACACGGCCTTAGCGAAAATTGTTATTTAAACGATTTGTGCCACATTTATTTGTCACGTTAGTGGAAAACGTGTAAGGGGAAAAGTAAGAACAATTCTTCTTTTAAATTTTATTATTACATCGATTATTACCTACAGTCCATTCAGTTATTTCTTTAAGTTATGATTCCGGCTTATTGCCGCGCAATCAGTTAGGAATATCAAAAGAATTGTATTTTAAAACTTCTCAAAGATTATTTTAAATGTCAATTTTTTAACAATAAAGGGATTTTAGGGTTCACATTGAGAAATAAAGAGTGAATTACACGATTTTTTTAATGTCATGAGTCTCACAATCAGATAAAATTTATAGCGGTAATTGCACATAATAGAATGTTAATTACAATGTATGATATTGCTATTGTTACGAAGAATGAGCCAATCTCGAATGATATTAACATGCAAATCCACGTTTGGAGGTGTTAACACACACCCATCGACCCACAGATCGAAGACGTTTAAAGAATTCTTATTGAATACCCTTTGTCGCTTTCTCTTTCATTTAAAACGGTGAATAAAGCTTCGGTATTGTCGGGTAAAAGGTATAAAAGTCGTAAAATATAAAATATTTGTATTAACCCAGGCGAATTAACTCGGACAATGGGTATTATCACGGTTGGTAGTTATTATCTGGCTCAGCCAGTGTGAAACGTCGTCGGTAATTGTTGTCAACGCTCTCTTCGGCTCGGTTAGAAAATAACCATTCGGCCGATAGAAAACTAGCAATTTTCTTCGGCCAGGTGAAACCGTTCGGCACGTTACCGGAGTTATTTTTATAAAACAGGACCTATGCCATCCGTGATTGAATACAGTTTGTATAGTCGTCTACAAAAAGGATTGGAATTATAAATTTAATAAAAACTAGACCTCGAAGTCTATTTGACTATTGAAAGATTGAAAGTACTTAATTTTTTTTTCCTGAGATGAGATCAAAAATTCTCGGTAGATGATTATTTTTATAAATTATTAAAGAAGTGCCATGGTTTTTGTCATTCCAACCCAAGATTAGATTAAAATACACTAAATTAGATTAGAATACACAAAATTAGAATAGAAACACTAAACATTATCGTATCGTAATTCCTAACTTTCATTTGGACGACTATACCTTTTAAAATCGAGAGTCACGAATAGTTTTTGGAAAGCTGCCGAAGCGAATTTTAAACAAAACTATTTTTTCTTTGTTGTAAGTATAGATTCAAGTTTAAATTCAAGGTTTAATTTAATCTAATTGATTTAAATAAAAAAAGTGAACCTAATTTTATTGATTTAAAACCAGGACATGGTTTTAGATTAAGGATAAATTAATAAAGATTATAATATTAGTAATTATTGATTAATAATCAAATTGATAATGTAATTAGTAAAGTAATACCATAAATTAACAAAGCTATAAATTTTATTTGAAAAAAATTTCTCTATCTGTTTTAGTTTTTGACTTATTTGAGATTAAAATTGACTTTTTTGAAAATTTGAGGTTAAACGTTAAAAATTAACATTCTTGTTTATAGCTCTTTAAATATCAAAATAAAAAAAAAATTTTTATTATAAAAAATGTTCATAATTAACAAAGCTACAAATTTTATTTGAAAAAAATTTCTGTATCTGTCTTAGTTTTTGACTTATTTGAGATTAAAGTTGACTTTTTTGAAAATTTGAGGTTAAACGTCAAAAATTGACATTTTTATTTATAGCTCTCTAAATATCAAAATTAAAAAAAAATCTTTTATTATAAAAAATGTTTATAATTAACAAAGCTATAAATTTTATTTGAAAAAAATTTCTCTATTTGTTTTAGTTTTTGACTTATTTGAGATTAAAGTTGACTTTTTTGTAAATTTGAGGTTAAACGTCAAAAATTGACATTTTTGTTTATAGCTCTTTAAATATTAAAATTAAAAAAAATCTTTTATTATAAAAAATGTTCATAATTAACAAAGCTATAAATTTTATTTTAAAGAAATTTCTGTATCTGTTTTAGTTTTTGACTTATTTGAGATTAAAGTTGACTTTTTTGAAAATTTGAGGTTAAACGTCAAAAATTGATATTTTTGTTTATAACTCTTTAAATATCAAAATTAAGAAAAAATCTTTTAATATAAAAGATGTTCATAATTAACAAAGTTACAAATTTTATTTGAAAAAGATTTCTGTATCTGTTTTAGTTTGTGACTTATTTGAGATTAAAGTTGACTTTTCGAAAATTTGAGGTTAAACGTCAAAAATTGACATTTTTATTTATAGCTCTTTAAATATCAAAATTAAAAAAAAAATCTTTTATTATAAAAAATGTTCATAATTAACAAAGCTACAAATTTTATTTGAAAAAAATTTCTGTATCTGTTTTAGTTTTTGACTTATTTGAGATTAAAGTTGACTTTTTTGAAAATTTGAGGTTAAACGTCAAAAATTGACATTTTTGTTTATAGCTCTTTAAATATCAAAATTTAAAAAAATCTTTTATTATAAAAAATGTTCATAATTAACAAAGCTACAAATTTTATTTGAAAAAGATTTCTCTATCTGTTTTAGTTTTTGACTTATTTGAGATTAAAGTTGACTTTTTTGAAAATTTGAGGTTAAACGTCAAAAATTGACATTTTTGTTTATAGCTCTTTAAATATCAAAATTAAAAAAAATCTTTTAGTATAAAAAATGTTTATAATTAACAAAGCTACAAGTTTTATTTGAAAAAAATTTCTGTATTTGTTTTAGTTTTTGACTTATTTGAGATTAAAGTTGACTTTTTTGAAAATTTGAGGTTAAACGTCAAAAATTGACATTTTTGTTTATAGCCCTTTAAATATCAAAATTAAAAAAAAAATCTTTTATTATAAAAAATGTTTATAATTAACAAAGCTACAAATTTTATTTGAAAAAAATTTCTCTATCTGTTTTAGTTTTTGACTTATTTGAGATTAAAGTTGACTTTTTTGAAAATTTGAGGTTAAACGTTAAAAATTGACATTTTTGTTTATAGCTCTTTAAATATCAAAATTTTAAAAAAATCTTTTGTTATAAAAAATGTTCATAATTAACAAAGCTATAAATTTTATTTGAAAAAAATTTCTGTATCTGTTTTAGTTTTTCACTTATTTGAGATTAAAGTTGACTTTTTTGAAAATTTGAGGTTAAACGTCAAAAATTGATATTTTTGTTTATAGCTCTTTAAATATCAAAATTAAAAAAAAATCTTTTATTATAAAATATGTTGATAATTAACAAAGCTACAAATTTTATATGAAAGAAATTTCTCTATCTGTTTTAGTTTTTGACTTATTTGAGATTAAAGTTGACTTTTTTGAAAATTTGAGGTTAAACGTCAAAAATTGACATTTTTGTTTATAGCTCTTTAAATATCAAAATTAAAAAAAAATCTTTTAGTATAAAAAATGTTCATTATTAACAAAGCTACAAATTTTATTTGAAAAAAAATTTCTCTATCTGTTTTAGTTTTTGACTTATTTGAGATAAAAGTTGACTTTTAATTAAATTTACTTTAATTAAATAGACGAGACTTATAAAGATGATTGATTGTATAGTTGATTAAAGAAAAATTGCGAAATATGATTTGAAAAGGGTAAATTCCAGCTTATAACTTTTACTTCTCTTTTATACACAATACCATTTATAAGTCACCGCCGTGTTAAATTTAAAACGCCTTCGGCAGTTTATTTTATTTTGTGAACGGTGTCCATATAGACTCATTTCCCTTCACTTCTTAATTGGGCATAGTTTGAATTTAGATAATTAACCAAACGAGAACCAACTAGAATTTGTCACGATTTGCTTCGAGAACATCGAAGAAAAGATTTATAGGCTAATTAACCAGATTTCGTGTCTTCCTACTTAAAGAAATTTATTTTACATTTAACTATCTCTAACATTTATCTCTAACGTTTGTGATAACTTTTTCGCAAAGAAAGCTAAGACTTTCTAAGTGATAAAGATATCTTCGTTTCCGTAACTGGTGTTTCCGTATGGGAAGCGACTAGAAACTCTTTTCAATTCTATAAATCACGTAAAATCTCTTCGATTTAATTTTCATTTTAAAATTTATAGACTTTCTTTTAAAGATCACTCCCGAATTCGTCCTCAAACGAAAGCGATCCGAAAAAAAGAGAAAACTGGTTTCGTCACGAACTGCCTCAGATTTACACATCTGCAAAAAAGTTTTAAAAGTGACTTACGTTTTGCGGTCTCGTTCTTTGGCCGTCGATGGAAGCGACGTACAAACACGTCAGGATAATAAATAATAGCTTCATGATTTTCACTATATCACATTCGGTTATTATAAGAGGTCACTTTAGATCACTGAAAAAAACAGTACTTGTGACTTTATTGCAAAATCGTTCTTTCGAAATCAACTTGATACAAATGCACGCAAAGGGTACACGGAATAACATTTATATATGTTGTGTTTCTCCCACTGGTACATCATTGTATGTAAATATGAATTTAATACATAATTTAGTATCATCCACTTATTTATTATTACAAATGTCATCGATAAGTCGAATCGAATGTTTTATGTAGTTTTATTTACTAAATTACTATTAAAATTAGTAATTTAGTATTCATCTAACAATGAGAAAAAGGTCGTGAGTCTTAACAATCCGATTCAATTTTGTATTGAGATTGTTGTAATATAATAAATAGTAAAATGGAATAATAGCGTGGTTGATTGAAAATGTAAAGTCGTTCGAAGGAGCTAGTTTGAAAGTGAAAGTCGATGTAATACCGTTGAAAAGGCGATAAAAAGTTCAAAATCGTAGTCGAAATTAACGTAAATTGAGTGTTTAATGAGTCGTTCGGTCTCCGTCCCAGATTTCCTTGCTTTTGGGTTATTTATTAAATAAAATTGATTTAAAGTTATATGAGTTTCTCAAATGTAGGTAAGTGTGTGTGAGAGATTAATAAGTAAATTTAGTACGGAAGGAAATTAATTGACGAATATTAGTTAATTTAAAAAAATCTTTCTTATAAAGTAATATTATTTTGGAACGAATTTTTCTTTGTAATTGTTTAGATAAATTTGCAAACCTTAAATGGAAGAAAAGAATAAAGAACCATTTTTTTGAGACAGATTACAACTGGTTAACCAAGAAAATGTATAAAGCCGTTTAGTTAGCATCGCACAGATGAGTGGCTAAAGGTCTGGAAACAAATCTGTACCTTAGAGCTAAAGGGACTTAAGTCCAAAATGACATAATTGTGAAATAACGAAAAATATACTATTTTTAATTTGAAATAACAATTTTCATATTCTCAGCTCTCAAACAATTTAGCTCATAATCGCGGAAATATTGTTATTTAATACTAATAGTCTGTCTTTATTCATTAACAAAACATTTTTATGAAAACTTTTTATTTTTACGAACTTATTGGACTTACTACATTTTGGCTTGAAAAAATTATTTCTGAATGACTGCATCGACTTACAACAAAACAATAATTTGGGACAATAATAACATGTATGAACTTATTACAACAAAGAATAAATTTTAAAATATATTAACTCATAAAGTCATTCATCATCAGGGAAATCTGATGCTTCTTTAGTATGGGGTAAGTTTCTGAAATAATCCTGATATTCTTCAGGGACCCACTTAAGTAGAGTTACAAGATTGTCGTACTTTGCTTTACTTATAGATTTTCTAAAAAAATTTAATTTGGTCAAACTTTTTGGTATATTTGACGGTTTTCGAATATTTCTATACAAATTAATGGCACAAAAATTGTCATTAAATGATGTTTTATAAAAAAGAGTTCCATATACTTCTCGCCGAAGTTGAAGCCAAACAATGTTGGACAATTTAAACTCTAGGCCATCATTGCTTTTCTTTCTAGATATAAATCGCGCTGTTGATAAGGAGTACAATGTACTAAATTTTTTTTAATCTTCTAGGGCCATGGAGTACACATTAAATCTAGGCTTTTTACAATTGCGAATAAAATTTAGCAAAAAAAAATAAAATAAGTTAAAATAAAAAAATAAAAGGTTAAAATAAGTTTTAACCTTGATAATTAGATTTTTTGTGGACTTACGACTATTTGGCGCTAAAACGGTAAGGATTTACTTCTTTATAGCCCAAAAAATTTTTTTCGTGATCAATTTTTTTAGATAATGTTGTAAAAAATGAAATGTTGTGTTTAACGAGATACTTATTTTAAGCATATCTCATTTTCATAAAATTTGGACTTACGTCCCTTTAGCTCTCAGGTACAGAAATGGAAGATGAGAAAGGACGTACATTTTGATAAATGGAAAGAAGGATGTAAGAACGAGGTTCCTCCCCGTAAATTTAACTAAATAGGTCCAAGTGGAACACAGTAAGAGAGAACTGGAGTTCGGTCTTCCTTAAGGCAAAGGTCTTCCAGGCCAAAACAAAACATCATTCAAAAAAAAGCTCACCGCACCTCTCTTTTTGCCTCTGCTGTAAAACTTGAAAAAGGACCAAAAGTCCGGGCGAAAGAGTTAAAGTAGCAAAGTGCTATGATAAATTGCTGCCTAACTATTCCGTACCTAGAAAGGTTAATAACAGAGATGATCATGGATGGATTAAATCTCAAAATTTAATATTAGATTTTCAACGAGATTCTTCGATCAAGTTTCGTTATTACCTTCGAATTGTAGCCTTATAGCTTTTATTACCGACAATTTGGCAAATTCTCATAATTATTTATTACTTGAACAACAAAGAAAACTGGATCAATTTTTAGAAGAACAATTACCACGATCCGAAGATGTTAAGGGAGATACTGATACAACATGAAATCAAATTATTGAACCCGAAACCTATCAAGCAACGATACAGTCCACAAAAGCCTCGAATTCAAGAGATTATCAATTCAGAAATGGATAAAATGTTAGAAGAAGAAATTATTGAACCTTGCACGAGTCCTTGGAGCTCACCGAAAATGATGGCTTGCCAGGACGACCGGACAATACTCTGGTCCTCCCTTCTATTGTACTCCAGTTGGAGATACCGGGTAAAATTAGCCGCGATTCAAAGATATTAAGGGGGTTACTGATATAACATAAAATCAAATTATTGAACCCGAAACCCATCAATCAACAATACAGTCCACAAAATCCTCGAATTCAAGAGATTATCAATTCAGAAATAGACAAAATGTTAGAAGAAGAAGTTATTGAACCTTGTGCGAATCCTTGAAGCTTACTGAGAGTGATGGTCCGCAAGAAGGACGACCAGACAATACTCTGATCCTCCCTTCTATTGTACTACACCCCGAAATGGAGGTGCACCATGAAGACAACGATGGAAAAGTAAGCCTCCTCTCTGTAACATTGCAGAGTAGTCTTGCATCTTTATTTTCATGGTGCATCTCCATTTCGGATTACAGTATTCCAGTCGGAGATACTGGGTAAAATTACGGGTAGGAACCTTGCTCTTACATCCTTCTTTCCACTGTGAAACTCAGGATCAACTTATAATACCATATTCACACTAATACAAAACAACATTGAACACACGTCTGTTTAGAAAAAAAGTGCTTTAACCCTCCGGTGGGCGCGTATACGGCATTTAGCCGCATTTTTTCCAAAAATATTTCTAAGTTCACTGTGAAACCATTAAATATCCTATTGCGGTGTAAAAGCCGCAACGCGCCTATTCGTGTAAGTCCGAAAGGCGCGCCCACCGGAGGGTTAAGGACACATTTTTAAAAAGGTTTTATACCGAAAACGCATTTCGATCAACTTAACTAAAACACCATCGATATGTGACGTGATTAATCTTTGGTAGCTACTCTATCAAATCGTGAAAATCCAGCAACTGACATCGACGACGAGGAATACAATGAAAAAATTGGAAAAGGGAACATTAGCACACGGAAGAAGAGTTTCAAGCAACGCCTTGGTCACAAAATATCTAATCAGACGACTAAATATGACCTAACACGGTCATTAATTTATATGTGAATTCCTACATTTCTGCTCAAAGACCAACCAATTTTCTAACATATGAAATACAGATTCAATCATCTTCATATCAAAGTTAGATTATGAACATTACCTTCCAAAAAGCTACCACCGCTCAATAGTATTACTCTCGATAATTGGCCAGATCTATAGAAGGATACTACACCGAAAAATTGAGAAAGAAGCAAAGGACTCTCATCTACTTTACTACTTAATACAGATAAAGCTTTCGATTCTATATGAGTGGGTTAGAAGGAAAGTGAACCAAATCTATTTTTTTCTAAAATTTAGTTAAGAGTATACTTAGGTCCGTTTGAATAGTTATAATTTTATGTGCTGACTTATTCAATACTTAGTTCATCAGGTTACCAATAATGTACGCTAGTTCACTTTAATACTGAATGATTTGCACCATTTTTCAATGAAAAAACGAATCAAACGGTCCGTTTTCTCGAAACGAACTTAAATGGGCTTGGCTCACTTTACTTCTGACTCACTCATACAGTACAAAAGATTAATTTACAAAATGTACTACATACGGTCAAAATTTACTCACTGAAGATCTTGGATCAATTTCTTATAAGCAAAATACTACAAGTAAAAGTCAACAACACTTACTCGAACCCTTTCATTCCCATATAATGCATTCCACAAAACTCACCCTCGTTTTACAATATACAGGTGTCCCAGACCACCCGTACCACCTGATTTACTCGAAAACCATAAGTCATAAGAACTTGAAACAAAAAATATGATACATAAGTAGGGTATAAACTTTCTTATGAGTGAGAAAGGAACGTTTAGTATCAACCGGAAGTATGAATAATTGAAGGTCACTTTATAATTTGATATATGAAGGGGGAGTAATTTTGGTATTGTTGGAAAGAACTTTTCAAAAGAAATATATTTACTGTTTTTGCTCAAAATCGCTTTCAAAATTTCGAGTTTTTAAGACTGTTTCCGGATGTCACCACTAGATGTTGCTATCGGTCATTTAAAAAAAATCATGACATTTAGAAATGACGAGCGATAGTAAGTCACAAGGAATAATTTTATTAACAATATGACAAAATAATTAATTAAACTTCATAACTTAATACACTTAAGCCCAATAACATAAAGCAATTTGATTTTTTAAAATCGCCGAAAGCGAACATCTAATGGTGATATCAAAAAGCACTAGTAGAAAATCGAAATTTTGAAAGCGATTTTGAACAAAAACAGTAAATAATATCAAAAAATGCTTCCTATAAAAGTTATTTCTTTTGAAAAACTCTTTCCAACAATATCAAAATTAACCCAACTTCATATATCAAATTATAAAGTGACCTTCCATTATTCATACTTCCGGTTGATATTAGATGTTCCTTTGCTACTCATAAGAAAGTTTATACCCTATTTATGTATTCAATTTTTTGTTTCAAGTTCCTAGGACGTATAGTTTTCGAGTAAATCGGGTAGTACGGGTGGTCTGGGACACCTGTATACTGCCATGATATTTAACCTACAAACGTACATCATCTATATGAAGACCTATACACTCATTATATACTCTAAATCTCTGATGACACAACAATAATTTCACATGACAAAAAACTAAACCAACATAATAGATAAACTTCAACCTCTTTACAGTAAAACATTGGACTGGCCAACCAAGGATGGAATCAGGGACACACTTCTGAGCTGCATTCCAACCTTTGGTAAACCCCTAGGTTGGTTGATGTAGATAGAGAGAGTGATAGGGAGGTTGTACAAGGGGCGCAATGGGGCGTAAATGCGACGTGCTATTCGGCGTAAATCTCTCGCTTCCTACATACATAGATACCAGGGTTGCCAGATCGTTCGATTGGATTTCCCCAGTCGCAATTGAAAAATGCCCTAAATTTAGAAGTTTTCAATAAAAAATCCCCAGAAAATAATTTTATTGTTTTCGTAGATTATAATTTATTGCTTTTAAATTTTAATCAATTTTCGTGACTGAAGCACATCTCTAAAATACCCAAAAATAAGCGAATTTAGAAATAAATCCCCAAGAATTGGAAAATATTCAGGAAATAGTTTTTCAAATTAAAAAAATAACTTATAACTAACAGCAATGTATACAAAAACATTGCAACATAGTGCCAGTTGAAGACTAATAAAAAAATAAAATAAAACTAAGGTTCTATTAAACGTATTCTTGCGTTTTATAGTACAAAATTTAATTTTTATATTTATGAAGTTTTTATATTATCGAGTAGTGCCATACATAAAATCCCCTGTTAATACCCACCTAAACTTTTTTTCCCTACAAATAATCCCCAGAAAAAAATATCCCCAAAAAATACCCCAAAAAAACCTAATTTTTGGGGAAAATCCCCTAATCTGGCAACCCTGATAGGTACTAACTTCCAAACTGTATTTTACCCCATTATAACACCAAGTGATAAGTCAGGATAGCTTCGATAAGCGAATTCCAAATTTAGTCTTTCTACTCCAAGTCTTGTGAGACCCAAATGTCCATCAAATTTATACAGACAAAATTGATACACATCACTAAAGACAAACCTACACCGAAGTGAAATAAAACACAAAAAATATTTAATCTGCAAAAGTACATCATCTATATGAAGACCTATACATTCTTTAAATCTTTGATGACACAATAATAATTTCACACGATAAAAAACCAAGCCAAAATAATAGATAAACTTCAAATTCTTTACAATAAAACATCAAACTGGCTCTACAAGTGTAGATTTTCTCCAAATTGAGTAAGTATTAACTATTTATCCCAAATCATTTCATCACAGAATCATCCTCGCGAATATGAATTGGAGAAACAATACGCGAATATGAACTATTATATCAATACTATATTCTTTAGTTAATAGATTAAGGGTCGATTTATTCATCTTTGGCTAAATTAATCTATCTGATATTTTCTATAGTTACAATTATTTCACTTGTCATGTTTGGTTATTTAGCCAGTAATCATGACAAATATCAGATAGATTCATTTATATATTCATTTATCCAAAAGTGATTATACCGGACCTAATTAGCAAACAAATAAGAATGTTACTTAATCCATCTTATTTTAAATTAATTACTTGATAAATTCATGCGATGCACTATTATTAAAATCGTTGCATTTTAATTCATATGTTAATCCGAATTACAAACGAAATCAAAAGCTATGATGCGTTTAGTTTTTTCTATTGAATAATTTTTTTCCTATATTACGTAAAAATTTTCATTTTCTTTATACATTTGTTTATTCATAAGAAAATTAATACACTTCCCAATTTCCTTAATTCCTTATTATAAAATTTACTGTCTTAAAATTAAATTTATAAAAAGTAAAAATAAAATTAAAATTAAAATTCATTTTGTGTAATGAAGTAAAAAGTAGACTATTAAAAAAATCAAAGTGGATATTTTCATGCAAATAATTTCACATAAAAGAAAGTTTTTTTTTTAATCCGTAGAATTAATTTCATCGTATAAGGTAATTATTGACCATTCTCAACAGATGGTTAAAAAGGTGACATTCTTGAGATTGCAACAGATTAAAATCGCGGGTTTTCTTACTTATCGTTAGTTTTTTACTTGACCCAACCCAGGAATGCTTTAATAAACATATCATTCATCCGGATAGTGATAAATTACCCGATTTATAAAAAAAAGTAACTTCAAGTTCTTATAATTAGTGTTAAGTAGTAAGTAAATTATTCAACCAAACCAATTTTAATTGGTAAATTGGTAAATTTGATTCACTTTCCCTATTGATTGATTATCTAACAAAAGTTTTAGGTAGTTTGAATTTATATGTTTACCAAATTTAAATTATATTTCATTTTAGTATCATGTAATGTAACCATTAACCATATCAAATTATTATTAAAAATAGATTAATAAAAAAAATTATAAAAAGAAATTAATTTGAAATAATTTTTAAAAATTTTTTTAAAGAATTTTTAAAAAATTTAAAAAATGATTATTGAAAGAACGATTTTGTATAAATAAAATCAAATAAGTACCATAACAAAAGGTCAGCACAGTCGTTTAAACCGGTGATCGCACTATAGGCAACGAAGAGCTTTAACAGTTCCTTAGCACATTTTACTTCTCGGCTGCAACGTGCACAACACTATCAACGGGACTGAGAGAGGGACTCGAAATTCGAAGCCCGGACAAAGTGGAATGGGTGGGCAGGAGGAAAAACAGAAAAATGTATCAGTTTCCCTCTCACCGTGGCGCATATGTCCAGCTGCTGTGCGACCGCGGCTCCTTTCTCTTCTTGCTCCGCTGAAAATACGTCCCCACCTTATTAGCTAACGATTAAGCAAATGCGAAATTTTTCGATTGGGAGAAATATTTAAATTAAGAATAAAATAATAAATTAAGAATAAAATGATAAATTAAAAATATGGTATCGGAATTAATTAAATAGAAAACCAAAATCAAACTATTTTTTTTAATAAAGAAAAAGAAGTGTGATTTAAGTGCTTTAAAATATAGCAAGAGGTAAAATAAGAATTTAGTTTGTTAAAAATCAAAAAGAAAAATCGCCAAAAAGATTTCGTTTTAATAATTCCCAAAAAATACTTTCATAGATTTTTAAAGAATTTTTAAATAAAATGATATGCGAAAAGAAAAACTTTAATGGAGAGTTTTTGGACTAAATTTAATCCAATTCTTTAAGACACAAATAGAAACCCCATTATAAAATCCTTGTTAATAGTTTCAAACAGAAATAAAAGCGTGAACGAAACAAGAGTTTAATGTTGGAACAATCCACTAAAATGACCTATTAAGACAACTAAAAGTTCTAAAAAAATCAAAAGTTGGTTAAAATTAGAATTTAATCCTTTAAGAATCAAATAGGAAATCCGCTTAGAAAGACCTCGCTCTAATAATCTCCAGAAAAAATATGCTTGTATACTTGTAACTTTCATATAATATTTTTAAAGAAGATAGAAAAGGGGATAAAATGAAATCCGAACACAAAAACATTTTTTATCATTCGTGGAGAGTCCTGTTGATTTTCCACTTTCCACTTTTATGAATGAAGACTAGAGATTACTGACTTACAAGTTGTATTTTAACCCATAATAGCATCATAACACCAGGTGATAAATCAGAATAGCGTCGATAAGCAAATTCCAAATGTAAAGACCTATTTTGTAACGCTCAACGACGTCGTTATAAATCGTGTGTCTTTCATGAACGACAATTCGTATTTTGTAACTTCTAATGACATCGTTTTGAACGACTTTCAGGTTAGCTTTGGTCGTTTGGTGAAACGAATAGCAGTCGTTTATATCATTAGCATAGTAAAATTGAATTTTAAAAGAAGTTGTAAACGGTTGATAGAAATTATGCATATTAGGTTTTATACATATTTGTCTTTTAAATGTATGAGATCGTTGTTTGGCATTATCCTCTACAAAGTGTCCCAGAACTCAGTTGCCAAATGCAAATCACGCATTCCAGAGCTGATTTCATGCCGATTCAATGAAAAAGTCCTTATCCGAAATTGCTTCCTAAGGGAATTAGAGCATCCTGAAAATGATGTGTCCGATCAGGTTTTTTCGAAATATCCTAACAACGCTTTTAGCTATCACAATGAAATTTTGAGCGTTTGTAAACTTCGAAATGCTTCATCGTTTGTTGACAAAACAATTTTTTTATTGCCATCGTAAAGGTGTTAAGCGCTACCAGGGTAAGTTCTCTTAGGAAGTATATTCACAGACAGTATATCTCAATCGAGAGAGGATTACTTCCCGGCTAGTATTATCCAGTCATCATGGACTGGAATTAGCAGCCATGCACAATCGTGTAAGGGTTCGGCCACGCTGGCGAGCGATTTGTAGTGGGCGAAATTGTCGTGGACGACAATAAATGAACGACAAACGACATCATGTTCATTGTTGAGCGACAGTCGCCATTTTGCGATTTTAGACGCTTTTTAATTTTTGCGATGTCTTTGTCATGGACAAACCGAATTGCTCTTTTATTAGAAGATGATTTACCGTTACATGGTTTTTTTGAGAAAAAAGAGAATGTACGGCATGCATCCTATTAATAGGTACAGAAAAGTGTGCGAAAATATCCAAAAAACTTTTTCAGTACCTTAAAATGTCTGTTGAAACATTTGATATATTACTGAATAAGATTTTAGAACGGATGGAAAAACGATCTACAAACTTTGGAAAACCAATTTCAGCTGAGGAACGTCTAGTACTCACAATAAGATAAGTTTTCTGTTTTAAATATTTATTTTAGAAAAAAGTTACATTGTGACGGATAAAGTGGAGAAACTCGTAAATGCAGGCATGGTAGTATTACGGGAAAGAATAAAAACTGAAAAACATGTTAGTTACGAGGTCCTCCACTTTAGTCGTCGACTGGTTTAACAATTTCAATAATTGGCTGGTACTGGGTTTTGAACTAATTGTACATTGGTGTTTATTATTATTTCCTGATGTTCATTACATACAGTTGTTTTTAATATTTCGAAAATCATCTGCTGTATCTTGTTTCTGACTTCTAATTTGTCTAACATTGATAAGCGTTCCATGCAGGGGAGCAAACTTCTAAAAAATTGAAGATCCGCACATTCAGGCTTGTTGGAATTATTAATTTCTTTTTCTAATAGGCAAACTTTTTTATTTTGAAGTTTTAAAAACTGATCATTAAAATCATCGGCTTTGCGTTTTCTAAAATTAGACACACGTTCTGTAAAACCATTGGATACTTTGGTTTGGGTGAAAAATTTTTATTACTATCTTGCCATAAAACCGGTCTAGTTTGAACTTCGAATATGAGAAGTTCTTTTAAATCCGAAGGAAAACTCATGTTTGTGTACCGTATCGTTTTTTAATAACCTACTTTAACCTCAAAATCGCTCAGAAATTAAAACAGGATTGAATTTAGAGCGATACGCTTAAACGCTGCGTGATTTTATCGCTTATGCTCCTACCACTGTGGCCACTTGCATATAATAGCTACTGTTTGAAATAAAGCGATGTCGCTCTATCGTCCACGATAATTTCGCTCACGACAAATCGCTCGCCAGCGTGGCCGAACCCTAACTCTTTAGTGAGCAAAGAAACATGGGAGCTGTTTTGGTAACAGATGGGCTGATAAGTTGGCCAAAATGGTGACTAATAGGTGATCCTACTGATTCGAACCAGTCACCATTCCCTCTTTAACTTCTCTTCTTGATTTTATCTACACATTGACTGTCGCATCACCAGTGGTGTCCAATAGAATACGCTTTGTACAGCAATACGCGTGGTCTGAAGAAGAAAAAAAAAGCTCGCTGCAGTCAACGTGTTAAGTACATTACCTATTCTAAATTCTTTACATTAGTGGGACGTAGTTAAGAGCTGCCAAGTATCTAAGTTATTACTAGCATACCTCTCAAGTGAGTTGATTCGGTTTTTTGTAGGTCTCAATATGGAGGACCTACGCTTAATCACCTTTATAATTTGGAACATTCCGTTATTCCTCTATGTCATGCTTGAGAGCAAGACAGCGAGACTGTTAAATACATTTGATTGCGCAAATCTCAAGAACCTCAGATTGAGGGACTTGGGTGATGACCAGCCAACCATGGATGGAATCAAGGACACACATCTGAGCTGCATCCTAACTTTTAGTAGGGTAATGTAACCAACTGTGGGCCATCACCGGTTGTGGGCCACCTACTGCTATCCTTTGGTGTTTGCCAAATATGGCGGATCTGAGTAGGAAGTTATGTGTACATTGATAGTAGGTAGTATTGGTGCGAACATCAATGTGACAGGGCGCTTTTGATGCGCAGCTGCAAACAAACGAAAAAAATCGACGAAAAAATTTACGATATAGTAATATTTGAATAAGTTGTGAATGTGATAAACTGAAGTGAAGTATTGCAAAGAGGTAAGTGTTATGGATTTTTATGTAGTATTTGCGGTAAATTTTACGATTGCATGAAAATCATGTTTTTGACTTCCCTGTCAAGGTGGTTCCCAGGTTTATTCGTGTTTTTTATGCATTTTTACGCATTTTCAGCCATGTCTACCCCGACGAAAAAAAAAGTCGAACCGAAGGAAACTGATTTCAATGCGATCGTACCATCAAGCCATCAAGCATTGTTTGATCGAAAAGACACCCGTTAGAAAGGCAGCTCGAGCCTGCAATGGTCCTCGCACCAATTTGCAGCGGTATCTGAAGAAAGTTGGTGACAAATTTGACGACATTTCTGCCGTACAACATGGTGAACTGGGCCCATCGATGAAAACGATCAGCGTCGAATCGTGGTTGGGCCATAATTGGACGTGAGGAGGTTGTGCTCACAACACCTGGACCGTTATCTCGATCGATTTCTGTTAGCTGTCTTTTGGTTGAAATTAGCCCCTTACAAGGCGCTTTACCCAAAAAATCATCAAATCGCGGCCGAAAGCCAATAAAAAGCGCAATTTTAATGTCTCCGAAAACCGTTGCTGCTTTGCATGAAAAAGCAGCAAAAAAGCGAGCTGCTCCCACACCCATCAAAAATGCCAAACGCAAGGTAACACCTCCGGCCAAACGCAAGAAGCAGGAGACTTCTGACGAAGAAGATTTGGACGTTTGTCTTATCTGTTTCGACCTTCTGCCACCAAAATTGACGAAAGCCAATTCCATCAAATGCAACGGTGGTTGCGATGGGTTTGTGCATTTGAAATGCGCCGCTATGACGAAGAGCTATTTTACATGCAAAAATTGCGAAACTGAAGAGGACGATGATTAATTTGAAAAAGTGCTATTTTCTTGATGTTTTTTGCCACTAGAGGCTGTATTGATGAATAAATTTAGATATTTCATATTTTTTTGGTAATTTTTCTTCATAATTTCGCATTTGTAATAGATTTTCCGAGGTGGCCCACAACCGGTTACAAAATTTTTTTGGCGAAAAACAAGCTTTTAACAAAATTTGTTAAAAAAATTTATATTCGGGAAATTAAAAAAAAAAAAAATAGTTAGCTACTGCCCTTACCTTTCCATTGGTATCTAAAAGTCGAAAAAAATTTTACTTGAATTCAAGTTACCCGCAAAAAACGACACCCGGCCCACAACCGGTTACATTCCCCGAAATCCCTAGGTTGGTTGATGGAGACAGAGAGAGTGATAGGGAGCTTGTACAAGGGGTGTAATGAGGCGTAAGTTCGACGTGCTATTCAGCGTGCCCTTTCGCTTCCTACATATATAGATTCTGACTACCAAACTGTATTTCACCCCATTATAACACCAAGTGATAAGTCAGAACAGCTTCGATAAGCGAATTCCAAATTTAGTCTTTCTACTCCAACTCTTGTGAGACCTAACTGCCCATCAAATTTATACAGACAAAATTGATATATATCATTAAAGACAAACCTCTACCAAAATGAAATAAAACACAATAAATTTTGAGCCAACGATGACAATTTATTTATTTGTTTTAAGTGTTACATATGTTTCACTTTCATGGGGTCATTAGACTAAGGTGACCAGACGTCCCGCTTTTGGCGGGACAGTCCCGATTTTTCACAATTTGTCCCGCGTCCCGCGACGTTTTTCAAAAGTCCCGACATTTAGAATTAAGTGAAATTTTATATTTATTAAAATCATTGCTTTGCGTTCTAAGAATCCTACGGGTTACGACGACTAACATATTGCTTTTGCTGAGGAAGTTGAATATTAGAAAATACTTGGATACAGTAAAACGCGTTGGTTAGTTCTTCTGCCAGCTATCGAAAGAATTTTGGAGATGTATGATCCTTTAAAATCCTACTTTCTATCACAGGACAAATGTCCTAGAATTTTAGAAAAGTTTTTTGAAAAAGAATATTCAAAAATTTGGCTAGAGTTTCTACAAAATCAAGCTGCTCTTTTTCAGCACGTTATGAAGCTTACTAAAGATGATGTAATATCGGCAATCAAAGTAGCAAATGAAATAATAATTTAATATGTCAATATCAAGAAAATTTAGAAAATAATTTTCTATCGTTAACTATCCGCAATAGTATAAATCAACTCGAAGAGTAGGGTACAATAAATTATTTTATAGTTTTATAGTAACTGCAAAGATTATTTGGAAGACCGGACCACATTAAGGTGTTTTTACACCTTAAGGTTTCAAAAATTTGACAAAGTTCTTTGGAAAAATCTGAGCTTTAGTACTTTTAGACTTGGTTTTTTCCTTACAACTTGATAAATTATTCCAGAAAACCAAAAAAGTGATTTTCCAGAATAACATCTTGGATATTAAAAATCCAATCTATTGAAAATCTATTTTTTGAATCTTAAGATTTTAAAAATCTAACATCCTTTGAAGAAATCGTCTTTTGTAATTTTTTAGCTTGGATTTTTTACTTACAATCAGATAATTTTTTCCTTACAATCACGTAAATTTTTCCAAAAAGCCAGAATAGTAAAATTGAATATTATTTTTAGATGATGAATCCAAATTAGAAATGTGGAAACCCTACATTTCTAAAAAAAAACTAAATCTCTAAGAAAATCCTTCGTAAGACTTGAGAATTCATCGTAATCTACCAAAAACAAGAATTCAAAAGCTTGAAATCTTATTATTTTTGGTTTACGATGAAGTCATAAAGTCAAGATGTTAATTGAAATACGAATTTGGATCCAGCGATAAAAGCAATATTCAATTTTACAACTTTAACTTTCTGAAATAATACCTTGTACTTTAAAAATTCAGTCTAATATCCAATATATCAAAAAACTATTTTTCGAACCTTAAGATTTTAAAAATCTAACAGCATCCTTTTGAGAAATCGTCTTTTGCAATTTTTTAGCTTGGATTTTTTCCTTACAATTAGATAAATTTTTCCTTACAATTAGATAAATTTTTCCTTACAATTAGATAAATTTTTCCTTACAATCAGATAAATTTTTCCAAAAAGCCTGAATAGTAAAATTGAATATTATTTTAGATGACCAGAACTTAATTGAAACGATGTGCAAAAATCATTTGATTGTGTTTCTCAAAAAATTCCAAATAATAATATTTCCGAAAATGATCTTTTTAATGAAGTGTCATTGGTAAAAAAATATATTCATAAGGAAAAGCTTAAATATTGGGCATCTCAAAAAATCACAGTAGGAAACAAAGTAGGAAATAAAATCTTAGTTGTCCCGCTTTGCCCACCTAAAAATCTGGTCACCTTACATTAGACCAGTGTTTCCCAACCTTTTTTCTGCCATGCCCCATGTTAGGTTTTGTAATATTGCTATGTCCCCCCTAAGGTTCCGCGAGGCCCCACCAACAAAAAATGTGTTGATTTGGGTATTTACATATGAAAGCAATATAAAGTTGAAACATAAAATCTACCTAAAAATATGTCATGGGACACATCCATGCGCCCAAAAAAAAGGTCACACGGTTTTAAAGTAATAACTTTTTTATGGGATTGTTCATATAACAATCTTTTCTGATGCCTTTTAGGAAGAAATCAATAGCAAATCTTTTACGAAACGGACTAACAAAATTTTTTAAACACATCTTCAAAACCCGAAATTGCCCCCCTTAACAATCAAATTGCCCCCCTGTGGGGCCTACGCCCCACGTTGGGAAACACTGCATTAGACACATCGTCAGAAAATTAAGGAGCAAGGTGTTTTTTCAGTATATCGAAAAACGCAGGACACGAGTATAACAGCAAAGTTTAAGACTGAAGGCGGGTTAGGAAAAACTAATAGCACAATGGTAACAGAAGTTGAAATTTATAAAATACCTGAAGGCGTGTAAAATTGTTAAATTGACATGTTGGGTTGGGTTAAAGAAAAACTTAAAATAAAAATAATCAATCAAGGTAAAAATATCGAAAAACTAAAAAATGACTTGATTCAACTCAATATTAAGTTTATGGGTTAAGCATAAACGATCGAATGACGCCATGAAGGAGAAACATATGTAGCACTTAAAATATTCAAATCAAATTCAAAATTTTCCAAAGTTCTTCAAAAGACCGGAATTTTAAGAATTGAAAAGAGTGATGAAATTTTAGCTTAATAAGTGCTATCTTAAAAAGGACTCCATTACACAAGCACTTCCAAAGACATGTGGTTTGAAAGAAATAAATTCAAATAAATTGTCATTGTTGGCTAAAGACTTTTTGAGTTTTATTCCCCTTTGTTGAATCTCAACGATGAACCTGGAGTTTACCCAGCCCAAATCTGCACTACTCGATGAGCCCTTTCGAGTCAAGACGAACACAAAAGACTGAACATTTTGGCGGAGTGATGCCAACCATAACAATAAATTTTTAGATAAATTGTTTAGATATAAATTCGTCGATATTTTACTTCCCAAAAAACTCTCTCAGTAGCCTTTACTAAAGGGTGGATTACATGGAGCTAGTTTACACGCCGCTTGCGCGTTTTTACTAGCTGCTAGTAAATTAGCTCTGTGTAATTATGGTAGCGTGTAAACTATCCAGATAGTTTGCTAGTAAATACGTGAGCGAGTAAAGTTAGAGACCGGTCAACTTTACTAGCCACCAGCTGCCTTTTTTACTATCTAGATATTAAAAAAGAATCATGTAATTATATCGGCTAATAAACTAGCTACAGAGGAGGAGATTTTACAACGCTACCGGTTGTACTATCAAGGTTAGTTCAGTTGCCATATAGTCAAAATGGCACCTAATAAAATATCCAAAGAAGTATTATATGGATGTACCTTGGTTCTTGGAGCTATTTTACAGCAAGAATTAAAAAACACGATTTGCGAGAAACGGAAAAGGAGATGGGTGAGGGAATGGATTTTTCGCAGGGATAAGTTGGGTGCTTCTTGCACCCTTTTAAAAGAATTAGCCGAAGAAGATCCGACAACTTACAGGAATAGCCTAAGAATAAGTACTAAAAATCTTAATAATTTGCTGCAAATGGTAGAAGAGTCAATCCAAAAAAGGAATACCGTAATGAGAATGGCTATTTCCCCAAGAGTTAAACTTGAAATAACGCTACGCTATTTAGCCACTGGCGATAGCTTTATGTCCTTGGAATATCTATTTCGCGTCCCGGAATGCACAATTTCGAAATTTTTACCAGAAATCCTGATTGCAATATCAGAAGTTCTCAAACCCTACCGGAACGTTGGCGGTAGGCATCTTTAAGACTTTTTATTTTTGATTTGACCTGTTTCGCTGTCATATCCCCAAGCAAACCTTCACTTTTCAATTCATCAGTTAATTTCTCGAAAGCCGAGTCCCTTAATTTTGTATCGCGATAGTTTTTTAATTTTACGTTCCGTAATATTGGAAAATTTTCATAAATTTCCAAAAATTTGACGATGTTATTCGAATTCCACTTCATGTTGTAGGTACGAATAAATACAAGTAACACAATAATCAGGTGGTTGCGAGTGCGCGAGTTCAAACTTGTTTACTAGCTACGTATAGTCATGCGCGCTTTTCACTCGCCAACTATCTAACTAGCCGAATAGTAAAAAAGCGCGCCTGTGGCGTGTAAACTAGTTCCGTGTAATCCACCCTTAATCGAGTTATATCAAGCGAGTCAACTAAAGCATTCGGCGAAGATATCTTTTTTTGCCATTTATGATTTGCAATCGATCAGTTCTCCTATTAGAAGTTTTCCAGACTTTGTTTAACTAGACACTCCACGCTCGAATTGTTATAAAGTCATTTCTACCCAATTTTCTAGAAATTTCGCGAAAGAATATTCAAGGCTTTATATATTTTCATAACTTGATTTTCTTTACAAGATTTTAATTGAATGTAAGATTGAAACCTTGAAAATTTCAAGTTTGCACGATCGTCTTTTCTGAGCTTTGCTGTTTTTTGATCAATATTTGTAAAATACTGCAATTTAAAATATCAAAAGTCTATCACACATACCCATAAATATTTTCAAAATTTTTCAAAGTCCTTCAAAAGACCAAAATTTCAAGTATTGAAGAGTGATGAAATTTTAGCTTCATTTCATCTCAAAAAGAACTCAATTAAATAAAATTTCTAATACATAATTCAACCAAAAAAAAAAAAAAAAACAAAAAGAAAATTCGTTCTAATAACTACAAGGAAGTATATGTAATTCGAAAGAAATATTTCTGCGGTTATGCTATAAAATATCGTTTCGATCAAAACAATACGATGCATAAACAGTTACGCTTTCGTGCTTAGAATCGACCAAACTTCCTCCACCGATCTAAAATTGCCTAAGTACATGAAATATATTTTCCCGGATTTTCTAAAATTTCCTCTCGTTAAATTCACGTAAGATTTAATAAATATGTCATCATAATAATCATCATCATCATATGTAATATATCAATAAAATGACACCCACCAAATGGTTTTTAAATCGTCACCAATTAGCTAAACGGATAAGTTGCACGCCATCCAAATTATGCTTGATTATTGACATTTTGCGCAAGTTTAATTCAAATAACATCAAGATATTGGGTAACGCGAATGATGCGCAATCGTAAAAACCGTTTCAAGCGCGAAAATTGCAAATTGCAAAACGCATCTTTTAACGTACTTTTTAAAATTTCTCACTACAAGGATTTCAAATATCCTTGTTGGAAATAAAAATTTAGTAAAAACAATTTCTTCTTTATTATTACTTTATTCTAGAAGTAGAATGTATTAATTTTACTCGCATACTTAAATGTTAAAAGATTAAGTCGGCCTTACTCTGTTACTTGCACGTTGCAAAACCTTTCTGGACATAATTAAAGTATAAGTTTGCAACGCGGAGCGTTGAATTACTCGGTTCTGGACAAAAATCACCTGACCCAGTTTCTGCATTTAGTTACGAGAGATAAATCGTTTTCTACGCGGGATTATTGTTCTCGATATTGCGTCTAAAATCACTTTCTATCGGTATATATCATTAAAAAACGTAATTACGTTTGATTAGTCATAAAACAAAACGATTTATGTATATTACTTTGTATTTGAACTTTTAAACATTTTTTTATAGTTTTGGAATTTATGTTAAATCACGACACCTTTTGGTAAGTAGTGAAAAAGTTTTCATTTAGAAATCAAAGTTTGATAGAATTCGATAAATTAAGTTTTAAATTTTAATTTATAGATGGAAATAGTTTTAATGATTAAATTTTTTTTAGGAAATTAATTTTAGTATTTTTTTATAAAATATGTTATTAAAGTACAGTTCAAAAACCAAAGTTAATAAAAGCATTTAATAAAACGAACAAAATAACAAATATTTTGTTGTTTATGATGTTTTTTTTGCCTTTTTATTACTGATTGTGAGATGGATGTGAAATTAATAAGTGGAAAAAATTTATGATTACTACTGGATTTGAAATGACCTGTAATTAAATAAGTGTTTGTTTAAAGTGGATAATTGAGATGTAGGTACTAATATAAGGAACATTAAATTTTTCCAGTCAATTACTTGTGTTTAGAATTGAGTAGTTATCATAGTTTGGTAGCTAGACGAATTTAATTGATGTAATTTATTGTGTATCTCTATATTTTTTAAAAATTTAAAAAAACAAGTTTTAAATTATTGATAAAGATTAATTTTCTGACTTTTAGTTTTTCCTACAGAAAAAAAAATTCAAACCCCAACTTAATTAGCATGTTTATTAAAATTTGTGAATTTTAAAAAATTCATATCTAAAAAACTAATTGTTATTGAGACTTGAAATTTTATTAGGATTTAGATTGAAATTTAATCTTTATTTTTGCCAAAAATGAATTTTCTACAACTTTTAGTGTTCTCTACAGAAATGAAATTCTAACCTAACTTAATTAACATGGGTAATAAAATTTGTCAATTTTTAAAAATTCGTATCTAAGAAACTAATTGTTGTTGAGATTTGAAATTTTATCGGGATTTAGATTGAAATTTAATCTTTCATTTTGCCAAAGATGAATTTTCTACGACTTTTAGTTTTTTCTACAGAAATGAAATTCTAACCTAACTTAATTAACATGGGTAATAAAATTTGTAAATTTTTAAAAATTCGTATCTAAAAAACTAATTGTTGTTGAGACTTGAAATTTTATCAGGATTTAGATTGAAACTTAATCTTTCATTTTGCCAAAGATGAATCTTCTACGACTTTTAGTTCTTTCTACAGAAATGAAATTCTAACCAAACTTAATTAACATGGGTAATAAAATTTGTAAATTTTTAAAAATTCGTGTCTAAAAAACTAATTGTTGTTGAGACTTGAAATTTTATCAGGATTTAGATTGAAATTTAATCTTTATTTTTACCAAAAATGAATTTTCTACGACTTTTAGTTTTTTCTACAGAAATGAAATTCTAACCTAACTTAATTAACATGGGTAATAAAATTTGTCAATTTTTAAAAATTCGTATCTAAAAAACTAATTGTTGTTGAGACTTGAAATTTTATCAGGATTTAGATTGAAATTTAATCTTTATTTTTACCAAAAAATGAATTTTCTACGACTTTTAGTTTTTTCTACAGAAACGAAATTCTAACCTAATTTAATTAACATGGGTAATAAAATTTGTAAATTTTTAAAAATTCGTATCTAAAAAACTAATTGTTGTTGAGACTTGAAATTTTATCAGGATTTAGATTGAAATTTAATCTTTATTTTTACCAAAAAATGAATTTTCTACGACTTTTAGTTTTTTCTACAGAAACGAAATTCTAACCTAATTTAATTAACATGGATAATAAAATTTGTAAATTTTTAAAAATTCATATCTAAAAAACTAATTGTTGTTGAGACTTGAAATTTTATCAGGATTTACATTGAAGATTAATCTTTATTTTTGCAAAAGGTAAATTTTCTACGACTTTTGGTTTTTTCTACAGAAATGAAACTCTAACCTAACTTAATTAACATGGGTAATAAAATTTGTTAATTTTTAAAAATTCGTATTTAAAAAACTAATTGTTGTTGAGACTTGAAATTTTATCAGGATTTAGATTGAAGTTTAACCTTTATTTTTGCCAAAGATTAATTTTCTACGACTTTTAGTTTTTTCTATAGAAATGAAATTCTAACCTAACTTAATTAACATGGGTAATAAAATTTGTAAATTTTTAAAAATTCGTATCTAAAAAATTAATTGTTGTTGAGACTTGAAATTTTATCGGGATTTAGATTGAAGCTTAATCTTTATTTTTGCCAAAGATGAATTTTCTACGACTTTTAGTTTTTTCTACAGAAATGAAATTCTAACCTAACTTAATTAACATGGGTAATAAAATTTGTCAATTTTTAAAAATTCGTATCTAAAAAACTAATTGTTGTTGAGACTTGAAACTTTATCAGGATTTAGACTGAAGTTTAATCTTTATCTTTGCCAAAGATGAATTTTCTACGACTTTTAGTTTTTTCTACAGAAATGAAATTCTAACCTAACTTAATTAACATGGGTAATAAAATTTGTCAATTTTTTAAAATTCGTATCTAAAAAATTAATTGTTGTTGAGACTTGAAATTTTATCGGGATTTAGATTGAAGTTTAATCTTTATTTTTGCCAAAGGTAAATTTTCTACGACTTTTAGTTTTTCCCTCAGAAGAGAAAATGTAACTTAATGCCTTCAATTGAAATTTTTTGACGTTCTAAGCATTAGGTTACGTTTTAAAACCAAAATTTTCTTTGGATTACATTAAAAGTTGACGTTTAGAAGTTTCAACTTTATTATACAATCAATTTAAAAAAGATCAAGCTCCCTTTCTGTAATTGAAACTTCGTTTGGAGCTCTCCTCTTCTTATGCTAGCTACACACGTCACGATTTATCATAACGATAAAACTGTACAGTTCATTTGCGCAGTTTTATCGAACGTGTGTATTAAGAATTGGTACAGATTTTTTGGTTTGTGCAATCCATCGATGACAGTTGCAATTTTTATTTTATAAATCGTTGTCGATCGTGTTTGTGCAGTTTTATCGCTGCGTGTGGATGGCGGTCGTACCAATCAGGACCAAGCAAGTTCAGGTCAAGAGCTTGTTTAAACGTGCATTCGTCTTACGTAGCATCGCATGTTTCTGGAATGATTCGATCGAGAGTTTGGAGTGATATTATCGCAGAAAACTTTATGCATGCATAGGAACTACCTGTAGCTAAATATCTCAGTGTTGAAGATAGTCTTTCATGGGGACTTATTGCTTCTCTCATCACAGTGTTATTTTTCTTTATTACCGGAGTGACTAAAGCCAAGAGGTTTAAGTACGTCTCTTCATTCATCCTTAATAGTTATGCTAATCTTTTAATAAATTTTTCATTTAATAACTTCATGTGAGAGTACGACTTTCTTCTTAGAAGCCAGTCCTTACACCACAGACCACGTGGTTTTCTCTTCCTTTTGCACAAAATAAGTAAAGTCAATAGTGCGTCATCGTCTTCCATCGTGGATGACATGTTCTCGTCAGAGATTCTGGAGAGAACTGACTGATCGACTCAAATTTCGTTGGTGTGTAGCGGCACTAGTGCTGTTCGATAAAACTGTGCAAACGAACTGTACAGTTTTATCGTTACGATAAATCGTTACGTGTGTAGTTAGCATTAAGGTAATTTGAGATTTTACTATAATACGTCTACAGGGTGTTTAAAAAATACGTTCGAATATTTGGCCCACTTATAGATCTCATCAGTACAAACAAAAAAGTCAAAATAAACATAAGTCCAAGAATCAGCCGTTTCCTAATTACAGCCTGTTTTTCAAATTAAAATAATTTACACTCAAATATCAGTATAAATACATTTTAATTATTACAAATTAATGATTCTTAAAGAAGATGTTCAAAATGTCCTCCTTCCATTTGTATACACATTTCACATCTCCGTAAAAGTGAACGCCGCACTCTCTCAAAGAGTCCCGGATTTATACGAACAGTCTGGCAGGCATGTTCAATTCGTTCTCGCAACTCATCTAAATTATTCACAGGATTTGAATAAACTAATGTCTTTAAATACCCCCAAATGCAAAAATCGAGTGGAGTGAGGTCGGGAGATCTAGGGGGCCATGCAATTGGACCTCCTCGCCCTATCCACCTGCCATTGTAATTTTCGTTTAGATAATTTCTGACCAAGACTCCGTAATGCGCAGGAGCTCCATCGTACATCAACCACATATTAATTCTGTGGTTGAGGGGCACATCTTCTAACAGCAGTGGTAATGTATTCCGCAAAAAGTCAAGGTACAATTGACTAGTCAAACGGTTAGGCAGGAAACAAGGTCCTATCAGATGGTCTCCTAACACACCAAGCCAAACGTTGATTGCAAATCGGTGTTGATGATTCGATACAACAACGGCATGCGGATTTTCGTCGGCCCAAACATCGCTATTATGAAAATTAAAAATGCCATTTCTCGTGAAACCAGCTTCGTCTGTAAATAAAATTTTCGTAACAAAATTTGGGTTCTCCGCGACTTTTGTCAACATGCATCGACAAAACACCAGTCGTGCGGCATAATCGGGCACAGCTAGAGCCTGTACCCTTTGAATATGGTATGGGTGCAATTGCTGCTCCCGTAAAATTCTCCAAATTAGGGAAAAATTAATATTTGTTTCAGTAGAGAGTCTTCTAGTACCAGTACCAGGATTTTCTTCAATTCGTCTTAAAATGTTAAGTTCTGCGTCGGGAGTACAAACTGATCTAGGCCGACCACCATCACCGTTCCTTGATTTAAACGATCCAACTTCGGATAACTTTCGTTGATGTAAATTTGTAAAAAGTTTGTCACACGGAAGTACCCGGTTTGGGAATGCTTCGGCATAAAGGCGACGTGCCTCACAAGCATTTCCATCGGCTTTGCCATACATAAAATGCATGTCTGCCATTTCTGCGTCGGTATAAGGCATATTCGAAAATTTCAACAATGGGTTACAGCAACAACTACTTCAATAAACACTGACAATAACGGACACACAATAATTACAACAAATGTGGCAACTACACTAACAGAAACGAACAAAATTTGTTTTGTTATTTCCATGGATGAATTCATAAATACGCGAATCACTCCTACTGAGTGTAAATTATTTTAATTTGAAAAACAGGCTGTAATTAGGAAACGGCTGATTTTTGGACTTATGTTTATTTTGACTTTTTTGTTGTAGTACTGATGAGATCTATAAGTGGGCCAAATATTCGAACGTATTTTTTAAACACCCTGTAGTTAGATAATCACAAGGAGACTAAAATCTCATAAGAGTTTCATCTCATAAGAAATGTATTTCATTTGTGTTTCCACAAAAAATAGATATTTCTGTGAAACACCCGACTTTAGAATTTTTTTCTTTCATGATATGATACAGAGAGAATAATCTTTATTCGGTTGTTGACCCGAAGATCTTTCCGCTAATATGTACATGCAATAATATTTACATAGTTTATTAATGGTTGTAGCATATACAATAGAAATAGCAATAATAATAAAATTAGGTCGGGTGTGTTAAACTTATTGTTAAAGTTTCTTAAAGAGTGTGTTATAGATTTGGTTCTGAGGCCATGATTTTGATACATAACTTGTCTAGAATGTCTCTATTGTAGGAATTTTGGATAAATTTTAGTCTTACAATTAATTTGTCATGTCGTTCATTTATCAAAGTGATTAGCGTTCGTTCGTAAAGTTCTTTGTTGCTGATGTTATAGAATGGATTATTGGGGAGTCTTATTTTAGACATAATTCTCATACATTTTCTTTCAGGCTTGTTTATTACTTCCTAGATTTTGCAACGATATAAGATTTTTCTGAATACGCTGTTTCCAAAATTACTAATGTTTCGAACTTGAAAGAAATCACAATTTGTTATATAAGGTGCTGTTGGTTATATCAGAAAGGAAAAAATCGGTGATTTCTGAAGATTTCTACTTTTAAAACCTAGAAACGAACAGTCTGATAAATTAGGAGGATTCATACACTTCGATTAACTGCAGTATCAGTTTTTGTCTAATTAATAGTACATTCCTTTCTTTTTAAATCTTCTTGATTACTTGTAGAATTCATTTTTAATGAAACCAAATGATTATTTCACGATATAATAACAAAACTCATGAGTAGAGTGTGAAATAAATATCTCATATGAAATTCATAAGACTTTACACATTGAAACTTGTTCAAGAAATAAAAATCTCTTAACAGATAGTTTTAGATTATCAATTTTTATTTTATGGGATAAAAATCCCTTGAAATGTTCTCATTGTGGATTAGCATCTTATAGATTGTTAGAATGTGGTCAACATTTTATAGACGCAATAGTACTTTGATTATTTCTAGCAATGAGAGGAATAATTTTATGTAATTTTCATGTAAACATCCTTAAATCCTTAAATAGCATTAACAATTTTTCATTGTCAGAGGTTGTATTTGTAGAAGCTAATTAAAAAGAATTATGTGCTTAAAATGGTTAATTGAGATGTATATTGTAATGAACATTAAAATCTTTCACTCAATTACCTGTGCTTGAAACTGATTGTGAGTAGCTACTAAATTTGATAATTACAGCAATTTAATTGATAAAACCAATTTGGGATACTTATTTATTTTTGTTGTAATATAATTTATGTGACTCAATTAATCTTAATTCCTAATTAATATTTCGTATTAATTAACTAAATTTATTATTACTTATGTTATATTAAATTAAAGTTTAGTTGAAGATGTACAAAATTATTTTTAGCTTATTTCTAAAAATTATGTATACAAAATTAACTAGAAATACTTTAAATGTATATTAAATCGATCAAAATTACTCAAAATAGATTTAACATTGTATAAAAATCGCTTAAAAAAGCAAAAAACATCTAAAAATTAAGTAAAATCTTTAAAGATTTATTAATTTCAAGGTAAAAAATTCTTATTTAGTTAAACAAGTAAAATATCAATCCTAAAAAAGTTTATCGAAATTTACTTCAAAGTTTTGAAAAAATCTTCGAAAGTAACTTTGATATCTTCTAGAAATTGCTTACAACTGTATTAAATCTACAGAAATTGCCAAAAATAGATTTAAAATTGTATAAAAATTGCTTAAAGTAGCAAAACATTCTAAACATGAAGTTAAATATAAAAAGATTTTATTACAAAATTGAATAATTTACTGAAATTAGCGAAAATGATTTCAGATTCTCTACAAATTTTATTGTTACTTTGTAAAAAGTGTTAAAAATTAAAAAAAAATTAATCTTTGAAAATAGCTCAAATATCTTTTAGAAATTGTTTAAAATTGTATTAAATCGATCGAAATTGCTAAAAATATTCTTAAAATTGTGTAAAAATCGCTTAAAATAGCAAAAATCTTATCAATCTAATCATTAAAAATTTATCAATTTTACATCAAAAAGGCTTACCTATTATCTAATTGAATTAGCAAAATACCGAGTTCATCAAAAAATTTATTGAAATTTACGTGAAAGTTCTCAAAAAATCTTCGAAAATAACTTCGTTTTTTTTTCCAGAAATTGTTTAAAACTATATTAAAATGATTGAATTATGCTAAAAATGAACTTAAAATTGTACAAAACTCGCTTAAAGTAGCAAAAATCTTCTAAAAATTGGGTAAAATCAGTAAAATTGGTAAAATTTAGTTCATTAACCCTTTCCATTCCAATGTTGAGTGTCATCCGACATTTATTTTGTTCCACCAACTCCACTGTCGATGGACATTCAACGTAGTGTAATACGAAAAAACCCTAAAAGTTAAAAAACGCAATTTTAGGGTGGAGCTGGTGGAATAAAAAGAAAAAAAGGCTTGGAGTGGAAAGGGCTAAGAAGCTTATTGAAATTTACTTTAAATTCCCAAAAAATCTTCAAAACTAACTTTGATATCTTCTAGAAATTACTTACAACAGTATTAAATGGATAGACAATGCTAGAAACAGATTTAAAATTGTATAATAATCTCTTAAAATAGCAATTTGTAGCATTTATTTCTATGCTGGTGGTTTTTATTTTAAAAAATTATTTCTTTTTCTCGCTAAAGACAGACAGCCGTTTTATCAGAGGTGTATTGAGGAACGTCTAGAAACTTAATAAAGGTAGATGATTATTCATAACATTTGCTACTGTGAAATTTATTTCTATTCGAAGGTGAGTAATGTATTGTACTTCGGTCTATTATTAGTCACGCGTGACGAAGCAAATTCTGCTTTAATTTGTTTGGCGATCTAAAAAACCAAACCTGTTATTTATCTGATGTGCGATATGTGTCCTATTCTTTTGGTTACTACATTTTACAACAAGTTGCATAATGAAAATTGCATAATAAAGCGCGATATACAATTAATTAAGTGTGTTAATTGCTTTTTTTTTCACTAATAGCTTTTAAAAAAATGGTACTAAATCGGTAATTGTAACTAGATTACTAAAGCAATTGCTTTTATTAAGGTTGTAACACTTACAATTAGTGAGAAAAAATATATTTAGCAGAGGGAATATAAAAGAAAACCTTAAAAAACTTTTTTTAAAAGTTGCATTGTTGCGTTTTTAGGATTTTGCAAAAATCAAGAAGTTGTGTGTAATGAGGATTGGGTTTAGCAAAATAATACCATAATATATGATAAGATGAAATGATCTAATTGTAAATTTCGTTGTTTTTAAAAAGTGACAAGTAAATTATATTCAAAATTAAAATGAAATATAATTAATTTTGCCAGTTTTTTTTAGTGCCTTGAAAGAAAGTTTGAAAGATTTCTTACACTTTATCATAGCTGATCTTTATTTAAATTATATGATATTGATTTTTCAGGATATTTTTCAAGTACAGTAGAACCCCGATTATCTTATTATTTTTCTTGCTCCTTGTTTCTCCGTCTATTAAGAAGAAACAAATTCGCAGGAGTTGCCTCTGATTGTTGTTCGATATACCTTAGAGCTTTTTCCAAAGATGCAAAACCTTTTTGATGGAAGATCTTAGTAGGAGGCTGTTCATCCACCGCTTCGTCGTCGTCGACAGATTTTTCGGTTTACTAAATGGCATTCGTTAGTTCAACACTCATTTCTTCTTCTAAATCATCTGCTGTAACCCATTTAATAACGTCTTGTCTTGTCGCATTTTCGCAACCTTTTAAGTTTTGTATTAATTCAAATAAATTTTGTTCTTCTTCTGTCTCGATGTCAAAATTTGAAGAGAACATTTCTCCCCGGCTTCTCCATTTCAAAGCCAATTCTTTTAATGGAATATCATCTTCACTGTCATAGTTCTCAATATCATCATTAACTTTTGACCAAGGTTTTTTAATAGTGGGACCACTCACAAAATCCCAAGCTCGGCTTACCCAGCAAATAACATTTCGTCGATGTGCCTGCAAAATTCGCTATGTGACATTTTTCCCAAAAACGCGATATATGGCGCAATAGACTCATCAGATGGGAATACAACATCTGACAAAACGCTATAATATACCAAACATTTATTTGTATTATTATTTTGTAAAAAGTAAAAGACTCTATGTGTTTGCCATAAACGAAAACCAGCTATGTGCTTTTAAGGGGTTAGACCACTCTAGAATTTTCAAAAAATCGAATTTCTGTTTTTTGCGCTAAAAAGTGCCTTATGGTCTTAAAAATAAGATGCAATGTCAGTTATAAGTGGGAACAGTTTTTAAATGCCTGTATTTTGATTCTGAATGTTGTCCGATAACGTGTGCTCAGTACAGGTTAAACAAACTTTAAATGCGTTTTTCTCTAAATCACTTTTCTTGAAACGGCCGGAAATATAACTCATACAATTCTTTACCGATTTACTTGAAATTTTAACTGCACCTTCCAAGTAGCATTATCTAGAGAAAGACGTAGGATTTTTTTGATATCAAATGTAGTTCTTTAACTATAAACAATTTAGTAGATATGTTTTTAGGCTAAAACGCAAAGTTTTTGTAATATGCCCACCATTTCTGCAAAAAAATAATTAAAAAGAAATCCCTACGTGTTTCTCTAGCTCTTGAGTTGTAAAAACTAAATACCTTTTCGTTTTTGCTTTAGATTGAAAATTGTAGGTAAAATCGTTCCGGCCGCGGACCCCTTAGCGCCTAACAAGGTTTTCATCAAGTAGTTACAACGCGTTCATTTTTTATGTTAATTATTTAGCAAAATATATTTCTTATTCCTAAATGTATGTACAACAAAGATATATAAACAATTTTTCCACAGCTCTTATTGTTTTCTCGGAAAAATATGGGGAAATTACGTTAATTTTCCACGGTCTAAAGTGGTCTAACCCCTTAAGTTTTATAAAAAAAAAACTAGATATTGGAAATCCTTTTATAAAAAATTAATTAGTTTTTATTCATTCCTGTAAAATTTGTTAAAATGCGCATAGCGGATTTTGCAGGCGCATCGACGATTTTTCAGTGTAATCTTTTTTATTTCACTGATTTGTGATTTCCTTTTCTTTTTCAGTGTATTGTCGGATTGGGTTGAAGGTGTATTGTTGACGGATTGGGTCTTTAGATTGGTTCGGTTAATCCGAAGCTCGAATAATTGCAACTCGGATAATCGGGATTCTAATGTACTTTGTATTTAATTTACTGTTAATCTAATTATAATGATATTAGTCCAGTTTTGGTAAGAGAAACTTGTTTTTTTCGAGTTATACTCTTCTACGTTTTAAAATTAACTATATCAATTTACATTATTATGTAGTTAAAATTTGACCTATTTACGTTCATTTAAATCAATATTATTGTTTTCCTGTTTACGCTAACTTTATCTTTGGTGATGCTGGCGATTTGCTAAATGTAATAAATCAGCATTATCTATTTAAAGATTTGTTAAACTATAACAAATCTTTCAAATTTTATTCAACCAATGTTATTTCATAATTTTAATATACATTTTCGAATAAAGTCGGAATATAAAAATACTTAAAGAAATAAAATCATATAGACATAAAAAAATCATCAACATCAAACAATATTTTTCACATATAAAACTAATTCAAATTAAGTAATACTTTATTATCTAAATATTCATTTAATTTTTAGTTATTACTTAATTGACCAAATCCGGCATTCGATTAAAGTTTAACTTTAGCCCAAATAACTGGAATTTTAAGCAAGATACAGATTTTTTTCCAATTAAAATATATAGTTTTATCAATTATGAGCATTACTCAACCTAAATTTTTTTTCAAATTTTTGATATTAACGAATTTTCGTAATTAACTCGTTATTCGATTAAAATCCTATAATAAGGCTTGAAATTATAATCAAATGATAATGGGATAATTACATTTTAGTTATAAGTATAGATTACCTAATGTAATAAATTTAATTTTTTTAGTTCTTACATTAGAAGATTTTTGCATTCATTTATTGTATTTATTTAACCCTTTGGTTACATTTAACCTATCAGAACGTCATATCTATTTGGCCAAAGACACACATAACATTCTGAAACATCATTGAAACTGAGACAACATTTAACTTGTTTATTCAGGTTTATTTTAAAGTACAGTAGAGTGTCGATTATCCGAACTAATTGGGACCGAGGAGTGTTCGGATACCGAAATGTTCGGATAATCGAACAAAGATATATAAATTTGTTAGTCTTTTTTGGCAGCTAAATCTCTTATTCTTTATAATAAAAGAAGTTGCGTTGGACAGCTTTCCTCTTGTTGCTCATACCAAGCCAAAGTCGTTTCAAGTGCTACAAACGCTGCTTCATGTGTTGGTCCATTGTTGTTCTCTTCTAAGTCATCTTCTTCATCTTCACTAAGAGGTTGATCTTCATTTTGTACAGCTGAAAGAATTTGATCCTCACTTAAAATTTGAAATCCAGGATAGTTATCACTCTGTAGCCACATTTCTGCATCACTTCGCTCACATTTCCAAGGACCTTCAAGTTTGCCATTTAATTCTAGCGCTTTCTCACGCAATAAAGGTCCGAAAATAGGATCCCCCTTGCTTCTCCGCTGCATGAACCATAAATAGGTCGTTTCTTCCAATTTTTCATTTTTAGGTTCCTTTATTATTTTTTTCTTTTTGCTCAAAATCAATTATTTTTTATTTTTTATGTCCGTAATTGTAGAATTTCTGACATCAAACGGCTTGTTTTGAACTGGAACATACGCACTTGCGACAGAAAAATCGTACATAACCATCCTATGCTTGCTTCGGACAACCGACCTTCCCAGTCCTCACCATTAATCTAGAGCCAAATATTCATTTTATTGCTTACGCGGATGATCTTGCGCTCGTAATTACACACAAAGATAGCACTCTTCTACGAGAAAAGGCTAATTATGCGATTCAAAGGGTCACAGAAGAACTTGATAGAATGGGACTTCAAGTAGCACCAGAAAAAACAGAAATCGTATTGCTACAAGGAAGAAGAAAACTAAAAGAAATACAATTAAAAATAAACGAAAATGAGATAAGGAGTACCAAGAAGGCAAAATATCTCGGGGTCTACTTAGACAAAGATATGAAGATGACGGAACATATAAAGGAAATTTGCAAGAAAGCAAACGTCATGATAAATAATTTATCGAAAATTATGCCAAACATCAGAGGACCCAAAGAAAAGAAAAGGAAACTCCTTGCTTCTACCGTTCTTTCGGTCATTTTGTATGCCGCTCCGACATGGAGTAGAGCTCTAAATTATAAATACTGTTTAAATATGCTTTCCTCAATTAATAGAAGATTAGGAATCAGGATATCTTCTGGATATAGAACGGTTTCTACGGTGGGTATTGAAGTGGTGGCTCGTCTACCGCCCATTGACCTATTAATTGAGGAAAGATGTAACCTATACAGTAGAGGTAAGGAACATAAAAAACTATATAGAGAAGAATTATTGGAAAAATGGAACAGAAGATGGAATCACGGAATTAAATGGACCAACGTATTAATTAAAGATTTAAAAAAATGGTTTGAAAGAACATGGGGCGAATTAAATTACTACCTAACACAATTTTTGACGGGTCATGGAATTTTTTGTAGTTATTTGTTCAAAATAAAAAAGAAGGAGAATGAATTTTGTTGGTTTCGTGAAGAAATAGATAATCCAGAACATACGTTTTTTATATGTAATAATTTTGTCGAGGAAAGAAATATTTGTCGTAATAAAATCGGAAAAAAGATCGAAAAAGAAAACATAATAGATATAATGCTAGAAAAACAAGAGCACTGGAGAGCCGTAGATGAAATGGTAACAAACATTATCAAAAAAAAAAGGAAAAGCATGAAAGAGAACTAGAAAATAGAAGAAGAAATGTACAGTAGACCCCGAAAATTACATTTATATACCTCTGAAGTTATACCTTGATGGGTGGTTCCGGAGGCGGAGGGGAAAGGGTTTTAGTTGGTCGATGTATTCAAGATGAGTACATCAACCCAACACAGGGTGGTCATCGATACGAATCACTTAGATAGTGATTCGGACCACACGCCTGTCAACAGATTTCCTAAACCCCTCCATAAAAAAAAAAGTCCTCACCATGTCCAATTTTACTCGGTTCGGATAATTGACGGTTCGGATAATTGACGTTCGGATAATCGACGTTCTACTGTATTGTGAATCTGTTCACCAAAACTAATAATTTTAGTATTTTGGTAAACCTTGTTTGAGATATACAACCCAACAATAGCAGAAATATAGAATATATTTTATCAAAGTGATAGCGACAGTTTTAATGAAAGTAATGATTTTGATCAGTTTGACGAAGAATTTATTTCAATATTATGCAGAATAATCAGGTGTCCCAACGATCCGAAAACGCTCCATAACATTTTATTATTGGAGATATTGATTTTTTCCTATTTTAGATTAGAGCTGTTACACACAGTTATCACAAAATTACAAAAATACTAAAGTTACGATTTTTTAAATGGAATATACCCGATTTTATTTTATTTTTGGATTCTGTGGTACAATACGATTCACTTTTAGATAACTTTTCACCTAAATTATCAGCAAATTTGATTTATGACACTTTTTTACCAGAATTTCGAAATGTTTTGTTCAAAAATTCATATCTGCCTAATCTTTCGCTTTAAAGTAATTCAAACCGTTTGATTAATTTGTTTGCTGCATCTTTTAAATGTTTACTCAACAATCTGCTTAGTCACGTTTGTCTATAGTGATTTTTTAAACATTATGAGTCAAAGAAATGAAATGACACCCATTATTTATTATTGTAATAGCCAAAAGTTATTCTGACAAACTTTCCATCTATAATAAGATAAAATAAGCTTGTTAGAATAACTTTTAATATAATAACAAATAGGGATTACCATTTAAAAACGAATGAATTTTGACATTTTCAATTTATCATGTTTAAAAAATCGCAGTAGATAAATGCCACTAAACAGGTTGTTAAGTAGACATTTTAAGAATGCAACAAACCTTTAACAATCAAACGGCATCAATTATTCTGAAGTCAAGACAAGGATATTGAAGATAAGAATTTTTTAACAAAATATTTCGAAATTTTGGTAAAAAAGTGTCATGAATCAAATTATGGAGCTTTTTTGAACCGTTGAGTAATCTATATAAATTGAATAATACAAAATAAATTAATTTTTGCATAAAATCTTTTACTTTTTTTTACTTTTATCTATTAATTTTTTGCTCATAAAATTAAATATGTTCTAAATGCAAATAATCAAATAAATGTATATCCAAAAAGTTAAAAATTTTTGATTAATATAAACTGGATTTATAACGGTATAATTTTTATGAAAAACGATCCTCCATAAATACTTTTAAAAGACACCATTAACATAAAGGTAATAAACGTCGATCGTATTGTCTTTTTATTTTTTATAGACCACACAACTTCATCGTCATTTCATACGTATTGACTTTCAGGTAACCTTGACCTAAGTTCATCTTCATTATTCCATTCTCATTTAAATAAAACATCCAATCTACAAAACATTAAGTAAGTAAATAAATTCCACTCGTTTAGCAAGATGAGTTATTTTTCAATTTTTTTAACGTGTTTACTCAAATAAAAATATTTGTTGTGGTTTCCAATATTAATTACTCAAAATTATTATTTATCAGTCAATCGATTAAATCATTTTTTAAAATAAACAAATTAAATTAAAAAAATAAAATAAAATATCTCATAAAAAAAATAAAATCTTAAAAATAAGATATCTCTTAAAGAAAAATTTTTATTTTTATCTTTTCTTATCATATTGATTACTGAAGCACTACCTGTAACTTGAGTTACAGAACCTTTAGAACCCGTGACGTCAGATTTCATCCAACCTATCCCCCAAACATGCGTACTGGCGCCGGTTTCAGCGAGCTGGCTTGGTGGGGAACCTATATACACTAACATAAACCCAGCTCTGCTGTTAAATATATCTCGACAACTCGTCGCTTTGTCTCCATCAAGTTCGCGGTATCATGTGTTATTAAATCAGCCGATATGGAAGCCAATTTAATCGCCAAAGAGACTTTCAGCGTGTTTCCTGAAAGGCCAGCGGTGGACATTGTCTTTCAAGACGTTTCATATCGAGTACCACAAGGACGAAACGGTAAGCGATCGTTTCCGGCTTCAGATATGGGTTTGAAATAAACAAACCAGAGCAATTTTGGGATAATGAGACCTTTTGAATTTATGAGTGGTATTTATTCACCTCTTAATGGTTTTTTTATCCAAATCGCTAAGTTTTTTATGGAATAAATTTTTAAATGGGAGATTGAACTTGATCCATTTTTGAAATTATTATCCAGATTATAAAGTTTTTTTATTGGATAAATTTAAAACCTGAAATTAAATCTGATCCATTTTTAATATTACTATCCAAGTTATAATCTTTTTTTTTTGAATAAATTTAAAAAGTGAGAATGAACATGATTTGGTATTACTTCCGATTAATAAAAAAATTAACAATAATGAAGAAAAAAATAAATAGAAATTATATATAACAAAGCTATAAATTTTATTTGAAAAAAATTTCTGTATCTGTTTTAGTTTTTAACTTATTTGAGATTAAAATCAACTTTTTTGAAATCTTGAGGTTAAACGTCGAAAATTAACATTTTTGTTTCTAACTCTTTAAATATCAAAATTAAAAAAAATCTTTTAGTATAAAAAATGTTTATAATTAACAAAGCTACAAATTTTATTTGAAAACATTTTCTCTATCTGTTTTAGTTTTTCACTTATTTGAGATTAAAATCAACTTTTTTGAAAATTTGAGGTTAAACGTCAAAAATTGACATTTTTGTTTATAGCTCTTTAAATATCAAAATTAAAAAAAAACTTTTAGTATAAAAAATGTTCATAATTAACAAAGCTACAAATTTTATTTGAAAAAAATTTCTCTGTCTGTTTTAGTTTTTCACTTATTTGAGATTAAAATCAACTTTTTTTGAAAATTTGAGGTTAAACGTCAAAAATTAACATTTTTGTTTATAGCTCTTTAAATACCAAAATTAAAAAAAAATCTTTTATTATAAAAAATGTTCATAATTAACAAAGCTACAAATTTTATTTGAAAAAGATTTCTCTGTTTTAGTTTTTCACTTATTTGAGATTAAAATCAACTTTTTTGAAAATTTGAGGTTAAACGTCAAAAATTGACATTTTTGTTTATAGCTCTTTAAATATCAAAATTAAAAAAAAATCTTTTATTATAAAAAATGTTCACAATTAACAAGGCTACAAATTTTATTTGAAAAAAATTTCTCTATCTGTTTTAGTTGTTCACTTATTTGAGATTACAATCAACTTTTTTGAAAACTTGAGGTTAAACGTCAAAAATTAACATTTTTGTTTATAGCTCTTTAAAAATCAAAATTAAAAAAAATCTTTTATTATAAAAAATGTTCATAATTAACACAGCTACAAATTTTATTTGAAAAAAATTTCTCTATCTGTTTTAGTTTTTCACTTATTTGAGATTAAAATCAACTTTTTTGAAAATTTGAGGTTAAACGTCAAAAATTGACATTTTTGTTTATAGCTCTTAAATATCAAAATTAAAAAAAATCTTTTTTTATAAAAAATGTTCATAATTAACAAAGCTACAAATTTTATTTGAAAAAAATTTCTCTATCTGTTTTAGTTTTTCACTTATTTGAGATTAAAATCAACTTTTTTGAAAATTTGAGGTTAAACGTTAAAAATTGACATTTTTGTTTATAACTCTTTAAAAATCAAAATTAAAAAAAATCTTTTATTATAAAAAATGTTCATAATTAACAAAGCTACAAATTTTATTTGAAAAAAATTTCTCTATCTGTTTTAGTCTTTCACTTATTTGAGATTAAAATCAACTTTTTTGAAAATTTCAGGTTAAACGTCAAAAATTGACATTTTTGTTTATAGCTCTTTAAATATTAAAATTAAAAAAAAAATCTTTTATTATAAAAATTCTTCGTAATTAACAAAGCTACAAATTTTATTTGAAAAAAATTTCTCTATCTGTTTTAGTTTTTCACTTATTTGAGATTAAAGTCTACTTTTTTGAAAATTTTAGGTTAAACGTCAAAAATTGACATTTTTGTTTATAGCTCTTTAAATATCAAAATTTAAAAAAAATCTTTTAGTATAAAAAATGTTTATAATTAATAAAGCTACAAATTTTATTTGAAAAAAATTTCTCTATCTGTTTTAGTTTTTCACTTATTTGAGATTAAAGTTGACTTTTTTGAAAATTTAAGTTTAAACGTCAAAAATTGACATTTTTATTTATAGCTCTTTAAATATCAAAATTTGAAAAACACTTTTAGTATAAAAAATGTTCATAATTAACAAAGCTACAGATTTTATTTGAAAAAAATTTCTCTATCTGTTTTAGTTTTTCACTTATTTGAGATTAAAATCAACTTTTTTGAAAATTTGAGTCGTAAAAATTAAAAGTCGT
The DNA here is from genome assembly GCA_036711955.1 of Digitonthophagus gazella. Lineage (NCBI taxonomy): Eukaryota > Metazoa > Arthropoda > Insecta > Coleoptera > Scarabaeidae > Digitonthophagus > Digitonthophagus gazella. The sequence continues at coordinate 31,006,600 of JASCIT010000002.1, forward strand.
AGAAAATTCTTTTTTGGTAAAAATAAAGATTAAATACCATTCTAAATCCTGATAAAATTTCAACTCTCAATAACAATTACTTTCGTAGATATGAATTTTTAAAAATTGTCTAGAAAGTAATAAAGTAGGTGCTTTGTGATTAAAATTTAAATTGATGTTCTCATCTAATAGACAAATTATCAAGAGAAAATCCCTGGAAATAATCACTTAATAACATTGAGTGACTAATAAACATGAAAAAGCATCTTTGTATTTTTCATTTACAGCTAGAAACATTTTATTAATTGTTGTTGGTGTTATTAAATTGTGAGTCATTGAATATTCACTTCTAACTTGTTGCGTTCTAATTTTTTTTTATTATCTCGCGTGTGTTAGCTATTTTTAGAGCAAGACGTGAACTATGATCATTTTTTCTAGTGGTAATAAATTTCAAATAAATAAATCTAATGATCGAAAATGATCGTTTGAAAATGTAGTACAATTCATGAATTTAATTCAACAACTATCGATTAGAAAAATGATTAAAAAATTATGAATGAGAAGAAGGTGAACCATGACGTTGTTGTTTCATTAAAATTCTTAGTTAATTATATAGAATTTTCATATACGTACGTCAAAACGTTTTATTCATTATCAAAGTAGTGATTTTTTAAATGGTTTTATAACTTTACATCTTTGAAAATTAAAGGAAAAAAGGAAAGAATAAAAGTAAACAAAAAAAAAGGAAAAATAACTTTGCATCTTTCGTCATTATTGGTTTGTTTAGATCCAAAACTTGAACTGTGGTCAGTTTCTTAATCAAAGTGGTAATTTTCTAAACGGTTTACAACTTTAATTCTTTGAAAATTAAAAGAAAAAAAGGAAAGGAAAAACAAAGAAAAGTAAAAATAACTTTGTATCTTTCGTCATTATTAGTTTGTTTAGATCCAAAACCTGAACTGTGGTCAGTTTACACAACAATAAATTTTAAGTCTAATTTAAGAACGTTTATATTTATTGGAACTTTATATTCCCGATAACAACGTAGTGTTTTAATGGAAAGGTGACCTGTGTCGTTAAAACTAACTAATTAATATTCCAAGATACGTAGAATTATAAGATAAATGTTTCAAAATTATAGAATTTATTTCAACTTCTATGTGAGGCACTGGATTCCAAACCGGTCTTCATCCATCAAACCTCATTTCCGACAAAACAAGAAAAACCTATAGTTATATTATCACTAAGTATGGCAGTTAATATTTGTTTTTCAAAAAATTTATAAAAAACATTGGATTGCTCTGAAAAAAAGAATAATCTTGTTTTATATAAATTTATAAAGAAAAAAGCGTTTTCAAAGTTGGATAAGAATGGTTTTGGAACAAAAGCGACTATGAAGCTGGTTTTGAAACTCCGACTAATGGATGAGATTTCTTTTGAAACATTCGTAATAGTGATGAAACAAGTTTGGTTCTGAATTATTTATTTAATTAAAATATAAAACCATAATTTTGGACACCAGTTTAAGAAAATTGAATAATTAAATGTACGTTTTTTAACTTTTCCAATCATACATGATGATAAATCACAATGATTTATTTTAACAAGATCGTTGCTAACTTCCATTTTTAATTATTTATACAACAATAACTTACTTCACTTCTAATAACTACTAATTTGTAAAAGTACCTAAAGCACAAATAAACTGAAGAGTCGGTCACAGTTTTTTATGTGTTTACGTCGACAGTGCAGCCAACCACTTTTTCATTAATTATTTTTCAATTCAGGGAATAAATCGCATCACTATGTGTACCCGTAGCATAATAATTAAGAGGCTAAAACACCTTCAAATTAACATTGTACAGTGATAGGTTTCGGGAATGAGGTTTGTTTAGAAACAAACGTAGTTGTTGAAAAGTCATCTTGCATTGGATGAAGATTGGTTTGGAGCAAATTATGGGAAATGGTTGAGGATTTATTTGGAACAAAAGAGGAAGCGAATGAAGAAGGTTCTGGAGCATCAATAGATTTTCAAAGTCACTTTTAAATAGAATAAAGAATTTTCTGGAACTTAAAAAAGACACAGGTACATGCAGACCAGCCATCTTTATGAGGAGATATCCATAATGATGATTTCGATTTTTTTGGATAAGGAACGATTTGAAATCCAGTTCAAATCCTCATGTTTAAAAATGCATTGTAAATATAGAAATAAAAATCTCTCTCTTAAATAATTAACAAATTAAATCAAAACATCATGAAGATAGTTTACATTGTGAAATCAGTCAACCAACGTAAAAACAAAGTAAACTAATTGATTTTACAAACTCGAAGTTGGAAAACAATATGTGATAAAAGCAATGATAATTAGAGGTAAGACATTGTTACATTTTCTCGTCTGAGGGAAAAACTAAAAGTCGTAGAAAATTCATCTTTGGAAAAAATAAAAATCAAGTTTCAATCAAAATCGTCTTAAAATTTTAAATCTCAAAAATAATTAGTTTTTTAGATATAAATTTTTAAAAATTAAGAAATTTTTAATCGACATTAAATTACATTTTCTCTTATGAGGAAAAAACTAAAAGTCGTAGAAAATTCATCTTTGGTAAAAATAAAGATTAAGTTTCAATCTAAATCGTTATAAATTTTGAAGTCTCAAGAACAATTAGTTTCTTAGATATGAATTTTTAAAAATTGATAAATTTTATTGAACATATAAATTAAGTTAGGTTAGAATTTCTCTTCTGAGGGAAAAACTAAATGTCGTAGAAAATTCATCTTTGGTCAAAATAAAGATTAATTGTCAATCCAAATCGTGATAAAATTTCAAGTCTTAATAACAATTAGTTTTTTAGATATGAATTTTTAAAAATTGGCAAATTTTAATAGACATGTAAATTAAGTTAGGTTAGAATTTCTCTTCTGAGGGAAAAACTAAATGTCGTAGAAAATTCATCTTTGGTCAAAATAAAGATTAATTGTCAATCTAAATCGTGATAAAATTTCAAGTCTCAATAACAATTAGTTTTTTACATATGAATTATTGAAAATTGATAAATGTTAGTAGACATGTAAATTAAGTTAGGTTAGAATTTCTCTTCTGAGGGAACAACTAAATGTCGTAGAAAATTCATCTTTGGTCAAAATAAAGATTAATTGTCACTCTAAATCGTGATAAAATTTCAAGTCTCAATAACAATTAGTTTTTTAGATATGAATTTTTAAAAATTAACATCTTTTATCGACATGTAAATTAAGTTAAGTTAGAATTTTTCTTCTGGGGGAAAAACTAAATATTGTAGAAAATTCATCTTTGGTCAAAATAAAGATTAATTGTCAGTCTAAATCGTGATAAAATTTCAAGTCTCAATAACAATTAGTTTTTTAGATATGAATTTTTGAAAATTGATAAATTTTAGTAGACATGTAAATTAAGTTAGGTTAGAATTTCTCCTCTGAGGGAAAAACTAAATGTCGTAGAAAATTCATCTTTGGTCAAAATAAAGATTAATTGTCAGTCTAAATCGTGATAAAATTTCAAGTCTCAATAACAATTAGTTTTTTAGATATGAATTTTTAAAAATTGATAAATTTTATTGAACATGTAAATTAAGTTAGGTTAGAATTTCTCTTCTGAAGGAAAAACTAAATATCGTAGAAAATTCATCTTTGGTCAAAATAAAGATTAATTGTCAGTCTAAATCGTTATAAATTTTGAAGTCTCAAAAACAATTAGTTTCATAGACATGAATTTTTAAAAATTGATAAGTTTTATTGAACATGTCAATTAAGTTAGGTTAGAATTTCTCTTCTGAGGGAAAAACTAAATGTCGTAGAAAATTCATCTTTGGTCAAAATAAAGATTAATTGTCAGTCTAAATCGTGATAAAATTTCAAGTCTCAATAACAATTAATTTTTTAGATATGAATTTTTAAAAATTGTTAAATATTATTGAACATGTAAATTAAGTTAGGTTAGAATTTCTCTTCTGAAGGAAAAACTAAATGTCGTAGAAAATTTATCTTTGGTCAAAATAAAGATTAATAGTCAGTCTAAATTGTGCTAAAATTTCAAGTCTCGATAACAATTGAAGACCTTGGTACAAGAAGGGAATAAGTCACTGCCTCAATTCGCTATTTATTCCGTTTTTGCTCAAAATCTTGAATAAAGACAAGGTAAGAAAATCAATAACCTTGTTATTTATGGAAGCTGTCTTCTCGTTCTTACAGAAAACGATGCAAAAACTGGAACAAGAACTAGAAAAGGTAAAAGATTAAGGATTCATCAAGAACACATATTTTCACAAAAATAGTGACTTATCCCGTTCTTGCTCCAAAGTTTTCAAAGAACGAAAAGATTCGAACCAGCGATGCCCGCTATTTCTGGATTGTTGATTCACTACTCTCAGGGTTCGGCTATCGCCTACCTGTAAACGAGTTTACTTATCCAAAATATAAACGGAGCGTTAAACATCAAACGCGATTTATTCAGTTTTGGCTGAATAGTGCGTTTTAGTACTTTGTTAACTGAATCCTTGTATGATACTCTACCACTCAGCTAAAGAACAGAGTTTTTTAAAAAAACCACCTCGCGCCCTCCCCTTGTAAATCCTGATTACATTTCAAGTTTCAATAACAATGAGTTTCTTAGATATAAATTTTTAAAAATTGACAAATTTTAATAGTCATTAAGTTACATTTTCTCCTCTGAGGAAAAAACTAAAAGTCGTAGAAAATTCATCTTTGGTCAAAATAAAGATTAATAGTCAGTCTAAATAATGTTAAAATTTCAAACCTTAACAACAATTAGTTTTTTAGATATGAATTTTTAAAAAACTAAGTTTTAATAAACATGTAAATTAAGTTAGGTTAGAATCTTTCTTCTGTAGAAAAAAATAAAAGTCATAGAAAGTTAATTTTTGCTGCAGATAGACATGAAATTTAAAGCTAAATCGTTATAAAATTTCCAATCTTAATTTCTAAATCCTTCTCCAAGCACTAAAAACTGAGGAAAAAGATAAAAAAATAAGTACTTAAAAATTAAATCAAAATAATCTAAAAAATATTATAAACTTATAACTTTTATTTTCTTTTTTAATAAATTCTACAGCAAATATTACTCCTGCCAAAAAAACATGATGTGTCAAGGTTGATTTACTTTGCAATTTATATGTTTTACATTTTCTTGCAAAAACCGATAAATTATAACGCAACAGTTAAAACGAAACGGTGGGCGTTGATGTTTATATTACAAACAGAGATATGCTTATCTCTATTCAAACGAAATAGTAGCTCGAAAAGATACGGTTTTCCTTTATTGCGTCGTAACACTTTACTACAAGAAACGATAAAAGAGTATTTATTCGTAATTTGATTTCAAACGGGGATAATAAAGCGCGAATGCGTAGAAAGTAGGCAGTCTTTTGTAGTTGAGACCCAACTTCTTTACTGAAACCAATTTGTACGATTGCATTAACCCCAATGACTCTTGCAGCTCCTAATAAAATTCTTAACACGAGTTGTGGTCGTTGCACTCAAACGAATCGTGAGATTACAGTTGGTTTTCTCGGAATTTTATTTATAATGGAAACGAAAATTCCTCTTTTAAATCTCAACCTTGTAAATACAATGAGTGCATAATTTTTTTGTCAAACAATCTTAATTGAAATTCCATGAATCAAAACGATTTTTAATTTCAATTTATAATCTTACATAATGGTGTTTGAATTTTTTAAAATCGAACACTTTGTATATTATTTAAGTTTTAGAGAATATGTGATTTGAATAATATACAAAGTGTATCATGAAAATGAAGAAAAATAAATGAAAAGAAATAAATGGATCGATTTAGATTTTAGATTGATTTTAAATAAAGAATTAAAATTAGACTGAATTCTTATAAATTTTCGATTAAATCAGAAATTAAATGCCGAGAACTTGACCCGATTGTGGAAACTGACCGTGAAAATAAAATCACAAAACCGGCATAAATTAAATCTGTTATTTAAATTATCGAATCGTTGAGTTAACTTTGAGTTAACTTCGCGGAAATTAATTTCTCATCGATTACAAGGATTCTACGTGAGTAAACTAATCGCTCAAGCGAGACAAATTGATTTAACAAATATTATTATGAATGTGCACAATCTATTCCCCATCATTCATTTTAAAGGTGTAATTGGATAAGATGTAATTGGTTAACATGACGAATTGGTTTTGTTCGTTCATGTTTTGCTCGATTTTAATTAGCAATGTTTCTAATTAACAGTGAGAGTAATTTTTCCATTAAATAAAGGAACTACATTTCAATTACTAATTAATTAACACTTTGGTGAACTGTGTTAATTTTTTTAATTTAAAATTCGTTTAAATGTTCATTTTTTATAAATAAATCGAAGCAAACTAACATTCCAAAGGTGTTAGTTGTATCTTTTTGTGTTTATTTTTATAGCGAGTTTTTCATCAACTTTAAAAAATCATACCTAATTTATTTATAGAGATTAGGAAATGATTCTTGCATTAAATTGAACTTAAAACATTCTATTTTAGATTTAAAAAGTCAAATTTTTCGTAATTGTTAGTAAAAAAATTAAAAAAAAAATTTAAGTTATCAAAAATTTTTAACAGTTAATTAACCTAACTTTTCAAAAAATTCGATCAATTTTAATAAATCATACAGACTTTATTTTTAAAGATTAAGAAATGATTTTTATGTTAAATTAAACTTAAAACATTCTATTTTTGATTTAAAAAGTCAAATTTTCCCTAATTGTTACCAAAAAAATTAAAAAAATTCTTAAAGTTGGTAAAATTTTTTGATAGTTAATTAACCTAACTTTAAAAAAAAATTGATCAACTTTAAAAAATCGCACAGACTTTATTTATAGGAATTATGAAATGATTTTTATATCAAATTAAAGCTTAAAGACTCTATTTTTTATAATAAATATCAAATCTTTTCTAATTAGCATCAAAAATATTAAAAAAATTTTTTAGTAAAAAATGTCAATAAAACTATTTTTTAAAATCCACCAAATTATTATTTTTATTTAAAACTTATTTAATTCTTCGTGGACAAATTGAAGAAAACTAAAATCCAAAACATACCAACTACATCTATCCTTAACTTGTTCTCTAAAAACATTCCCTCCAAATCCTATAAAGGCATCTGCATAGGAGATAGTTTCCAGATCAGTGACTGCGTCTCCAATGAAGACGATGTTTTTATAACCATTTTCTTTCAAATACTCTATAACGATAGCTTTCCCTCCGTTTCTTGCCGTTGGTAATTTCTTTTCATAACCTGCATACTCGCCGTTATAATAAAACTTCAATTTGTTCGCGTAAACTCTTTCTGGAGGGATTTTTAACTTCTCAGCAATCGGTAAGATTAATGATTTAAAACTATTTGAGATTAAATACGTGTGGATTCTTTTATTATGAAGATATTTTATTAAATCTTCAATTCCAGGTGTTAGAGTTAATACGTTTGATTTTATGAATTCTTCTATGGTTGGTTTTGATGGTTGAAGTAGTTTTAAACGTTCATTTATGGCGATATGATAAGGTATTAAACCGTTTAGGGCTTTGTTTGACCATATTTCTACTTCTTTTCTTTTCCCGCAAAAATCTGCTAGAGAGTCTATTGATTCTTGTTTTATTATTGTTGAATCTACGTCGAAACATACTGCGTCTGCTTTTTGCCAGATTGTTTTAGCTTCTTCTTCGGTTTGCATTCCTGTTGATTCTTCAAGTCTAGACATAATAGTATTTTATTTGTCAAAATGATTAATTATTATTAATCATTAATTTACTAGAATTTTGATGGGTGTTTTAAATTGTTTCTTGGATACAATAAAAATGTTTCTTTTTTCTTTTTAGTGAAAATAAAATTTTATACTTTATAAAAAAAAATTTAGAAATTCTTACAAAAAAATTTTTAATTTGAAAATTCCAACGAAGTTTTTAAAATTTCTAAAAATTCCACTATAAATGTTCTAAATTTGTAGAAATTTCACCAGTTATTAAAATTTTTAATAATTCCACTAAAGTTATTAAAATTTTTAATAATTTTACAACAAACTTTCTAAATTTGAAAAAATTCCACCAAAGTTATCAAAATTTTTTATAATTCTATAAAAATTTGACTAAAATTGATACTAATTTCATCGATAATTTATTAGATTCTTAAAAATTCAAACGAAATCTAATGAAATTACAAAAAATTAATAAGAATTTTATCAAAAGTTAATTAAATTGAGAAGAATTTGACCAAAAATTATAAAAATTGAAAACAATTTCACCAAAAACTTAATGAATTCGTAGAAATTCAACCAAAGTTATAAGAATTTTTAATAATTCCACCAAAAATTTTCTAAACTTGTAAAAATTCCGCCAAAATTATCAAAATTTATTATATTCAACAAATTTGACTAAAATTGAGACTAATTTCATCAATAATTTATTAGATTCTTAAAAATTCAAATGAAATCTAACGAAATCACAAAAATTAATAAGAATTTTATCAAAAGTTAGTTAAATTGGGAAAATTCGAAATAAAATTATAAAAATTGAGAACAATTCCACTAAAAACTTACTGAATTTGTTAAAATTGCATTAAAATAATCAAAATTTCTAAAAATTCCACCAAAAACTTATTAAATTCTTAAAAAATTTTAACAATTCCATCAAGAACTTGCAAAATTCTTAAAAATGTCACCAACAATTTTCAAAATTTGTAAAAATTCCACCAAATTATTAAAATTTTTTATAATTCCATAAAAATTTGACTAAAATTGTGACAAATTTCACCAAGAATTTATTAGATTCTTAAAAATTCAAACGAAATCTAACGAAATCACAAAAAATAAATAAGAATTGTATCAAAAGTTAGTTAAATTGAGAAGAATTCGACCAAAAATTATTAAAATTGAGAAGAATTTCACCAAAAACTTACTGAATTCGTAGATATTCCATCAAAATAATCGAAATTTTTAAAAATTCCACCAAAGATGTTCTAAATTTGTAAAAATTCCATCACCGTTCTCAAAATTTTTAACAATTCCACCAAAAACTTATTAAATTCTTAAAAAATTTTAACGATTCCACCAAGAACTTGCAAAATTCTTAAAAATTCTACCAACAGTTTTCAAAATTTGTAAAAATTCCACCAAATTATTAAAATTTTTGTAATTCCATAAAAATTTGACTAAAATTGTGACAAATTTCACCGAGAATTTATTAGATTCTTAAAAATTCAAACGAAATCTAACGAAATCACAAAAAATGAATAAGAATTTTATCAAAAGTTAGTTAAATTGGGAAGAATTCGGTCAAAAATTATTAAAATTGAGAACAATTCCACCAAAAATTTTCTAAATTTGCAAAAATTCCACCAAAGTTAACAAAATTTTTATTACTTCCACCAAAAATTTACTCAATTCTTGAAAATTTTTAATACTTCCACCAAGAACTTACAAAATTCTTAAAAATTCCACCCAAAACATACTAAATTCTTAAAAATTCCACCAAAAATTTACCAAATTCTGAAAAATTCCACCAACGTTATCAAAATTTTTAACAATTTCACCAAAAATATATTAAATTCTTAAAATTCTTTAACAATTCCACCAAGAACTTACAAAATTCTTAAAAATTCCCCCAAAATTATCAAAATTTTTAACAATTTCACCAAAGAGTTACTAAATTCTTAAAAATTCGACTAAAGTTATCAAAATTTTTAACAATTCCACCAAGAATGTTCTAAATTTGTAAAAATTCCACCAAAATTTCTCAGAATTTTTAATAATTCCACCAAAAACATATTAAATTCTTAAAAAATTTTGAGAATTCCACCAAGAACTTACAAAATTCTTAAAAATTTCACCAAAAGTGTCAACATTTTTAACAATTCCACAAAAAGTATACAAAATTTTTAAAAAAATTTAACAATTCCACCATGAACTTACAAAATTCTTAAAAATTCCACCAAGAACTTACAAAATTCTTAAAAATTCCCCCAAAATTATCAACATTTTTAACAATTTCACCAAAGAATTACTAAATTCTTAAAAATTTCATTAAAGTTATCAAAATTTTTAACAATTCTACCAAAAATGTTCTAAATTTGTAAAAATTCCACCAAAGTTTCTTAGAATTTATAATAATTCCACCAAAAACATACTAAATTCTTAAAAACTTTTTGAGAATTCCATCAAGAACTTAAAAAATTCTTAAAAATTCCCCCAAAATTATCAAAATTTTTAACAATTTCACCAAAGAATTACTAAATTCTTAAAAATTTCACTAAAGTCATCAAAATTTTTAACAATTCCACCAAAAATGTTCTAAATTTGTAAAAATTCCACCAAAGTTTCTTAGAATTTTTAATAATTCCACCAAAAACATACTAAATTCTTAAAAATTTTTGAGAATTCTACCAAGAACTTACAAAATTCTTAAAAATTTCACCAAAGGTATCAACATTTTTAACAATTTCACCAAAAATATACAAAATTCTTAAAAATTTTTGAGAATTCCACCAAGAACTTACAAAATTCTTAAAAATTCCACCAAAATTATCAAAATTTTTAACAATTTCACCAAAGAGTTACTAAATTATTAAAAATTCGACTAAAGTTATCAAAATTTTTAACAATTCCACCAAAAATGTTCTAAATTTGTAAAAATTCCACCAAAGTTTCCCAGAATTTTTAATAATTCCACCAAAAATATACTGAATTCTTAAATTTTTTTAACAATTCCACCAAGAACTTGCAAAATTCTTAGAAATTCCACAAAAGCTATCAAAAATTTTAGCAATTCCACCAAAAACATACTAAATTTTTAACAATTCCACCTAAAACCTATTGAATTTTTTAAAACTTTACTAAAAATTACTAAAATTGAGACTAATTTCACCAATAATTTATTAGATTCTTAAAAATTCTAACGAATTTCCAAAAAATTAATAATAATTCCACTAAAAATTATTAAAATTAAGAGTAATTTCACCAAAGTTGTCAAATTTTTTAACAATTCCACCATAAACTTATTAAATTTTTTAAAAATTGAGAGAAATGACTAAAATTGAGACTAATTCCACCAAAAATTATTTAAATTAATAATTTCATCAAAATCTTACTAAATTCTTAAAAATTCCACCAAAACCTTACTAAATTCGTAAAAATTCCACCAAAGTTAACAAAGTTTTTAAAAATTCCACCAAAAGCTTACTAAATTCGTAAAAATTTCATCAAAATCTTTCCGAATTTTTAAAGAATTTACTAAAATTAAGTAAAATTGAAAATAATTCCACCAAAAATTTACTAAATTCTTCAAAATTTTAGTCAAAAATTTACTAAATCCATAAAAATTCCACCAAAATCTTTTCGATTTTTTAAAGAATTTACTCAAAGTGATTAAAATTGAGAATAATTCCACCGTAAATTTTCTAAATTTATAAAAATTCCTCCAAAGTTATTAAAATTTTTAACAATTCCATCAAAAATTTCCTAAATTCTTGAAAATTCTACCAAAAACTCACAAAATTCATAAAAAATCCATCAAAATCTTTCTGGGTTTTTAAAGAATTTACTAAAATTAAAAATAATTCCACCAAAAATTTTCGAAATTTGTAAAAATTCCACCAGTTATTAAAATTTTTAACAATTCCACCAAAAATTTACTAAATTCTTGAAAGTTTTACAAAAATCTTTTCGGATTTTTTAAGAATTTATTAAAATTAGCTAAAATTGAGAATAATTCCACCAAAAATTTTCCAAATTTGTAAAAATTCCACCAAAGTTATCAACATTTTTAGTAATTCCACCAAAAAATTACTAAGTTCTTAAAAACTCCACCAAAGACTTACTAAATTGGTAAAAATTCCACCAAAATCTTTTCGACTTTTTAAAGAATTTACTAAAATTAACTAAAATTGAGAATAATTCTACCAAAAATTTTTCAAATTTGTAAAAATTCCACTAGTTATTAAAAATTTTAACAATTCCACCAAAAAATTATTAAATTCTTGAAAATTCTACCAAAAACTTACTAAATTCATAAAAAATCTATCAAAATCTTTCCAGGTTTTTAAAGAATTTACTACAATTAACTAAATTTGAGAATAATTCCATCAAAAATTTTCTAAACTTGTAAAAATTTCACCAAAGTTATTAAAATTTTTAACAATTCCATCAAAAATTACTAAATTCTTGAACATTCTACCAAAAACTTACTAAATCCATAAAAATTCCACCAAAATCTTTCCGGACTTTTAAAAAATTTACTAAAATTAATTAAAATTAAGAATAATTCCACCAACAATTTTCTAAATTTCTAAAGATTCCACCAAAGTTATTAACATTTTTAGTAATTCCACCAAAAATTTATTAAATTCTTAAAAATTCCACCAAAGATTTACTAAATTGGTAAAAATTCCACCAAAATCTTTCTGGATGTTTTAAGAATTTACTAAAATTAACTAAAACTGAGAATAATTCCATCAAAAATTTTCCAAATTTGTAAAAATTGCATGAGTTATTAAAGATTTTAACAATTCCATCAAAAAATTATTCCAAGAAATTCTTGAAAATTCTACCAAAAACTTACTAAATTCATAAAAAATCCACCAAAATCTTTCCGGGTTTTAAAGAATTTACTAAAATTAACTAAATTTGAGAATAATTCCATCAAAAATTTTCTAAATTTGTAAAAATTCCACCAAAGTTATTAAAATTTTTAACAACTCCACTAAAAATTTACTAAATTCTTGAAAATTCTATCAAAATCTTTCCCGATTTTTTAAGAATTTATTAAAATAACTAAAATTGAGAATAATTTCACTAACAATTTTCTAAATTTGTAAAAATTCCACCAAAGTTATCAACATTTTTAGTAATTCCACCAAAAATTTACTAAATTCTTAAAAATTCCACCAAAGACTTACTAAATTGGTAAAAATTCCACCAAAATCTTTTTGGATTTTTTAAGAATTTACTAAAATTAACTAAAACTGAGAATAATTCCATCAAAAATTTTCCAAATTTGTAAAAGTTCCATCAGTTAATAAAAATTTTAACAATTCCACCAAAAAATTATTAAATTCTTGAAAATTCTACCAAAAACTTACTAAATTCATAAAAAATCTACCAAAATCTTTCCAGGTTTTTAAAGAATTTACTAAAATTAACTAAATTTGAAAATAATTCCATCAAAAATTTTCTAAATTTGTAAAAATTCGACCAAAGTTATTAAAATTTTTAACAATTCCACCGAAAATTTACTAAATTCTTGAAAATTTTACAAAAATCTTTTCGGATTTTTTAAAAAATTATTAAAATTAACTAAAATTGAGAATAATTCCACCACAAATTTTCCATATTTGTAAAAATTCCACCAAAGTTATTAAAATTTTTAACAATTCCACCAAAAATTTACTAAATTCTTGAAAATTCTATCAAAAACTTACTAAATCCATAAAAATTCCACCAAAATCTTTTCGATTTTTTTAGGAATTTACTAAAATTGAGAATAATTCCACCATAAATTTTCTAAATTTCTAAAAATCCCTCCAAAGTTATTAAAATTTTTAACAATTCCATCAAAAATTGACTAAATTCTACCAAAAACTCATTAAATTCATAAAAAATCCACCAAAATCTTTCCGGGTTTTAAAGAATTTACTAAAGTTAACAAAAATTGAGAATAATTCCACCAAAGATTTTTCAAATTTATAAAAATCCCACCAAACTTGTTAAAATTTTTAACAACTCCACCAAAAATTTACTAAATTCTTGAAAATTCTATCAAAATCTTTCCCGATTTTTTAAGAATTTATTAAAATTCACTTAAATTGAGAATAATTTCACCAACAATTTTCTAAATTTCTAAAAATTCCACCAAAGTTATCAACATTTTTAGTAATTCCACCAAAAATTTACTAAATTCTTAAAAATTCCACCAAAGACTTACTAAATTGGTAAAAATTCCATCAAAATCTTTCTGGATTTTTTAAGAATTTACTAAAATTAACTAAAACTGAGAATAATTCTATCAAAAATTTTCCAAATTTGTAAAAATTCCATCAGTTATTAAAAATTTTAACAATTCCACCAAAAAATTATTAAATTCTTGAAAATTCTACCAAAAACTTACTAAATTTATAAAAAATCTACCAAAATCTTTCCAGGTTTTTAAAGAATTTACTAAAATTAACTAAATTTGAAAATAATTCCATCAACAATTTTCTAAGCTTGTAAAAATTCCACCAAAGTTATTAAAATTTTTAACAACTTCACCCAAAACTTACTAAATTCTTGAAAATTCTATCAAAATCTTTAAGGATTTTTTAAGAATTTATTAAAATTAACTGAAATTGAGAATAATTCCATCAAAAATTTTCCAAATTTGTAAAAATTCCACCAAAATCTTTCAGAATTTTTAAAGAATCTATTAAACTCAACAAAAATTAAGAATAAATTCACCAAAAATGTTCTAAATTTCTAAAAATTCCACCAAAGTTATCAACCTTTTTCGTAATTCCATCAAAAATTTACTAAATTCTTAAAAATTTCACCAAAATCGTTCCGAATTTTTAAAGAATTTATTAAACTCAACAATAATTAAGAATAATTTCACCATAAATTTTCTAAATTTGTAAAAATTCCACCAAAGTTATTAAAATGTTTAAGAATTCCACCAAAAATTTACTAAATTCTTGAAAATTCTACCAAAATCTTTTCGGATTTTTTAAGAATTTATTAAAATTAACTGAAATTGAGAATAATTCTACCAAAAATTTTCCAAATTTGTAAAAATTCCACCAAAGTTATCAAAATTTTTAGTAATCCCAACAAAAATTGAGTAGATTCTTAAAAATTCCAACAAGAACTTACTAAATTCGTAAAAATTCCATCAAAATATTTCCGAATTTTTAAAGAATTTATTAAACTCAACAAAAACTAAGAATAATTTCACCAAAAATTTTCTAAATTTCTAAAAATTCCACCAAAGTTATCAACATTTTTAGTAATTCCACCAAAAATTTACTAAATTCTTAAAAGTTCCACCAAAATCTTTCTAGTTTTTTTTAAGAATTTACTAAAATTAACTAAAACTGAGAATAATTTTATCCAAAATTTCCCATATTTGTAAAAATTCCACCAAAGTTATTAAAAATTTTAACAATTCCACCAAAAATTTATTAATTTTTTCAAAATTTTACCAGAAACTTACTAAATCCATAAAAATTCCACCAAAAACCTTCCATATTTTTCAAGAATTTGCTAAAATTAACTAAAATTAAGAATAATTTCACAAAAACACTTATTAAATTCTTAAAAATTCCACCAAAGTTACAATATATTATTATTTTTTTGTAATAACACATTTAATGAATTTTAACTTTATAAATGTCTTGATAGCTTAGCATATTTTTTTATAATACGTTTTTGGGTTACGATGCCAACCTTAGAAATTTTACACGTAAGAAACTTTTTATCATTTTTTCACGCTCCGTACAATACATTATTCTTCCGTTCTTAACCACTGAATTCAGTCCATCGTTTCGAAGATTTTTCACTCCAATTAGAAAGCTTTTTTTGCATCGCTTTCATGTCCGCTTGTTAATTTAGCATGCAGTTTGATTAATTCTTCCTATTAATTACTTGCAACAGAAAGTGTCGACATGGTACTTTTAATCACTGACGGCATTATGCTTCAACACTGCCAGTTGCTTTATAAAAGGTGAAGTCGTTTAATTGTTTCGTTTCAATTTTTTCGTTTTAATTTCCATTTGTGTATGTCGTCAATAGACTATACAAAGGTCTGCAGGAAATGCTCACGGGTTGTAAGTCATTTACAATTCAAATTGATATTAAAAAAGAATAGTTTTTTTTTAAGAAGGAAGAATATCTATGAATATTTATAAATATTAATCTTAAAAAAAATGAGCAAAAGTAACCAGTTTTATTATTTCTTATTACAAGTTTCTTATCTTTTGCAGGTAGCAAAGTGATTCTGAGAAATGTTAGTGGTCATTTTAAGTCTGGGGAATTAACAGCGATTTTAGGACCATCAGGAGCTGGGAAAAGTACTTTACTTAATGTGTTAGCAGGATACAAGTAAGTAAACAAAGTAAATAAGAATTTTCTTAGATTTTAAAATAGAAACAGGAAGTTTTCTTTGTATAAACAACGTAAACAGAAACATAACCTTCGTTTTTTCTTCTTTTTCTGTTTTAACGATTCCTGTCATGGAATGATTATGCTGACGTAAATATTAATCTTATTACAAGGACTGATTATTGGAAAAATCTAATTCTTTGAAAAGTTTTTATGCTATGGGAAAATTTATAATTGTTCATAGGTATTTATTTTTGTTTATTAAGTTTATAATTTGTTATAAGAAAATTAACAAAGGTCAAAGCTGTTATTGGAACATTTTAATTGATATGAAGTAGAAATATTTCTGAATATTCATTATCATGATCTAAGACTAAAGTACTTTTCCATATAGAAATTTCCTATTAGAACGGATGTAGTATTAAAACCAAATTAAGTTGATATTTGAAGAGAATAAGGTTAATATTTGAATAAAAAAATTAACATTTAAATACTGGTAGAAATAAAAATCGGGTTTCAACCAACAAAAAAAAACATTAACTGCGTAATTAAATAACAGAATGCAATAAAATACTAATAATTATATTTAAATTATACTAGTTAGGTTGTTTTATTAATTGGACGGGTTTAAGAATTTATTGGTAGAAGTTTTAACACTCGGTATTTATTATTATTAACGATTATGTAATGTAAAGGCAAGAAATAATAAAATAAAAGATTGCATTCTTGGTATAAAGTTATTTCTTGCAAAAACTGGTTTATTCTTGTTATCCTCCAACCAATGTTAGTACTATTAATAATTATAAGTTAGTACTATTAATAATTACAATTTTCTACACTTTGATTTGATGTTTGAATAACTAATTAAAAACGCACTTTAAACGAGAAAGCAATTTACAAAACAAATCTGATTTTAATTTGTTATTTCATTTTATGTAATAATTGAATAATGGATTTGTTAACACAACTAAGTTCTAAAAAGACGTACTTTGGTGTTCATTTTTATTTTTTCTTATTTCAATCGGTTTTGATTTCTTATAAAATAACTTTTAGGAAGAAATGTGTTGATTTAAGGATTTGTTTAGTCTTATTTCAATGAGTTTTGATTTCTTATAAAACTATTTTTAGGAAGAAATGTGTTAATTTCGATCTAAAGTCTTAAAATGACACAACTAAGGATATTAAGTTATATTTTCTCTTCTGAGGGAAAAACTAAAAATGGTAGAAAATTCATTTTTGGTAAAAATGAAGATTAAGTTTAAATCTAAAACACCATAAAATTTTAAGTCTCAAAAACAATTAGTTTTTTAGATATGAATTTTTAAAAATTGAGAAATTTTAATTGACGTTAAGTTACATTTTCTCTTCTGAGGGAAAAACTAAAAGCCGTAGAAAATTTATCTTTGGTAGAAATAGAGACTAAAGTTAAATCTAAAACACCATAAAATTTTAAGTCTCAATAACAATTAGTTTTTTAGAAATGAATTTTTAAAAATTGAGAAATTTTAATTGACGTTAAGTTACATTTTCTCTTCTGAGGGAAAAACTAAAAGCCGTAGAAAATTTATCTTTGGTAGAAATAGAGACTAAGGTTAAATCTAAAACACCATAAAATTTTAAGTCTCAATAACAGTTAGTTTTTTAGATATGAATTTTTAAAAATTGAGAAATTTTAATTGACGTTAAGTTACATTTTCTCTTCTGATAAGGGAAGTATCAGAACTGTCACTCACCAATTTTGATTAAATTTGGTACAGTTATAGAATGGCTCAAAATGAGGACATATTTTTTGACATATTTTTTTATACGTGCGGTAAACGCCTCTGGGGTAAGTTACAAGGGTTGAAAGTTGAGGCTCGAAAACACATTTTCTCTTATAACTCGAAAACTAAAAACGATAAATGATTGCTGTAAAATTATCCATTTTTTTTTTAATTCCATAAAATTTTGACGAAATTTGAGACTAATTTCAGCGACAATTTATTAGATTTTTAAAAATTCAAACGATATTTAACGAAATCATAAAAAATGAATAAGAATTTTATCAAAAGTTAGTTAAATTGGGAAGAATTCGGTCAAAAATTATTAAAATTGAGAAGAATTCCACCAAAAACTTACTAAATTCATAGATATTCCATCAAAATAATCAAAATTTTTTGAAATTCCACCAAAGATGTTCTAAATTTGTAAACATTCCACCAAAGTATCAAAATTTTTAACAATTCCACCAGAAACTTACTAAATTCTTAAAAAATTGTAACAATTCCACCAAATAGTTACTAAATTCTTAAAAATTCCACCAACGGTATCAAAATTTTTAAGAATTCCACCAAAAATATACAAAATTCTTAAAAATTCCCCCAAAATTATCAAAATTTTTAACAATTCCACCAAAAATGTTCTAAATTTGTAAAAATTCCACCAAAATTTCTCAGAATTTTTAATAATTCCACCAAAAACATATTAAATTCTTAAAAATTTTTGAGAATTCCACCAAGAACTTATAAAATTCTTAAAAATTTCACCAAAAGTATCAACATTTTTAACAATTCCACCAAAAATATACAAAATTCTTAAAAATTTTTAACAATTCCACCAAGAACTTACAAAATTCTTAAAAATTCCACCAGATTTATCAAAATTTTTAATAATATCACCAGAGTTACAAAATTTTTAAAAATTCCATTAAAGTTATCAAAATTTTTAACAAATCCACCAAAAATGTTCTAAATTTGTAAAAATTCCACCAAAATTTCTCAGAATTTTTAATAATTCCACCAAAAACATATTAAATTCTTAAAAATTTTTGAGAATTCCACCAACAACTTACAAAATTCTTAAAAATTTCACCAAAAGTATCAACATTTTTAACAATTCCACCAAAAATATACAAAATTCTTAAAAATTTTTAACAATTCCACCAAGAACTTACAAAATTCTTAAAAATTTCACCAGATTTATCAAAATTTTTAATAATTTCACCAAAGAGTTACAAAATTCTTAAAAATTCCACTAAAGTTATCCAAATTTTTAACAATTCCACCAAAAATGTTCTAAATTTGTAAAAATTCCACCAAAATTTCTCAGAATTCTTAATAATTCCGCCAAAAACATATTAAATTCTTAAAAATTTTTGAGAATTCCACCAAGAACTTACAAAATTCTTAAAAATTTCACCAAAAGTATCAACATTTTTAACAATTCCACCAAAAATATACAAAATTCTTAAAATTTTTTAACAATTCCACCAAGAACTTACAAAATTCTTAAATATTCCACCAGATTTATCAAAATTTTTAATAATTTCACCAAAGAGTTACAAAATTCTTAAAAATTCCACTAAAGTTATCAAAATTTTTAACAATTCCACCAAAAATGTTCTAAATTTGTAAAAATTCCACCAAAATTTCTCAGAATTTTTAATAATTCCACCAAAAACATATTAAATTCTTAAAAATTTTTGAGAATTCCACCAAGAACTTACAAAATTCTTAAAAATTTCACCAAAAGTATCAACATTTATTCCACCAAAAATATACAAAATTCTTAAAATTTTTTAACAATTCCACCAAAAACTTACAAAATTCTTAAAAATTCCACCAGATTTATCAAAACTTTTAATAATTTCACCAAAGAGTTACAAAATTCTTAAAAATTCCACTAAAGTTATCAAAATTTTTAACAATTCCACCAAAAATGTTCTAAATTTGTAAAAATTCCACCAAAATTTCTCAGAATTTTTAATAATTCCACCAAAAACATATTAAATTCTTAAAAATTTTTGAGAATTCCACCAAGAACTTACAAAATTCTTAAAAATTTCACCAAAAGTATCAACATTTATTCCACCAAAAATATACAAAATTCTTAAAATTTTTTAACAATTCCACCAAAAACTTACAAAATTCTTAAAAATTCCACCAGATTTATCAAAACTTTTAATAATTTCACCAAAGAGTTACAAAATTCTTAAAAATTCCACTAAAGTTATCAAAATTTTTAACAATTCCACCAAAAATGTTCTAAATTTGTAAAAATTCCACCAAAATTTCTCAGAATTTTTAATAATTCCACCAAAAACATATTAAATTCTTAAAAATTTTTGAGAATTCCACCAAGAACTTACAAAATTCTTAAAAATTTCACCAAAAGTATCAACATTTTTAACAATTCCACCAAAAATATACAAAATTCTTAAAATTTTTTAACAATTCCACCAAGAACTTACAAAATTCTTAAAAATTCCACCAGATTTATCAAAATTTTTAATAATTTCACCAAAGAGTTACAAAATTCTTAAAAATTCCACTATAGTTATCAAAATTTTTAACAATTCCACCAAAAATGTTCTAAATTTGTAAAAATTCCACCAAAATTTCTCAGAATTTTTAATAATTTAAAATTAACCAGATTTATCAAAATTTTTAATAATTTCACCAAAGAGTTACAAAATTGTTAAAAATTCGACTAAAGTTATCAAAATTTTTAACAATTCCACCAAAAATGTTCTAAATTTGTAAAAATTCCACCAAAGTTTCTCATCAGAATGGCTCAAAATGAGGACATATTTTTTGGCATATTTTTTTATACGTGCGGTAAAAGCCTCTGGGGTAAGTTACAAGGGTTGGAAGTTGAGGATCGAAAACACATTTTCCCTTATAACTCGAAAACTAAAAGCGATAAATGTTTGCTGTAAACGCCAAACGATGTACTATGGTAGTAGCTTTCTAAGGATATGCCACTTGATTACCACATTTATTGTTGGGGGTGAAAGAGGGTTAAAGGGGACGAGGAAAGTGGTAATTTTTCGCAATTCACCCCCAAGATGTTGAGGGACATTCACAAAAGTATGTTTAGCGAAAGCTCAAGGAAAATTAAGGTTTATTATTTTTGTTTTGAGCGAAAAACTTCAACGGGGGTAGTTGTCGGGGTGAAAAGTTGATTGAGGTTGTAAAGACGTTAATCTTGATAGTAGATGTGTTTATTACCTATCCATTAAGGGGTTGGGGGTGAATTTACTAATAATTTCAACGCTAACAAAAAAAAAACGCGGTTTCAGGTTAGCTTTACAAACTTTTCTCAAAATATACATGTCAAGTGATAAAAGACTCACCTGGAAATAAAAGTAAAATATCGATAATTGCTTTAAAAGCGTTATTATTAACTGCAATAAGAAGACTTGAAACAGGTTTGAGCTATATAAATTGGTGACAAAAACAGGTTTGTTCTTATTATTCACAAATCGATGTAAATGTTAATTAAGCATACCCAATTGGTATAATTAATTTTAACTTTACCTTGAATTGTAAAAATGTACTCTGACAACTCTATTTTAGCATCTTCAAGTTTTATATCTTTAGCTTTGTTCGTTAGGGCTGCACTGCTTGCAC
The DNA here is from genome assembly GCA_036711955.1 of Digitonthophagus gazella. Classification (NCBI taxonomy): domain Eukaryota; kingdom Metazoa; phylum Arthropoda; class Insecta; order Coleoptera; family Scarabaeidae; genus Digitonthophagus; species Digitonthophagus gazella. The sequence goes on from JASCIT010000002.1 coordinate 31,028,093, forward strand.
TTAGCAGTTCAATGCTTTATTAAATTTTGGTTACATATGCGTTCGTTGGATCACAGTTCATACCTGAACTAAACAGCACTAAATTATACTGAATTACAATCATTCCCCTTTAAATGCTGCACGAAACTGTACCTTTGCACCTTACAATTAGTTAAAAAAAACAAAACAAGTTAGTGCAGAGCAAATTTTAATCCAACAAACAAAGCTTTTATATCTTTTCAATTACATTTTAACTGTTACTCATAAAAAAATCTGTTATTATGGTAGATGCCAAGAAGATTACTGAAGATATACAAAGACATGAACGAAAGAATGATAAGATAGTCACCACGTATATAGTTTTTGGACTAATTTATAAACACCTATAAATGCCTAACTTATATAGCACATAAATCGATATAATGCAGAAAGAAATTCTAAATAATTTTTCTGCCCTAGATTTTTGATGTTAATTGAAGAGTCGTTAATGGAAATTAAAAAAAAAACTGGAAATGAACTATAATCATTTTCTCCAGCAATAAATTTCGTATGTGATGTGACATTTTTACTACTTTCATTCATCAATTTTAAACTGAATGGTATTTAACACAACGACACAACTATAAACTTGTATTTTAAAATGAGAATACGAATGCTGACGTTAAAGTTAATTAAAATTCGTGGTTATTACGGGTTTCTAGATGCATACGTCAAAACTTTATGAAATATGTATATTCTTTTGAAAATAAAAAAGGAAAACCTTGCATATATTATTTTTTTTTTAAGTTCAGATTCAGAAGTGAATTCTAGGACTTAAATTAAAACAGACACATTTATAAAACTCATGATTCAGCAAAATCTTAAGAATGTATACAAACATACATGCATTCTTGAGAGAAAAATAAACTAGTAGTACGGCTTTTGAAGTCACATTTAACATTCAAATTGTTAATTATATATCATAAAGTTGAATGTCATGCAGAATAAATCTTAACTTGTCTACTGGAATTAAAAAATGATTTTTATATTAAATTGAAGCCAAAAGATTCTATTTTTTATCGTGAAGGTCAAATCTGTTATAATTATTACTAAAAAAATTAAAAAATTTTTTAAAGCCATGAATGATTTTTTACCGAACCTAACCTTAAAAATGTAAGTCAACTTTAAAAAAATCTACAAGATTTATTTTTAGGAATAAAGATCCGATTTTTATTTCAAACGAAAGCTTAAACATTCTATTTCATATGAAAAGAGTCCAATTTCTCCGAATTAATTTTAAAAAATTAAAAAAAAATGTTAGACATGTATGTTTTATGACTCAATCTAACCTTAAAAATTTGAGTTAACTTTGAAACATTCTACAAGACCTATTTTTAGGAATAAAGATCTGGTTTTTATTCCAAATGAGAGTTTAAACATTCTATTTTGTATTAAAAAAGTCAGCTTCTCCCGAATTAATATCAAAAATTTTAAAAAATTCTTTAAAATTGTGATTTTTCCTAACATCTAAAAAAATTTAAGTCAATTTTTAAAAACCGCCCTTAATTTATTTATAGGAATAATGAAATGATTTTGGTAACAAATTAAAGCTAAAAGATTGTAGTTTACGTAAAAACAATTCAATATTTTTTGAACTTTTTCAAAAAAATTAAAAAATTTTTTAAAGACATGATTTTTTTTTACCGAACCTAACCTCAAAAACTTTAGTTAACTTTAAAAATTTATACAGAGCTTATTTATCGGAATAAAACCCTAATTTCTATTTTAAATGGAAGCTTAAACATTTTTTTTTTTCTATTAAAAAAGTCAGATTTATTCGCAATGTTACCAAAAAAATTAAAAAAATTTTCAAAGTTGGTAAAAAATTTTTGACTCTTTTAAACCTAACTTGAAAAAATCGATCAACTTTAAAAATTCATTAAAAATTGAAATCTTAATATTTTGATTTGATTTTTTTTCTGAATGAAACTTAAAACATTCTTATTTTAAATAAAAAAGACCGTTTTATTCTAAATGTTGTCAAAAAAATTAAAAAAAATTTTAAAGTTGATAAAAAAATTTTTCACACTTTTTTAACTTACGAAAATAAACTTTTAAAAATTCACCAAAAATTCATTTTTAAAGATTTTGATTTGATTTTTTTCTAAATGAAACTTTAAACATTCTAGTTTTAATTAAAAAAGACCGTTTTATTCTAAATGTTGTCAAAAAAATTAAAAAAATTTTCAAAGTTGGTAAAAATTTTTGACTTTTTTAACTTAAGAAAATTAACTTTAAAAATTCATCAAAAATCCATTTTTAAACATCTTGATTTGATTTTTTTTCTAAATGAAACTTAAAACATTCTGATTTTAATTAAAAAAGACCGTTTTATTCCAAGTGTTGTCAAAAAAATTAAAAAAATTTTCAAAGTTGGTAAAAAATTTTTGATACTTCTAACCTAACTTAAAAAAATCGATCAACCTTAAAAATTCGCCAAAAATTCATTTTTAAAGCTTTTGATTTGATTTTTTTTTCTAAATGAAACTTAAAACATTCTAGTATTTGATAAATGAACAAGAAGTAAAAGACTGCTACGTAACTAACAATAAATTGATCGTGCAATTATACGGAGGATAGCTTTTTAGAAAAACCAGGTAGTTGTTGGATTCCCGGGTTATTTTATTATTTTATTTTATTTTATTATTGTAAAAAAACGGTGAAATAAAGTCGCACGAAGATTATTTGGATTCTAATTGTTGACTAACTCCCTACTCGAGGGGCTGAGCTGTTTAAAAGAAAAGAAACCCTGCGAAACCCTGCGAAACCCTGAACTTCATCCCCGATGGAGGGAGATCGAATCGCTGGTGCCTGAAGGGCGCGCATCTGCAATTTATCGTAAAGCTACGACAATTTAACAAAAAGAGCTTAAAAGGTTTTTAACGCACTCGAACGAAATCTTAAAAATCTTAAAGTCTATCACTTAACTTAAGTATTTCATTACCCTATCGAAAAAATTTCTTAAACTAATGGAGAAAAATCTTCCCCGGGGTGGTCTAAATAGCCTTTGGGGGTGGCCCTTAAACGCACTTAACTTCACCAGAATTTATAACTATTGTGATTATCCAACATAGTGAGGGTTTAAAACATTGTTTATACGTTCTATAATTTGCTTAATTTTCGTGGCTAATTGGGCACATCTTCAGGGTATAAAACCAAAACCACTTGTAAATTACCAACGTCACAACTTTACCAAGAACTTAATCAAAATACGATTCGCTAACATAACATAAAGAAAACACTCGATACAGTCCCAAACAGGTAAATGAAGATCCCATTAATTATAAAACAAAGATACTAATTAAAATTCAACTTTAAAACTTTAAACAACGTCATTATAGAATAAATAAACAATGTTTTAAACACACCATTATCTGATTTTTTTTAAAGAGCTATCCCTTGTATAAATATATGATCAACTTTGTATTCGACAAATTCAGTTTATGTATTCGACAAATTCAGCTTTTTTCATACAATAGCTTTATTCATAGAAGTGATTTAAAACAGTTTCTGATTTTTTGAAACCAATTATGATTTAAATTTTTTTGCATGTGATCAAAAGTAAATAATTTTATCGATTGGGAAAACCATAAATCGTTGGAAATCGCTTCTATGAACAAAGCTAATAAACGAAAAATGCAATTTTCTCTCAAGTGTATATACGTTTCAATTATTGTAAATAATCATAAAAATTTCCCCCATTTAAATAAGAAGGAGCTGCCGGATTACCCATTAAAGATAAAAATTTTAAATTAGGACATGATTGTTGAAGTTTATTTGCCCAAGGATATAAATTTTGTATCTAAAAATTTTTTTATTAAAGCTATCTAGAATATCCTTTAGAAAAAAATTCAAAACCTTACTTTACAATGATTCATCCATAATAATTCTAATTTAGGTAAAAAAAGAATTTCCGTTTCAGAAGTAATCAAATTATGATCACAAATCAATGTCGTTAATTCATTAAAATCTTCCAAAAAAATCCAACTTTTCAAACTCATTATTATTTATATCTAAAATTTGTACAGTCGGTCCGAGTTGTCTTTGTAAAATTTTTGGTATCGAATGAAGTCTTTCATAAGTTAAGGATAATCGTTTTGTAGTTAAACTATCTTCCAAATCGTTATCATTTGATTGATTTTCATCTAAAACCCAAAAAATATTCAAATTATAAATTTAATTTACAATTTCTAATAATAAAATAAAAAAGGAATACTTACTTAAAAGCATTAATGACTTTAAAGAAGTAATAGTATTCATATAACCTTCGTAACTACTCTCACCTACGTATAAAAATTCTGGAACATCTCTAACGTCGAAGATTTGATAAGAATCCGAGGCTGAACCACAAAAAATTACGTTACACCACAAATTAAAATTAAAATTTAACTTAATTGAAAAACAGATCTAATTAAGAAAAAAAAAATTCTTAAAAAAAGATCTTACAGTTCGTCAGAATCCATTTTTCAAAGAGAAATATTTGTAGTTTTAAACTCAAAACTCTGTAAAACTCTATATGATGGATTGAATGGAAAAATAATAAAATAACTTGTATTAATTAAAATTATATTGAGACAGATAGATTAATCTGTCTTCTAGAAAAGAAAGAGTTAGAATAAGTAAGAAAAATAATCAGTAAATGTTTGATTGTGATCCATTTTTTCACTAGTAAATTAAGATGTGGAATGAAAACTATTTTTTTTTCAGCGTTTATCTGGTTCACTGACTTTTTATAATCCTTACATCTTTCGGCCTAAGGCCATCTTCAAAGGTAATTTGTCTCTAATTAGAAACTTGATTAATGGCAATAAAGTACACGGACAGATTTAAAAGATGTTTAAATTTACCAAATACACAAGAGAAAATTTTAAAACTACGAACACGAATACAAGTTAAAATAAAATGAGTGAATGATGTTAACCAAGTTTTTAATTAGAGACAAATTACCTCTGAAGATGGCCTTAGGCTGAAACATGTAAACATTATAAAAATACAATAAACCAGATAAGTGCTGAAAGAAAAGAAAACTCACAAATGTCAAATTTGCAAATCTATTCCATCTGATGAGATATCTCATCAGATTCGCGTCATGAATTAATTGTGGTATTTTATTGTTAAATCAGTACTTTCAGTTTTCATCTATTATATCTTTATTATATACAATTAAATAAAGAAAATTATTTGACGTAAATGGAGAAAACGGCGACAAGTAATGACCTATGTGATATCTTTAATTGTATGGAATTTACGCTTGTTTTATTCTCAAACCTCGAATTATAGTCAATTTTTCAAATAAATTTTGAATTTAATTTAAAAAAATTCCTAATTCAATCTCGATATTTATTTAATCTAATTACAACATGTATAGTTTTTTTTTGAAAACTAGTATAAAGTATCATTATTTTGAGAGTAGAGATACATATTATAAATAGATAAAAATTACTACCATAGACAGTTCACCTTTTAAGGACAAGACTTAATAAGGAAGGACAAGAAAATTTAATCCAATTACGATATGCATAATATTTTGTAAAAATTAAATAACTATCACTTTTATAGTGTTAAATTATATGCAATAAAAATGTGTAAAATATGTCGCAAGGAGAATAAATTGGTGGCATAAAAACTAGTTGGTTTTTATTATTAAATCAGTATAAATTTTAATTATACACGTTCAATAAAATTGGTGTAATTAATAAGGTTTACCTTGAACGTTTTAACTTTTTTAATATAAACATTTTAATTATTATATTAAAAAAAAGAATCTAATTTTCTACTTTGTAATCTTTATTAAATTGTAATCTAATAGCAAATTTAATGAACCAAATAAAAAGAATAACCATAAAATATAATACCATCGTTTTAATATAAAATTTATTATTATATTCTGATTTTATTAAATTTACGAACTCACTCGAGAATATATCGTTCTAGAATTGAAGTGTGTTAAGACAGGTTGAAACGAACAAAGCAAGAACCGTGCAAGAATTTATCTTGAATACATCTTGTTGTCCTTGTGATATCCAAGGTAAAGAAGAACCAAATTGAGCACATTGTATGGGGTTAAGTACCGCTTCTCACTTCTGCTACACTTAGCTGTGTGAGGCGATGCGATTCATCGATGTAAATTGTCGCTAGGAAATTATATCGCATTTTATATAAACGTCGAGTAAACTTAATCAAAAATTCTCTATAAAATAAATTTATTGTAACACTTGTGATGGTTTGACATAATGTAATAAACGACATTTAAGGTGGTTTCTCACTTATGCTACACTCAGCTGTGGATTCAAAATGTCGCTAGATAATTATATTACTGATTTAAGGGGAGATATCAGTGTGACAGGCTGAAAAATGAGGTATTTTTTGGGATTTTTTTTGTAAACGGCTCTATCAAATTATTTGGGATTTTGTCTATTAATTATTGAAGCATTAAAGTATGCAAGGAAATTTTATTTGAATTTTTATTACGATCTATGAAGTAGGGAAGCAGTCGTAAAATGACGTCTCAGAAAAAAGACCTCCCGACGGTTGACAACATTAGAGCCACAGCAAGCATCTGAAATGAAAAATTCGAAAAGATTATTAAATTATAATAGTATAGCTATCGCAGCATCGTAGAAAATTTGAAAATTTTGATTTAAAAAAAAATGGTGACCATTTAAAAAAAAATTTCGGATTTTACACGAAAATTTTGCAGTAAATCGTGAATAAAAAAAAAAGTAAACAATAAAAAAAAACTCTACGATGCAACGATAGAGCTAAGTTTTCTGAAGAGAATCCATGTTGAATAAAGTCGATTGGACAAAATTTAACAGAGTAATGCTGTCAACCAGGTAAAAAACATGGTTTCGAGAAAAACGCGTTTAAAGTTTTGAGAGGATAAAATTGAATGATGTAACTTGAATATTAATATAAAACAAGTTCTTACCGATTATTCTGGTATCCCTGGACCATATAGAAGTTCATCTGCGTCCAACAATAACATTTCCTCCTCCTCACGTCGCTTTAAAGCACTTAAGCATCCCTCGTGCGTGTTTGCTGCTGAATAGCGTCCTCGATACGTTTTCGGTCGATTTCGTGGCAATAATTGAGCAGTTTCTCGCCGATGGAGATTCCCAAGTCCTCAACAACATTCAACAAAGATATGACCATCGTTGAGTATGATAGTAGCCAAATTAGCAGCTGTTTTGACTACTTGGGCGCCACAAAAACGAGTTTTCGGAGCCAATTTCGAATACTTCTAAGCCGAATATTGTTTAAACATTTTGTAGGCATATTCTTAAAGGACAAAACTAACTATTTAAGCAAAAAAAATCAAATTTTTTTTTTCACACTGATATCTCCCCTTAAGTGGAAACGTTCTCACTTAAGCTACACTACTAGTATTTTAATTTTTATCTTGATAATGTGTCTATGATGATTTAAAAAATGAGTATTATGGTCGACATAGTAGTATTTTTTGTAAGTATAATAATAGAGAAGAGGAGATAGATTTTGATAACCAGTATAAAGACGAAAGCAATAAATGCAATGAGCGCGTTACTGAAGAGATACAATTTTCTTGTAATGAACAAGAAACTCCACCTAGCACGACACTTTCAACTGAATTCGGTGTCTACAGTTTGAAAAATGAAGAAAGGTCCACCATATCCACCATATCTTATAGTAGTGCAAATTTCGAACAGGCAACTTCTTTGCAAGGATTTTTCAAATGTATGAATAGAAACTGTCAGCACTTTCCCACCTTTGTGGAAAAACAGAAATTAAACGTAGAGTTTTTGATACTGTAAATACCACAGAAAGACCCTTGTTATCAACAAATAATAGGGTAAATTCGCCAAATGTCGGCCTTTTAACGATTTTTTCCCATTACAATCTTTATAGTTTTTAAGTTAGTAACCGTTGAGTACGATTCTACCTGTTTTCTGCTTGCAACATTTATTTTTTAAACGATTATATTTTGTAAAAGTAAGTAAAAGTCATGAAGAATAAAATAAAGTTATTGAGTTTTTATTAAAGTAATAAAGTATAATAGAAAGTATGGATTCGTCCGAACAAAAAACGCGCACTCTCCAGAAGGGTTTAGACTAAAGACTAACGATAACCGACCGATTCGAACTGAACTGTCTTTTTCGCCCAAGCGCTTATATAGCGTTGGGCGACCTTCTAGAAGGTTCTGGCGCCCTTTCGACGGCTATCGGCGGACGAGTCTGAACGCGCTCGGACTCTCTTCTCGGAAATGTGTTTCGTCGTTACAAACTCTAGTTGCTTTAGAACAGCACATTTTCCAAAAGTCGACCACTATCACCCTTTCTCCGGCCGCATGTTTACCTAAAATCGGCATAGTTATTACAAAATTAAATAAATAGATAGAACGAACTATAGTTATCCACATCGAGGTTCGGAATTATGATACCGCAATATAACAGCCTTTAAAATAGTTTTGATCCGGTTTTCGATGGTGATCTAGTAAAGAAGTGATAAATAAATAGGTAACTACTGAGACGGCAGAAATCTGTAGCGATTTTTCTCAATAAAATTAGGTTAATGGTTATTACTAATAACAACTTATTATTGAGAAGCAAAAATTCACAATTATATCGATTTAATAACAAAAATCTTTAAATAAATGCACTCTTAACACATAACTAAGGTTATCACTCACCAAGAAAATCGATTCAAAATCGTTGAATTACAACAACCGACTACTTTACAAATGACTACTCATGACTGTTATATTACAATGTATCTACCTGGTTTGGTTGCAAAAAGCAGTTTTGGGACGGTGTTGGGGCAGATTTAAAATAATCTTAAATGGCCGAGTTTAAGACATAATGAAATGTAGTATAATTCCTAAAGTCGGCATCCCCGGCCGAGACTAGACTTTTCTTAAAAACGTTCTAACTTAAGTCGGTCATATAATTATTATGAAAACCAACAAAGATAACCACATGATATGTATTTAAAAGTAGTACATAACCCTTTACCATAACATATGTTCATTTTGTTAACTATATGAAGTAAAACGTTAATAAAAACACCTATTCTAAGTAAAGTGGTTCCTTGTCAATTGTGAATTTCCAGCACCGCATTCACAACACATCTTTAATTAATTAATTCTTAAACATTGTTGAACATAGAAAATTCGCCAAGCTTACTACCACCTGAAGTAGGATAATGAAAGTATGTTCTTATTAAATGCATCGGATTACATCCAATATTCTTCTTGTTTCTATAAAAATAATTGGCAGAGGCCGACTTTAGGCGACGGCCGAGATTAGGCGAGTTTTCGTCCTCGACATTGAAACTAATTTTTCACAATTCTAACTCTTGTGACGCGACAAAGCGATGCAACGTTAAGGCTGTGGTCTCGGGCCCGAAAAAGTTGTTCCAATATTTCGCGTTAACCGTTTGATAAATCAAAAAAAATTTCCAACGAAAGTTGTCTAAAAGTGAAAAATCTAGGCAAGCGAATAGAGATATTTAATAAATTATTGTTAATAACTGAGATTATTAAGAAGCATTTTTAAACAGGCTATTCGCATGTCTAGATAAATATTCAAGATATATTTTTTTCATTTACCGTTTTTTGATATTTTAAAAGATAAGCGAGAAATTTTGGAAATTCCCACGGTACAAACTTGGGAATATTTTTCAATTTCGCTAGATAGCTCCGCCCTGATTGACCATGTGGTATGGCCGGCGGAGTTGAGTAGGTGCCGTAAGTAAACAAACAAGTTTTTTGTGTAAGTCGATTCTGCTTCGTTGTGCATTTCTGGAGATAAATACTTTGGAGAATTATTCCAGTTTGAAATTCACAGATTTTATTGCTTCTAAAAATTTTAGAATTTTATAAACTAAAATGAATGAAAAGTTCATTTCATAATTTTACTAATCTTATTGTTATATAAGTACCTCGACCTCATGAAAATAAAGTTCGATATTGTAATTTTGAACACTAACTTTTTCTTTACATACACTACATGTAGCAGAGAAAGTATGTACAACTGGGCCAAATTGGTCACTTTTCAAGGGACACTCCTGTTTCTATAAGAAATAGAGGAAAAACAGTATCGGTAACTGATGCTCGATTTTTATAAGAAATCGAATGCTGAAAACCTCATATTGATATCTTTTACGGTTTCAGAGATATTGCGGATGCTTTTCGAGAAAATGCATTTTTGAAGTCTTCATAATTTTTTTCCTGTTGGAAAATGTTTAATTTTGTGAAAACATTCTCGTGGCAACTTTTTATGTAGATTTTCACGGTGTAGGTTAGTTTTCTCTGTAAGCAATATTTTAATAGCTACATACATAAAAGTGTTTTTTTTAATGGAACACTATATTATTACATATTACACGAGAGCCTAGAATTCCCTTTCCAAAAATATGCCTATAAAGTTTGAAAAAATAGGATAGATGCGATAATTTGTTTCAGAGAATCTGGAGAAAATGCAGAGGTTGTATTTACATAAACGATATACAGAGAGAAGATAACGTTTAAACTCATTTTTCTCGATGTTAAAAAAATTTAGATTGTTTGAATCCATAATCTGAACCAAAAAGGCTAAGTGATATCGCAAGCAAGGTATCATGTGTGGCACACTTTTGGAAAGGCAATTTAAACTGCCGTCGAATATGCAAAAATGTATAGGTGTTCCATTTGAAAAAGAAATATTTGTCTGTATCTATTAGAATATTGCTTACAAAAAATTTAACTTACACCAACAAATTCTACATAAAAAGTTGTTTCGAGAATCTTTTCACAGAATCAAACATTATCCAATAGAAAAAAAGTTATGGGGATTTTTAAAAAATGTACATTTTCGAAAAACACCTGTATTTCCGAAACCGTAAGAGGTATCAATTTGCGGTTTTCACCATTCGATTTCTTATAAACATCGAGCAAGCCACCAATATTATTTTACCCTATCTCTTATAGAAACAGGGGTGTCCCTTTACAAGTGTCCAATTTGGCCCACCAGTACAGTACAGTCGATTATCCTATCTGTACTACGAACTGCTGTACCATTTTAAAACATTTAATTTTTTTGCACAGTATTTATTACATATACTAAAATAAGTCAGAATCTTATTAGAATTTGGTAAGAAAGATACATCTCATGTTTCCGTCTTTTTCTACTTTACTAAAACGAACTGAAACTCGATTCATGTATTCACTTCTCGACAAAAGATAAATAAACACATGAGTTTCGAATATAAATTCTTTGTCTCTTATCTACAGAGGGCGGAGCGTAGCCCAGAATTAAGGTCCACCTTCCAGCCTCCGCGCGTCCGTCTCCTGCGCCCCGGAGAAACTCGATGACCGTAAGACCACAGCCTTAAGTGAGAACGTATCCATTAAATCAATGATATAACGGTCTTAAGTATCGCTTGTTATATTATACCTTGTAAACCATCACAAGAATTATAATCATTTATTTTATAAAGAATTTTTGAACAAAATAACTCGGATTTTATATAAAATGCATACACAGTTCATGTTTAAAACGATTTTTAAAAATTGAGATAAATTACATTTATAGTTACAATTACTTTTCAATTAAATTTTACTTATCTAACCATAATTTATATTTTGCGCAACTCTCAATATAATAGAGAAAATTTTTCAACTTTCCGCTATCCATTTTCAAAGTTAATTAATATCGTGCCTTAACACAGACCATTTACTTAGAAAGTAATAAAATACGTTGCGAAAAGAGCGTGATTAATGCCCTAACCGTTCATGCATGTTATCAAAAGACAGGACAAACGGTTTCTAGGTTTCTATTTTAGAACCATTGTTAGCGATTGAAAGGTAACAGTTTACTTAATCTATTTAAGAGAAGGTAAAATGACAATTTATCTTTTTTCACGTTTTAACATTTTCTTTTTCTGAAAACATTTTCATTTATTAATGATTGTTTTTGTTACTCATTATTATTATCAAATTTCCTATATGTAAAAATCAGTTTGTTATTTTTCTTTAGGTTTCTCTGCTTCATAATTTTAATTGTCTTCATGTACTGATTTAATTATTTAATTTTATTTCTAGGTAGGTTTTTATTTCTAGGTCGGTTTTTATTACTTTCAATTTCTTTATTTAAAATACACCTTTATACATAGATGTTAACATGAATTGAATAATCCATTAACATTTTTACATAAGTGTCATTGTATGTAATCACATACTTAAAATGTACTTACATAAGTTTGCAATATGATCTTTACTAATTATCTTGAACTCTTCAAAACGTCATCGTTGTTGCATTTACAGCCAAGTTTATGACCGTTCGACTTTGTAGCTTAATGTTTGCTTTCGTGTACTTTGGTGAAATGTATTTTCTCTTTTCTATTATTTCTTTGAAACAGCAGAAACCATGATTTCTTCTTCATTGTTTCGAAATAACACCATTCGCAAGCACTTTAAACCATTATCTGGGAGATTAGGGAATAATTGAGCGTTTCAACACGAAAAACACTTTTTAACTTTAAAAGCAGTCTTGTGAAACGAAAAAGTAGATAATATATTTAATTTATTTAATTCATATAATTATTGCAAAAAGTAAATCATAACTTGAGAAATTATTTAAATAAATATGGGTCATTTAAGACATTTGTAACATATGAGTTGTTGTTATTACTTTCCCTTTGGGTGATACTTAAGTTATTTATTAACATATAACCATACAAATGCGTATTTCGTGTTTTAAGGAAAAAAAATCACAACTTCGAACCCGTTTAGCAATTTATTTATGGCCCCGTATAAAGGTGTTATGTAAGAAAGTGAACATTCTAACGAATGAGGCTGTGAAATCTTTCGGTGGCTCGTTTACTTTCAGGTTGCATTATAAAACCATTAACTTACTGAAAATTGATTTTAAATTAAGTACGCTACTGGAAGTTGTTAATTTTCTTTTTAACGTTTCTTGCAAATGCATTTCGTTCTTATGATATGAGAGTATGAAATAATAAAAAAATTAATTCAATTTTTTTACCAATTAGAAAAACTCCTAACAATGATTATTTCCAATTCTATGATTAAAAATTTATCAAATCAAACCTTGAATGTATTGAGTTTAATTTTTAATATCTGTATAAATCTGGGATATTTTTTTGAAATATGAAAAATGTGGAAATGTGTATTAACATTTAAGGAATTTGGAAAAAAATAAGTATAACATTGAAAGACTTCTTTGAACACTTACGACCCAATATCATAAGCACATCGAATATTCAATATGGCTTTAAACCTGAATACTCTACAGTACATCGGTTAATTATATTATATCGCTTGTTGAGAATTATAGTGGCGAAACTACAAAAAGTTGATTATTGATTTTTAAAGGGCAACTTGTTTAAAAATCAGTGTACTTTTACGTGCATAAATGACGAAACTATAACTTAAACCGTTGCTGATAGAACGCGACATACACCACTCGATATATATTTTCGATTTCGCCACTATTTCGCAATAGTGGCGAAACCACAAAAAAAATGTTATTTTTGAAATCTTACAATAAATCTATGTCTCTGCATGAAATATAATAACAGTAAAACGAAATAAATAATAAAAAATTTAAACCGACAAATTGTTGCTTTTTACTTTGCATTAAAATTCAACCAAAATTTTGAACGCGATTATCTCCATAGCACTAATTTGCACTTACGCCACTATTGTTCTTAGTAAGCGATATATTGGCGCCTAGCTCTTTTTTTAATTGTTTTTTGGAAATCGCTTTCCGGACGATTCAATGGTTTTACGTCATTCTGCCGACCATTATCTTCACCTCCCCGACGATTTTGAGGGGTCCGTGACCGATTTCGAAAAAACGACCCTGAAAATCGAAAGACGTTGCAGTAGCCCTAATTGAAATTAAAATTCTCGATCGTCCGTCTGTCATTTTCGTAAATTTTCGAATGCACTTTTTGCCCAAAAAGTCACCGGCTCCGCGACTCTGCTTCCGGCTAACCTTCTGAACGGCTTTATAACGCAATGTTATATGCGAATCGGGGCTCCTTTTTAACGGCCGATTTAAGCCCTAAACGAAGTCCCGGTTTTCCGTCATTTTCGATTTGGGCCGATAAAACAGTTGGTTCAATTTTCATAAACGTTATTTATTATTCTAACCACGCTAATGCCACATGAAATGTCAAAACGATCGGTTTATTAATAATCATCAAATATTTAATTTATGCAGAGCAGAAATTCGAATAAATGTCACTAAAAACTAATTAAATTCTTGAAAATATCACCAAAAATCTAAGTAAATTTGTAAAAATTCAAAGTTACTAAAATTTTTAATAATTCCACCAAAAAACTTATAAAATTTGTAAAAATTCCACCAAAGCAATTTTTAACAATTCCACCAAAAACTGAATTTTTAAAAAATATACTAAAATTAAGATTAATTTCGTCAAGAATTGATTAGATTCTTAAAAATTTCACAAAAATAAAAAAAGTAACAATAAAAATTCCACAAAAGTTAGTTAAATTGAATATAACTTCACCAAAAATTATTAAATTTGGAGACAATTCCACTAAAAACTCAGTGAATTTTTTAAAAATTCCACCCAAAATCAATAAAATTGGTAAAAATTCAAAACTTACTATATTCGTAAAAATTCCACCAAAGTTACCAACATTTTTAACAATTCCACCAAAAACGTACTAAATTTTTTCAATTTTCCACCAAAGCTACAAAAATGTTGAATAATTCCACCAAAAACTTACTGATTTTTAAAAAATACCACCAAAAACTTACCAAATTCATAAAAATTCTACTAAAATTACCAATATTTTTAACAATTCCACCAAAAATGATTAAAGTTAATAAAAATTCCACCAAAGTTATCAACTTTTTTAACAATTCCATCAAAAACATACTGAATTTTATAAAAATTCCACCAAAAATTAATAAAATTGGAAAAATTTCACTAAAAACTTACTAAATCAAAATTTTTGATAATTCCACCAAAAATATACTGAATTTTTTTAAAATTCCACCAAAAATTAATACAATTTGCAAAAATTCCACCAAAAACTTATTAAATTCATAAGAATTTTACCGAAAACACTGATCTTTTTTATTCCACC
The DNA here is from genome assembly GCA_036711955.1 of Digitonthophagus gazella. NCBI lineage: Eukaryota > Metazoa > Arthropoda > Insecta > Coleoptera > Scarabaeidae > Digitonthophagus > Digitonthophagus gazella. The sequence goes on from JASCIT010000002.1 coordinate 31,043,211, forward strand.
AGAAATGAATAAAAATTCGCAAAAATTCCACCAATGCTATCAAAATTTTTGATAATTCCACCAAAAACATACTGAATTTTTTAAAAATTCCACCAAAAACTTACTAAATTCATAAGAATTTTACCAAAAACACTGAATTTTTTTTATACCACCAGAAATGAATAAAATTCACAAAAATTCCACCAAAGCTATTAAAATATTCAACAACTACACCCAAAACTTGCTGAATTTTTTTTATTCCACCAAAAACTCACAAAAATCCTAAAGATTACACCGAAATTGTCAACATTTTTAACAATTCTACCAAAAACTTACCAATTTTTTTAAAAATTCCACCAATATGTCCAAATTCTTTTAAAATTCCACCAAAAATCAATCAAATTAGAAACAATTTAATTAAAAATTAATTAAAACCTTGAAAATTTCACCAAAAACTTACTGATTTTAAAAAAATACCACCAAAAACTTACCAAATTCATAAAAATTCTACTAAAATTACCAATATTTTTAACAATTCCACCAAAAATGATTAAAGTTAATAAAATTCCACCAAAGTTATCAACCTTTTTAACAATTCCATCAAAAACATATTGAATTTTATAAAAATTTCACCAAAAATTAATAAAATTGGAAACATTTCACTAAAAACTTACTAAATTCGTAAAAATTCCATAAAAAACACTAAATTTTTTAAAAATTCCATCAAAAATGAATAAAATTCGCAAATATTCCACCAGTGTTATCAAAATTTTTGATAATTCCACCAAAAATATACTGAATTTTTTAAAAATTCCACCAAAAATTAATACAATTTGCAAAAATTCCGCCAGAAACTTACTAAATTCATAAGAATTTTACCAAAAACACTGAATTTTTTTAAAATTCCACCAGAAATGAATAAAATTCGCAAAAATTCTACCAAAGCTATTAAAATATTTAACAACTACACCCAAAACTTACTGATTTTTTTTTATTCCACCAAAAACTTACAAAAATCCTAAAAATTACATCGAAATTGTCAACATTTTTAACAATTTTACCAAAAACTTACCAAATTTTAAAAAAATTCTACCAAAATGTCCAAATTCTTTTAAAATTCCACCAAAAATCAATAAAATTAGAAACAATTTCATTAAAAATTAACTAAAACCTTAAAAATTCAAAACTTAGTAGATTCATAAAAATTCCACAAAAGTAAGTTTTAATAATTCTACCAAAAATAATGAATTTTTTAAAAATTCCACCAAAAAACTTACAAAATTTGTAAAAATTCCAGCAAAAATTTACCAATTTTTTTTTTTTAATTCCACCAAAAACTTACTAAATTCGTAAAGCTTCCACCAAAGTTACCAAAATGTTGATCAATTCAACCAAAAATAATAATTTTTTTTTAGAAAAATACTAAAAATAAAACTAAACTAGTTAACAAAATTCAAGTATTGCAAAATGAGATATTAAGAGTTACTGTGAACGCAGGATGATTTGTGCGAAATTTCTAAATACACGATGAACATGATCTAGAAATGATCTCATAATATACTAACAAAACAACAAGGAAATATCTGAAGAACTTGCAAAAATGTCTAAATACGTGCAGCCATTAACTGGGAGAACTAGAAATCCATACTCATACCTCTTTGCAAAGGAAACTTGCCTGAGATATTCTAGCAGAAGAATGTAATATAATGTTAGTGAGCGAATAAGTTTAGGAAGACGTGAATTGAGATTAGAACTAACATTAGCACTAACTCTAACACAAATCCAGAACTATGAGCTTTCGGATTTAATCGTACGTCTTTTGAAAAGGCTTTTAAAGTTTAGGATGCCTTTTTGACACCTTTTTCGTGTGATTAAAAAATCCAGGAATGGTAACTCTTTTGCGGTTTCTGTTTCTATGGTAAATTTGATCATGATGTTTATCATTGTATCAATAATCAATGTGTTGAAAATTCAAATTAACTAGGAATTTTTAAACACGTTTCTTATCATGTTGCCAAATCACAAATATGTCATTTAAGTATCGAAGCCATAATTTTGGCTTCCAGGTGCTTTTCAAAAGCGCATGGTTAATTCCGAAAGCTCCTACAGAGTATTTCAAGGCCAAAGTCAGTAATTCATTGGGGTCTTTAGGAATTTTCATGCTTACCTCATGGTATCTTGACTTCTCCCCTATATTCTGCAGTAACCAAAACCATTTTCATGTCAACTCCAAATAAGTTAAAATGGATAAATATGTGTGTTGAAAGATCACAGTGATGCATTTATAAAAAACGTTGTCCTCATAAAAGAGTTAATTTAACTAAAAAAAAATATGTCAAAACATCAAAAAGTACTCCAGAAATGAATCACTGATTTAGTTTTGGAATACTTTGTAATTCTAAGTCTGGTGTTGGAGCTAATGTTAGTTTCAGTTTTAAGTTCAGTTAAAACCAGTCGTAAAAACTTTAGTATTTATTTCAAAAAGACATTTAAACCTACCTCATTACTATGTAAATTCTTATTTATGTCATTAATTTAAATCTAAAATTACCCAAAAATTAAAGATGATAAAAAAATCCTTCTTGTGTGGTCCTAAAAACAACAATAAAATAAATTTCACAATTATGTAATATACACCTGTTGATGTTTTGAATACTGACCTAAGATTATTTCCATCATAGGAAAAGCCGTAAACAGTAGTGAGTCGTCGACCTTAGCCTTGATTACTCCTATTACTATTCCAAGGTCAGTTGTGAAACTCTCCAATTTTCATTTTTAAAACGTTCGAGTCCTGCAAGTCGCTAAAAAAGAATTATGTAACTGGGTCCGATTTTATTTCTTTTTTCTTCGATGTCAAGGACGAAAAATAATTCAAGTAAACGAGGTGTCAAATTGCATTCATAATTAAATCAATCAGTTAAGTTTTTTTTTTCTTAATTGAATACTTATTTTATTTATATACCTTTTTATTTTATATTTTTTTTATTTATGAATGAATGAACACATAAAATAAATTAAATAAATAAAGAAAGTTATGTACTTGGCTTTATGTAACTTTCAATTCTCAACTCCTTTGTACTTCAGAGTGCAACGGACGTTATAATCATTAGCGTGGTACTTCCACAGCTCTTTCACGTTCTATAAATAGCATAAATAAAATTATGTCTTTTGATAACTTCCGGTAAATTTACGATGATTAAAGTGTGGCGTGAGGCGGAACAGGAAGTTAGAAAATTCAGGAAGCTAAATTTTCAGGAAGATTAAATGCAAAAAAGTGACAAAATTAAAAAAATTAAAGTATCTACGTATTTGAAAGTAATGCAATAATAATAGTTGATTACAATCGGTAATTACTTCTTGGCGGAAGAGAAAAAATCTAGAACCGGACGATTTGCGTAAAAATGAAACGATGTAAAAATCGTTACAGTTAGAAAGGTAACTATTTCTGGTTTTTTTCACCTAAATAAAAGAGAAAATGTTTGGATTTGTAGATTTGTTAAATCGTTACAAATAAGAATGATGTCACCAATTGTCATTCAATTTATACCGATTCAAATGGAAATTTACCTTTTGATTACCATATAATGGACAATAGGATTGAGAAAGTCTTTTAGATATTGTGAAAAGTTTTCTATAAAGTCGCTTTTGATGTTTAAAAAAATTTTTTTTAATCTTTAAAAAATTTTTTTTTAATCTTAAAATTTTTTTTAAATCTTTTAAATTTTTTTTTAATCTTTTAAAATTTTTTTTTAATCTTTTAAAACATAAAATAGATTTTAAAACATAAAATAGATTTTAACACATATATTTTTAGATTTTAAAACATATATTTATCATATATTTCCTTTTTTTTAATAGATCTCATGACGCTAGTGGTTTAATTCAGGTCAATGGTCAACCCAGAAATATGAAAACTTTCAGACATATCTCAAGATATATTATGCAGGAAGATATGCTTCAACCGTGGTTAACAGTGGCAGAATTAATGAAAGTATCGGCGGATTTAAAACTGGGGAATACCTTTAACGATCAACAGAAAAATCAAACGGTAATTATGCGAATTAGTATTACTCATCATATCGTTTAAAACGCGTCAATTAAGACGTTTTTATCTTAATGTTTTATATATAGAATATAAGAATATAAAAAACTTGTTATGCAATGAAGCGATTAGTATGTATCTTTGATAAAACGGAATCTCTTGGAAGAAAACCAAAAGGAATAAAGCCGCGAATGAGATAATCTAACCGCAGAAGTCGACCACAAAGCGTTTAGCATTTCTTACGACTTGTTGAATACATTGATTGATTAATAATGATACATTGATTAATTTACGTAAACAACTTCCTTTAATAATCTAAAACTGGTTTTGTAGGTGATTTTACTATCAGTTGAGGTGTTATATTATCTAGTTAAGAGAATAATTGTATACTGTGTGACATTGAAATTGCAATTTATAGGAGTGAATATTTTTTGACTAAATTTTGCGTCAAGGTTACCACTTACACCCAATAATCGACGGCAATGTTTAAATTGGTGCAGGGAAAAGGCTGACTGGAACATCGAGTGGCATAGAATTGTCTTTAGTGATGAATCTAGATTCTGCTTAGGGGTGCATGATGGTTGTAAGATGGTCAGACGAAAACGTAAAAAAGACAGAATTTGCAATACGTTATAGAAAGGCCTATGAATCGAACTGCTGGTATAATGGTGTGGAGCACGATTGCTTATGAAAGCATGTCCTCTTTAGTTTTTTATCGAGGGCGCTTTGACTACCCATATAGAAAATTTTGGAGATATATCTTCAACCCTGCCTTTAAGGACTGGAAAATTCATTTTTCCAACAAGACAATGCGCGGTCCCATGTGGCAAGACATACTTTAACCTTTTTAAAAGAGACTCAGATAGATCTTTTACCACGGCCAGCAAAATTTTCGGCTTTATCCCCAATTAAAAAATTATGGGATATAATAGGCAGAAAATTAAACAATTTGCCATAACCTCCGCAGACTTTGGACGTTTTCACAATCACACAAGAAATTCAAATAGCCTGGGATACAATATTACAAGATAATATACACAACTTAATCAAATCTATGCCTCGCCCTGTTTACAAAACAAAGACAGGGCTATATTTTATTAAAGAAATAGGAGTTATTCTTTTATTTCTTTCTCCAAATTTTGATCAATTAGTATACTATATTTCTAGGTGGATCAAACTGAGCTAAGTTAGGTATTAACACTTTGGCTATTTCCATATTATTAGCACATAACATCCTTCTGGATATTCGATCTATTTCCCCTCCTTTTGGATCAATAATAATCCCTCCTGCTTCTTTAACAATAATTTCTCCAGCTCCTATATCCCAAATATTCACTCCATATTCGAAATATGCTTCAGCTGATCCCATTGCAACCATACACATGTTTAAAGCACATGAACCTAATGTTCTTATTCTACAATAAATTATTTTAATATTTTTATATTATTATAATAAAAAAATTTTAATATCTTTTTATTACCCATGAACTTTAAGAACTAAATTACAAAAATCCTGAAAAACCACTTTCATTTTTTCATCATTTCTACTTGTTCCAACTTCCATCATTAATAAAGATTTAGATAATTGGGTTTCTTTTGAAACTTTTATTGGTTTATCATTGTAAAAAGCTCCGTTACCTTTTACAGCAGTAAATAATTGATTTAAAGAAGGATTGTGAATAATCCCAATAACAGGATTACAATCCATAGATAGGGAAACTGAAATACAAGAATGTGGAAAGGAATGAACGAAATTCATCGTCCCATCGATAGGATCAATAACCAATGTTGGGGGAGATGTTAATTCTATTTTTTGTCCTTCTGAAACGGTTTCTTCCCTAATAAATTTATGGTCTGGAAAAGCTTTACCAAAACCTTCAAAAAGCATCTTTTCTACCGCTTCATCCGATTCTGTTACTAAATCTACATTGTCTGATTTAGTTTCAACTAATTTTTCTTGGGATATTTTTTCTAATATATACTGAAAATGAAAAATTATTTTGACTGAAAGTTTACGATTTTTCTTGGATAATAAATTTTAATGACACTCACTTTTCCTGCTTGTTTTGTTAAATCCAAAGCAGATTCAAATTTGGTGAAATAATATTTACTCCTTCTAGGTGTTGCAATTTCAATGTCGCGCAGTATATATTAAAAATTTGTCCTGTTTCTAAATAAAAGCCATCCAACTGCGCTGTTGGGCTTTTATTAGTTTTCAAATTTGCACCTTTCATTTTATTTATTTTATCATAAAACCAGTTCTTTCAAATTAACCGGTAAAACTTGAATTTCTTGGTATTTAATTTAACGTCGGGTCTTTCTTTATTGAATCAATTTACGTCTATTCATATCGCAGTATTATGATGTTGTGTTTTGTGGATGCTCATTACATTAAATGGCAAAATTAAAAACCTCTTTTATACAAAATTAAATAAAATGGAAATAGAATGGTTTGCTTTTAAGGCCACGTGATAATAAAACAGTTCAGTAGTCAATTCTGTTAAATGATGCAAATCATTTTTGATTCCTTTTCCCATGAGTATTTTATCTAGTATATTCTGACTCATATACTGACTCACAATCAGATGCATCAATTAAAATGACATGAAAAAGTAATTAAAGTAAGACGATTTATTGTGCGTCATTTTTAAAAAAACTAGGATTAAAAGCGTATTTTAATCTGATTATTGCACAAAAAAGCGTTTTAAAAAATCAGTAATTTAAGTTAAATAACCTAATTTTAAGTAACTTTCTTCTCTAAAATTAAAAATACATTTGGAAATTTTTACCAAGTTTTCCTATTTTTGGATTAACGATCGAACATTTTCGGATACGTAATTCGAAAATATAACGAACGAACTTTTTCGTCAAAAATATCTTTTCACTCATTCCTTAACAACATTGGCTTTGTTCTTTGGGTTAAAACTTGCACTGCACTAACTTACACTATGGTGTAAAGGTGTAGTTTCGTGCAGAATTTATAAGGAAATGGCTGTAATTCAGTGTAATTTGGTGCTATTTAGTTCAAGTATGAACTGTGATCCAACGAAAGCATGAATAAGCAATATTTAATAATGCACTGAACCGCTAAGTGCAAGGAGTGCAGCCCTAACGAACAAAGCTATTGTTTGTAACCACGATCTTGTCTTCAGTTTGCATATTTAATTGAAAGTCGGAAGTTCTAAATTTTTTTACTTGGAAGTAAAAATAAAAATTGGAACATCTTATATAAGAGCCCCTTTTCAAATTTTAAAGTGCTAATTCAGCAACATTATAACATATCACTTGCAAACGTCATTAGATTTTGAAACATTTAGAAAACGTTGATGAATAGCTTTGAAATTTAGGACGTTGAGAATACCATTTAAGTCGTTTTAAATTTGAGACACGACTTCATAGTTTAAATGTTTTTGAATGCGAACTTATTAATTATTTAGATTTTTTTTCTTTCAGATTTTAGAAATATTAGAATTATTAAGGCTAACAAAAACCAAAGATACAGTCACAACTAAATTATCAGGTGGGGAACGAAAGAGATTATCCATAGCTTTAGAACTTGTTAATAATCCACCTGTTGTATTTTTGGATGAACCAACAACGTAAGTTTCTTTCAAACATATTACGTTTCTTCATTACATTTACTACAATATCATATTGTTACTATTATTTATTATTCTTTTTACATTTAACAGAGGATTAGATGACATGGCAAGTTCTCAATGCGTCTCTTTATTAAAAGCTCTCTCAGAAGGCGGAAGAACAATTATCTGCTCAATACACACTCCAAGTGCAAAACTTTTCGCTATGTTCGATAACACGTACATTTTATCAAACGGGTTTTGTGCGTATCAAGGATACGGTTTAGATGTTGTACCTTATTTAGAAAATTTAGGGTTAGTTTGTCCTAAACATTATAATCCAGCTGATTTTGGTAAGTTTTTATTACTATATTTTAAGCTCTTTTATTTCAATTATTGTGTTTCAATTAAAGTTTTCAAATAATTCTTAATAGTTAGAACAAATTTGATGATATTAATTGAAAATAGATACTTTAATTTAAATTTCTTCAAAAAATATTTTCTTAATTTTCATAAATAAATTCTGGACGATTTTTTTAAATTCATTCAAATTTTTTGTTAAGTTACTGTTAAAAATATTTGAAAATTTCAAAAAAGTTTTAAGAGAATTCTTAATAATTAGAATAAATTTGATGGTTTTAATTGAAAATAGAAATTGAATCTAAATTTCTTTAAAAAATCTTTTCTTAATTTCCATAAATAAATTCTGGACGATTTTTTAAAATTCATTCAAAATTTTTGTTAAGTTACTGTTACAGTTATTCGAAATTTTCAAAAAAGTTCTAAAATAATTCTTCATAATTAGAACAAATTTGATGATTTTACATCAAAATAAATACTTGAATCTAAATTTCCTTAAAAAAACTTTCCTTAATTTCCTTAAATATTAAATTCTGGGCGATTTTTGAAATTTAATCAAAATTTTTGCTAAGTTACTGTTAAAAATTTACAGTATTTTTTTATATATTCCTAATATTCTTTTTAAAATTTAAAGTAATCTTTTTTTTTCATTTCAGTTATAGAAGTTTGTAGTGGTGAATATGGAGATTACAGCGATAAATTAATATCAGCCGCAAAACAACAGTATTCAACAACTTCAGCAATGGAAAAAGCAAGTAGACAATCTTCAGTAGTCGAGTCAACTATTTGGAAAAACGAAAGTAGTTTTTGGTATCAATTTTCAACGATATTATTCCGAATGTGGAAGCAAATGTATCGAGATAAAAATTATTTAGTTTTAAAAACCGTTTTACATATTTTTCTGGGAATCTTCGTCGGTTGTATATTTTATGATATTGGAAACGATGGATCTAGAACAATATACAATTTTGGATTATTTTATTGTTCGACAATATTTTTCTTGTATATTCCTTTAATGCCAATTTTATTACAATGTAAGTTTATAATTTTTTTAGGTATACTTAAATATTAAGTTAAAAAAAAAGTTATTTATTAACTATTGTCTTATTAATTTTGGTTTAGATCATCTTCAGAGACAAAGTCTAAAGTTATTTTCAAGATATTAATGTATTTGATGTATTTGACAAATTAAAAGTAGTCGAACTTCAAAACTTACTTTTAACTTTAGTCTTTGTCTTTGAAGATGGTTTAAACTGAAATTAATCAGAAAATAGTTAATAAATAACCAATAAAAGTACAAAAAGTCTTCTAAATTTAATTTTTTATTCTTAAAATTAGATAATTATTAATTTTATTTTATTTTTTTTTTTTAGTTCCTAAAGAAATTCAATTTCTAAAACGGGAATATTTCAACAGATGGTACAGTTTAAAAGCTTACTTTTTAGCTATGACCATTTCAACGATTCCAATTAATTTAATTTTAAACCATTTGTTTTTGATCTCATTATATTTTCTCAGTGGACAACCTTTAGAATTTGATCGAATTGTAAAATATTTCTCAGTTTCGATTTTAACAGCTTTCGTATCGGAAAGTCTTGGATTAATTATATCATCGTTTTTAACAGTTGTGGTAAGATTTATAATTAATTAAAAATAATTCTAATTTTATACTAGATTTAAATTTTATACTAATTTTTTTTTTATTCTTTTACAGAATAGTATGTTTGTTGGACCAGTTATCTCAGTTCCTTTCATGTTATTAGCCGTTTATGGAATGGGATATGGAAACACGGGAATTCCAATAATTATGCAAATAATAATGCATTTTAGTTATCTTCGGTATTCCTTAGAAGGTGCTATTTCCGCCGTGTTTAGAGGACGTGGAAAATTTCCTTGTCCGGAAACGGAAGATTTTTGTATATTTAGTGATTCTAAATATTTCTTGGAAATAATGGGATTTCCGGAACGTTCCGTTTGGGTTGACGTCGGCGCGTTGTTTTTTATCTACGTTCTTTTCCGACTGACTTGTTATTACTTGCTCAGACAGCGATTATCGCCAAATAGGACGTTTAGAGCGTTACATGTAATCGTTAGGTTTGTTAAATCGCGTGTTGGCGGATCGAGGTGAAATTCATTTAGGTTAAATTAAGTTTAATAAAGGAGTATTTATTTATTTTTTTAAAGCTTTAGGAAACAAATCGTTTTTTGTATTTTTGTATAGTATTTAGATGTGTATAAAAATATAGTTAGTTGTCTTATAATTAGATTGTTTATTATTTAAGATTTATTAAAAACAACCTTTTCTTTTTCAATTTTAATACAATTTACTGTAATTTGAAATATACTAGAACCATAAAAAGGAAGATAAAAGAGTAAAACCTCTTTTAAAAGCTGTAAATACTAAATGAAGGCATTTTTCTCTTTCTTCTTCTAACTGTTGAAATCTACTTTTAATCCGATCCACATATTAGTTCTCACTACTAATTAAAACCAGTTGGTGTTAAGAGAAATTAAAATTTCTGTATTAATATTCATTCAACGCCGAATGCAACGTTTTTCAAATTTTTAAATTTTAAATTTTGAAAATATTATAATCTTATTTTAAACTTAAAGTAATTTTGGGATGAGATGGGGAGTTAAATTTTGAAAAATTATAAATATGATAAATGGAAGTTGGAAAGGAACATAAGGAATGGTATAAATTAAGGATAGGAAATTTTGAGACCGCTAGGGCCCCCAAACAGTGCGGATAACTTACGCGGTCTCAAAAAAGTTATCCCTAAGCTGTTTGGGGAAGGTTCCCAAAAGGATTTCGGAGGAATTTATATAGAAGTATTTTGGCCAGAAGTTTGGTTAAAAAAAACCAAGAAGAAATTTGGTTAGAACATTTTTGCAGTTTTGACCTTTTTATTCATGGTATAAATACACTCATTGTGAGTTAGAAGTTATTTCACTTTATATTATTGACGAACAGGCCTCTGATTTTATGTTAAAGACCGTCTTTACTTTTTCTTTGTGTGGCAATATCCTTCGTTTGACCATTTTGTTAAAATTCAATAAAAATGATAATCGTAAGAGTTCTACGTTCATACAAAATTTTCAACCAATCAAGATTTAAATTTTTTACTAGTAATCTAAATGGACAATTTGATTGGTTGAAAAAATTAAAAACCGTTATAATTCGCTTCTACGAACAGAGCTATTAATAATATAAAACTATTTGAAGGGCACAGAGAATAAATGAGCTAAGTCAAAATACAAAATAATCTAGAAAATCGTGTTAAAAGTTTCAGACTGTATAAGTTCGCCTGTAAAAGTAATTTTAATGTTTGAGCATCATTAAAGGAAATGTAGCTCTTGATACTACGGTAAAATATAACGACAAATTTGATAATACTCAAAATTACTCAGTAACACCCCCAAAAGCTGGGAATAAAACAGCTTACAATTAGTCCGAGCGTCAACAGTTTTATAATATTTTATTAAGGGGGAACAACAGGGTGGAGACCGCGAAAAAAGGCGATAATTAAGATTTTATTTTGGTTCATTCATATATTTTAGAAAAATCGGAATTTGATATTTGTAATTACGCAGTTTAAACTTATTTTAGGAACTATAGAGAAAAAAAATATGTGTCATAGAATACATGTATGGAGGGTGTCCAAATGCACTAACAAAAAAAAAAGCATCTTGTTGGTTGTCACTATAAAACGTGTAAAAATAATCTGAAAATAAAAAAGGAAACGTCATTTTAATGTATATTAGTGTAGCTTCAGTTAAGCGTACCCGATTTAAAAAATAATAATTGCTGTTAAAATGGCACCCCTGCAAAAAAAGAGTTAAGAAAATCGATAAAATAATTAATCTTTCCAGGGGGTAAAGAGGCAGCAAATATTAATACAAATAAAAATCCGTACGCTTAACGGATGGAATTTTATATAGATTGAGGACGTCTCAATAAAATTTGAATGCGATTCTCGTTGGTAGGTAAAGAAATTGTGACAACAGGTTAAAAAAATTTACTGTGAGAAAAACGCATTTTAAAAGTTATGTTTAGTTCTAGATAATATAATGGAGGAAATTTTAAGAGTTACCACAATTCATCGATTCCTGCTGCATAATAAAGGTCTTTAGAATTTCTAGAACATAATTCGACTTTCTTCTTGTTGTCTGAATTGTCTAAAACACTTGAAATTAAACGCACTTGAGCTCGACTCATACGGTGTTGGTCTTTAGCTGTACAAAATGCGTACATTTGGGGTTCAATCTGGATTTGTATTTCATTTGCCACCTTTAATAAAGATGCCATTCCATTATTAAAAATGGAAACCGTCAAATAAGTAGCAATTTGCACAATAACTGCCCAACTTGATAAAATTTTCGGAGCGAACTTCCAAATGAGAGTATTAAAGCTCTCATTCGAATTTTGCGTAAATCCGCCTATACAGCGCTCAAGCAACTCCGCCTTGGACAAATCCATATAAATGGAAGTAATAGCATCGATAACATTTTGTGACAATGGTTGTTTATGTTCGTATTCAAGTAATGGCTTCGTGCGTGCGAGCAGAAAAGAGCTATAATTCCATTATTTGTACAAATTTTGTTATAATATTGTAGGACAATATTCTAAAAGGTACATACTTTCGAATTGCGTAAAGAAAAAAAAAAGATTTTTCAAAAAATTTACCCTGTTGTTCCCCCTTAAATAATGAAATAAGAAAACATTCATTTATGGGGTATTGGCGAATAAAAGTTTGCTGCCCCAGGTCCACAAAACTGGGCTAGATGCTTTAAATCTTGGAATTTCTCTTTGGAAATCTGTATTAAATCTGAAATTTAATAACAGATACTTCTTCAATCACGAAGTTTCGCGGATTCTTCAGGTTGACGTGGTCGTCGCGTTGCTACTGGTACGAGGGAAATTAAACCGCACAAATATAAATTCTATTCATCTTCTGTTAGTAACAAGTTAAATTGGCGTAGAATTTCTTTACGCACATCTTCCTTCAAGGTCTCGAAACACTTTTTACGACATTTACAGTCCGAACCCATTTCGTGGCTTTGTAACCAAGTTTTCCGGAAAGAACTTCGTGTAGCCGTCCAAACTTTTTCTGTTTTTTGGTACTCTGACCATTCGTTGATTCTTTAGTTTCGTCTTGCATTATTTGCACAACACCACACAACACTTTACTGACAGAAACCAACAGAAAGAAACTGCGACTCACACTAGGAATTCGAAGCTTCTTTGATATTATTGTTAGCGCAAAAAAGCCAGTTTTCACTAACTTCCCTGAGTTAGTAAAAACAGGATAGTTGACGCTGCGACTTTGCCGGTTTATTCCTTGTTTTAAGAACTTTGCCTGTATATTCTCTCTTAAGGCTGTGGTCTTACGGTCATCGAGTTTCTGAGGGGCGCAGGAGACGGACGTTCGGAAGCAGGAAGGTGGACCTTAATTCTGGGCTACGCTCCACCCTTTGTAGATAACAGATAAAGGATTTATATTCGAAACTCATGTGTTTATTTATCTTTTGTCGAGAAGTGAATACATGAATCGAGGTTCAGTTCGTTTTAGTAAAGTAGAAAAAGACGGAAACATTAGATGTATCTTTCTTACTAAATTCTAATAAGATCCTGACCTATTTTAGTATATGTAATAAATACTGTGCAAAAAAATTAAATGTTTTAAAATGGTACAGCAGTTCATAGTACAGATAGGATAATCGACTGTACTGTACTGGTGGGCCAAATTGGACACTTGTAAAGGGATACCCCTGTTTCTATAAGAGATAGGGTAAAATAATATTGGTGTCTTGCTCGATGTTTATAAGAAATCGAATGGTGAAAACCGCAAATTCATACCTCTTACGGTTTCGGAAATACAGGTGTTTTTCGAAAAAGTGCATTTTTTAAAGATCTCCATAACTTTTTTTCTATTAGATAATGCTTGATTCTGTGAAAAGATTCCCGAAACAACTTTTTATGTAGAATTTGTTGGTGTAAATTAGATTTTTTGTAAGCAGTATTCTAATAGATGCAGACAAATATTTCTTTTTCAAATGGAACACCTATACATTTTTGCATATTCAACGGGAGTTTAAATTGCCTTTCTAAATGTGTGCCACACATGATACCTTGCTTGCAATATCACTTAGCCTTTTTGGTTCAGATTATGGATTCAAACAATCTAAATTTTTTTAACATCGAGAAAAATGAGTTTAAACGTTATCTTCTCTCTGTATATCGTTTATGTAAATACATCCTCTGCATTTTCTCCAGATTCTCTGAAAGAAATTATCGCATCTATCCCATTTTTCAAACTTTATAGGCATATTTTTGGAAAGGGAATTCTAGGCTCTCGTGTAATATGTAATAATATAGTGTTCCATTAAAAAAACATTTCTATGTATGTAGCTATTAAAGTATTGCTTACAGAGAAAACTAACCTACACCGTCAAAATCTACATAAAAAGTTGCCACGAGAATGTTTTCACAAAATTAAACATTTTCCAACAGGAAAAAAATTATGAAGACTTCAAAAATGTATCAGGTTTTCAGCATTCGATTTCTTATAAAAATCGAGCATCAGTTACCGATACTGTTTTTCCTCTATTTCTTATAGAAACAGGAGTGTCCCTTGAAAAGTGACCAATTTGGCCCAGTTGTACATACTTTCTCTGCTACATGTAATGTATGTAAAGAAAAAGTTAGTGTTCAAAATTACAATATCGAACTTTATTTTCATGAGGTCGAGGTACTTATATAACAAAAAGATTAGTAAAATTATGAAATGAACTTTTCATCCATTTTAGTTTACTAAAATTCTAAAATTTTTAGAAGCAATAAAATCTGTGAATTCCAAACTCGAATAATTCTCCAAAGTATTTATCTCCAGAAATGCACAACGAAGCAGAATCGACTTACACAAAAAACTTGTTTGTTTTATTACGGCATCTACTCAACTCCGCCGGTCATACCACGTGGTCAATCAAGGCGGAGCTATGTAGCGAAATTGAAAAATATTCCCAAGTTTGTACCGTGGGAATTTCCAAAATTTCTCGCTTATCTTTTAAAATATCAAAAAACGGTAAATGGAAAAAATATATCTTGAATATTTATCTATTCATGCAAATAGCCCTTTTAAAAACCTTTCTTAATAATCTCAGTTATTAACAATAATTTATAAAATATCTCTATTTGCATATCTAGATTTTTCACTTTTAGACAACTTTCGTTGGAATTTTTTTTTTGATTTATCAAACGGTTAATGCGAAATATTGGAACAACTTTTTCGGGCCCGAGACCACAGCCTTAACCAAATTTAAGTTTTGAGTTTTCTTTTGATCTAACCGTCTTTTCCCGTTTTTATGAACATTGACGAAAAGATTCGCTTTAATTTTACCAGACTGTGTTGTTAACACGATTTCAACAAAAATTGACTTACAATTAGCCTGTTTATTCCCGGTACCCTTCATTTAAAACTAACTAAAAAAAATCAATGTCAAACTATTCAGTCATGATTATTTGACGTGATCGTATCACAAAATTATCAGTAAAAGCCGAGCAAATGCTTTCAAGAATGTTAATAAATCCAAAGTTAAAATTAATCCCTTCAGGGATCCTCAAGAAGACATTTGCGGAGGCTGTAAAGGCGAAGCTACTTACTTTAACGTTGGAACCCGTTCCGAAGACAGTGAAAGTAGTCGATCTTCGACCGATCTTTCGCCTTTCATTAGGAAACAATTTTCATCCAAGCGAAATCACGACTCCTTCAGTGTTTACATCCAACGATACAGGTTTACAAAGGGTTTTTAATTCCAACGATGTTATTCTTTCCAATTGTAAGAATAAATCGTTGAAATATTCCACGATGGAGATTACCTGGAATAATAGAAAGTGGACGTGGTTTAAAACGAAACGATGATTGATTTTGTTTACGATCTAAAATAAAAGTCTTGTTTTCTTTTAAATTGTTTATTTAAATTAAATTTAGTTTTTTAATTTGTAAATGGTAAAAAAAAAATTTGGGTTATTTTTGTCGAGATTTACTTGAATGACCAGTGTCTTGCATTAATTCATTGTCGATAAGGTGATCAGCAACACCACATTTTCCTATTTTTATTGCTCGAGCTAACATACGAGCTAATTTATTTATTGATTCATACTAAAAAAAAGTGAAATAAATTATGTACTTATCTTTAAAAGGAAATCTTAAAAGGAAGGTAAAAACTTTTTTGTTAAAACTTTCCAAACTAACCTGTTCTGTTACAAATTCACTTATTATAAGATTCTCAGCATGATAATCATCGTGTTTTTTCGCTAAACAAGCAAGATTACAAATTTCCTAAAAAAATAAAACCATTAAAAAAATAAAATCATTAAAAAAATAAAATTACTAAAAAAATAAAATAAAAATATAATAAATCAAAGACAATTAAAAAAAATCTTACATTAGTGATGACTTTTTCAATTTCCAAAGCTAATTCAAGTGCTTTAGCAATAGAACACCATTCAACAGATTCATTAACACTAATATTACACAATTTAACAGTTCCACCTCTAGATAATTGATACTCAATAAGTCTCATTGCGTGTCCAATTTCTTCATTGCACATAACCATAAAAAAATTATGAGTACCTTTCTTGCCAATATCGCTTCTTCCAAAAAAAGACGCGATGGATAAGTAACCAAAAGCGGCGTTTAATTCGGACATGATTTGTTTGTTAATTGCGTCTTCCAATTCGCAATGGTACTTAACTCTTCCGGCGTTTTTAACTTCTTTAGGGTGACAATCGTCCCCGGCTTTATTAAGTCTACCAGCTAAGGTATGAAATAAATGGTTGTCTCCATCTCCCGTATCGAGGAGTGATAAGATACTTTCTCGGCTCATTGGCATTTTGGAATCGTCGTCAATTCGACGGGATTTTTTAGAAAATCCGAATGAAGCGTATTCTTGGTTTGGTTCTTCGTAAAGTTTCTTTTTCATGATGCTTTTAACGTCGACGACGTTAACGGTATGTTCGTCGGTTTTTACTAATTCGTGTGGTCCTCCGATTACCAAACTTTTGTCGTTGTACCGACAACTGAAGTAGCTTATGCATGATACTTGGCGTTTGGGAATAACATAGGATTTGGGGGTAGTGAGAAGGGAGAAAAGTTTGGATCTCACTGACAGTGACATCTTTGAAAATTCAATCGAAAATTTGAATTGATCATTTGTTTGGTAAATAAAGAATTTTTTTTAATGAATGAAAATGAGTAAAGATTTATCGACAAATGGATTCGATGATGGTTAGTATAAAGTATATTTAATATTCCTAGACATTAAAATAAGTTATTTACTTTTAAAAATATTCATGAAGTGGAAATTGGTTTTCATAAGAAAACACAACCTAAGTTTTTAAAAGAGAGTGCCTGAAATCGTTGGTGAGTGAATACTTTTTCACGCAATTTGAATCTGTTCACCAGTGTACTAAATTATAATACAGAATTCAGTTAATGCTACTTTATCCACATAGACTATATGAATTATAAGTTGATCCTAAGGATTCAAGAGTCTTGAATCCTTAAGATGAACCTTTGAAGAATTGTGTGTCTAATTAATTAGTGACCCAATTATTTATTTATTGGTATACCTGCTGCCACCAGAAGCAGTTATTTTTGCGCTAATTAATTATTTATTTGCCCTCAAAAGCGCACGGTTACTACTTCAGAACCGTGAATTCTTGCACTAAGGTTCTAGCAGAAAAGGGAAATAAAATTCAAAAGTAAAACAACACTTAAACTATATTTACAAAGTAATATAAAAATCTTGGATTAGTTAGAACAAAAAATAACCCTAACGTTAACTGAACTTTAACCCTAACTGTTACTTTAGAGAGGGAAAATAGATTAGGAATCCCAATCTTTATCTAATACTCTAATACACGGATGGTCTCTAACCAGGTGATCACGTGAATTTGGCAAACAGACTTACTCTGGACTTGCGGATGATTGGTGCAATTATCCTGATCGTCGATCTGGATTCTCCTGGTGCCTTCTCGAACTGGGCCGCTCGTGAAAATCCAACACCTTGCAAATCACACTCCACACTGAAATAACACACGCGTGGTGGTTTATTTCCAAAGTCCTAAAGTTTGAATGCACCGAAGTAAACGAATGCTAAAATTCGATGATGAATACTAACAATAAGATTCAAAACTCGTGACAAAGTTGTAGCTAAGAATTGAATAAGGTTTCGATTGAAATTCTCGTATGAGAATTCGATTGAGAGTCTGATTGAGATTGACAAAAATAACAAAGTTCTCTCGCAAGTAACCTCGGTTCAAGGGAAGTGGTAATTCTGAGTTACTTGGGCGTACAATAACCGGAAATGGAGCTGCACCATGAAGAGAAAGATGAAAGAGCACTCGGCAATGCTACGTAGAGCGGACTTACTTTTTCATCTTTCTCTTCATGGTGCAGCTCCATTTCGGGTTATAGTACCTAACGTCTGGACAACCCTTCGCAGGACGCCAATCCACAAAATTTGGGCGGGCGTTTTTACAATAATAATTAACCAATCCCTAACGCACCTTGCGTCGACACTTGGGCCACGGAGTCTACCAAAAACCCCTGCCAAACTAGCTAATCGCGAAAACCCTCACATAATTCCCAGACTGTGGGACCATTATCAACCCCTACGTGAGCCAACACCTAATATCTTCAACTATTATTTTCTTCCGCGAAAACCCATAAAATTGAGGATAAATAGCTTCCCCAAAAATTCCTTAAGTTTAGTTAAGTTTCTTACCGGACGTCGTAAACGAAAGACGTGATTATCGACTTTTCTACCAAACACGTTACTTCTCTCAAATTGTAATAATTCAGATTATTACGGGTGGAATTTCAAGATCTTTTTTTAAATTAAATATTTAGTTTTTTCTTTGGTGTTTTCACTTCAAGTCAGGTACGGGGGGGCTCGAAGGTCCCAAAGCGATAAAATGTCATTTTTAAAAGAGCTGTTGGCAGGTAGTGAAATTTAAGACAAAGGTTTTTTTTTAGAAATTGTTCAACTCGAGTCAGCCCAATCCTTGAATAGATATTTTTCTGACCTAAGTGTTGGAATTTTACTTAGTTTTTAAAAACGTCTAAAAATACGCCCTTCCACCTTCTAAATCGATTTTATTTAAGGAAGAATTCGCGCTCAGATCGCCCTCTCTTCTTTCTTCTTTGCGATAATGTATTGGATATGCTTTCAGAAGCTATTCAACACATCGACGGTTTTTCACGGGTTCAGTTTTCGCGTCCGAGTTTAAATGTTCCTCGGCGGTTATGTCCTCATGATAGACTTAAGCATGTTCCCATCCGGAGTTTACCTTCGTTATGGTAATTTCACCATCTTCGCGAGCGCAAACTGAGGGCATAACCACAAAACAATGGGTTTTGTGGTTGAGGAAAAGGGGGTGAGTTTTCTGAGCCTGGGTAATTATTTACTAATAGACAAACCTCTCCGGTTAATAATTGTTTGAGTTGGAAATTCGCATAGCTATCCTCTTGATTAATTAGATTATACAGTTTTTGCAAATTTTCTTAATAAACTTTTAAAGTTAGGTTGTGTTTTATTCAATAAAGATTTATTTTCCCTTTTCTGAATCTAATTAATTAAAGTTTTGATCATAAAAATAAAGTAGTTTTTTTATATCATTTTCTACCCTGCAACACTTTCGCGTTTCAAATCAGAGCCTTAGCCCATGAATCCACGGATTTTCCGGAAGGTTTTCCCGGGTAAAAAACCTTGCCCTGCTGGCGGCTGCGTTACCCCGTTTATTACAATAATAGTGGTACAGCGATGGGGTGTTAGTTACTTAAATATTGAACCCTCCAAGGTATTACAGAATCCCTGATGTCAATGGTAGATTTCCTAAACCCACAGTAATTCCCGAATTACTACAGAATAGATCCGACTGGAGTACAGTGGAAGCGAGCTTCTCTACCTTTAATGCAAAGGTTTTGCAAGCCAAAATAGCATCGAATAAAGGTACCCACCGCGCCTCGATGTTTTAACTCTTTCGCTCTGATTTTGGTCCTTTTTCAAGTCTTGCAGCAGAGGCGAAAAGGGTTAACTATCAAATTAAAAAATGAACTTTGAATTATAATCCTCGATTTCGACGATGTTTTGGCCTGCAAGACCTTCGCATTAAAGAGGGTCGGATAATTCTCCGTTTCTCCCTCACTGCACTCAATTTGGATCTACCCGGAAAAGTTATGGGGAGGAACCTCGCTCTTGTATCCTTATTTCGATGTTGAGGCTTAGAATCAATTTATAAGAACATATATGTGCCTCCAGTGGATATCCAGGGCTTTCCCCAGGGATACATCTGCGCCCGTAGCAATCAAAGGGTTAAAGCAATTTTCAGAATGATTTAAACTGTATTCTAGATTGTACACAAATGGATTGTAAGGCAATAAATACAAGACAGTAAGGTAATAAATACAAGATAGCTTCACTAAAAAAGAATTTTTTAAGTGAATTAATTTATTTATTATTTTATAAAGCATACTATGAAAATATACATAATAAACGAGTAAACTATTGACTCCATTTGTGCAAAAATGTTCCATTCAAAGAGCTACAGCAATAAATTTGCTATAACATCAGTCATTTTTTTAAATCACAATTTCCATTTCCTTTTAATCATTAATAAAACCTTACCGTTAGTTTTAATTAATAAACATCTTATTCTAGATTCGAAATATTAGGTTTTCTTAAACGATTTTTTTTTTCAATCTTGCACAAATCAATTTAATCCTGACTTTCCAATCTTTGATCGAACATGTACACACCCAAACCTTCCCCAACCCTCTTCAAGTTGGTTACGTGATCGCCAATTTCTTTAATAGCATCAACTTGTTCTTGTAAGTAATGTGTTTCTAGGTAATCGCATAAGTTTACATCCATGTGTCCTGAAGCGGTGCTATGTAATTGTAAAAGATCCTAAAAAAAATCAATTAATTTTCTTTTTTTTAATAATTGTATAATTTAATACATCATTGACTTGTTTTTCCAAATCTAATGCACAATTCATTGCTTCTAAAGCGCTGGAATATTCTTGTTTTTCAGGTTGAGATATCGGATTTAAAATAATCCTTCCACCTCTTTGATTCATGTATCTCATAAACCTCATCGCGTGTTCTCTCTCTTCATCCGAACACTTCTTGAAGTACTGATGCAATCCTTTCAAAGCTACATCATCTCTATCGAAATGATAAGCCTAAAAGATATTTCATAAATAAAATGTATTTCATAAATGATATTTCATAAATAAAAGGTATTTCATAAATAAGATATTTCATAAATAAAAGGTATTTCACAATGTGTCATTATTGATTATTTTCAGTTAATTTTAATAAAAAAAATTACTCACCATACCGAGATAAACATAACTAGCGTATAATTCAATGTTAATTTGTTTATTAATCGCATCTTCACAATCTCTGTGAAAATTTTGTCTTACTTGGGATTGTGCCATCTTATTTTTAAAACCGAATCGATATTTACGATGAGGTGAAACGACCGAAGGTGGACTGAAGCTGAAAGTGAACTGAAACGACGGTAGTTCGCGCTGACGTGTTTTCAGCTTCGATTCTGCGCCGGTTTTATACCTAAGGAGTTGTTTGTTTTCAATGGTCGGTATTGTTTTGAGTTTATAAATAGATTAAAATGATGTGTTGGTTGTTTGTATCGAAAGTAGAACGATAAAACAAGAATGTTAAACATTGATATTGGTTAATTAGCGAAAAAACAAGGATTGAGGATAATAATTAATAATAATGAATAATAAAATAAATTATGAATAAAATAAGTCAGGAATAAAATAAATCGTAATAAAATAAATCATAAATAAAATAAATCATGAGTAAAATAAATAATGAATAAAATAAATAATGAATAAAATAAATAATTAATAAAATAAATAATGAATAAAATAAATACGGAATAAAATAAAATATTATAAAATCTGCAGAGTATTTTTATTCGAATTTAAAATATATTTCTCAATAGCATTTCAGTTTGTAAATCATCTCCGTTTTTTTAGACATTGTCTTAAAGGTACAAAGTCAAGTTGGTCAGAAACACTCGGAAACGTTGGAATGTCGTCCAAACTAAAAAATTCTTTGGCGTTTTAAAGGTGAATAGAAATAAATTTTAAGTACAAAATACAAAAATATAAAAAGGGGAAATATTTAATAAAAAAAAGTCAGTTTTCCGTTAAAATAAGTTATATCACATAAATCCGATTTGAACACAGGATAGACGGAAATAAAATGGAACGAATTAAATTGAATTAAAACGAATTAAATCGAATTAAAACCAATTAAAACGGATTTCCGTCTTCCATTTTTTTTTTAAGCCTAAGTTTCAGATATATCCGTTATGTCTCTTAAAGAACCTGTTTCGTCGAATAAGAAGGTACATAAAATCGCTTGAAGTCTGTTTCGAGCTGGTTCGAAATTTGCATCCAAAGCCAATGCTTGTCTATAAAACGATATTGCTTTTTCTAGATCACCCTGTAAAAAAATCCAATATGTAGTAAAGTTTTAAAGTTTATTGTTTAAATTTAATTACCAAAGAAGTATGTATATTTCCTGCTGTAAAATGATTAACGGGAAAATCTGGTTTGCTTTCCAAAGCTATGTATGCTACTTCTAAAGCATCACCGTGAAATCCGACTCTATAAAAAAATATTAATTTTCAAAAAAATTCATTATCAAAAATAACTTTTTTGAGTAATTCAAATTTGTATCAATTCAAAAAAAAATCATAGGAGATTTATTTATAGGAATTTGGAAAAGGAAATTTCACGAAAGATAGACTAAAATGTCTAGTTTTTAATAAATTAATCGTATTTGTTGTAATTATTTTCAAAGAATTAAAAAAAAATTCCAAATTAGATGTATTTTTGGATGAACTCAACCTCAAAGGTCGGATTTCTTCTTCATCTTTAAATAAAGGTAAGGTAATGGGGTTGCGAGAACTAGCTCATATAACTCCCAGTCACTGAGTGAATAAGAAAACACGTGTAACAAGAATAATCTTCACTAAAATATTGAAAATACGGTCACTACTAAATTCACGATAAATTAAAAAGGCATAATATGTATTTGCCGTAGGTAATTGATAAAAACAAGAATTTGATCAAATCCCTAACAGATTTCATCAATTCACTGGTGAAGTTAAAATGACAGTTAGTAGTACCATTTCACTAAGAAAATCAAGGGATTTGATCAAATCCCTAAGCTGATTTGGTAAAACGACAAAAATTAAGTTTTTAAACAGTTTGTTTAAAGCGTTTAGCGTTTTAAGGCATCAAGATTTAGAAGCTATGTTACGAGCTTGGTTAATAGACAATGGTACAAAAAACTGGGGTATTGGTTGTTATTTTGTACAATTGCAGAACACCTCTTTTCACCGTACTATTAAACAATCACCGTATAAAGCCTTATTTGGAACAGAGCCAAAAATAGGCCTACACTCTACTCATATTCCAGCAGAATTCCTTGCAAAGCTTGTTACTGAAGAAGACCTAGACCAATTTCTTAAACAGCAACAAACTGACGAAACTAACAATTCTGAAGATGTTCCAGCTACTGAAAATAATGATGTTTCAACGGATGTTTTAACAGAGATTTTATTAACAGCGAAGCCAAGTTTTTCGATTCAAGAACTCGATCCTGTTCTTGACCTTACTTCAGCTCCCATATCGACTGACGCAACACCTGTATTGTTAGGTGCATCAGAAGGTGCAGCATTTGAAGGAGAAGAAAAAAACGCTTTGTATTGCTTGTGAAAATACCGTAGAAGGAGGAGATAGGTCAACAGTTTTATGCTATTTACGTCAAAATCAAGAAAATATAAAACAACAGAGGGAACATGATGCCCAAAACCTAAGAAGATCGGCTGAAAAAATGAAATGTACTTCTTCGAAAAAATTTACAGATTTGTTAGTGGATTCCACCGTTTTGATTGATATTTCCAAGGTTGACAGAGGTCCATTGAATGCGAACAATATTATGGGTTCGTTATTTATCGTATTAAATACGAAAAATAATTTATTTCAAATTGTTACTTCGGTAAGAATAATAAAACATTGGCTTCCTAGGAACGCTCTTCAAATAGCTACTACCACTTATACTGATTCCGTCCCACCGATTACGTTAATTAGAAATTGCTGGAAAATTGTCCTTATTCGGAGCTCAAGGATTCAAGAAGTGTTTTCGTGAAAAATCAAAAGTACAATGTAAAACGAATAGATGTATGTGCAAAAAAAGACAGGGTGCTTTGTAACTTAAATTTTTGTCATTTCTTTAAATCACGTTAGGCCTTTGATCAAATCCCTTGATTTTCTTAGTGAAATGAAAATAACTATCATTTTAACATCTGCAATGAATTGATCAAATCTCTTAGGATTTTGATTAAATCCCTGTTTTTATAATTTCCCTGCGACATATTAATAGATCACTGATGGATTATAATAGATGGAAAGAACTTGATTAATAAAGAAATTTTCTGATTTTTGAGACAGACACAAACACTTCATCCGTTCCCGACCAAAGCCGGAAATGGAATAAAGGTCAGATTAACAGGAGTCAAGGATCAGTTGAGGTTGGATTAATTGGATCATGGTTCTAATTCTTTACTTAGCATGGTTCTAATTTTAACTATCTTAAAAATATATCTACTTGTGTAAAATATTCGCCAAACTAATCAACGGAACATCCTTCATATCACTCGGAACATAAGTAAGCGCATGTCTTAAACAAGTTATAGCTTCCTCGGTATTTCCAACAACCCTCCAATAAAGAGCAGCAGCTGTAGCTAAAATCCATGATGTTGTATTCTAAAAATTTTCAATTATAATCCCAAAATATTATTTTAAATAAAAAAATCTAAAAAATTTAAAAAATTTTAAACCTCTTGTAACGCTATGCTAATTTTTGTCCCTAATTCTCGAATGGAAGCGTGTTGATCCCCAGCCATTAATCCCAACCATTCAGATAAAGTCGTTTCGGGAACGCTCGGAAGTCGATTTCTTAAAACCATAGCCGTTAAATGATCTAATGTAGCTGAAGACGGTGGAATTGTATTTGAACATCGGGGTTTTACGTGTTCTTTTATTGATTTATGTAGAGGTTTTAAATATGGAGAAATACTAAAGAAAAAAAAAATTAATTTCTTTAAAATATATTATACAGAAGGGTCCATAAAAATATATCCACTGCTTAACAGTTCATAACTGGTAAATTAATTAACGGAGTTGTTTCATTTTTGGTGAAAGTGTAGCTTAAAGTCCAATTTAAAGATATCACTGTAGGTGTTCGAAGTGGTCACCGGTAAATGTCCAAGAGAGTTAAATCTGGGGAACGTGGTGCATACTCTACAGCACCTCTACGGCTTATCCATCTTCCTGGTAAATTTTTGTCGAGATAAGCCTTAACATGATTTAGATAGTGAGCTGGAGCACCATCTTGTTGAAAATAAAATCTTCCGTCTCCATACAAATCTCGGATGGCAGATAAAATGGATGTCTAAAGCTTATGAAGGTAGATCTCACCGGTAACTGTGCGGTCAAAGAAGAATAACCCAATCAAGGCCCGATACGACAATTACCGGGCCTTGAATAACGCAATACAACACTTGTGTGGTGATTGCCGGAACTACAAACTATTACACTACCAAAAATGAGACAATTTAGTCAATTAATTTGCAAGTTATGGACTTTTAAACAGTGGAGACATTTTTTTAGACCTCTTTGTACATAAAATAAAAAACCTACTCAATATTTCTTGCTGCTATACTTTGCCACATCGATGTAAAATGTAACCAATCAGCATCTCTAATATGTTGACACGCTTTATGCGATAAAGGATATTTTCCCGATTTATCGTAAACATAAAGCATAGGTTCCGGAACTGGATCGTCTGTTAAAGAAACTGAAACTAAGGTTAATTCATCAAGTTTATCATCAAATTCCGGTAAACAAATATACCATAAAAGTCTCCCAAAGTGTTAACGCTAGCCGCTTCGTCACCCAAAGTTATCCTCATATGAAAAGCTTGTTGTGGTTGACTCATTATGTTTTCTAAGTGGGTCATTTCTGGTTCGTCGGGACGTAAACTCGCTCCGGAACCCTCAGAAGCTAACAAAGAGATTAGTGATTGTCCAACGGGGACTTTGTGCTTTGTACAATGTGCTGTAAAAATGAGATAATATAAGAATATATTTATATAATAACTTTTGAGATTTTTAGATGACGAATTTATCATAAAAAGAGTTTAAATGATTTTTGGACAATTTTACATTTTTAAATTTAATAGATGTTAATAGTTAACCTAAATAATGAAAAAATTTAAATTCAGCCGTTTGGTTTTTTTAAATAAATCCATTTATCTAATTGATTTTTAGATAAATTTTAGAATATCTTCGAAATTTAGAAAAATTTTTAGGTGATTTTAGTGCCACTTTGAGTGATTAAGATTTTAAATAAATCAATCAAAATCGAAGTATGTTTTTATTGTAATCATCAAATATGTTATATTTATCACCAAAGGATTTTTAAAAAATCACAAAAATATTGAAGGGTTTTCACCAAAACTAACAAATTTTCGACTATTCAAGTTTAAAAAATCGTAGAAGATTTATTTATAAAACCTAAGAAATAAAATTATAAGGAAAGATAGATTAAATATTCTACTTTTTACTAAAATCAACGAATTTGTTTTATTTATTATCAAAAAATTAAAAAAAAATTCCAAAAACATCGAAGAATTTTCACCGAATCGAACAAATTTTTTAGTTAAGTTTAAAAAATCACAGAAAATTTATTTATAAAAATTAAGAAATAAAATGTTAAGAAAAGATAGCTTAAATATTCTGCTTTTTACTACAATCAAAGAATTTGTTCTATTTATTATCAAAAAATTTTAAAAAATTCCCAAAAACATCGAAGAGTTTTCACCGAATCGAAAACATTTTTTATTTAAGTTTAGAAAAATCTCAGAAAATTTATTTATAAAAACTAAGAAATAAAATTTTAAGAAAAGATAGATTAAATATTCTACTTTTTACTAAAATCCACGAATTTGTTCTACTTATTATCAAAAAATTTTAAAAAATTCCCAAAAACATCGAAGAATTTTAACCGAATCGAAAACATTTTTTATTTAAGTTTAGAAAAATCGCAGAAAATTTATTTATAAAAACTAAAAAATAAAATTTTAAGAAAAGATAAATTAAATATTCTACTTTTTACTAAAATCAACGAATATGTTCTATTTATTATCAAAAAATTTTAAAAAATTCCCAAAAACATCGAAGAATTTTCACCGGATCGAACAAATTTTTTAGTTAAGTTTAAAAAATCACAGAAAATTTATTTATAAAAATTAAGAAATAAAATGTTAAGAAAACATAAATTAAATATTCTATTTTTTACTAAAATCAACGAATTTGTTCCATTTATTACCAAAAAATTTTAAAAAATTCCCAAAAACAGAATTACCATCGAATCGAACAAATTTTTTATTTAAGTTTATTAAAAAATCGAAGAAAATTAATTATAAAAACCAAGAAATAAAAATTTAAAGAAAGATAGAATAAATTATCCAGTTTTTATTAAAAATTCATAAAAATATTTAGAACAAAAAATATTCGCAATTAATCAATCTAAAAATTTTATTTGAAAAATTTTTTTTATCAAACTTAGTTTTTGAATTATTTGAAATCAAAGTTGAAAATTTGACATTTTAGGTTATAATTCATTTTTAGATTATAACCTCCTTAATATTAAAAATTCATAAAAATATTTAGAACAAAAAATGTTCGTAATTAATCAATCTACAAATCTTATTAAAAAAAATTTTTTCTATCAAACTTAGTTTTTGAATTATTTGAAATCAAAGTTGAAAATTTGACATTTTAGGTTATAATTCATCTTTTGATTATAACCTCCTTAATATTAAAAATTCATAAAAATATTTAGAACAAAAAATATTCGTAATTAATCAATCTACAAATTTTATTTGAAAAATTTTTTTCTATCAAATTTAGTTTTTGAATTATTTGAAATCAAAGTTGAAAATTTGACATTTTAGGTTATACTTCATTTTTAGATTATAACCTCCTTAATTTTAAAAATTCATAAAAAATATATATAACAGAAAATATTCGTAATTAATCAATCTTCAAATTTTATTTGAAAAAATTTTTTCTATCAAATTTAGTTTTTGAATTATTTGAAATCAAAATTGAAAATTTGACATTTTAGGTTATAATTCATTTTTAGATTATAACTTCCTTAATATTAAAAATTCATAAAAATATTTAGAACAAAAAATGTTCGTAATTAATCAATCTACAAATTTTATTTGAAAAAAATTTTTCTATCAAACTTAGTTTTTGAATTATTTGAAATCAAAATTGAAAATTTGACATTTTAGGTTATAATTCATTTTTTGATTATAACCTCCTTAATATTAAAAATTCATAAAAATATTTAGAACAAAAAATGTTCGTAATTAATCAATCTACAAATCTTATTAAAAAAAATTTTTTCTATCAAACTTAGTTTTTGAATTATTTGAAATCAAAGTTGAAAATTTGACATTTTAGGTTATAATTCATTTTTTGATTATAACCTCCTTAATATTAAAAATTCATAAAAATATTTAGAACAAAAAATGTTCGTAATTAATCAATCTACAAATTTTATTTGAAAAATTTTTTTCTATCAAACTTAGTTTTTGAATTATTTGAAATCAAAATTGAAAATTTAACATTTTAGGTTATAATTCATTTTTTGATTATAACCTCCTTAATATTAAAAATTCATAAACATATTTAGAACAAAAAATGTTCGTAATTAATCAATCTACAAATTTTATTCGAAAAAAGTTTTTCTATCAAATTTAGTTTTTGAGTTATTTAAAATCAAAGTTAAAAATTTGACATTTTTAAAAATTTGACATTTTAGGTTATAAAATTTCACATTTTTAGAATATAACACACACCCATTTATAGAATATTAAAATTATAAAACAAATCCGATTATTAAAATTAAATTACCTTCAACATCATTAAGACTCGAAGTCCGAACACACTGTATCGACGCAGTTTTACACTGATCTCCATTCGGACTACAAATAACCCCTTCCCCACTGATCGTATCAGCTTTCTTACACATCTCCTCTTGGGGCTTTTCAACCGGATGTTTCATATCTTCATAAGCACCCAATTTAACCCTACACGCCCAGGTTTTTAATAAAACCTCCGCTTTCCCCTCATAATAATTCGGATCTACTCTCAAAACATTTTTCATATAATACATAGCCAAAATGGGATTATTATTCGTATAATGTAAAAGAGCTAATAAAAAATTTGTACTGGGTTCAACGTAATTAACTTTAAAAGCCAAACTAGCGAATTTTATCGCGTCCTCAATTAATCCAAGTTGGTGAAAGATGGAACCCATTGAAACTAAGATTACGTCTGTGTGTTCTTTGGGGACTGTGTCGAAAGGAAGATCTAAACAACTTAATGCGTTTTTTGTGTTGGATCGTATTCGCCAATAAAGACTTGCTAATGTGGCTAAAACCCACGGTGGACCAGATTTCTATAAAAAAAAAAAATTAATAAGTAAATAAATAAAAATAAACAAGGTAAAATTAAAAAAGGTAAAATTTAAAAAAGGTAAATTTAAAAAAGGTAAAATTTAAAAAAGGTAAAATTTAAAAACCTTATTCATTGCTGAAACAATTCGTTGTCCTATTTCAGCTTCTTCCCCATTTCCTTGATTGATATATCCTAAAAGTTGTTGTTGAAGAATCGGATGTGATTTTAATGGTTTATCAATAACTCTTCTAATCGAAGAAGGTAAATAAGATTCGTCTTCTTCCATATCGGGGTGTTTACAAATCGGGGGATACCAAGGTAAATCGTGATCTTTATCTTCCGGAATGTCAATGTATTCAGATAAAATTTTATTAATCCTGTTAAAAAAAAATTAAATATAATTTTCATAAAAAATTAACTTTGGTTCAAATGTCCATTAAAAAACTTAAAAAAATTCTCAAAAATAACTAAAATTTCTTATATAACCTACAGTGAGTGTCAGCTTATTTGATGCAGGGAACAAAATTAGGTTTCAAGTCATTTAACTTCTGAACCAAATGAGATATCGAAAAACCTGAAATACTATTCTAAAGAGCGTAACTTTTTCTATAAAATAAACATTTCATATGTTTCATATTTTATTCGTAATTCTTATAAAATAGAATGAAATAAAGAAAACAGTATTTTAAAAATGAGTAGCTTATTCGATGCAATCAGCTTCAATCGGTAGAATTTGAAATTTAACAGTTATTAAAGCAGTATACCGTCGGCTAAGAGTGCTAACCTGCTAACTCCACAAAACAAGACTTTACAGGACACAATAAAAACTGTATAAATTTGTTAAAGCAAATTTTTATTCAATGGTAACGAATACTTTATTTTCAGGAGACAGTATTACTACTCTTTTAAACATAATATACAACTTGAATTGAATGAAAATATTTTTTAAGGGATATTAAAGGGGATAGCAGGTAAATGAACATATGACTTTTTAGTCACTTCGGAGTTGACAGGTTTTCTTAAAGCAAATATGTGACTGATATTCTTCTTCAGAAATTTGTCGAACTTTATATTAAGTGCAAAGTGCGCATTCGTCTTTTTTTGGTCTGAAATGACGTGAATTTTGTTAAATGACGTTATTTACATTGCAGAAATATTGCTAGGCTCGCACCAGTCCTTAATATAAAAATTGTACAATTGTCATTTCGAAGTCCATTCTGGCAGTAGATAATTTTTGTTGCTTGCAGCTCTGCAATAATGAGACTCCATACTAGGCAATGAGTTAATAAAATCTAATAAGTGTTTGTTTTCTGTTTGAAATGGTTTGGTGTTTCCATTACTCTTTGACCTATAACAACTAGGATGTCTTTTAGGATTGGAAGCGATTGTATTCTTCCAATTTAACACAGTCTACTTTCCAATAGCAAGAGTGTTCAGAAACATTATACGACATAGTCTGAGTTTATTATCATTAACAATTAAGTAATATAAGAGTGACGCGTCTCTTAGAAAATTGAGGATCTTTTCTATGTCTGTCTTCTTGTAGGCACAACCGTAACCGTGTTGTCTACATAGATTTTCTTTTCACCCCAATTAAGATTCTAAAACTTCTCAAATATTTTTTTTCTTTCATATTCAGGTATGGATTTGCATTTTATTAGACTGAATTCTTTACCTTTGCATCCACATCGTTTTTTCAT
The DNA here is from genome assembly GCA_036711955.1 of Digitonthophagus gazella. Taxonomy (NCBI): domain Eukaryota; kingdom Metazoa; phylum Arthropoda; class Insecta; order Coleoptera; family Scarabaeidae; genus Digitonthophagus; species Digitonthophagus gazella. The sequence goes on from JASCIT010000002.1 coordinate 31,074,518, forward strand.
TTCATGATTTTTCTTTTCTATTTCATACCTTCATTCCCCATTTAATTTTTTTCTTCCGTAATATCTTCTTCCCATCTCTCATCTATTCTTATTTTTTTCAGCATACCATGAGTCTGTTTTTACCTGAAAACGTTTCTTACGTTTTTGGCTTTTTTTGGGTACATCAGACTCATCAGAATCTGAATGTTCTGAGCATGGTACTAGAACAACTCTGTCCCCATCAGTTTCTGATATGTCTTCAGTAAATTCAGGCTCTTGCAAATTTTGTATCACTGTATCTGTTTGCGTGCTTATACAAGTGAAGGCTATTGAAGACATCTATTAAAAAGAATGGTAAGCTATATGACAAAAATATCTTATTTGCTAATAAATTATTAATTCCGGTCTAAAAAATACGTGTTATAAAAGCTTTTGTAGAGCTTTTACAGACACTTTGTATAAGTGAAATAATACAATAAAAATACTAACTTTTCTATCAACTGAAAGGAGTTACTGATAGGAGGAAAGAGGAGTTAGCAGTAATTCGGCAATTAGGTGTAACCGTGGAGATACCAGTTTTACGCATCAGACAAATTAAATACTATGACATGTAATATGAACTATTTCCTTTTATTAACAGATGCATAAGGCCTTCTAAATGTAAATTACACTTAAAACTCAAAAACTTCAAAAAGTAGAGTTGGCAGGATAACACTCTTAGCCGACGATACATAACTTAATAGCTGTTGATGTCAATATTAAGTTACGGAGTGAGGAGAGATTAATTTTAAACATGGGTCGACGTACTAGCGTAGAGCAACGGGAATTAGTAATCCACTACTATAAAGATGGCAAAAGTCAACGTTTAATAGCTAAAATGGTAAACATACCATCATCTACAGTCCAGCATATAATAGAATGATTCTTGAAGGAGAACAGACTGAAAGATAAGGAAAGAAACGCGCCAAATAAAATATTTACACCAAGCGACGAAAGATGAATCATCCGAAAAATTTGTGTAAACTCCAAGTTATCGGCTCAAAAATTGGCTGATGAAGTACAAAATTTTCTTAGTAAGAATTGTGGTGCATCAACAATTCGCCGTATCTTGCGATCACATGATTTTCATGGTCAACTACCACTCAAGAAGCCCTTTATCAGCCAAAAGAATAAAATTAGCCGGCTGTCCTTTGGCAAAAATCATGTTTCCAAGGATTATGGAAAACATGCGCGAGTGTAAAACATGGTGGTTGTGTTATGGTTTGGGCTCTGCATGTCAGCATCAGGCGTTGGAAACCTTGTTTTTATAGACGGGAATATGGAAAAAACCATGTATTTAAGCATATTAAAAGAGAACTTGCTACAAAGTGCTGAGAAACTGGGTCTCCGTAGCAACTTCAGGTTTTACCAAGATAACGACCCTAAAGGCCCATTTACACTTTGATTATAGCGAGTGCAAGTGATTAGCGATTACTGGTTTTTCTGAGCGATTAGTTCAAGTGTGTAGTGCGAGTATTGTCCACAGTACTGTTTAGCTACCGCGCTTATACCTCAACGGTCAGGCGTGGAAACAGCAAGTATAAGATACTGAAGAAATACTGAAAGAAGTATTAAACGCGGTGGTGTCTGAATCCGAAGAACTCTTGGAATCGGAACTTACACGACCAAGCAGATTATGGGAACGAAAGTGGATAAGCAAAATACACGTTCATGGCGCAAGCTATCAACTGCTTAAGGAATTAGCCTCTGAACATACCATGGAATACTACTTTGCTATCAGGATGACCGAAATCTGATACATTTATGGGACCTGCTTTACTGGCATAAGTGAAATTGCACGCTATTTTATACTTGTTGGCAAATGGAATTAGTTTACGCTGTTTGCAACATCTATTCAGAATACCAAAGTCGACCACCTGTAAATTTATATCAGAAGTATGTCCAAACGTATTTCGTAGCATGTCCAAACGTGTTTAGTAGAAGGCAAGCTGCAAGTACAAGGCATGCGAGACGTAGCTACTCGCAAAAAAATAGAAGCCGGTTCTATTCACTGATAACTAATCACTCGCACTTAATTACTAATCACTTGCACTAATCAAAGTGTAAATGGACCTTAAACATAAGTCGGGAATTGTACAGACCTGGCTAATATGGAATTCCCCTCACCTCATGGCACCACCGGCGCAGTCTCCGGACTTAAATTTTATAGAGAATTTATGGGCATTGCTAGAAATCAATATTAGAAAACATAACATTTCTAGCAAAGAAACTTTGAAAAAAGTATTAGTCGAAAAATGGATTAAAATTTCGCCGGAAGTAACCAAAAAACTAGTAAATTCTATGGAAAATCGGCTAAAGGCAGTGATCTCACAAAAAGGGTACCATACAAAGTACTAAAGGTACTGCAAAAATCAAAAAAATTGTTTCGTTTTTCAATTTCATAATTCTGCATCATATAAGCTGCTCATTTTCAAAACAGTTTTCTTTATTATACTCTTTAGAATAGCATTTCAGGTTTTTTGATATCTCATTTGGTTCAGAAGTTAAATGACTTGAAACCTAATTTTGTTGCCTGCATCAAATAAACTGACACTCACTGTAAGTGTTAAATTTGATATTGTTTAAAAAAATCGTACCGATCTTATCTGTGAAAATAAAGAAAAGATTTTTTGGAATATGATAGTTTAAAATTTAAAACTTTCGATAAAACAATCACTTTGATTCGAACATTCATCAAAAAAATTAAAAAAATTCTCAAAAGTAACTAAAATTTCTGACATAACCTAACTGTCAAATTTGATATTTTTTTAAAAAATCGTACAGATCTTATTTATAAAAATAAAAAAAAGATTTTTTGGAAAATGATAGTTTAAAATTTAAAATTTTCGATAAAATAATCACTTTGGTTCGAACATTCATAAAAAAATTAAAAAAAATCTCAAAAATAACTAAAATGTCTAACATAACCTAAGTGTTAAATTTGGTATTTTTTAAAAAATCGTACAGATCTTATTTATGAAAATAAAGAAGAGATTTTTTGAAAAATGATAGTTTAAAATTTAAAATTTCCAAAAAAGTAATCACTTTGGTTCACACATCAACCAAAAAAATTAAAAAAAATTTTCATATATAACTAAAATTTCTGACATAACCTAACTGTCAAATTTGATATTTTTTAAAAAATCGTACAGATCTTATTTGTGGAAATAAAGAGAAGATTTTTTGGAAAATGATAGTTTAAAATTTAAAATTTTCGATAAATTAATCACTTTGGTTCAAACATCCACCAAAGAAATTAAAAAAAATTCTCAAAGATAACTAAAATTTCTGACATAACCTAAGTGTTAAATTTGATATTTTTTTAAAAAATCGTACAGATCTTATTTATGAAAATAAAGAAAAGATTTTTTGGAAAATGATAGGTCAAAATTTAAAATTTTCGATAAAATAATCATTTTGATTCGAACATCCATCAAAAAAATTAAAACAATTCTCAAAAGTAAATAAAATTTCTAACATAACCTAACTGTCAAATCTGATATTTTTTTTTAATCGTACAGACCTTATTTATGAAAATAAAGAAAAGATTTTTTGTAAAATGATAGTTTAAAATTTAAAATTTTCGATAAAATAATCACTTTGGTTCAAACATCCATCAAAAAAATTTAAAAAATTCTCAAAGACAACTAAAATTTCTGACATAACCTAACTGCTAAATTTGATATTTTTTTAAAAATTCGTACAGATCTTATTTATGAAAATAAAAAAGATTTTTTGGAAAATGATAGTTTAAAATTTAAAATTTTCGATAAAATAATCACTTTGGTTCCAACATCCATCAAAAAAATTAAAAAAATTCGCAAAGATAACTAAAATTTCTAACATAACCTAACTGTCAAATTAGATATTTTTTTTAAAGAATCGTACAGATCTTATTTATGAAAATATAGAAAAGATTTTTTGGAAAATGGTAGTTTAAAATTTAAAATTTTCGATAAAATAATCACTTTAGTTCGAACATCCACCAAAAAAATTTAAAAAATTCTCAAAGATAACTAAAATTTTTAACATAACCTAAGTGTTAAATTTGATATTTTTTTAAAAAATCGTACAGATCTTATTTATGAAAATAAAAAAAAGATTTTTTGGAAAATGGTAGTTTAAAATTTAAAATTTTCGATAAAATAATCACTTTAGTTCGAACATCCACCAAAAAAATTAAAAAAATTCTCAAAGATAACTAAAATTTTTAACATAACCTAAGTGTTAAATTTGATATTTTTTTAAAAAATCGTACAGATCTTATTTATGAAAATAAAAAAAAGATTTTTTGGAAAATGGTAGTTTAAAATTTAAAATTTTCGATAAAATAATCACTTTAGTTCGAACATCCACCAAAAAAATTAAAAAAATTCTCAAAGATAACTAAAATTTCTAACATAACCTAAGTGTTAAATTTGATATTTTTTTAAAAATCGTACAGATCTTATTTATGAAAATAAAAAAAAGATTTTTTGGAAAATGATAGTTTAAAATTTAAAATTTCCGACAAAATAATCACTTTGGTTCAAACATCCATCAAAAAAATTAAAAAAATTCTCAAAGATAACCAAAATTTCTAACATAACCTAAGTGTTAAATTTGATATTTTTTTAAAAAATCGTACAGATCTTATTTATGAAAATAAAAAAAAGATTTTTTGGAAAATGATAGTTTAAAATTTAAAATTTCCGATAATCACTTTGGTTCGAACATCCACCAAAAAAATTAAAAAAATTCTCAAAGATAACTAAAATTTCTAACATAACCTAAGTGTTAAATTTGATATTTTTTTAAAAAATCGTACAGATCTTATTTATGAAAATAAAAAAAAGATTTTTTGGAAAATGATAGTTTAAAATTTAAAATTTCCGATAAAGTAATCACTTTGGTTCGAACATCCACCAAAAAAATTAAAAAAATTCTCAAAGATAACTAAAATTTCTGGCATAACCTAACTGTCAAATTTGATATTTTTTTAAAAAATCGTACAGATCTTATTTGTGAAAATAAAGAAAAGATTTTTTAGAAAATGATAGTTTAAAATTTAAAATTTTCGATAAAATAATTACTTTGCTTCAAAGATCCACCAAAAAAAATTAAAAAAATTCTCAAAGACAACTAAAATTTCTTACATAACCTAACTGTCAAATTTAATATTTTTTAAAAAATCGTACAGATCTTATTTGTGAAAATAAAGAAAAGATTTTTTGGTAAATGATAGCTTAGAATTTAAAATTTCCGATAAAATAATCATTTTGGTTCTAATTTCCATCAAAAAAATTAAAAAAAATTCTCAAAGATAACTAAAATTTCTGACATAACCTAATAAAAAATTTAAATTCTTACTGATATCCTTTATTTTCCGGTGGTAAAAAAACAGGAAGATTTAAATCATCTTCTTGTTCAATATCCAAATCCCAACTTAAACACTCATCTTTCCCCGGCCATCCGGTAACATCAAAATATAAATTATTCAACGTAGAAGTTGAAGTGGGATAAATCGGAGCGCCAAGCGGAGGCATCGTAGGTCGTTTCTCCTTCTTAATTTTAACCTTACCGACATGTTTCATCCCCTCTTTCTTACTTTGTATCTTATCTTTTTCTTTTTTAGGCGCTCCACGTGGATAATTCGCCTTATTTTTTGCCATTTGATCGTTTATTTTCTTCGCTTCGTTCTCCACGTTTCTCAACAACCGCCTAAAATTCATTATATCAAATTGCATACTCGTAGCAACATGATTGTCCATTAAATCGCAACTAATAGTCGATTTTTGATCCTCGGACGTTCGATGTATACATCGTTGACCTTTCTTAACGAACATTTCGTGTATTTTATCCATGCTATAACCGACTAGTTGCATTTCGATCGGAGCTTGTTCCCAAATGAGTCTTTCTTGTAATCGTAACCATTGTTGTTGTTGGCTGTGGTAATCGTGTAACTCCATTAAAATATCTTGTAAAGATCTAAAGTTAAATTTAAGATTTATTATTATTTACTATTTATTTAATATCAATCATGATCGTTTGATTACTTCTTAAAAATACTCACTCGTGTAAACTCATTAATCCTTTTTCTAACTTTTGACGGCATAACGTAGCATGTCTCACTGTTATAACATCCTGATAATCCGGTTTTAACTTCAAGACGTTGTCATAGCATAAAACCGATCTGTTGTAGTCAGCTAGCATCGTATAAACGTGTCCCAGAGCTAAATAATTCATCGGTTCATATGGAGCGTGATCAATGGCAGCGTGAAGTATTAAAGCTGCTTCTTTGGAATGTTTCGTTATGTGGAATATTCCGGCTAATGTTAATAAAGGGATATCTCTGTATTCACTACAAATTGATTTGGTTTGAAAACACATATAATTTGTTTTCCTTATTAAAAATTTTTGTATACAGATCTCTCTAAAATACGTGTACAAAGACATCTAATTTCTTGGTGCGAAATACATCGATTTAAGTTAATTGCCAAGAAAACAAAAATATGATTTACGGTACTGGTGTCATTATTGTAGGTCATTATATGATAATTTTATGATTGTTCTATTTTTCAACGATTTCTAATGAAAACTTTTCGTTAAAATTCTTAAATTTTCTTAAAATTCCTTAAAAACCCTTTAATTTGAGTACAAACACGACTTGTATACGATTAAAATTAAAAAAAAAAAATACGTAAATTTTAAATTTTCAAGATGGCGGTTTAAAAAAATTATAGTTTTTATTAAAAATTTTTAAAGTTTATTAAAAATCCTTTAATTTGATACCAAACACGACTATATTCGGATAAAAAATAAAAAAGTTAGGTTAATTTTAAAAAATCCAAGATGGCCGCCTTCCGGTTGTCATTAAAAATAAAAATTTCGATAACATTCGATCAATTAAAGTTAGATAGGTCGTGTTTGTACTCAAATTAAAGGAAATTTAATTTTTCTAGCGATTTTTAATAAAAATTTCGTTTTAAAATTATTTTTGACATTTTTTCTTTTGAAATTTTTAAGAATTTTTAACAATTTTTTTGAAATTTTTAATATTTTTGTATTTTCCTTTAAATTTCTTGAAGTTTTTGTTATTTGTTTGAAAACTTTAACTTTTTTTTTGAAAATTTTGACTTTATTTTTGAAAATTTTGACTTTATTTTTGAAAATTTTGACATTTTTTTTTGAAAAAAAAAATTTTTTTTGAAAAATTTTCCATTTTCTTTGAAAAATTTGACTTTTTTTGAAAATTTTGACGTTATTTTTGAAAATTTTATATTTTTTTGAAAAATTTGACATTTTTGTATTAAATTTGACATTTTCTTTGAAAAATTGTAAATTTTTTTGAAAAATTTTGACGTTATTTTTGAAAATTTGAAAATTTTTTGAAAAATCTTAATTTTTGTTTGAAAATTTTATATTTTTTGAAAAATTTGACATTTTTGTTGAAAAATTTGACTTTTTTTTGAGAATTTTGACGTAATTTTTGAAAATTTTTGGAAAAATTTGACTTTTCTTTTGAAAAATTTGACATTTTTGGAAAAATTTGACTTTTTTTTGAAAATTTGAAGATTCTTTAAAAAATATGACTTTTTTTTGAAAAATTTGACTTTTTTTTGAAAAATTAGATGTTTTTTTGAAAAATTTTACATTTTTCTTTTGAAAACTTTATATTTTTTTTGAAAAATTTGACATTTTTGTTTTAAATTTGACATTTTTTTTGAAAAATTTTACATTTTCTTTGAAAAATTTTACATTTTTTGAAAAACTTTGACGTTATTTTTGAAAATTTGAAAATTTTTTGAAAAATCTTAATTTTTGTTTGAAAATTTTATATTTTTTGAAAAATTTGACATTTTTGTTGAGAAATTTGACTTTTTTTTGAGAATTTTGACGTAATCTTTGAAAATTTTTGGAAAAATTTGACTTTTCTTTTGAAAAATTTGACATTTTTGGAAAAACTTGACCTTTTTTTGAAAAATTTTCCATTTTCTTTTTGAAAAATATGACTTTTTTTTGAAAAATTTGACTTTTTTTTGAAAAATTTGACATTTTTTTTGAAGAACTTTACATTTTCTTTGAAAAATTTTGCATTTTTTGAAAAATTTTGACGTTATTTTTTAAAATTTGAAAATTTTTTCAAAAATCTTAATTTTTTTTTTGAAAAATTTGACATTTTTGTTGAGAAATTTGACTTTTTTTTGAGAATTTTGACGTTATTTTTGAAAATTTTTGGAAAAATTTGACTCTTTTTTGAAAAATTTGACATTTCTTGAAAAATTTGACTTTCTTTTGAAAAATTTTCCATTTTTTTTGAAAAATTTGACTTTTTTTTGAAAATTTGAAGATTTTTGGAAAAATATGACTTTCCTTTTGAAAAATTTGACTCTTTTTGAAAAATTAGATATTTTCTTGAAAAATTTTACATTTTTCTTTTGAAAATTTTATATTTTTTTTTAAATTTGACATCTTTTTTGAAAAATTTTACATTTTCTTTGAAAAATTTAACATTTTTTTGAAAAATTTTGACGTTATTTTTGAAAATTTGAAAATTCTTTGAAAAATTTTAATTTTTTTTGAAAATCTTATATTTTTTGAAAAATTTGACATTTTTGTTGAAAACTTTGACTTTTTTTTGAGAATTTTGACGATATTTTTGAAAATTTTTGGAAAAAGTTGACTTTTTTTGAAAAATTTGACATTTTTTGAAAAATTTGACTTTCTTTTGAAAAATTTGACTTTCTTTTGAAAAATTTGACGTATTTTTTTAAAAATTTTACATTTTTTTTGAAAAATTTTAGATATTTTTACAAAAGTTAAAAATTTGTATTAAAAATTCTTAAACTTTACTAAAAATCCTTTAATTTGATACCAAACACGACTATATTCGGATAAAAAATAAAAAAGTTACTTTAGTTTAAAAAAATCCAAAATGGCCGACTTCCGGTTGTCATTAAAACTAAAAATTTCTATAACTTTCTCATTTTTGATCACAGATATGTCGTGTTTGTACTCGAATGAAAGGAGATTAAATTTTCTAACTATTTACGATAACATTTTAAAGATGGCAGACTTCCGGTTGTTTAAAAAATTAAAAATTTCAATAACTTTCAATCTATTAAAGTTAGATAGGTCGTGTTTGTACTCGAATTAAAGCAAATTTAATTTCGTATTGATTTTTAATAAAAATTTTATTCTAAAATTATGTTTGACATTTCATTTTTTGAAATTTTTAACAATTTTTTTAAAATTTTTCATATTTTTGTATTTTCTTTAAAATTTCCCGAAGTTTTTGTTATTTGTTTGAAAACTTTAACTTTTTTTTTGAAAATCTTGACGTTATTTTTGAAAATTTGAATTGTTTTTGAAAATTTGAATTGTTTTTGAAAATTTTGAATTTTTTTTTTTTGAAAAATTTTACAATTTTTTTGAAAAATTTGACTTTTTCTTGAAAAATTTTACATAAATTTACAAAAGTTTCGTTTTAAAATTATTTTTTTAATTTTTATTTTTGAGAAATTAACTATTTTAGTGGTTTTAAATTTTCCGGAAGGTTGGCAACGCTGTCTGTATGAAAAGTTGATTTAAAGAAATGCAAATGAAAAGAAATTAATAAAATTTAATAGAGATTTTTTGAGTTTAACTTATTTTTAGCCAAGGAATTTGAGGTTCTACGTTGTACACGCATTTTGGAGACACCGATATAACAAAATTTAAATTATTATCATTTATTTTTATTATTAAAAAAATTTTAAATAAAATAAGAATAAAATACTTACTAAGGAACATAAAATAAAGCTCGTCTAATACATTCGATAGCTTGAAAAGCTTCCCCTTCCATCCTCCAATACATAGCGGCTAAATTATAATGAATCCAAGATGTGGAATTTTTCCTCAAAGCTAAAGCGATTTGTTCGGCAAATTGGACAGAAACCTCGGCGTCAGCTTCAGCAACAGGTATAGCAGGAATACTCAAATTTTTTCTATCCACCATGGGTTGTAAATGTTCGTAAGTAAACATACTATACCCGATATCACTATATTTCATGCATTCAGGTACGGAATCGATGATTTCTTCGTCAGCATCGTTATCTAATTCAATACTAAACCCTCGGTGACTTCCGTTAGTAAAAATGGTTGTGTATAAGTTAATTTCACTTAATAAAGTACCGGCTTTTAAACAATCGGGGTCTTGAGTGTAAACTCTGGTTTCAACGTCGGAAGCTCCTTCTAATCCGGCCCATTTCATATCAATAATTGTTTTTCGATTGACTAAATCTTTGTATAAAGTGTTTATGTCGTTTTTACGGGTTTCCTGGTCGATTAGGGCGAATAAATCGTAGGGTCTTCTTAGGTAAAAGGGCGATTCGACCTGATTAAAAGCGCGAGATGAATGTATAACCTATAATTTATAAGGGATGGCTTACCTTAGCTTGTATTCGACCATTTTCGGTGACTATCCAGTGGCTGAAAGATCTACACTCGTGTACGATTTGTAGGGCGATTAAGAGTAGTTTCCACAGTTTAATTTTCACCATATTTCATGTTTCGTCTCACGCATGTCAACAGTAAAATCTCTACTCTCGCAGCATGTGACAGCGTTGTCCTTCGGTTCTTAAAGCCGACCGATAGGGGATGAGAAGAGATAAAAATCTACAGGTTGTTGAAAAGTTTGGTTTCATTCAAGTTTCGGTCGGAAACTGTTGAGGAAGTTATAAAATCCGCTTTTGTGGTTATCGTATTTACTTGCTTATGTGTCAAAACTTTATCTTTTTGCTGAGTATACAAATTTTTATCATTTAATACTATATTATTTCTAACATAAAGCATCAAAAAAAGAAATAAAAATTATTATTTGATATGTTTTAAAGTTATTTATTTTAATAAAAAGTATATTTTGAAAGAAAATGATTTTTTTTATTGAGAGAAAATTAATTTTTAGATCTTTATTTGAAAATGTTTATGCAACCAATTTTACAATCGTTTTAAATAGGTTGCCTATATTATTTTTTTTTAATATTCTAATATAGTATTTAATATTATAAAATATTTTAATATTAATAAAATATTCTAAAAAAATATATATAAAAAAGTAAATTTTTAAAAATAATAAAATGTATATCTCTCATTAAACATTTTTTTAGAATATTTAGATAATCAGTAAAATAGAATTGACATTTTGACAAAAATTTACTCTAAAGTAAATATTTTTTTAAATTTTTTTGATAATAGAACAAATTACTATAATGTGATGAAAAGTAGATACTTTAATTTATCTCTTTCTAAATTTTCTTTCGTTAATTGTTATAAATAAAGTCTATGGAATTTTTTAAATTTGGTCAAAAGTTTGGGTTCGGTAAAAATTCTTCCGTTTCTTTGAGAATTTTTTTAATTTTTTTGATAATAGTTAGAACAAATCTGTATAATTTGATGAAAAGTAAACACTAATTTATCTCTCTCTAAATGTTCTTTCGTTAATTGTTATAAATAAAGTCTGTGGGATTTTTTAAATTTGTTCAAAAGTTTGGGTTCGGTAAAAATTTTTCATTTTCTTTGAGAATTTTTTTAATTTTTTTGATAATAGTTAGAACAAATCTGTATAATTTGATGAAAAGTAGACACTTTAATTTATCTCCCTCTAATTTTTTTTTTTTTTCGTTAATTGTTATAAATAAAGTTTGTGAGATTTTTTAAATTTGGTCAAAAGTTTGAGTTCGGTAAAAATTTTTCAGTTTCTTTGAGAATTTTTTTAATTTTTTTGGTAATAATTAGAAGAAATTTAACTTTTTTAATTCAAAATAGAATCTTTTAAGTTTCGTTTAGCGTAAAAATCATTTATTAATCTTTAAAAATAAAGTCTGGGCGATTTTTTAAAGTTGATCGATTTTTTTTAAAGGTTAGGTTAATTAACTGTAAAAAGTTTTTGTCAAATTTAAGAGTTTTTTTAATTTTTTTGGCAATAATTAGAAAAAATTTAACTTTTTTAATTTAAAATAGAACGTTTTAAGTTCAGTTTAACCTAACAACCATTTCTCAATCTCTAAAAATAAAGTCTGGACGATTTTTTAAGTTGATACAATTTTTTAAAAAGTTGGGTTAGTTAACTGTCAAAAATTTTTACCAATTTCAGGAATTTTTTAAATCTTTTTGGTAACAATTACAACAAATCTGATAAATTTTGTGAAAAGTAGACATCTCACTTTATCTCTCTGTACGATGTTTTTCATTAATTGTAATAAATAAAGTCTGTGGGATTTTTTTAATTTGGTCAAAAATTTGGGATCGGTCAAAATTTTTCTGTGTTTTTAAGAATTTTTCTAATCTTTTTGGTAAGAATTAGAACAAATTTGGCTTTTCTAATCTAAAATAGAATCTTTAAATTCAATTTGTCGTAAAAATCATTTCTCAATCTCTAAAAATAAAGCCTGGGCGATTTTTTAAAGTTGATCAATTCTTTCAAAAAGTTAGGTTAGTTAACTGTCAAAAAAATTTCCAACTTTACGAATTTTTTTAATTTTTTTGATAGCAATTATAAAAAATCTAATCCATTTAACTAAAAATAGACACTTTAGTTGATCTCTCAGGAAGATCTTTTTCGTTAATTCTTATAAATAAAATCGGTACGAATTTTTTAGTTTGGCCAAAAGTTTGGGTTCGGTCAAAACTTTGTAATGTCTTTGAAATTTTTTTAAATTTTTTTGGTAATAATTACAACAAATCTGATAAATTTAGTGAAAAGTAGACATCTCACTTTATCTCTTTGTACGATGTTTTTCATTAATTGGAATAAATAAAGTCTGTGGGATTTTTTAAATTTGGTCAAAAATTTGGGATCGGTCAAAATTTTTCTGTGTTTTTAAGAATTTTTTTAATCTTTTTGGTAAGAATTAGAACAAATTTGGCTTTTCTAATCTAAAATAGAATCTTTAAATTCAATTTGTCGTAAAAATCATTTCTCAATCTCTAAGAATAAAGCCTGGGCGATTTTTTAAAGTTGATCAATTCTTTCAAAAAGTTAGGTTAGTTAACTGTCAAAAAAATTTCCAACTTTACGAATTTTTTTAATTTTTTTGATAGCAATTATAAAAAATCTGATCCATTTAACTAAAAATAGACACTTTAGTTGATCTCTCAGGAAGATCTTTTTCGTTAATTCTTATAAATAAAATCGGTACGAATTTTTTAGTTTGGCCAAAAGTTTGGGTTCGGTCAAAACTTTTTAATGTCTTTGAAATTTTTTTTAATTTTTTTGGTAATAATTACAACAAATCTGATAAATTTAGTGAAAAGTAGACATCTCACTTTATCTCTCTGTACGATGTTTTTCATTAATTGGAATAAATAAAGTCTGTGCGATTTTTTAAATTTGGTCAAAAGTTTGGGTTCGGTCAAAATTTTTCTGTGCCTTTAAGAATTTTTTTTAATCTTTTTGGTAAGAATTAGAACAAATTTGGTTTTTCTAATCTAAAATAGAATCTTTTAAGTTCAATTTGTCGTAAAAATTATATCTCAATCTCTAAAAATAGAGTCTAGGCGATTTTTTAAAAAGGTTAGGTTAGTTAACTGTCAAAAATTTTTGCTAACTTTAAGAATTTTTTAAATTTTTTTGGTAAAAATTAGATCAAATTCGACTTTTTTAATCCAAAATAGAATCTCTTAACTTCAGTTTAATATAAGAATCATTTCTTAATCTCTAAAAGTAAAGTCTGGGCGATTTTTTAAAGTTGATCGATTTTTTTTTAAGTTAGGTTAGTTAACTGTCAAAAATGTTTACTAATTTTAAGAATTTTTTTAATTTTTTTGGTAACAATTAGAACTAATGTGGTTTTTTTAATCCAAAACAGCATCTTTTAAGTTTAGTTTAACATAAAAATCATTTCTTAATCTCTAAAAATAAAGTCTGGACAATTTTCTAAAGTTGATCCAATTTTTTAGGTTAATTAACTATCAAAAATTCTTGCTAACTTCAAGAATTTTTTTAAATTTTTTAGTAAAAAGTAGATCAAATCCGACTTTTCTAATCCAAAATAGAATCTTTCAAGATCAATTTGTCATAAAAATTATTTCTTAATCTCTAAAAATAAAGTCTGGGCGATTTTTTAAAGTTGATCATTTCTTTCAAAAAGTTAGGTTAGTTAACTGTCAAAAATTGTTGTCAACTTTAAGAATTTTTTTAAATTTTTTGACAATAATTAGAACAAATTTGACTTTTTGAATTAAAAATAGAATGTTTTATGTTCAATTTAGAATAAAAATCACTTCTTAATCTCTAAAAATAAAGGCGTGGGGATTTTTTAAAGTTGGTCGAATTTTTCAAAAAGTTAGGTTAGTTACCTCTCAAAAATTTTTACAAATATTGAAAATTTTTTTAATTTTTTTGGTAAAATTTAGAATAAATCGGTCTTTTTTAATTCAAAATATAATCTTTTGACTTCAATTTAGAATAAAAATCATTTCTTAATCTATAAAAATAAAGTCTGGGCGATTTTTTAAAGTTGGTCAATTTTTTTAAAGTTAGGTTAGTTAACTGTCAAAAATTGTTACTAACTTTAAGAATTTTTTTAATTTTTTTGGTAACAATTAAAACAAATTTGACTTTTTTAATGCAAAATAGAATCTTTTAAATTCAGTTCAACATAAAAATCATTTCTCAATCCCTAAAAATAAAGTCTAGGCGATTTTTTAAAGTTGATCAATTTTTTTTTAAGTTAGGTTAGTTTCTGTCAAAAGGTTTTGTCAACTTTAGGATTTTTTTTAATTTTTTTGGTAACAGTTACAACAAATCTGATTTATTTAATGAAAAATAGACATCTTGGTTTATTTCTATCTAAGATTTTTTTAGCTAATTCTTATAAATAAAGTCTGTGCGATTTTTTAAATTTGGTCAAAAGTTTGGGTTCGGTAAAATTTTTTTACCATCTTTAAAAATTTTTCTAATTTTTTTAATAAAACGTATAACAAATCTGATTTATTTACTGAAAAGTAGACATTTTAGTTTATTTATCTCTAAGATTTTTTTAGCTAATTCTTATAAATAAAGTCTGTGCGATTTTTTAAATTTGGTAAAAAGTTTGGGTTTGGTAAATTTTTTTTACCATCTTTAAAAATTTTTCTAATTTTTTTAATAAAACGTATAACAAATCTGATTTATTTACTGAAAAGTAGACTTCGTTTATTATCTCTTAATTAGTTTATTTATCTCTAAGATTTTTTTAGCTAATTGTTATATAAATAAAGTCTGTGCGATTTTTTAAATTTGGTCAAAAGCTTGGGTTTGGTAAATTTTTTTTACCATCTTTAAAAATTTTTCTAATTTTTTTAATAAAACGTATAACAAATCTGATTTATTTACTGAAAAGTAGACATTTTAGTTTATTTATCTCTAAGATTTTTTTAGCTAATTCTTATAAATAAAGTCTGTGCAATTTTTTAAATTGGTCAAAAGTTTGGGTTTGGTAAACTTCTTTTCCCATCTTTAAAAATTTTTCTAATTTTTTTAATAAAACGTATAACAAATCTGATTTATTTACTGAAAAGTAGACATTTTAGTTTATTTATCTCTAAGATTTTTTTAGCTAATTCTTATAAATAAGGTCTGTGCGATTTTTTAAATTTGGTAAAAAGTTTGGGTTTGGTAAATTTTTTTTACCATCTTTAAAAATTTTTCTAATTTTTTTAATAAAACGTATAACAAATCTGATTTATTTACTGAAAAGTAGACTTCGTTTATTATCTCTTAATTAGTTTATTTATCTCTAAGATTTTTTTAGCTAATTGTTATATAAATAAAGTCTGTGCGATTTTTTAAATTTGGTCAAAAGCTTGGGTTTGGTAAATTTTTTTTACCATCTTTAAAAATTTTTCTAATTTTTTTAATAAAACGTATAACAAATCTGATTTATTTACTGAAAAGTAGACATTTTAGTTTATTTATCTCTAAGATTTTTTTAGCTAATTCTTATAAATAAAGTCTGTGCAATTTTTTAAATTGGTCAAAAGTTTGGGTTTGGTAAACTTCTTTTCCCATCTTTAAAAATTTTTCTAATTTTTTTAATAAAACGTATAACAAATCTGATTTATTTACTGAAAAGTAGACATTTTAGTTTATTTATCTCTAAGATTCTTTTAGCTAATTCTTATAAATAAAGTCTGTGCGATTTTTTAAATTTGGTCAAAAGTTTGGGTTCGGTAAAATTTTTTTACCATCTTTAAAAATTTTTCTAATTTTTTTAATAAAACGTATAACAAATCTGATTTATTTACTGAAAAGTAGACATTTTAGTTTATTTATCTCTAAGATTTTTTTAGCTAATTCTTATAAATAAAGTCTGTGCGATTTTTTAAATTTGGTCAAAAGCTTGGATTTGGTAAATTTTTTTACCATCTTTAAAAATTTTTCTAATTTTTTTAATAAAACGTATAACAAATCTGATTTATTTACTGAAAAGTAGACATTTTAGTTTATTTATCTCTAAGATTTTTTTAGCTAATTGTTATAAATAAAGTCTGTGCGATTTTTTAAATTTGGTCAAAAGCTTGGGTTTGGTAAATTTTTTTTACTATCTTTAAAAATTTTTCTAATTTTTTTAATAAAACGTATAACAAATCTGATTTATTTACTGAAAAGTAGACATTTTACTTTATTTATCTCTAAGATTTTTTTAGCTAATTCTTATAAATAAAGTCTGTGCGATTTTTTAAATTTGGTCAAAAGTTTGGGTTCGGTAAAATTTTTTTACCATCTTTAAAAATTTTTCTAATTTTTTTAATAAAACGTATAACAAATCTGATTTATTTACTGAAAAGTAGACATTTTAGTTTATTTATCTCTAAGATTTTTTTAGCTAATTGTTATAAATAAAGTCTGTGCGATTTTTTAAAATTTGGTCAAAAGTTTGGGTTCGGTCAAAATTTTTCGATGTCTTTAAGAATTTTTTTAATCTTTTTTTGATAAAAATTATAACAAATTTGAATGTTCTAATCCAAAATAGAATCTTCTAAGTTTAATTTGTCGTAAGAATCATTTCCTAATCTTTAAAAATAAAGTCTGGGTGATTTTTTAAAAATGATCAAATTTTTTTAGGTTAGCTGTCAAAAAAATTTTAAAATCTCGTTTATTTGAATTAATTGGAATCATTAAATATCCATATAATTGAAAATCCGTATAAAATGAATTACTTATGGTTATAAAAGGGATAATATCGTTCACTTACTAATTAAAAAATACCATTAAATTACTCTAAAATTAGAAAATTAGCCTTATTTAGGAAATTTTTTAGTTTTAAAAAAATTCTACAAAAAAAATTATCCCTAAAACGTTTTTAATCATAAGAAGAAATTTTGAAACAATTAGAACTTCTCTCTTTTGTGTTTTAAAAGCCCTAATTGATCCAATCTTAAAGATAATGAACCCAATAATGAACCAATTATAAACGACAGATAAACTAAGGTCTACGTTCAATAATTGACCAATTTGTTTGATTGATCATTCTCCAGTTTAACAATAGTGTGTATTTTTGCATCACGATTTGCATCATTCAATCAAACGAGATTTAATCTTTGGTGTAATCTAACAAAAAAAACCTTGAATCATTCAAAACATCAAAAAATTTTAAACTGCAAATAATTTTTCACAATCATATTCCTACGGATCAAAGTTATATCATTTTATGGTCATAGTAAATTCCTTGACGACTATTTAAATCCTCATAAAACTAAATTATGTTAATTACATAAAAATTTATACTATGAAATTTATGGTGTATGTACTTTTATTAAACACGAGTGTACCTTGACCAAAAATATGATGATTTATCTCAACTTATCCGTATACAAGGTTAATAAATATTATTTATCGTTAAAGGACTTAATAAATATTATCACTTTTTTTCTTTAGATATCCATTAAAAAATTAAACAATTTAATACAAAGACATAGTCAATAAATGAAGTTAAAAAATCATTTTCGTCTATTTTTTTATCCTTGGTATATTTTAAAATAACATGCATTTAAAAAAACATCATAAATATTTACAATTCGGAACATCTTTAAAACATTTAAAATTATTTTTGAAGGTTTTTAGAAAGTAGTCCGACCAAACCTGTTAATGAATTATAAACTATAGATAAAAGTGCATTACTCAACAAAATTTAAGAAGATATAGGATTACATAAAAAGGATTAATTAAAGAACTAAATTTAATTTAATTCTTCGATAATAAGTAAAAAAATAAGTCATCCAATTTGTGGTTAGAAACACGTTTTGAAGATAATAAGACTGTTATCTATCAACATACATGTTATTAATTTCTTAAGTGACTTTCTAAAATCGCATTCCATATTTCTTTACACTTTGTTGATTTTGTATTTTTAAATGTTCTTGTTGTTGTTTTTCTTTAAAGATCGAGTTTTAATAATTCCTTTTAAATAAACATGAATTAAAATTAGACGGTGTACATTCCATGAAGTGGTTAAGCTGCTTTTTATAGAGAATTTTTCTTTATTTTGTTAGACAGTGTAATTTTAGAATTTTCCTTTTATAATAATTAAACTGTTTTTTATTCAAATTGGAAAGAAATTATAAATGGAAGGAATTTAATTCTTATGAATGACTACCTTTTTTGAAAATTTAATGTAAAATATTTTCCTGTTTTAATTTAAAAACTAATTTATTAAAAGAAATTTAAAAAAGAAAATAAAATATCTAATATAATACAATGTATATGCATTACAAACATTTGTAGATTTTGTAACAATTTTCATTGCAATTTAATTTATGCATTCGTTATGTAACTTCTCTAAAATGAGGTTTATGACCAAATTAAACAATACACACCTCTTAATACCTTCCTGATATGGGAAAATTTCACTATATCTACCATATACATTCTTACTTTTAATGTAGAAGCTTCTTATACGGATTAAAGAAAAATATCTAACGTGTATTATCTTTAAAAATATTTTTATTTATTGAATTAACATTGTTTTTCATCGCCTCTATACATATTTTTTCGTTAATTGTTATAAATAAAGTCTGTACGATTTTTTTAATTTGGTCAAAAAATTCGGTTAAAATTTTTCGGTTTCTTTGAGAATTTTTTTAAATTTTTTTGATAAAACTTCGAACAAATTTGTTTAATTTAATGAAAAGTAGACACTTTAATTTATCTCCTTTTAAATTTTTTTACGTTAATTTTTATAAATAAAGTCCGTGGGATTTTTTAAAATTTGGTTAAAAGTTTGGGTACGGTTAAAATTTTTCGATATCTTTAGGAATTTTTTTAATTTTCTTGGTGAGAATTAGAAGAAATGTGGCTTTTCTAATCCAAAATGGAATCTTTTAGCTTCAATTTAAAATGAAAATTATTTCTCAATCTCTAAAAATAAAGTCTAGGCGATTTTTTAAAGTTGATCAATTCTTTCAAAAAGTTAGGTTAGTTAACTGTCAAAAAATTTTTCCAAGTTTAAAATTTTTTTAATTTTTTTGGTAACAATTACAACAAATCTGGCTAATTTAGAAAAAAGTAGATATCTCAGTTTATCTTTCTGCAAGATCTTTTTCATTAATTATTGTAAATAAAGTCTGTGCGATTTTTTAAATTTGGTCAAAAGTTTGGGTACGGTTAAATTTTTTTTTCATTGTCTTTGAAATTTTTTTTTAATTTTTTTGGTGATAGTTACAACAAATCTAATTAATCTATTGAAGATTTTTTAAATTTGGTCAAAAGTTTGGGTTCGGTCAAAATTTTTCGGTTTCTTTGAAAATTTTTTAAAATTTTTTGGTAACACTTAGAACAAATCTGTTTAATTTAGTGAAAAGTAGACACTTTAATTTATCTCCCTTTAAATTTTTTTTCGTTAATTGTTAGAAATAAAGTCTGTGGGATTTTTTAAGTTTAGTCAAAAGTTTTGGTTCGGTAAAAAATTTTTCGGTGTCTTTAGGAATTTTTTTAATTTTTTTAGTAAGAATTACAACAAATGTGGCTTTTTTAATCCAAAGTAGAATCTTTTAAGCTCAATTTGTCCTAAAAATCATTTCTTAATCTATAAAAATAAAGTCTGGGCGATTTTTTAAAGTTGATCAATTCTTTCAAAAAGTTAGGTTAGTTAACTGTCAAAAAAATGTTCCAAGTTTAAATTTTTTTTAATTTTTTTGGTAACAATTACAACAAATTTGATTAATTTAGAGAAAAGTAGGGATCTCAGTCTATCTCTCTGTAACATCTTTTCCATTAATTAATACAAATAAAGTCTGTACGATTTTTTAAATTCGGTCAAAAGTTTTGGTTCGATAAAAATTTTTCGCTATCTTTAAAAAATTTTTTAATTTTTTTGTTGATAGTTACAACAAATCTAATTAATTTATTGAAGAATAGATGTTTTAGTTTATACCTCTATATATTCTTTTCTTTATCAATTTTTGTAAATAAGGTCTGTGTGAGTTTTTAAATTTGGTCAAAAGTTTTGGTTCGGTAAAAATTTTTCGCTATCTTTAAAAATTTTTTTAATTTTTTTGTTGATAGTTACAACAAATCTAATTAATTTATTGAAGAATAGATGTTTTAGTTTATACCTCTATATATTCTTTTTTTTATCAATTTTTGTAAATAAGGTCTGTGCGAGTTTTTAAATTTGGTCAAAAGTTTGGGTTCGGTTAAAATTTTTCTCATTGTCTTTGAAAATTTTTTTAATTTTTTTGATGATAGTTACAACAAATCTAATTAATCTATTGAAGAATAGATGTTTTAGTTTATACCCCTATAAATTCTCTTTTGTCAATTTTTGTAAATAAAGTCTGTACGATTTTTTAAATTTGGTCAAAAGTTTGGGTTCGGTCAAAATTTATCGGTGTCTTTAAGAATTTTTTTAATTTTTTTGGTAAGAATTAGAAGAAATGTGGCTTTTCCAATCCAAAATAGAATCTTTTAGTTTCAATTTAAAATAAGAATTATTTCTCAATCTCTAAAAATAAAGTCTGGGCGATTTTTTAAAGTTGGTCAGTTTTTTAAAAAAGGTAGGTTAGTTAACTGTCAAAAAATTTTTACAAACTTTAAATTTTTTTCTAAGTTTTTTGGTAAAAATTAGAACAAATTTGACTTTTTTAATCCAAAATAAAATCCTTTAACTTCAGTTTAACATAAGAATCATTTCTTAATCTCTAAAAATAAAGTCTGGGTGATTTTTGAAAGTTTTCGATTTTTTTAAAAGGTTAGGTTAGTTAACTGTCAAAAATTTGTACCGACTTTAAAACTTTTTTTAAGTTTTTTGGTAAAAATTAGAACAAATTCGACTTTTCTAATCCAAAATAGAATCTTTTAAGTTCAATTTAACATAAGAATTATTTCTTAATCTCTAAAAATAAAGTCTGGGCGATTTTTTAAAGTTGGTCAATTTTTTAAAAAAGGTAGGTTAGTTAACTGTCACAAAAATTTTACAAACTTTAAAACTTTTTTTAAGCTTTTTGATAAAAATTAGAACAAATTCGACTTTTTTAATCCAAAATAGACTCTTAAATGTTCAATTTAACATAAGAACCACTTCTTAATCTCTAAAAATAAAGTCTGGGCGACTTTTTAAAGTTGGTCTATTTTTAAAAAAGGTAGGTTAGTTAACTGTCAAAAAAATTTTACAAATTTTAAAAATTTTTTTTAATTTTTTGGTAAAAATTAGAATAAATTCGACTTTTCTAATCCAAAATAGAATCTTTTAAGTTTAATTTAACATAAGAATCATTTCTTAATCTCTAAAAATAAAGTCTGGACAATTTTCTAAAGTTGATCTAATTTTTTAGGTTAACTAACTGTCAAAAATGTTTGCTAACTTTAAGAATTTTTTTAATTTTTTTGGCAAAAATTAGAACAAATTGGACTTTTCTAATCCAAAATAGAATCTTTTAAGTTTAATTTAACATAAGAATCATTTCTTAATCTCTAAAAATAAAGTCTGGACAATTTTCTAAAGTTGATCTAATTTTTTAGGTTAACTAACTGTCAAAAATTTTTGCTAACTTTAAGAATTTTTTTAATTTTTTTGGTAAAAATTAGAACAAATTGGACTTTTCTAATCCAAAATAGAATCTTTTAAGTTCAGTTTAACATAAGAATCATTTCTTAATCTCTAAAAATAAAGTCTGGGCGATTTTTTAAAGTTGGTCAGTTTTTTAAAAAAGGTAGGTTAGTTAACTGTCAAAAAATTTTTACAAACTTAAACTTTTTTTTTATGTTTTTTGGTAAAAATTAGAACAAATTCGACTTTTCTAATCCAAAATAGAATCTTCTAAGTTCAATTTAACATAAGAATTATTTCTTAATCTCTAAAAATAAAGTCTGGGCGATTTCTTTAAGTTGGTCAATTATTTAAAAAAGGTAGGTTAGTTAACTGTCAAAAAATTTTTACAAACTTTAAAACTTTTTTTAAGTTTTTTGGTAAAAATTAGAATAAATTCGACTTTTCTAATCCAAAATAGAATCTTCAAAGATTCTATTGTTGATTCTTATGTTATCAGTTTAACATAAGAATCATTTCTTAATCTCTAAAAATAAAGTCTGGGCGATTTTTTAAAGTTGGTCAGTTTTTAAAAAAAGGTAGGTTAGTTAACTGTCAAGAAATTTTTACAAACTTTAAATTTTTTTCTAAGTTTTTTTGGTAAAAATTAAAACAAATTCGACTTTTCTAATCCAAAATAGAATCTTTTAAGTTCAATTTAACATAAGAATCATTTCTTAATCTCTAAAAATAAAGTCTGGGTGATTTTTTAAAGTTTTCGATTTTTTAAAAAAGTTAGGTTAGTTATCTGTCAGAAATTTTTACAAATTTAAAAAATTTTTTTTAATTTTTTGGTAAAAATTAGAACAAATTCGACTTTTCTAATCCAAAATAGAATCTTTTAAGTTCAGTTTAATATAAGAATCATTTCTTAATCTCTAAAAATAAAGTCTGGGCGATTTTTTAAAGTTGGTCAGTTTTTTAAAAAAGGTAGGTTAGTTAACTGTCAAAAAATTTTTACAAATTTTAAAAATTCTTTTAAATTTTTTGGTAAAAATTAGAACAAATTCGACTTTTCTAATCCAAAATAGAATCTTTTAAGTTCAGTTTAACATAAGAATCACTTCTTAATCTCTAAAAATAAAGTCTGGGCGATTTTTCAAAGTTGATCAATTTTTTTAAGTAAGGTTAGTTCACTGTCAAAAATTTTTTCCAATTTTAAAATTTTTTTGGTAACAATTAGAACAAATTTGACTTTTTTAGTCCAAAATAGAATCTTTCAAGTTCAATTTAACATAAGAATCGTTTCTTAATCTCTAAAAATAAAGCCTGGGCGATTTTTTAAAGTTGATCAATTTCTTTTTAAGTTAGGTTAGTTAACTCTCAAAAAATTTTGTCAACTTTAAAAAATTTTCTTTAATTTTTTTGATAACAATTACAACAAATCTAATTAATTTAATAAAAAATAGACATTTTAATTTATCTTTTTATAAAATTTCTTTTCTTAATTTTTATAAATAAAGTCTGTACGATTTTTTTTAACTTTACTAACACATGGTAAAATTTTACTATATAAAAACTCAAAATAAAAACATCATATCGACCTATGCAACGAAAATTATCGTAAGTCAAAAATGGTGATTTTAAAAAATTTGAAAATAAAACAGAATTAATTGCTATTCTTCTATGGTGAATCCTTTCGGAATCCTCTATAAGATATCTATAGCAACCAAGTAGGAAATTTTTACCTAAAAAATTTTATTTCTTAAAATGCAATCGGTTCAAAACCTTTAAACACTTATATCTGACTCAGTTCTATCAAAAATGACTTACAATAGTTTTCGTTGCATAGGTCGATATACGAATTACATAAAATATCCATCATATATTACCTTTTCTAATATATTTATTTATTGAATTAACACCGATTAAAGTTTAAACCGAAAAAAAATTAACCGGATATTTTAAGAAATACGATTAATAAAACTACATGTGCGTCAATGTTAAACCTTCCCATCGACGGTGATGTTTTTCAACATAGAATAAACGAGACAAATCCAAAACAAATCAACTTTGTTTTTTTCTGTTTTTTAAGATCAATTAATTCGCTTCAATTACATATTTAAATTCTACAATGAGAAAAAAAAATAATAATAACTGGCTTGAAACCGATTGAACTTTGTTGATGGCGATGAAACGGCTGTCGCGAACCGTTAATGATTTCTGATCGGTAGAAAAGACCCTCGGAAACTCACTATCGCGCAGTCTTTCATCAGATTCGCGATGACGACGATACCAGCTCAAAGTGAACCGGTCGACATACGATTCGAAGAGTTAAGTTACGTTGTGAGCAATGGAAAATTAGGTAAGTTGGTTTTTTTTAGTTTTATTGTTTGATTTTCGTACGTACATTTGAATTCAAAGGAGGTCGACACCTGAATTAGAAAGTCAAATTTGCTTTTGAAATCGAAATCTAAGAGGAATTCGTTGGGTAATGATTTATTTTTTAAATGTTTTAGTTTTTAGTTACTTACTTTAGTTACTTACTCCTTTATAAGGAGTAAGTTTATTAAGTATAAAGAAGTAAATTTATTTTGTGGGATAACAATTTTAATTAACTAATTGTAAGTTTATATTCAATATATTTTCATTAACATCAAGAAAAAAATCTAATTTGGAAGAAAAGTTGTTTAAATTGGTCGTTAAGAGTTGTTTATGGTGCCTAATTTCTTTATTCGATCAGTTTAATTAAAACTGTTTTTATGGTTAATGATTGATTTTGTGAGTCATTAATTTGGGAGTTTGGTGAAAAATTTTTTGCTAAATTTAAGAATTTTTTTAAATTTTTTGGTATAAATTAGAACTAATTTGGCTTTTTTAATCCAAAATAGAAGCTTTTGTCATCAATTTGTTGTAAAAATCATTTCTTAATCTCTACAAATAAAGTCTGGACGATTTTTTAAAGTTGACCAACTTTTCTTTAAGTTAGGTTAGTTAACTGCCAAAAATGTTTACTAACTTTAATTTTTTTTTTAATTTTTTTGGAAAAAAATAGAACAAATTTGACTTATTTGATCCAAAATAGAAGCTTTTGTCTTCAATTTGTCGTAAAAATCATATCTTAATCTTTAAAAATAAAGACTAGGCGATTTTTTAAAGTTGATCAATTTTTTAAAAAAGTTAGGTTAGTTAACTGTCAAAAATTTTGGCCAACTTTAAGAATTTTTTTAATTTTTTTGGTAATAATTAGAACAAATTTGACTTTTTGAATTAAAAATAGAATGTTTTCAGTTCAATTTAGAATAAAAATCACTTCTTAATCTCTAAAAATAAAGTCGTGGGGATTTTTTAAAGTTGGTCGAATTTTTCGAAAAGTTAGGTTAGTTACCTCTCAAAAATTTTTACAAACTTTGAAAATTTTTTTAATTTTTTTGGTAAAATTTAGAATAAATCGGTCTTTTTTAATTCAAAATATAATCTTTTGACTTCAATTTAAAAAGAAAAATCATTTCTTAATCTCTAAAAATAAAGTCTGGGCGATTTTTTAAAGTTGGTCAATTTTTTTTTAAAAGTTAGGTTAGTTAACTGTCAAAAATTTTTATCAACTTTAAGAATTTTTTAAATTTTTTTGGTAAAAATTAGAACAAATTTGGCCTTTTTAATTCAAAATAGAATCTTTTAGGTTTAATTTGTCGTAAAAATCATTTCTCAGTCTTTAAAAATAAAGTTTGGACGATTTTTTAAAGTTGATCAATTTTTTTAAAAAGTTAGGTTAGTCAACTGTCAAAAATTTTGGCCAAATTTAAGAATTTTTTTTGATTTTTTTGGTAATAATTAGAACAAATTTGACTTTTTGAATTAAAAATAGAATGTTTTAAGTTCAATTTAGAATAAAAATCACTTCTTAATCTCTAAAAATAAAGGCGTGGGGATTTTTTAAAGTTGGTCGAATTTTTCAAAAAGTTACGTTAGTTACCTCTCAAAAATTTTTACAAACTTGGAAATTTTTTTTAATTTTTTTGGTAAAATTTAGAATAAATCGGTCTTTTTTAATTTAAAATATAATCTTTTGACTTCAATTTAGAATAAAAATCATTTCTTAATCTCTAAAAATAAAGTCTGGGCGATTTTTTAAAGTTGATCAATTTTTTTAAAAAGTTAGGTTAGTTAACTGTCAAAAATATTTACTAACTTTAAGAATTTTTTTAATTTTTTTAGTAAAAATTAGAACAAATTTGGCCTTTTTAATTCAAAATAGAATCTTTTAGGTTTAATTTGTCGTAAAAATTATTTCTCAACCTTTAAAAATAAAGTCTGGACGATTTTTTAAAGTTGATGAAATTTTTTAGAAAAATTAGGTTATCTAACTGTCAAAGATTTTGGCCCACTTCAGGATTTTTTTAAATTTTTTTGGTTATAATTACAACAAATCTGGTTAATTTAGAGAAAAGTAGATATTTCGATTTATCTCTCTTTAAGATCTTTTTCATTAATTATTATAAATAAAGTCTATACGATTGTTTTTAATTTGGTCAAAAATTTGGGTTCGGTCAAATTTTTTCGCTATCTTTGAAAATTTTTTTAAATTTTTTGGTAAGAATTAGAACAAATCTGACTTTTCTAATCTAAAATACAATCTTTTATGTTTAATTTGCCGTAAAAATCATTTCTCAATCCCTAAAAATAAAGTCTGAACGATTTTTTAAAATTGATCAATGCTTCTAAAAAGTTAGGTTAGTTAACTGTCAAAAAATTTTTAACAAGTTTAAAATTTTTTTAATTTTTTGGTAATAATTAGAATAAATTTGATTTTTTTTTAATGCAAAATAGAATCTTTTAAGTTCAGTTTAATATAAGAATCATTTCTCAATTTCTAAAAATAAAGTTTGGGCGACGAGTTAGGAAAAAATATTTCAAATTTGGCTCCATCTAACTCAAAAAATAAGCAAGTTAGGAAAAAATATTTCAAATAAAAATTATTCGGAATTTTACTGCAAACATCTTTTATTATAAACATTTTTTCTCATTTTCGATATTAATGGAGCTATAACCCAAAAATTAGAATAACCTCAAAATATCATATTTCAAATTTGGCTCCATCTAACTCAAAAACTAAGCGAGTTAAGAAAAAAATTTTCAAATAAAAATTATTCAGATTTTAACTGCGAACATCTTTTATTATAAACATTTTTTCTTGTTTTCGATATTAATGGAGCTATAACCCAAAAATTAGAATAACCTCAAAATACCATATTTCAAATTTGGCTCCATCTATCTGAAAAACTAAGCAAGTTAGGAAAAAATTTTTCAAATAAAAGTTATTTAGATTTTAACTGCGAACATCTTTTATTTTAAACATTTTTCTCTATTTTCGATATTAATGGAGCTATAACCCAAAAATTAGAATAATCTCAAAATACCATATTTAAAATTTGGCTCCATCTATCTGAAAAACTAAGTGAGTTACGAAAAAAATTTTCAAATAAAAGTTATTTAGATTTTAACTGCGAACATCTTTTATTATAAACATTTTTCTTTATTTTCGATATTAATGGAGCTATAACCCAAAGATTAAAATAACCTCAAAATACCATATTTCAAATTTGGCTCCATCTATCTGAAAAACTAAGCGAGTTACGAAAAAATTTTTCAAATAAAAGTTATTTAGATTTTAACTGCGAACATCTTTTATTATAAACATTTTTTCTTATTTTTCAACTTTAGGAATTTTTTTAATTTTTTTGGTAACAATTACAATAAATTTGGTTAATTTAGTGTAAAATAGATATTTCGATTTATCTCTCTGTAAGATCTTCTTCATTAATTATTATAAATAAAGTCTATACGATTTTTTTAAATTTGGTCAAAAATTTGGGTTCGATCAAAATTTTTCGCTATCTTTGACAATTTTTTTAAATTTTTTGGTAAGAATTAGAATAAATCTGACTTATTTGGTCCAAAATAGAAGCTTTTAAGTTTAATTTGTAGTAAAAATCATTTCTCAGTCTTTAAAAATAAAGTCTGGGCGATTTTTTAAAGTTGATCGATTTTTCTAAAAAATTAGGTTAGTTAACTGTCAAAAAAATTTTCTAACTTCAAGAATTTTTTTAATTTTTTTAGTAATAATTAAAACAAATCTGACTTATTTGGTCCAAAACAGAAGCTTTTAGGTATAATTTGTCGTAAAAATCATATCTTAATCTTTAAAAATAAAGTTTGGACGATTTTTTAAAGTTGGTCGATTTTTTAGAAGGTTAGGTTAGTTAACTGTCAAAATTTTTTACTAACTTCAAGATTTTTTTTAATTTTTTGGGTAATAATTAGAACAAATTTGACCTTTTTAATTCAAAATAGAATCTTTTAGGTTTAATTTCTCCTAAAAATCATTTCTCAATCTTTAAAAATAAAGTCTGGGCGATTTTTTTAAGTTGATGTTTTTTAGAAAAGTTAGGTTATCTAACTGTCAAAGATTTTTGCTCACTTCAGGATTTTTTTTAATTTTCTTGGTTATAATTACAACAAATCTGGTAAATTTACCAAAAAGTAGATATCTCGGTATATCTTTTTGTAAGATTTTTTTCATTAATTACTATAAATAAAGTCTGTACGATTTTTTAAAATTTAGTTTAAAGTTTGGATTCGGTCAAATTTTTTCGCTATCTTTGAGAATTTTTTTAAATTTTTTGGTAAGAATTAGAACAAATTTTACTTATTTGGTCCAAAATAGAAGCTTTTAAGTTTAATTTGTAGTAAAAATCATGTCTCAATCTTTAAAAATAAAGTCTGGGCGATTTTTTAAAGTTGACCAATTTTTTAAAAAGTTAGGTTAGTTAACTGTCAAGAATTTTTACTAACTTTAAGAATTTTTTTAATTTTTTTGGTAATAATTAGAACAAATTTGACTTATTTGGTCCAAAATAGAAGGTTTTAAGTTTAAATTGTAGTAAAAATCATTTCTCAATCTTTAAAAATAAAGCTTGGGCGATTTTTTTAAGTTGATGATGTTTTTTAGAAAAGTTAGATTATCTAACTGTCAAAGATTTTTGCTCACTTCAGGATTTTTTTTTAATTTTTTTGGTTATAATTACAACAAATCGGCTTAATTTAGAAAAAAGTGGATATCTCAGTTTATCTCTGCATGAGATCTTTTTCATTAATTATTGTAAATAAAGTCTATACGATTTTTTTAATTTCGTGAAAAGTTTGGGTTCGGCCAAAATTTTTCCCTATCTTTGAGAATTTTTTTAAATTTTTTGGTAATAATTAGAACAAATTTGGTCTTTTTAATTCAAAATAGAATCTTTTAGGTTTAAGTTGTCGTAAAAATCATTTCTCAATCTTTAAAAATAAAGTCTGGACGATTTTTTAAAAAAGTTAGGTTAGTTAACTGTCAAAAAATTTTTACCAAGTTTAAATTTTTTTAAATTTTTTTGGTAATGATTAGAATACATTTGACTTTTTTAATGCAAAATAGAATCTTTTAAGTTTAGTTTAATATAAGAATCATTTCTTAATTTCTAAAAATAAAGTCTGGGTGACGAGTTAGGAAAAAATACCATATTTCAAATTTGGCTCCATCTATCTCAAAAAATAAGCAGGTTAGAAAAAAATATTTCAAATAAAAATTATTCGGAATTTAACTGCAAACATCTTCTATTATAAACATTTTTCTTTATTTTCGATATTAATGGAACTATGACCCAAAAATTAGAATAACCTCAAAATACCATATTTCAAATTTGGCTCCATCTATCTGAAAAACTAAGCAAATTACGAAAAAAAATTTCAAATAAAAGTTATTTAGATTTTAACTGCGAACATCTTTTATTATAAGCATTTTTTTCTTATTTTCGATATTAATGGAGCTGTAACCCAAAAATTAGAATAACCTCAAAATACCATATTTCAAATTTGGCTCCATCTATCTGAAAAACTAAGCGAAATACGAAAAAATTTTTCAAATAAAAGTTATTTAAATTTTAACTGCGAACATCTTTTATTATAAATATTTTTCTTTATTTTCGATATTAATGGAGGTATAACCTAAAAATTAAAATAACCTCAAAATACCATATTTCAAATTTGGCTCCATCTAACTCAAAAACTAAGCGAGTTAAGAAAAAAATGTTCAAATAAAAATTATTCGGAATTTAACTGCAAACATCTTTTATTATAAACATTTTTCTTTATTTTGGATATTAATGGAGGTATAAGCCAAGAATTAGAATAACCTCAAAATACCATATTTCAAATTTGGCTCCATCTATCTGAAAAACTAAGCGAATTACGAAAAAAATTTTCAAATAAAAGTTATTTAGATTTTAACTGCGAACATCTTTTATTATAAACATTTTTTCTTATTTTCGATATTAACGGACCTATAACCCAAAAACTGGAACAACCACAAAATGTCATATTTCAATTTTAAGATATGAATTAATCGATTGAATAATTTGAAAGATTGTTTATATTTTTTTCAAACTGTAACAATAGTTCATAAATAAAACCCAAAACAAACCATAAGTTAGGTTTAAGTAACGTTTTATAACCATTTGTACTTCAGTTTCCGATTTTTAAACAACTCTTAAAGCACTCAAATGACTTTTACAAAAACTTTAATCTTTTTCTCGTAGAATCTTTTAAGTTCAGTTTAATATAAGAATCATTTTTCAATTTCTAAAAATAAAGTCTGGGCGATTTTCTAAAGTTGAAAAAATTTTTTAGAAAAGTTGGGTTAGTTAACTGTCAAAAAATTTTACCAACTTCAGGAATTTTTTTAATTTTGTTGGTAATAATTAGAACAAATTTGACTTTTCGAATTAAATATAGAATGTTTTATGTTCAATTTAGAATAAAAATCACTTCTTAATCTCTAAAAATAAAGGCGTGGGGATTTTTTAAAGTTGGTCGAATTTTTCAAAAAGTTACGTTAGTTACCTCTCAAAAATTTTTACAAACTTTGAAAATTTTTTAAATTTTTTTGGTAAAATTTAGAATAAATCGGTCTTTTTTAATTCAAAATATAATCTTTTGACTTCAATTTAGAATAGAAATCATTTCTTAATCTCTAAAAATAAAGTCTGGGCGATTTTTTAAAGTTGGTCGATTTTTTTTAAAGTTAGGTTAGTTAACTGTCAAAAATTTTTACTAACTTTATGAATTTTTTTAATTTTTTTGGTAATAATTAGAACAAATTTGGCTTTTTTAATTGAAAATAGAATCTTTTAGTTTTAATTTGTAGTAAAAATAATTTCTCAATCTTTGAAAATAAAATCTGGGCGATTTTTTTAAGTTGGTCAATTTTTTTTTAAAGTTAGGTTAGTTAACTGTCAAAATTTTTATCAACTTTAAGAATTTTTTTAATTTTTTTGGTAATAATTAGATTAAATTTGGCTTTTTTATTTCAAAATAGAATCTACTCAGTTTGGTTTAACGCAAGAATCATTTCTTAATCTTTAAAAATAAAGTCTGGGCGATTGTTTTAAGTTGAAAAAATTTTTTAAAAAGTTAGGTTAGTTAACTGTCAAAAATTTTTACCAACTTCAGAAATTTTTTAAATTTCTTTGGTAATAATTCCAACAAATCTGTTAAATTTACCAAAAAGTAGATATCTCAGTATATCTTTTTGTAAATTTTTTTTCATTAATAAATAAAGTCTGTACGATTTTTCTTAAATTGGTTAAAAGTTTGGGTTTGGTCAAAATTTTTTGCTATTTTTGAGAATTTTTTTAAATTTTTTGGTAAGAATTAGAACAAATCCGACTTATTTGGTCCAAAATAGAAGCTTTTAAGTTTAATTTGTTGTAAAAATTATTTCCAAATATTTAAAAATAAAGTCTGGACGATTTTTTAAAGTTGATCAATTTTTTTTAAAAGTTAGGTTAGTTAACTGTCAAAAATTTTTACTAACTTTATGAATTTTTTTAATTTTTTTGGTAATAATTAGAACAAATTTGGCTTTTTTAATTGAAAATAGAATCTTTTAGTTTTAATTTGTAGTAAAAATCATTTCTCAATCTTTAAAAATAAAGTCTGGGCGATTTTTTTAAACTGATGAAGTTTTTTAAAAAAGTTAGGTTAGTTAACTGTCAAAAATTTTTACTAACTTCAAGAATTTTTAAAATTTTTTGGTAAGAATTAGAACAAATTTGACTATTCTAATCCAAAATACAATCTTTTATGTTTAATTTGTCGTAAAAATTATTTCTCAATCTTTAAAAATAAAGTCTGGGCGATTTTTTAAAGTTGATTAAATTTTTTAGAAAACTTAGGTTATCTAACTGTCAAAGATTTTTGCCCACTTCAGGATTTTTTTAAATTTTTTTGGTTATAATTACAACAAATCTGGTTAATTTAGTGAAAAATAGACACTTTAGTTTATATCTTTGTGAATTCTTTTTTGTCAGTTGTTATAAATAAAGTCTGCACATTTTTTAAAAATTTGATAAAAAGTTGGGGTTTGATCAAAATTTTTTGCTATTTTTGAGAATTTTTTTAAATTTTTTGGTAAGAATTAGAACAAATCTGACTTATTTGATTCAAAATAGAATCTTTTAAGTTTAATTTGTAGTAAAAATCATATCTTAATCTTTAAAAATAAAGTCTGGGCGATTTTCTAAAGTTGACCAATTTTTTTAAAAAGTTAGGTTAGTTAACTGTCAAAAAATTTTGCCAACTTTAAAAATTTTTTTAATTTTTTTGGTATGAATTAGAACAAATTTGACTTTACTAATCCAAAATAGAATCTTTTTAGTTTAATTTGTCATAAAAATCGTTTCTCAATCTTTAAAAATAAAGTCTGGGCGATTTTTTAAAGTTGATGATGTTTTTTAGAAAAGTTAGGTTATCTAACTGTCAAAGATTTTTGCCCACTTCAGGATTTTTTTAAATTTTTTTGGTTATAATTACAACAAATCTGGTCAATTTAGAGAAAAGTAGATATCTCAGTTTATCCCTGTTTAAGATCTTTTTCATTAATTATTATAAATAAAGTCTGTATGATTTCTTAAATTTAGTCAAAAGTTTGGGTTTGGTGAAAATTTTTCGCCTATCTTTGAGAATTTTTTTAAATTTTTTGGTTAAAATTAGAACATATTTGACTATTCTAATCCAAAATACAATGTTTTAAGTTCAATTTAAGATAAGAATTATTTCTTAATCTTTAAAAACAAGTTCTGTACGATTTTTCTTTAATGATCAAATTTTTTAGGTTAGTTAACTGTCAAAAATTTTTGCCAACTTTAAAAATTTTTTTAATTTTTTTGGTAAGAATTAGAACAAATTTGACTTTTCTAATCCAAAATAGAATCTTTTAGGTTTCATTCAAAATAAAAATCACGTTTTAATCTTTAAAAATAAACCCTGTACGATTTTTTAAAAATAATGAAATTTTTTAGGTTAGCTAACCATCAAAAATTTTTGCCAACATTAAAAATTTTTTTTACTTTTTTTGGTAAAAATTTCAACAATTATAACTTTTCTAATCCAAAATAGAATCTTTTAAATTTAATTTAAAATAAAAATCATTCCTTAATCTCCAAAAATAAACTCTGTATGATTTTTTAAAATTTTATTTTTAAAAAAGCAAAATTTAAAGTTAATTTAGAACTTATTCACAGTTTAGAAAAAATATTGATGAGGTCAGTTTAATTAAAATTGTTCTCGCGATTAATAAATAATTTCATGAATAATCAAAGAATAATCAAAGAACATTATTAACACAACACAAAGAACGTTTATAACTCATAAACCTCCTCACGCTTTCAGTTGATTACTTTTTCAAAACACGTGTTGATAATTATGATTGATTGTTTGTAGGTACAAAAGAAATAATCAAATCCCACACTGGAACTTTTTATTCGGGCAATTTAACCGGCATTTTGGGAAGTAGCGGAGCTGGAAAAACAAGTCTTTTAAACATATTAGCAGGATATGTGTAAATAAACAATTTAACTTTATTTTTCAAATTTAATTTAATTTTTGCTAACTATTTATTTTAATATAATGAAATATTTATTTTAGTAATCATGGAGTTATGGGAAAAATTTACGTAAACAACCGACCGAGAGATATAAAAAGTTTTAAGAAAATCTCAACGTTTATTATGCAAGAAGACCTCCTTCAATCGTTTTTAACGGTTAAGGAATATATGATGTGTGCTATTAATTTAAAAATGAGTCCGTCGTTGGGTAAATCTCAAAAAGAATCTATCGTAGGTTCGTTTGGATTTTCATTTTAGCTATTTTTGATGTGGTGTTAATTTGTTTGTAGGTTGAAAAAGTGGCGGAAACGCTTGGACTTTCTAGGTGTTTGGATACTAGGTCGGAACACCTCTCAGGAGGTCAGAGGAAACGGTTAGCAATTGCGGTGGAGCTCGTTAATGATCCTCCTATCATATTTCTAGACGAACCTACTACGTGAGTTAATTTCTTATTGAATACACGTCCTAGAATAGATCTTGTGAAATTGGTAGTTTATTCAAGTTTTTTTCTTATGTAATATCTTAAAAAAGGAAAATGAAGTTAAAAAGTTTTAATATTACAGAGAAAAGATAAAGAAGCTAGAATGATGATAGCTCATTATCTTTTATTTGATAGTAAAATGGAATAAATCATCGACTCATAAGTCCAATAAATTCAAACAACGCGTTATTAAATTTTTCGCTCTAATAATAAAAGGAATAAAGAGAAAAATAAGTGGCGATTTCATTGAAGTAAAATTGCGAAAGCTACTTAGAATCTCGTGGTTTGGACTACAAAGAGTGCGAAAGTAGATAGATGGATTTGAATTGCTTAGTTTCTCTTTCTTGCGCAAATCAAAAACCAATTGTTTTCGTTTTAAATAAAATTTTAGACTTTCTTTTCTTAATTACATAGTAATGTATGAACTTGAAATTTTAAGTTTGGTTTTTCTAATAATAAGTTTTTACTTAACTTAAAGTTTTTATTTAACTTCCATGAAAATCAAATTCTTAATATTTTTTCAAGTCTAGTTTGATGTTTTTAGATTAGTTGAAAATTGATATGTAGAAGATATATAGGTATATAGAGGTTTAAAAAAAAATGTTTTCTCAAAATTTTTATAAACTAACCTATGGTTTTTTATATGTTATTTCAAAGTAGACATTCTAACTTATAATTGCCCAAAAAATCCGTTCTTAATTTCTAGAAGTATCGCTCAGGCGATTTTCTAAAGTTCAACTTTGACGTTTCTAGGTTAGATAAAAATGTAAAGGTTTAGAAAAAAATTCTTTTCTTAAAATTTTTATAAACTAACCTATGGTTTTTTATATGTTGATAAAAAGTAGACATTCTAGCTTATAATTTCCCAGAAAATCTTTTCTTAATCTTAAGAAGTCTAGTTCGAGCGATTTTTTAAAGTTCAACTTTGCCGTTTTTAGGTTAGATGAAAATATAGATGATTAGAAAAAACTCATTTTCTTAAAATTTTTATAAACTAACCTAAGTTTTTTTACAAGTTGATTCAAAATAGATATTTTAGTTTATAATTTCCCAGAAAATCTTTTCTAAAAGTATTGTTCGGGTGATTTTCTAAATTTCAACTTTGACGTTTCTAGGTTAGATAAAAGTGTAGAAGTTTAGAAAAAGATTCTTTTCTCAAAATTTTTATAAATTAATCTACAGTTTTTTATATGTTGATTTAAAGTAAACATTCTAGCTTATAATTTCCCAGAAAATCTTTTCTTAATCTTAAGAAGTCTAGTTCGAGCGATTTTTTAAAGTTCAACTTTGCCGTTTTTAGGTTAGATGAAAATATAGATGATTAGAAAAAACTCATTTTCTCAAAATTTTTATAAACTAACCTAAGTTTTTTTACAAGTTGATTCAAAATAGATATTCTAGTTTATAATTTCCCAGAAAATCTTTTCTAAAAGTATTGTTCGGGTGATTTTCTAAATTTCAACTTTGACGTTTCTAGGTTAGATAAAAATGTAAAGGTTTAGAAAAAAATTCTTTTCTTAAAATTTTTATAAACTAACCTATGGTTTTTTATATGTTGATTCAAAGTAGACATTCTAAGTTATAATTTTCCAAAAAATCTTTTCTTAATTTCTAGAAATATTGTCCGGGTGATTTTCTAAATTTCAACTTTGACGTTTCTAGGTTAGATAAAAGTGTAGGGGTTTGGGTTGGGTATAGAAAAAAATTCTTTTCTCAAAATTTTTATAAACTAACCTACGTATTTTTATATGTTGATTCAAAGTAGATATTCTAGCTTGTAATTTCCCAAAAAATCTTTTTTTAATTTTTAAAAGTATTGTTCGGGCGATTTTCTAAAGTTCAAGTTCGATATTTCTAGATTGGATGAATGTGTAGTGGTTTAGAAAAAAATTCTTTTCTCAAAATTTTTATAAACTAACCTACGGTTTTTCATATGTTGATTCAAAATAGACATTCTAGCTTATAATTTCCCAAAAAATCTTTTTTTAATTTTTAAATGTCTTGTTCGGGCGATTTTCTAAAGTTCAACTTTGACGTTTTTAAGTTAGATTAATAATTAGAGGTTTAGAAAAAAATTCCTTTCTCAAAATTTTTATAAATTAACCTACGATTTTTTATATGTTGATTCAAAGTAGACATTCTAGCTTATAATTTCCCAAAAAATCTTTTCTTAATTTCTAGAATTAATGTCTAGTTTAGGTGAAAATGTAGAGTGACAAAAAGTTTGTTGATTGATCCATGTTCTACCAGTTGGAAATTTTGAAATTGTTAGTTGGAATAAAAATCTGTACTTTTACTGGTCTTTTGAGTTTATTTTTACGTCTTCCGAAAAAACGTAAGCCGAAACATCTAACAATAAGACGTAAAAATAAATTCAAAAGACCAGTAAAAGTACAGATTTCTATTCCAACTAACAACTTCTGAAAATGCAGGGGTTTATAAAAAAGTTCCTTTCTCGAAATTTTCATATCCTTATCTATGATTTTTTGCTCGTTGATTCAAAGTACACATTCTAGCTTATAATTTCCTAGAAAATATATTCAATTTTTAGCTTATCCTGTCTAGGTTAAATGGATAAGTAAAAGTTTAGAAAGAAATGTATTTTCTCAAAATTTTCTTGTCCTATAAAAGTATTTCTACAAAAGTCCTATAGGACACCTATAGAAGTACATATTCTCAGAAACTCTACCGGATAAGATGAAAGTTTGATTGAATAACTATGCAAGAAAAGAATTCTCTCAATAACCGAATTAATTGTGATAGAAAGGAGATTGGATTTTCAAGACGTTCAGTTGAGGTGGGTTCACTAAGGTTCGAATTATCGATTCTCAGTTCTATTACGTTTAAACCAAATTCAAAAAAAAAAATCTTGAAGCAACACGAAAGCAATTTCCAGTTATTTGTCTATTTACCATTTGAGCAAGTTTGGTCGAATATTACATACCTAAATAGCAAAAATATGGGAGAATATTGAATAATTTTATTCGACTTTGATCACATTATTAATATTTTTCACGCCATTCATATACATATTTTATATTAATTGCCTTAATGTTTTGAACAATTTAAAATCTTGATAACTTCCGTGCAAATTGCTAAAGACCTCCAGTTTATTACCTAGGAAGCAATTGGGAAGCTATGTTACATTGGTTTTTCTGTTGCTTCGTGTGTGAATGACCTTAGTTTACAATTATTCCGATATTTTTTTTTTCTTATTTAGTATTTGCTACACTCTATTTGATATTCTGTGTTTGATATTCGCTATTCTGCGTTTGATATTCAACATTCGTAGTTCAGTATTAGGTATTTGTTACTTATGATTCGATAATTGGCATTCTGTGTTCAGTATTTAGTGGTAAATTTTTATGTATTGTAAATTGAACATTCTAACATACAGGTGTCCCAGAACTCAGTTGCCAAACGCTCACCACGCATTCTAGTCCTTAACAGAAAGAAGATAAGAAAAAGTCCTTAGCCGAAATTACTTCCTAAGAGAACTTATCCTGGTAGCGCTTAACACCTTTACGATGGCAATAAAAAAATTGTTTTGTCAACAAACGATAAAGCATTTCGAAGTTTACAAACGCTCAAAATTTTATTGTGATAGCTAAATCGTTATTAAGATATTCCGAAAAAAAACATGATCAGACACGTTATCTTCAGGATGCTCTAGTTCTCTTAGGAAGCAATTTCGCATAAGGACTTTTTCATTGAATCGGCATGAAATCATCTCTGGAATGCGTGGTTTGCGTTTGGCAACTGAGTTCTGGGACACTCTGTATAATTTCTCAGAAAATCTTTACTTATTTTTTAAAACTAAACTCCAGGTAATTTTTTTAAATTGAAGTTTGAGGTTTCCAAATTGGATGAAAATGTAGAGGTTTAGAAAAATTAGTTTTCTTAAAGTTTTCATAACCTAATCTTACGAAATTTTTATGTCATTTCAAACTAAACATCCTAGCATATAATTTTCCAGGAAATCTTTTCTTAGTTTCTAAAACTAAACTCCAAGTGATTTTTTAAAGTTCATGTCTGACATCTCTAGATTTGATGAAAATGTAATGGTTTAAAAAAATATATTTTCTCAAAATTTTCGCAACCTAATCTGGTAAAATTTTTATGCTACTTCAAGCTAGATGTTTTAATTTAAAATTTTCCAGAAAATCTTGTCTTAATTTTTGAAACTAAATTCGGAGTGATTTTTTAAACTTTTAAGTTTGACGTCTCATAGTTACAAAAATGTACACCTTTGGAAAAAATAATTTTCTCAACATTTTCAAAACATAATTCAAATTTTTACACATTATTTCAAAATAAACATCATAATCTATTATTTTCTATAAAATCTTTTCTTCCTTTCTAAAACTAAAATCAAGGCGATTTTTTAAAGTTCAAGTTTGGCGTCTTTAGGTTAGATGAAAATGTAGAGCTTTAGAAAAAATGTATTTTTTCAAAATTTTCATAAACTAACCTTGAGAAATTTTTATATAATTTCAAATTAGATATTTTAGTCTAAAATTTTCTAGAATATCTTGTCTTAATTTCTAAAATTAAATTCGAGGTGATTTTTTAAATTTCAAATTTGATTTGATATCAAATTTCTAAAAGTTATGAAATTGTAGACCTTTAGAAAAAAATTCTTTTCTCAAAATTTTTATAACATAACCCAAATTTTTACACATTATTTCAAAGTAAACATCTTAATCTATTATATTCTACAAGATCCTTTCCTAATTTCCAAAACTAAACCCAAGGCAATGTTTTAAATTTCAAGTTTGACATCTTTAGATCAAGTGAAAATGTAGAGGTTTAGAAAAAATGTATTTTCTCAAAATTTTCATAATCCAACCTCGTTAAATTTTTATATAATTTCAAATTAGATATCTTAATCTAAAATTTTCCAAGAAATCTTGTCTTAATTTCTAAAATTAAATTCGGGGTGATTTTTTAAATTTCATATTTGACGTCTCTAGGTTAAGTGAAAATGTAGACGTTAAGAAAAAATATATTTTTTCAAAATTTTCCTAATCCAACCCTGCGAAATTTTTATGTTATTTTAAATTAGATGTTTCAATTTAACATTGTCCAGAAAATCTTGACTAAATTTCTAAAATTAAATTCGGGGTGATTTTTTAAATTTCAAATTTGATGCCTCAAATTTATGAAAATTTAGATCTTTAGAAAAAAATAGTTTTTTCAAAATTTTCATAACATAATTCAAATTTTTATACATTATTTCAAAGTAAACATCCTAATCTATTATTTTCTATAAAATCTTTTCTTCGTTTCTAAAATTAAACTCAAGGCGATTTTTTAAAGTTCAAGTTTGACGTCTTTAGATTAGATAAAAATGTCGAAGTTTAGAAAAAACGTGTTTTCTCAAAATTTTCATAATCCAACCCTGTGAAATTTTTATGTAATTTCAAATTAGATATTTTAGTCTAAAATTTTCCAGAAAATCTTATCTTAATTTCTAAAATTAAATTCGGGGTGATTTTTTAAATTTCAAATTTGACATCTCAAAATTATAAAAATGTAGATCTTTAGAAAAAAATTCCTTTCTGAAAATTTTTATAACATAACTCAAATTTTTACACATAATTTCAAAGTAAACATCCTAATCTATTATTTTCCAAAAAATCTTTTCCTAATTTCCAAAACCAAACTCCAGATGATTTTTTAAAGTTCAACTTTGATGTTTCTAGATTAGATGAAAATACAGAGGTTTGGAAAAAATGTATTTTCTCAAAATTTTCATAATCCAACCCTGTGAAATTTTTATATAATTTCAAATTAGGTATTTTAGTCCAAAATTAAAAAAAAAATGTTGTCTTAATTTTTAAAATTAAATTTAGAGTGATTTTTTAATTTCAAATTTAACGACCCAAAGTGAGGAAAATGTAGATGTTTAGAAAAAAAATCTTTTCTCAAATTTTTCATAACATAACTCAAATGTTTACATATAATTTCAAAGTAAACATCCTAATCTATTATCTTCTACATGATCTCTTCCTAATTTCCAAAACCAAACTCTAGGTGATTTTTTAAAGTTCAAGTTTGACGTCTTTAGATTAGATGAAAATGTAGGAGTTTATAAAAAATGCATTTTCTCAAAATTTTTATAATCCAACTCTGCGAAATTTTTATGTTATTTCAAATTAGATGTTTCAATCTAAATTTTTCCAGAAAATCTTGTCTTCATTTCTAAAATTAAAATCGAGGTGATTTTTAAAATTTCAAATTTGATTTGATTTCAAATTTCTCAAAGTTATGAAATTGTAGATCTTTAGAAAAAAAATCCTTTCTCAAAATTTTTATAACATTACTCAAATTTTTACACATTTCAAAGTAAACATCCTAATCTATTATTTTCTATAAAATCTTTCCTTCATTTCTAAAACTAAACTCAAGGCGATTTTTTAAAGTTCAAGTTTGAAGTCTCTAGATTAGATGAAAATGTCGAAGTTTAGAAAAAATTTATTTTCTCAAAATTTTTATAATCCAACCCTGTGAAATTTTTATGTAATTTCAAACTAGATATTTTAGTCTAACATTTTCCAGAAAATCTTGTCTTAATTTGTAAAATTAAATTCGGGGAGATTTTTTAAATTTCAAATTTGACGTCTCAAACTTCTGAACTTGTAAATCTTTAAAAAAAATTCTTTTCTTCAAAATTTTTATAATACAACTCAAATGTTTATACATTATTTCAAAGTAAACATCCTAATCTACTATTTTCTACAAAATCTCTTCCTAATTTCCAAAACCAAATTCCAGATGATTTTTTAAAGTTCAAGTTTGACGTCTCTAGATTAGATAAAAATGTAGGAGTGTAAAAAAAAATATATTTTCTTAAAATTTTCATAATCCAACCCTGTGAAATTTTTATTTCATTTCAAATTAGATGTTTCAATCTAAATTTTTCCAGAAAACCTTATCTTAATTTCTAAAATTAAATTCGGGGTGATTTTTTTAATTTCAAATTTGACATCTCAAAATTATAAAAATGTAGGTTTTTAGAAAAAAAATCTTTTATCAAAATTTTCATAACATCGTTCAAATTTTTATACATAATTTCAAAGTAAACATCTTAATCTATTATTTTCCAAAAAATCTTTTTTTAATTTCAAAAACTAAATTCAAGGCAATTTTTTAAATTTCAAGTTTGTCATCTCCAGATTCGATGAATATTTCCGAGGTTTTAAAAAAAATCTTTTCTCAAAATTTTCATAACATCGTTCAAATTTTTACACATAATTTCAAAATAAACATCCTAATCTATTATTTTCTACAAAATCTTTTCTTTCTTTCTAAAACTAAACTCAAGGCGATTTTTTAAAGTTCAACTTTGACATCTTTAGATTAGATGAAAATGTAGAGGTTTAGAAAAAATGTATTTCTTCAAAATTTTCATAAACCAACCTTGTGAAATTTTTATGTAATTTCAAATTAGATATTTTAGTTTAAAATTTTCCAAAAAATCTGGTCTTAATTTCTAAAATTAAATTCGGGTGATTTTTTAAATTTCAAATTTGATGTCTCAAACTTCTGAACATGTAAATCTTTAAAAAAAATTCTTTTTTTCAAAATTTTTATAATACAACTCAAATGTTTATACATTATTTCAAAGTAAACATCCTAATCTACTATTTTCTACAAAATCTCTTCCTAATTTCCAAAACCAAATTCCAGATGATTTTTTAAAGTTCAAGTTTGACGTCTCTAGATTAGATAAAAATGTAGGAGTGTAAAGAAAAATATATTTTCTTAAAATTTTCATAATCCAACCCTGTGAAATTTTTATTTCATTTCAAATTAGATGTTTCAATCTAAATTTTTCCAGAAAACCTTATCTTAATTTCTAAAATTAAATTCGGGGTGATTTTTTTAATTTCAAATTTGACGTCTCAAAATTATAAAAATGTAGGTTTTTAGAAAAAAAAATCTTTTATCAAAATTTTCATAACATCGTTCAAATTTTTACACATAATTTCAAAATAAACACCCTAATCTATTATTTTCTACAAAATCTTTTCTTCCTTTCTAAAACTAAACTCAAGGCGATTTTCTAAAGTTCAAGTTTGACATCTTTAGATTAGATGAAAATACAGAGGTTTAGAAAAAATGTATTTTCTCAAAATTTTCATAATCCAACCCTGTGAAATTTTTATATAATTTCAAATTAGATATTTTAATCTAAAATTTTCCAAAAAATCTTGCCTTAATTTCTAAAATTTAACTCTAGGTGATTTTTTAAAGTTCATATTTGACATCTCAAAATTATAAAATTGTAGGCTTTTAGAAAAAAAAATCTTTTATCAATATTTTCATAACATCATTCAAATTTTCATACATTATTTCAAAGTAAACATCCTAAACTATTATTTTCTAAAAAATCTTTTCTTAAATTCAAAAACTAAACTCAAGGCGATTTTTTAAATTTCAAATTTGTTGTTTCTTGATTAGATGAAAATGTCGAGGTTTTAAAAAAAATCCTTTCTCAAAATTTTACATAATTTAAATTTTTACACATTATTTTAAAGTAAACATCTTAATTTACTATTTTCTAGAAATTTTTCTCCTAATTTTTTAGTTTAAAGGTTAGACGAAAATCTAGATGAAAGGCAAATTTTCAAGTTTTTATAATTTAACTTTTAAATGATTCAAATGATTCACTTCAAATTATACTTCCTGCACTATAAATATAAAAAGTAAATTTCTTAATAACCCACAAATTAACGTTCAATTTCGATTTTTTTTTTAAGTTTTTTCCTCAAATAATTTATCAATCACATGTCATCATAAATAATATTCCAATCCAAAAAAAATACCTTAAAATAAAGCAATTAAAGTTAACATAGGTCGTCAGGTAGTTTCAAACGAGTTTGTAAAAATTTAAAGATGGAAAAAAAGGATTAAACCCAACCCAACAACCTACCAAATTACATTTTAACCTTGAGACTCTAAAGATTTTCGTTTCCTTTAGTGGAAACGTGATGAATTTACAATGAAGCTATAATAAATCCTCTTTTTTGTAGGGGATTGGATGATGTCACAGCCAAACAATGTATGCAATTATTAAAATCGTTGGCGAAACAAGGAAAAACCGTCATTTGCACTATTCATCAACCTTCGGATTCTTTATTTAAGTTGTTCGATCAGGTACGATTTTTCTTATAAATCAATGAATCATATAATACATATAATTATTAAAAAAAAATAAATGTAAAACATGGATTAACTTTTAGGTATATTTTATGGATAGTGGTTATTGTATTTATAATAATAATGTTGAGAGTTTAGTTCCGTTTTTAACTTCAGCTGGTTTTGATTGTCCAAAAACTTATAATCCAGCTGATTTTGGTAAGTTTTTATT
This sequence comes from Digitonthophagus gazella, assembly GCA_036711955.1. Lineage (NCBI taxonomy): Eukaryota > Metazoa > Arthropoda > Insecta > Coleoptera > Scarabaeidae > Digitonthophagus > Digitonthophagus gazella. The sequence goes on from JASCIT010000002.1 coordinate 31,118,338, forward strand.
CTCATTCTATTTTAAAATTTCTCAATTTTAGACATTTTTTCCTTCATAAAAATAACGACGATGATATTTAAAAAATCATAGAGTCAATAAAATTGACATTAATTTACCAAAAATTACTTTTCTTAAAAAAAAATACTATTTAAAAGACAGATTATCATAGATAATCCCAAAATAGAAGTTAATTACTTCAATTTCATTTACACATTATTAAAGTACAGACTTTTTATAAACACAGTTAAAGTAATTATTTCACTAACACTTTTTTTAAACGGTTTTAGTAAAGATAAAACTTTAATCTTTCCGTATTTTTATTTAAATAACTTACTTGTCCTATAAATTATTTTAAATTAAAGGTTTCACACTTTCATTAAACGCATAAATCAATTTGTAACCTAATAAATAAAATCGAGATGTTATTTTGATCTAACAAATTTAAAAAATTCCTTAAAAAATATAAATTATTATATTTATGATATCAAAACAATTTTTAGTAATTATAGGGAAATATTTATGTGTTAATATTTATGTGTTAATATTTATATGTTAAAATTCATAATAAAATTTATAAAATTTATAAAAGTAATAAAGTTCATAAGTTCGAGGTCTTTTAAGATAACTTTTATTTTTCAGCACGCGTAAATAATTGCATTTTTTCCTTTTCAGTTATCGAACTAACTCAATTAGATCCGAATAACGTAATGTTATTAGCGAAACAAGCTAAATTATGCGAGTACAAAGAAAAAAGATCGATAAAAGTTAATGATCAGTATTATCATCCAGATATAAATTTTGGAAATTACGATAATGAAAGAGTAAATTTCCGAAGACAGGTTTTGATACTTTTGCAAAGGAGTTATCTTCAAATGTTTAGAAATAAATCGGGTTTATGGATGATGTTGTTCCATCATGTTTTAAGCGCAGTTATAATCGGTGGTTTATTTTTTGGAATTGGGAAAAATGCTTCCATGGTTTACGAGAATTTCAAATTTGCAATGACTGTAGTAATTTATGTCGTTTATGCCAACGCTATCGTTCCGACCTTGACATGTAAGTTGTTTGGTATTTTGAGGTTACTTATTGTTCTAAATAATATTATTGTAAACCTTTATATAACTAAATATTTACTTTCCAAGAATGTGCTATAATAAATCCTAGTATTAAGAAATTGGAAGCTATGTTTAAAAAACCGACTCAAATATAGACTTTCCATCGTCGATAACTCTATTACTTGTGCTATATCGATGATTCTTTTAATATTTTATAGCTTTGAAAATCTATTTTTCAAGAATGAACTATAATAAATCCTAGCATTAAGAAATTTGATGTTTTAAAAAAATTGACTCAAATATTTCAAATACAGACTTTCCATTGTCCATAACTCTCTTATTACTTGTGCTATCACGATGATTCTTTTAGCATTTTATAGCTTTGAATGTTTACTTTTCATTGATGTGCTATAATACGCTCTATCACTAAGAACTTGAAAATTATGATTTAAAAATTGGCTTAAGCATCTCAAAGACAGAAATTCCATCTTCCATAACTCTCTTAATACTTATGATATTTTAATGATTCTTTTACGAGGCTTGCTTTTTATATTTCGGGATTAGACAACAAATATAAATATTAATCATCGAAAATCGCTTTATTGTTTTTCAAAATATTCCCCATCAAGATCTACACATTTTTGCATACGTTTGAACCAATGGTCGAAGCACTTTTGCCACTCTGATTGAGGTATCTTCAAAATATGCATTCTGAACGCAGCAATCGCTTTTTTAGGTGTTGAAAAACGTTGACCTCTCAGTTTGTTTTTTACGTACGGGAATAAAAAGAAGTCATTCGGTGCCAAGTCAGGACTATACGGCGGATGACTCATCAAATCGATGTTTTGAGTGTTCAAAAATGTCATTGTTTGAGCCGATGTGTGAGAGCTCGCATTGTTGTGATGAAGAGTGATCTGGAGAAGAAATGGTTGTGTACCACCAAGAATTGACTGTTCTGCGTTGTTCTAGTGGTACGGTTGCGATATGTCCAGTTTTTTCGAAAAAAACAGACGAGCATTTGTTCGCGAACGTTGAACGCGCTTTCAATTTGGACAAATTACCGCTGAAAAACGCATAACAACGCGCACGAACAAGCGTTCGCAAACATTATCCGCCTGGTGTCGGTACATCAAAGAAATTAGCTTGTTCGTGCGCGCTCGCTTTAGTTTCCTTTAGTTTGTGGATGCATTCGTCAAGAGCGTCAAGATTCGTCTATCTCTGATTCGAAAATGGAAGATGGCAATAATGCTGAGTGGGCCTATGAAAGGGCTTTGAACTTCATCAATTTATACCAAGAGTGGGCGGAGTTGTGGGATCCTCGTGACAAAAATTATCACCTTCGCAACAAGAAACAAGATGCTTAGGAAACAATAGCCGCCAAATTAAAAAGCGATGTGGATACAGTGAAAGTGAAAATGAATTCACTGCTATCGTCGTTTCGCCGCAAAAAAATCACTTGCTGGTTTAATTTCTTCATCATCCGCCATAATCGCTACGAATGAAATAAACGCACTGAACTCGGAACTTTGCTGAACATAGCCAAATATGCGAGCATTCGTTCTGTTTAGACAGTTTTGCAAACATACACGAATGTTGTTCGCAAACGTCTGCAAACAGTTTGCACCGATCGGAGCGCTAGATCTGTACGCACCTTTAGAAGTGCTTCGTGCGCGAACAACTTTTGTAAAGGCGCGGTTACACGGCGCATGGTTCGCCGAACCTCTCTGGACGAACCGCGGACCACAAGCCGTCTGACATAGCCGGTTCGCATTGTTCCGTGGTTCGTGGTGCGCGGTTCGCTGATTCCCATCGAGTGTCGGTAAAGTTGGAAAGATCAAAGGAGAGCTCGGGCAAGGTTCGTGATGGTTTGTGTTGGTTCGTGTTGGCTCCTGTTGGCTCAACGTGACAGAGGAACTTCGTTGCAGATTTTGTAGGTAACAACGTAGGTACATCATTTAGTTCATTCGGGTTAATATGGCGTGGTCCACAGAAAGGACATTTGAATTTATTGAAGACCTGGAACAAGCCCCGGAAATATGGAACCCCAAAGACATGGGCCATCATAACCGCAATATTGTGCATACGGCATGGGCTAGATTAGAAAACAAATATGCCGTTTCTATAAAAGAATTAAAAAAAAGACAGATTATTTGCTACTTGACGCAGTCACAATAATTTTCTGCCTGTCATTCATGATTCCAATTCAGGACTGACACTTTCGACAAACCACGGACGAACCATTAGAACGAACCAAATTACGTTAAAAGTCTGACGAACTGCGCACCGTCTTGTCACTACTGGTTCGTTAAAACGCAAGCCATCCCGAACTGGCTTATAGTTTCGTGGTTCGGCGAACCACAGGCCGTGTAACCGCGCCTTAAGATTTGGCTCATCTTGAAACACCCATACAGTCTACTGTTGTTTACTTTCGGACTCATACCCAGAAATCTAATTCATCACCTGTCACAATGTCATAGAAGTGTTTCAAAGCGATCGTATTTTTGTAGCATTACTTTCGACCAATACGAGCCTTTTTTTAAGCGATTGACAAATTGAGTGGGATTCAACGTGAAGAAATTTTTTTGACAGCCAAACATTTATGCAATATTGAATGTATGCTGGTTCCATTAATGCTTAAGGTTGTCTTAACCTCACGATAGGTCATATGACGATCTTGCAATATTAATTCGCGCACAGCATCAATGATTTCCGAAGCAACAGATTTTGGACGACCTTCACAAAATTCGTCTTGGAGTGAACTACAACCTCTATTGCATTTACCATACCATCGATTGACACTGGTCCTTGATGGAGCTTCATCGCCAAAAATTGAATTCAGTTCACCCATGCACTGTTGCAGAGTTAATTCACGTCGAAAGTTGCAAAAAATAATCGCACGAAAAGGTTCACAATTTAATTCCGCTATTTGACTGATTGTAAGATGAATCTTTTAAGTTACTGTAACCAACACAAATAGCACTCGTATGTCAAAACGTTCTGAGTACGTAGAACCTCAAAAATGTCAAACTTTACGATAGAGCTGGCAGTTGTTAGATTGCAACATTAAGCTTGTGCAAATCCGAAATATAAAAGGCAACCTTATTGCTTATGATATCGCAAGGATTCTATCATCATTTTATAGCTTTTAAACTCTACTTTCCAACGATGTGCTACGATACTTTTTAGCACTAATAACTTGGAGGTTTTGTTCAAAAAATTACTTACATATCTCAAATATGTGCCCATAATTATGAAAGTGGTCTAAGTCATATATTTTTTTGTTTCGAGATATTTAATGAATTGTATTTGAACGAATTAAAAAATATTTTCACGTTATACGACATATTAATTTATAATTTTATTAGTCTTGATTAATGAAAATTTATTATGAATATGAAATTTTGTGTGAATTTCATACTAAAATGTTATTTTTGAAGCTTGAATTGACTTACAATTAGACCATTTTGAAAATTAACTGAATGTCCAATAAATGACTTAGAGCAGTAAAGAACTATATTTAAAACAATAACTTTAATAAAATAATTTATGGATATTTATTAATTAAAAAGTAATCCATTTTTATCATCCGAGGTTTTAAGATTTTTAAAATGTTCTTGAAAAACTGGAGGGGTGTATGGTAGTAAACATATAATATCTTTATGTTTTTCTTCTGTTGCTGGTCTAATGGAGGTCTATAATGGAAGTAAAGTAATATTTCCGTATATTTTTGGTCTTCCTCTTTTAGGTGAAAGATCCAAAACGTGGAATTCAGAATAATCTAAAGAAGTTTTATAAAACATTTTATAAAGTTCATGTTTTCAAGAATCTCATCCACTGAATTTGCAGCCAAGAGACAGATTCGCCCGAAGTATTTTTTACTCTTCTTGTTGATGATTCTTCTAGTGATTTCATTGAAAAAACATCCAACTGTGACATTCGTTTTATCGAAAGTGTATTTCTTCTTCTACACATTTCTATCAATTCATAATAATGCTCAGGGTTGTATAAGAAATTTGCTTTTTTAATTTTTGTTTCTATTAAACCAAAATCACGGTCATTTGGTAGAAAGCAATAAATTTGATGATTTTTGACTTTGTTAGACCACTTTCATAATTAACACTAAATGAATTCCGTATAACGTTGAAATTACAACCACTACCTAAAGGTTCATTTTTGTCGATATCGGAAAAATTACATTCAATAAATTTAGTTTGGAATAATGTGGTGTGAAATAAGTGATAAACTCATTTTTTAAAAATTTTGACTTATTGTTAGACCACTTTCATAATTATGGGCACATATCTCAAAAACGGTTTTTCCATCCTCGATAGCTCTCTTATTTCTTGGGTTATCGCGATGATTCTTTCATCATTTTATAACTTCCCAACATCTACTTTCTAATAATGTGCCATAATTCTATTTAACGATACGAGCTTGGAAGCTATTTTTTAAAAAACTGACTCAAATACCTCAAAAGCAGTTTTTCCATCCTTCATAACTCCCTTATTACTTATAATATCTCGATGATTCTTTTATCATTTTATAGTCTTCAAGATCTACTTTCCAAGAATTTGCTATAATACTCCCTAACATTAAAAACTTGGAAGTTGTGTTTAAAAAACTGACTCAAATATCTCAAAAACAGACTTTTCATCCTCCATCTCACTTTGTATTTGTGGTATTGTGATGAATCTTTTATCATTTTGTAGCTTTTGAAGTCTACTTTCCAACGATATACTATAACACTTTCTAGCAATAAAAACTTGGAAGCTATGTTTAACCAGTTAACTGTTTCAATTTTGTTGAAAAATGTGTCCCCTATGTGCGCCATACAAATTAAGCGATGACATATTCGTCAAACCCAGAGTATATTTGATAATAAAATTTGAGAGAAATGTGCAGTTCTTTTTCAAAGAGAGAATTCGGGTGCTAAAGTACTTAGCACCCGAAGTACACTAAAGTACACTAGTTAGTTGGTGAGTTTCTCAGTAGCTAGGTAATCCACATCTCAATTTAACAACAACTCTAATCCCGCAAAGGAACCACAAAAAATCTCGCCTGTTAAAAACAGGTAAACGGAAAACGAAAGAATCCTCATTTGATTTTTTATTACTAGGCAAGTCATTGATTGCACAGTCTAAAACTATATGAATTTGTAATCGCTTCAGTGAAGGCTAATAAAAGGCATACATTTATGAAAAATAATTCATGCTATACTTATATCTTTTTTTATAATAATTATTTATACATTCTTATTACTTCTTTTTATTTCGACATGGTTTTAGAATATTCCAAACTTCTTACAGTTTAGGAGTATATTTTATTTTAAACTAAAATTGCAAAGTTAACTGCCACTACTAAAGTTAAATGGTCACTACTGAAGATGTATGACGAATATATTCGTCATAATACAAAATTTTACCATTTTTTCAAGACGAACATCTTCGTCAAAAACAGTTAACTGGTTAAAGAAATAACTCAAACACATAAAATATTCAATTTTTGTAAAAATTGAAGTAATTTTTGATATTTTTTTTTTTAATTTATTCTTCTGAATTTGTTCGATTTTAATTTTCTATATTATTTTGTAGATCCATTTGAGGTAAAATTAATAAAACGTGAATATTTTAATGGATGGTACAGCCTCAAAGCGTATTTTCTAGCTCTAGTTTTAGCACCACTTTTATCAATGGTAATCATTTTATAATTTACCTATTTAACCAAATTAAATTCTAATTGTTTATCACTTTTTTTTTTAGTTTATAGCAGTTAATATCTTCGTTTTAATTGCTTATTCAATGACGGACCAACCTATGGAATTAAATCGTTACATTCTCTTTACGATTCCTGTTATTCTCCTTGGAATGAATTCAAATACTTATGGAATAGCGATCGGAGCGATGTTCAATCCCAAAGTAATTTTTTTTATTATTATATTAATAATTATTTTATTTAATAACTAGTTGAAAGTTAAACTATTAGATTTTATTACCAGTAAATCAAATATGTTCTATTTGATGACCAAAAAATTTAAAAAAAATCATAAAATTGACTAAAATTTTTTTAACCTAACTTTTAAAAAATTTTGACCAAATTTAAAAAATCGTGGAGACTTTATTTTTTTTAATTAAGAAATGAAATTTTATTGTTTGAAAGTTAAAATATTCTATTTTGTAATAAAAAAGTCAATTTTTCTCTAAATATTACCCAAAAAATTAAAAAAATTTTTAAAGTTGACTAAAATTTTTCCTAACCTTAAAATTTTTGACCAATTTTAAAAAATCGTGGAGACTTTATTTTTTTAAATTAAGGAATGAAATTTATATTAATTGAAAGCTAAAATATTCTATTTTGTAATAAAAAAGTCAATTTTTCTCTAAATATTACCCAAAAAATTAAGAAAATTTTTAAAGTTGACTAAAATTTTTCCTAACCTTAAAATTTTTGACCAGTTTTAAAAAATCGTGGAGACTTTATTTTTTGAAATTAAGAAATGAAATTTTATTATTTGAAAGTTAAAATATTCTATTTTGTAATAAAAAAGTCAATTTTTCTCTAAATATTACCCAAAAAATTAAAAAAATTTTTAAAGTTGACTAAAATTTTTCCTAACCTTAAAATTTTTGACCAATTTTAAAAAATCGTGGAGACTTTATTTTTTTTAATTAAGAAATGAAATTTTATTATTTGAAAGTTAAAATATTCTATTCTGTAATAAAAAAGTCAATTTTTCTCTAAATATTACACAAAAAATTAAAAAAATTTTTAAAGTTGACTAAAATTTTTCCTAACCTTAAAATTTTTGACCAATTTTAAAAAATCGTGGAGACTTTATTTTTTTAAATTAAGAAATGAAATTTGTATTAATTGAAAGTTAAAATATTCTATTTTGTAATAAAAAAGTCAATTTTTCTCTAAATATTACCCAAAAAATTAAAAAAATTTTTAAAGTTGACTAAAATTTTTCCTAACCTTAAAATTTTTGACCAATTTTAAAAAATCGTGGTGACTTTATTTTTTTAAATTAAGAAATGAAATTTGTATTAATTGAAAGCTAAAATATTCTATTTTGTAATAAAAAAGTCAATCTTTCTCTAAATATTACCCAAAAAATTAAAAAAAATTTTAAAGTTGACTAAAATTTTTTCTAACCTAACTTAAAAATTTTGACCAAATTTAAAAAATCGTGGAGACTTTATTTTTTTAAATTAAGAAATGAAATTTGTATTAATTGAAAGCTAAAATATTCAATTTGTAATAAAAAAGTCAATTTTTCTCTAAATATCACCCAAAAAATTTAAAAAAAATTTTAAGTTGACTAAAATTTCTCCTAACCTTAAAATTTTTGACCAATTTTAAAAAATCGTGGAGACTTTATTTTTTTTAATTAAGAAATGGAATTTTATTATTTGAAAGCTAAAATATTCTATTTTGTAATAAAAAAGTCAATTTTTCTCTAAATATTACCCAAAAAATTAAAAAAATTTTTAAAGTTGACTAAAATTTTTCCTAACCTTAAAATTTTTGACCAATTTTAAAAAATCGTGGAGACTTTATTTTTTTAAATTAAGAAATGAAATTTGTATTAATTGAAAGCTAAAATATTCTATTTTGTTATAAAAAAGTCAATTTTTCTCTAAATATTACCCAAAAAATTAAAAAAATTTTTAAAGTTGACTAAAATTTTTCCTAACCTTAAAAATTTTAACAAACTTTAAAAAATCGTGGAGAATTTATTTTTTTAAATTAAGAAATGAAATTTATATTAATTGAAAGCTAAAATATTCTATTTTGTAATAAAAAAGTCAATTTTTCTCTAAATATTACCCAAAAAATTAAAAAAATTTTTAAAGTTGACTAAAATTTTTCCTAACCTTAAAATTTTTTACCAATTTTAAAAAATCGTGGAGACTTTATTTTTTTAAATTAAGAAATAAAATTTGTATTAATTGAAAGTTAAAATATTCTATTTTGTAATAAAAAAAGTCAATTTTTCTCTAAATATTACACAAAAAATTAAAAAAATTTTTTAAGTTGACTAAAATTTTTCCTAACCTTAAAAATTTTGACCAATTTTAAAAAATCGTGGAGACTTTATTTTTTTAAATTAAGAAATGAAATTTTATTATTTGAAAGTTAAAATATTCTATTTTGTAATAAAAAAGTCAATTTTTCTCTAAATATTACCCAAAAAATTAAAAAAATTTTTAAAGTTGACTAAAATTTTTCCTAACCTTAAAATTTTTGACCAATTTTAAAAAATCGTGGAGACTTTATTTTTTTAAATTAAGAAATAAAATTTGTATTAATTGAAAGCTAAAATAGTCTATTTTGTAATAAAAAAGTCAATTTTTCTCTAAATATTACCCAAAAAATTAAAAAAATTTTAAAGTTGACTAAAATTTTTCCTAACCTTAAAATTTTTGACCAAATTTAAAAAATCGTGGAGAATTTATTTTTTTTAATTAAGAAATGAAATTTTATTATTTGAAAGTTAAAATATTCTATTTTGTAATAAAAAAGTCAATTTTTTTTAAATTAATTTTATTTTTTTTAATTAATTTTATTTTTTTTTTAGAATGGTGCAACAATAACACCAGCAACTTTAGCCCCATTGGTAATATTAAGTATATACGGAATGGGTTTTGGTCGCTTTGTTCATCCATTTATGAACGTGATAATTCACATAAGTTTTTTTCGATATGGAATTGTGGCTTTTTGTAGTACTATTTTTGAAAATCGCCACGATCTTGTTTGTCCCGAAATTTATTGCCACTATAAAGACACTGAATTATTTTTGAAGGACATGGGAATGCACGGGTCATCGTACCCTTTACAAATCGTTGCCTTATTCGCATTCTTAGCCTTGCATATTTGTTCGGGTTATTTGTTTTTGAAGCTCAAGTTTTCCTCTGACTTTATGGAACGCGTTAAAAGGATAAAATCGAAATTTCTTTCCGTGTAAGATATTATAAAAGTTGTTTTTAATTTAGATGGGTTGTGATAAGATATTAGTAAATTATGACTATTATTATTATTATTTTTGTATTTAAAGTAAAATGTTTTTTATTTATTTTAATAAATCATTTTTATGAAAAATTTGTTTTAAATTTTAATTAAATTGCGATTTTTAGATGATAGGCAACCCAAATGACGTTCAAATTTTATCAACCGAATGATAGAGCGCGTTTATAAAATCCCATTTTTTCCCAATTTTTAGACGATAGTAATAATAACTAGTAAAAACGTGCATAAAGACTTACCGAGCGAATGCCGTTTCTCGAACTAACTAAAAAATAGAAAAAAAGAAAAATTTTTTATTTATTATTTTTATTTATGTTAAATTACAATCATTTTATACCTCCTGGCAATCGCAAAATAGCAATCCGACGACAGCTACATCTTTTGCTACATCTTCCAAAAACACAAACATACACTGAAATTAAAGAAAATTAAAATGATTAAAAAAAACGAATTTTCTAAATATTATTAACCTTAATAGAGCCATGTTTGAAAGAATATCTAGCGCATGCGCACAAGCCACTTATGATAACGCGATAACGCTATATTAAAAATACTAATTTTCTTCAAATTATATTATTTACCTTAAATTAAAACCGCAAAACACTTAGATTAACCTATTGACTAACTAACACGAGTAGAAGTGATGCGTTCAAAACGATTTTTACCGGGTTAAATTGTTAAAAAAACTCGGACATGAAAACGACGCGTTAATTGCAAAATTGACAGTTCAAATATAAAGTGGTTAAAAAAGTAAATCTTCTTTACCGGCAAAACACATTTCTTGGCTTTAATATACAACTATCAAATTTACTAATTGTAAGAAATTTTTGTAAATTTTAAAAAATCACTCAGACTTTATTTATAGAAATTAAAGAAAACCAAATTAAGAAAAGATAGATTGAAATGCGTATTTTTATTTACAATAGATTTATTCTAACTTTTACCAAAAAAATTTAAAAAATTTTCAAAAACATCGAAGAATTTCGACCCCTAACCTTAAAAATTTTTGATCAACTTTAAAAAATCTCCCAGACTTTATTTAAGAAAATTAAAGAAAAGTAATTTAAATGTGAATAAATTAAAATATCTACTTTTAATTAAAATAGTCAGATTTATTCTAACTTTTACCAAAAAAATTAAAAAAATGTTCAAAAACATCGAAGAATTCCGACCGCTAACCTTAAAAATTTTTGGTAAACTTTAAAAAATCTCCCAGACTTTATTTAAGAAAATTAAAGAAAAGTAATTTAAATGTGAATAGATTAAAATATCTACTTTTAATTAAAATAGTCAGATTTATTCTAATTTTTACCAAAAAAATTAAAAAAATTTTTAAAAACATCGAAGAATTTCGACCGCTAACCTTAAACATTTTTGGTCAAGTTTAAAAAATCTCCCAGGCTTTATTTAAAAAAATTAAAGAAAACTAATTTAAATGTGAATAGATTAAAATATCTACTTTTAATTAAAATAGTCAGATTTATTCTAATTTTTACCAAAAAAATTTAAAAAATTTCAAAAACATCGAGGAATTTCGACCGCTAACCTTAAAAATTTTTGGCCAACTTTAAAAAATCTCCCAGACTTTATTTATGAAAATTAAAGAAAAGTAATTTAAATGTGAATAGATTAAAATATCTAATTTTAATTAAAATAGTCAGATTTATTCTAATTTTTGCCAAAAAAATTAAAAAAATTTTCAAAGACATCAAAACATTTCGACCGCTAACCTTAAAAATTCTTGGTCAAGTTTAAAAAATCTCCTAGACTTTATTTAAGAAAATTAAAGAAAACTAATTTAAATGTGAATAGATTAAAATATCGAGTTTTATTTAAAATAGTCAGATTTATTCCAACTTTTACCAAAAAAACTAAAAAAATTTTCAAAAACATCGAAGAATTTCGACCGCTAACCTTAAAAATTTTTGGTCAACTTTAAAAAATCTCCCAGCTTTATTTAAGAAAATTAAAGAAAAGTAATTTAAATGTGAATAGATTAAAATATCTACATTTAATTAAAATAGCCAGATTTATTCTAACTTTTACCAAAAAAAATTAAAAATTTTTTAAAAACATCGAAGAATTTCGACCGCTAACCTTAAAAATTTTTGGTCAAGTTTAAAAAAATCTCCAGACTTTATTTAAGAAAATTAAAGAAAATTAATTTAAATGTGAATATGATTAAAATATCTACTTTTAATTAAAATGGTTAGATTTATTCTAACTTTTACTAAAAAAAATTAAAAAAATTTTCAAAAACATGGATAAAAGGGTGATCTACATCAAGGGGTTTTAACAAGGGATTTTGAAAATATAATAAAACTTATCAACAGTAGATTTGGTTGCCTACCCGGCGGAACTTAAAAATTAAAACTCTACAAAATAAGAAAGAAATTTAAACAATTTTTGTTTAAACAACTTTGTTACACTAGTTTTTTCTATACAAAGGAAAACGTAAAGTAATTTAATTTACATGACTCTAAAAATTTGTTCATTTAAAAAAATTCTTATCTAATAAACTAATTGTTGAGACTTGAAATTTTATGAGGATTTAGATTGAAGCTTAAAACGACGAGGACCGCCCTCCCAAAGCAGGTAAACGCGGTTCTCACCCACTTCGTTTGCTAGCTCTGAGAGTGCAGTTTTCGTCGTTACTCGGGGTATTTTTTTTTGCCGATGGATCGGTCGGTCGCATTTTATGCACATCTGGGTTCTTGTTTTTTTTTTATTTACGTATTTCGTATGAATGATTTTAAAAAACAGGTCATTGAAACTTTTAATACAACAATAACAAACCTAAAAGGTATTAAATGATACCATTTGTTAAATTACAAAATAAAAAAGTCAGTTTGGTCTAATTATTACCCAAAAAATTTTTAATAAAATCATTTTTATGAAAATATTTTAGTTTTTTAATTTAAGTGTCCCTTAACTTTTACTCTTAATAAAGTGATAATTGTTATGTAAAATACAAAACACAAAGACAACTTTTCTTTTTATTAAAAACCTGAAGTTGTTTTAAATTTTTCTTGTACTTACATTTAAATAAAATTAATTGGGTAAGTAGAATCGTAAATTAAGTTGTAAAAAGGTTGTCGCCCTTAAACTGTTTTATTCACGGTCAAATTATTAAGAATTAAGACCTTGACAACAATGAGTCATTTAATTTATTCGAGTCGTGATTTAACTTTTATTTTCCTGTCCGAAATAAAAAGAAATAAAACCATTCAGGTATAAAGGATGTTCTTATGTTAAGCCTTAAGTTTTTTTTTTTCTTTTCAGACATGATATTAATTCAATCCAGTTTTTATTAAATAATTCTGAAAAGTACTTATTTAAAATCAGAAAGTTTATAGTAAAAATAAAAATGAAAATATTATAAAAATTTGATGTGAAAATGTTAAAAAATATTTAAAATGTTATTTATTTAAAAAATAATAGGTCCATTAGTATATTATTGACCTAAAATATCAATAATTTTGAAGTGAAGTTTATAATTTATTTTGACGTTAGATGTCAAATTGACGTTTGATAAACAGGACCGTATTTAGGTTTTGAGAATAATTTTTTGGATTCCGTTTCCGGCTCTGGTCGGGAACGGATGAAGTGTTTGTGTTCGTCCAATATTTTGATATATATCTTCAATTATTTAGTTTATTCAAAGTCATCAGTGAATTTTAATGATATAATTCAAGTTTTCATTTAATTTACGTGCTATATATTTTTTACGCAAGTGTCTGGGAGTCATAAGGGCTAAGTTCCCAAATCCCATTACCCTTCCCCTTACCATAGGGGTCATAGAATAGAATAGAATAGGTTTTGAGAAAATTTACTTTTCAACGTTTTTCATATTACAATATGTCAAATTTATGGTATAAATAGGTTAGTTACCTGAATCTAAACAAATTTTGTCTACATAGATTTTCGTAAACCTGTATTTCGTCCTTTATAAAAGTCTTTGTTCTCGAATAAACGTCCTCTTTATGTAATCCACCACGAGAGTTTAATTTTCTTCGTTCTCCTGTGTTTTACTTCAAGTGCAAATTATCTAAAAGTAAGAAAATTCTAATTCAATACTAACTCTACTTACCTTAAATCGACGATTTTTCTGTTCCACCTTTAAATTCCCGGTAGATTTTCTTGTAACATCAATAGCCCCGGATTATTTTAGGTTTAATCCTAGAAACAAGTATAAATTTAATAAAGATATAAATATGCACTTAGAAAATCTCTCAATGAACGTCAAAGTCCAGAAAATCCACTGGAAAGATTAGAAAATCATCATGAAATCCAGAAATTTTCAATCGTCGGTGAAAACTAAAAAATCACTTAGAAATATTAGATTTTCATTTTAAAAGTATAAAAAAATGTTCCATAAACATTAAAAAAAACCGTAATATTGCTTTATAATTCTTCAAAAAGAGTAAAAAGATTTCTTTAGACTTAAAAATTACAAAATTGGTTGAAAAATTAAAAAAAAACTTTTATTTTTTGTTCATTTCCTTTATTAAAAATTAAACATAATTAAAAAACTAAAATTAATTAAGCTTTCTTAACTCCCTTTTTCTTTTTTTGTGCTTTCATAATCTTCTCCTTCAAAGCAGCAATATCCACATCCATTTTAACCTTTTTATTCTCATTCTTACTTCCACTACTTTCTTCCGGAGGAATAAACGCTTGTTGTCTCCTTTCTTCCCTCTTTTTAGCCGCTTCGACATGTTTTTCATCCTTTTCTTTCCTAGCCTTAGCACGTTTTTGTTCCTTATTCAAAAAGTACTCTCCAGAAGCAAGTTGTTTATCGACTTTACTCTCCGTTTGAGGCGGTGGGAAAGGTGTATAAGCTTTCTTCTCCTTTTTAACTTTAGGTTGTTTCCGTTTACTAATATTTTTATTAACAAATTTAGGTAGGAAACGTTCCCAATTTTCATTTCTTAATTTAGGATCTTTACTAAGTTCTCGTTTAATCATTAAAGCTTTAATGTTGTAAATCGGATGGATATTTTTCATGGTATCTTCGACAATTTTTCTAACTTGTTGGAGACCTTTATACGGACCTAACGCAGAAACCGTTTGACCTTGTACTAAAACGTAACAATCGGTTAATAATTCAATTGATTTTAATGTACATCCGTTTGGTCCGATTAATCTTTGACGTCTTTTTACAAATTTTTCTCTGTTTCTCGTGATTTTACCAATTTTTATTATATCGCAACTTACATCGTCTTCTAAAACCCTTTTAGCTTGTTCGTAAGGAACACTACGAGAGAGTAATTTAATCATATCCCTAGCTTTTATTATTATGTATGGATCCCAAGTTTTTCTCGTTGTTTTTACGGTCATACTTCCTTCTATTAAATCTAACTCGGCTTTTATATGGTGTTCGTTTAAAGTCTTTTGAACTAACGGCCATACCTCTTTTAAGTATTGTTCACGGTATTGGGGAAAAACTGTGGCGAAAGATGATTCTTCTAGTAGACCATGTGGGTTATCTTCCGGTTTAAATGATGGTATTTTTAAAGACCAGGCGTTTTCAATCGGTCCGGTGGGTTTTTGATCGTCTTCTTCATCTGATTTACTCATTTTTTAAGACTAAAACGATTAATATTTAGAGATATAAGCGAAAAATTAGTTTGTTTTGAATAAAAAACGTGTTTGGATATGGTTTGGATGGTTTTTGGTTAGAAATTTGACATTAAGCTGTCAAATTTGACAGCTTGTAAGAATTTAAAGCGGGAAATTTAAAATTATTGTTTAATTTTAAATTAAATTTCATGTTTTTTTATTGACTAGGATATTGTACATCAAAAATTTGAACACATTATTATTATATACGTTCTCCATAATCGTCTTTGATATGGCAATAAAGACAACAAGCGAAAATTATTCCGAATATTTGTAAAATACTTATTCCTAATCCAACGGCACTGATATTTGCAAGGTGAAGTCTCATGTGTTCTTCTATTTTATTTCGGCAAGCCTAAAAAGAAAAATTTTGCTTATTTTTATAATAAATATAATTATTTTTGATTTTCTTAAAGTCTTTTATTTACGTCATAATAAATGTTTGAAGGATGATCTCGTTTTCCGCAATTTTCAGTTAAAGTTCTGCAACAAGAATCTGGAACTTTATTGATTAAAGTTGTATCTTCTTTTTTCCATTTACTGTGTTGCCAATCTTCAAAATCCATAGCTCCACAACATTTAAACTAATAAATATAAAGAAATTCTTTTAATTTTGTTAATTAAAAACTTAACTATCATGTTTGTTAAAACTTAATTTTTAAAAATTCATATCTAAAAAACTAATTGTTATTGAGAGTTGAAATTTTATCAGGATTTAGATTGAAACTTAATCTTTATTTTTATCAAAAATGAATTTCCTACGACTTTTAGTTTTTCCTCCAGAAAGGAAAATCTAACCTAACTTTATTATCATGTTTGTTAAAATTTGTCATTTTTTAAAAATTCATATTTAAAAAATTAATTATTGTTGAGGTTTCAAATTTAATGAGTATTTAGATTGAAACTTAGTCTTTATTTTCACCAAAAATAAATAACTTACGACTTTTAGTTTTTTCTCCAGAAAGGAAAATCTAACCTTTCATTTTCATGTTTGTTAAAATTTGTCAATTTTAAAAAATTCATATCTAAGAAACTAATTGTTCTTCAAATTTAAAACTTTGTGTACTTTTAGATTGAAACTTAATCTTTATTTTTCCCAAAGAAAAATTTTCTACAGTTTTTAGTTTTTTCCTCAGAAGAAAAAATGTAACTTAATGTCGATTAAAGTTTGTCAATCTTTGAAAATTTATATTTAAAAAACTAATTATTATTGAGACTTGAATTCTTACCAGGATTTAGATTGAAACTTAATCTTTATTGATACCAAAAATGAACTTTCTACGACTTTTAGTTTTTTCTACAGAAAGAAAAATCTAACCTAACTTTATTATCATGTTTGTTAAAATTTGTCAATTTTAAAAAATTTATATCTAAGAAACTAATTGTTCTTCAAATTTAAAATCTTGTGAACTTTTAGATTGAAACTTAATCTTTATTTTTGCCAAACAAAAATTTTCTACAATTTTTAGTTTTTTCCTCAGAAGAGAAAATGTAACTTAATGTCGATTAAAGTTTGTCAATCTTTGAAAATTTATATTTAAAAAACTAATTATTATTGAGACTTGAATTCTTACCAGGATTTAGATTGAAACTTAATCTTTATTGATACCAAAAATGAACTTTCTACGACTTTTAGTTTTTTCTACAGAAAGAAAAATCTAACCTAACTTTATTATCATGTTTGTTAAAATTTGTCAATTTAAAAAAAATTCATATCTAAGAAACTAATTGTTCTTCAAATTTAAAATCTTGTGAACTTTTAGATTGAAATTTAATCTTTATTTTTACCAAAGAGAAATTTTCTACAATTTTTAGTTTTTTCCTCAGAAGAGAAAATGTAACTTAATGTCGATTAAAATTTGTCAATCTTTGAAAATTTATATCTAAGAAACTAATTGTTTTTGAAACTTGAATATTTATCAGGTTTTAGAATGAAACTAAATCTTTATTTTTATCAAAAATGAATTTTCTAGGACTTTTAGTTTTTTCCATGGAAAGGAAAATCTAACCTAACTTCATTTTCATATCTGTTAAAATTTGTCAATTTAAAAAAAATTCATATCTAAGAAACTAATTGTTCTTCAAATTTAAAATCTTGTGAACTTTTAGATTGAAATTTAATCTTTATTTTTACCAAAGAGAAATTTTCTACAATTTTTAGTTTTTTCCTCAGAAGAGAAAATGTAACTTAATGTCGATTAAAATTTGTCAATCTTTGAAAATTTATATCTAAGAAACTAATTGTTTTTGAAACTTGAATATTTATCAGGTTTTAGAATGAAACTAAATCTTTATTTTTATCAAAAATGAATTTTCTAGGACTTTTAGTTTTTTCCATGGAAAGGAAAATCTAACCTAACTTCATTTTCATATCTGTTAAAATTTGTCAATTTAAAAAAAATTCATATCTAAGAAACTAATTGTTCTTCAAATTTAAAATCTTGTGAACTTTTAGATTGAAACTTAATCTTTATTTTTACCAAACATAAATTTTCTACGACTTTTAGTTTTTCCCTCAGAAGAGAAAATGTAACTTAATGTCGATTAAAATTTGTCAATCTTTGAAAATTTATATTTAAAAAACTAATTATTATTGAGAGTTGAAATTTTATCAGGATTTAGATTGAAACTTAATCTTTATTTTTACCAAAAATGAATTTTCTACGACTTTTAGTTTTTCTCCAGAAAGAAGAATCTAACCTAACTTTATTATCATGTTTATTAAAACTTGTCCACTCTTGAAAAATACTTACTTCTTGTTGAATAAAATCAATCGATTTCGTGTTAGCTTTATCGTATTTATAAGTAGTTAAAAACGTTTCGTTTAGATTTTTATCCAATTCGGATTGAACAGCATCCAAATAAATAAATCCTAAGATACCTACCATAGCTTCGATTAGAAATACTAAAGCGAGTAAAAAAATATACTAAAAAAATGTTTGTTTAACCATTAAAACTGATGGATTCATAAAGTAAAATCTTACGACTAATAAAAACGGTTTGTTGTTTCTATTTATAGCCACACATCCAAGAAAAGTTCCAAATATTACAAGAAGACCTGCTCCGAATAAAGAAAATGTTAATAATTTATAATTTATTGTGCTTAAAACGACTGCGAATTGGAATTTATCAAGAATGGTCCAAACAGAAACTCCTATTATTCCAATTCCAGTTATCTGAAAATGAAAGGTGTTAAATAAATGTGAGATTGAGTAAAATGATTTCTTTTAATGATAATAACATAGTAAGTGAAATTTTATAACTAGATATTTAATACGTACCAAGAAAATAAAATTGAACACTCTTAAAAGTGATTTTAAAAATGGATATGTACAACATCCTGGTTTATCACTTTTTGTTGCCATTGTGCTTTAAGATTTCCTGGAAATAAATTATAAAAAATTATTAATGATGTTAACTTAAAACAAGTAGGTATTTAATCTGCTATAGAAATTTTATATAAGTATGATTTTTATTTTTTTCAGGGTGATGGTTTTAAATGTAAACTCTGCTTCCTTCTATCAATTATATTTTTAACAATACAGAGATATGAGGCTTTAAATATTAAACCGAAAAGACCTCTACCTTTTTCACTTCAACCGGGACGTAAAAAAATACTTCAAGTTAAAGAATTGATTGAAGAAAAAGTGTTCGAGGAAGAAAAAAAGGGTTGAAATGATTAAAAAAGCCATTAATTTATTAAATTTAAACTCGTTTATGGGAGTTTTCACTTGGGGATCATCTCCGAATGCAAATTTTGATTTGTTAAGTGATTTATATTCTGCTGTAAATTTTTTAGAGTTGAAAAGAGTTCTTCGGAAGCTCTAAGTGATACGTTTGATCCTTTTGGAACTTCACCTTGGTCTAAAAATGAAAGTAAAACACCATTAGTTATCTCTTATATCTTGACAACTTTTTGGCGAAACAAATTACAGTGCAGGTTGTTCTTTAGTTCAATTTATTCTATTAGTTCACTTTATTTATTCTAATTGTTATAAAATTGTATTTCGGGATGACAAAAGTACGGAACATATTTAACAAATGCATCGTTTGTAATTGAAAATGAAAATGAAAAAAGGTTGGTTTGGTTTTTTACACCATTCCTCCTTTAAGGTAACTTTTAAATTGTTCTTATTTGATATTCTCCGATATTTTATTTTTTTTATCTAAATAATTTCATAGATGCCCTGTGGGACTAATGTCAGGACTTTGCGGTAACGTTTCCAACCGTTTTGGGGTGTTAGATAAAAACCACATAAGCGTATTCCATGCAGTATGTTTTAGATCGTTGTCATGTATGAAAATATAATCTTGATTAAGGCTTATTTTTTCATTAGCCCGTAATTCAGTGTTTAATATATTAATGTAGTATTTATGGTTCATGATAGAATCTATAAAATGAAGATTACCAACACCATTGGCATACAACCCCATACAAGTTGAGATCCTCCTCCGTGCTTTACACTGGGACAAATATTTTTACTTTCAGCTTAGTATTTTTCTTCCTCCATAACAACCACTTTCCATTTGACAAGAATATATTTAAATTTACTCTCGTCGGTAAATGCTACTTTATTCCAAAAATTATATGTTAAACTTTTATGTTGTTCTGCAAACTTTAGTCACTTCCTTCTATTAATGTGATTAATCCTGCACTTTCGACAGGTTGTTCTTCGTGATATTCGTAAAACATTTCTCACGGAATTTGATATTTCTAATCCCAAAGTTGTTTTAATATTTGAAGTAATCTTTGGTGCGCTAATTTTGGGGTTATTTTTAACTGTGAGCTGAATTTCATTTTCGTGACGATTATTTAATTTTTTTGGTTGTTGTCCTTTTCAAAGTTTATTTTTCAATGTCCGCTCTGACGAATATTTGTTAATTATGGACTGTATTGTGCAACGAGGTCTGTTGATTATTTTTGATATCTCTGAAAGAGATTTGCACTGATTATGCAAATTAATGACTATTTTTCGTTCTTCTTCTATGGTTTACCTAGCCTTACGACTCATTATTGCTTCTAATAAGAAGAGGCAGTGAGAAATCAACGCAAAATCAATAAGTAATACAGGGTCCTGCATTGAAACGGTAAGATTAAGATGTCGTGAAGATTAAGCATCATTTACACGAGCAAGTAAAACTATCGCAAGCTTATGTCTGATATATAATTATAACGTGTAAACACCCTCTGAGAGTTCTCACAGAGCAAGTCGCAGAAGTGGCGACAAGTAGTCGCGGCAAAAATCGCTTGCGTGTGTAAACAGGTTGGGAGAGCTATCTAGGAAGTTAGAATTTACTTCCGTCTGGTTGGAAGTTTACGTGCAAGTGAATAGTGGAAGTGAGTGGTAGGTTTTTAAAATGGAGGGCAAACGCGTATGGTCAAAAGAGGAAACTTTGACTTTAATTGGTGTTTTTGATGAATTTCCCGAAATATGGCAAATAAAATCAAAAATATACAGGGTTAGAGATAGGAAACAAAAGGCAATAAAATTTATAGCAGATAAATTTGATACAAGCGAGGTTGAAATTCAACGAAAGCTACATAATGTACGCACTCAAGTTAACCAGGAATGGAACAAAATTAAAAAAAGGAAAAGTGGTCAAGGTACCGATGAAATTTATAAGAGCTCAATGTCAGGGCCAATCTTTCTTTTGGTTTGATGGATTCACGCATGTTTGTATCTAATTTTGCTATTTTATCCGAAATTAATTGAAGTAAAAAGTTAAAGTCGGTGTCTGACATACGCAGAAAGTTTTTGAATGTTGCTGGATCTTTACTTCTTAATTCATTTAAGAGCATTGAATCAGCACCAAGAACAGGCCTTCTGTTTACCCATTCTTTGGTCCATATTCTTTTTCTCGTCTTTTCTCTTCGACGTTTTCGTGAAATAGGAATGAGAACAGCAGCGGCCACAGCTCTCTTTCTGCGGCGAAACATTTTTTAACACTAGAATATACTATATCGTACACATACACTCATGCAATCATTTACTGATCCTAGCGTACTTGCGGAAAATTTTCACACTATGTAAACGCGCCTGCAAGCACTTGCAGCAAGTTCTCTCTATAGAGCGCTTGCTGAAAGAACTTGCACACAAAATTTGCTTAGATGTAAACACTAGCGCAAGTTACTCTCAGAAGTACTATCGCAACTTACTATCCCGTGTAAATGACGCTTTAGATCCACACGGCCTGAGAGAAGTGGGGACTCGGCTTTGAGAGTTCAGAGGGCCGGTATTTTCGGCTGTCATGTTGCGTTGGACGAATGTGCAGCGTGCTTTCGCCGTAAAAGCATTTTACAAAAATGCTGATAGTGCTCAACGTGCTTTCCGTAGAGAGTTCAATTTGTTACCGCGTGATCCTGTACCTTCAACGAACCCAATCAACGTATGGGTAAGGAATTTTGAAGAAACTGGTAATGTAACAAAGAAACGAGGTGGTAGTGTAAGGACGGCTCGTACTCCTGAGAATGTTAATCGGGTGCGAGAGGGTTTAACAAGAAGTCCACGAAAATCTGCAAAGCGTCACAGCATAGAACTCGGTCTTAGTGACCGAACCATAAGAAGGATCCTGAAAAATTATCTCCGCTTTCATCCATTTAAGATACAGGTAGTCCAAGCTCTCAAACCTCAACACTACGTTAGCCGACTACGCTTTTGTCAACAGTTGTTAAATTTAATTGATTAAGATGGACAGCTGGTCCATAATGTATGGATGAGTGATGAGGCACACTTCCATCTCTGTGGGTATGTCAATAAACAGAACTTTCTGTTTTGGAGTGACAATAATCCACGTAATCTTCACGAAAAAATCATTCACAAAAGTTAACTGTGTGGTGCGCAATGTCCTTTCTAGGTGTGGTTGGTTCGTACTTCGAAAGTGAAAATGGTAACACTGTAACAGTGAATTCTGAACGGTATGCTGACATGTTGGTGAACTTTGCATTCCCTGCTCTCGATGAACATGTGAATGATCGGTCATTATTCCAGCAAGATGGTGCTACTAGCCACACTGCTAACATTTCGATGGACTTGCTGAAATTGGCGTTTCCTGGTCGCTTAATTAACAGGAATGGCGATATTCCTTGGCCTGCCTGTTCACCAGACTTGATGGCTCCTGACTTTTTTCTGTGGGGTTATTTAAAGCTAAAGGTTTTTGAATCAAACTCTCCCAGAACTAGGGACGAATTGAAGGAGCGAATCTAACAAGAGATTAACAACATTCCTTTGGATATGTTATGCAGAGTCATGGGATCCTTCACCGAAAGACTTCGAGAATGTGTTCGAAACGAAGGACGCCATCTTACAGATGTAATTTTCAAAAAATGAACATTTTCATATATTCTCATTAATTTCCACTAATTTACATTATATTTGTATAAAAAAATTCAATAAATATTAATAATTAAGACTGGGAGTGTTTTTAAATATTTCCGTTTTACTGCCGGACCCTGTAGTTGCGACTAATTCGCTACAGACGTACAATAACCCGAAATAGAGCTGCACCATGAAGAGAAAGATGAAAAAGTGAGGTTGCTCTTTGTAGTATCGCCGAGTGTTCTTTCATCTTTCTCTTCATGGTGCAGATCCATTTGGGGTTATAGTACATGTACTATAACACCATCTCCAAATATGTTGAAGAGTACTCCAAATGCAACCGTACGAATACTTATTGCGCGCGAAAATTATACATTAATGGCTTTATAAGAAGAGATTTACGATATATTTTTTGATTTGTCACCTTTGGCTATTTTGTAATATTCCTTTTGTGATATGTAATTTTCATAACATGTATTGTAAATCTTCCATACCTAAAAAAAATATTTGACAAATTAATCAACTTCTTACACTCATTGTAAGTATTTTTTTTGTAGATAGTGATTATCAACTGGAAATTTTTACGAAGGTTATCATTATCGAATAAAATATATTGTAATAAAATTAATCAATAAACAACAATAAACTTCGAAAATCTTTTTTCATAAATACTGTATTTGTAAAAATATACATATAAATATACACAATTCTAAATGTTTTTTTTTATCCTTTCTACTTAGTGCATCTAAACATTTACACGCACAATTAATTAATATAATAATAATAACAGTTTGTATAAAGTAATACATAACAAAAAAAAAATAATAAGAAATTTTTTTTTTCTTCCGCATAAAATTACTGGCAATCACGTTATTTATACAAATGCAACATTTATACTTACTTTAATATATAATTTTTTTTGGCTTAAAAATTAATTTTTTTAGCTTAAAAATAAAAATTTTTTGTTTAATTTTTAATTAATTTTCTTGCAATTTTGAATTAATTTTCTTGTAATTTTTAATTAACTTTCTTGTAATTTTGAAATAATTTTCTTGTAATTTTTAATTAATTTCCAATTAATTTTCTTGTAACTTCCTCAAAGAAGTTTCCAATCTATTAACAATCTTCTTATAAAAATCAATTTGTTCCTTTAAAAACCCTTCCATAGCCTCATGAAAATCCCTATCTTTTTGATGTTTAAAATGATTAAGTTCGGCAAAAATGGAATAAGTTAAAATATCACTTCTTCGACGTACATCAATCAAATCCGAACTTAACATATTCTTCTCGCATTCTTTCTTTTTTTGTTGTGCTCCTTTGTGCAAAGCCATTATTTCCGGAAAAGCGCTTGTTATACCTTTGTATAAATACAATTTATTATATAAAGGTTCCCAATCGAATTTAGATTGCTCATCGTAATAATTAGCAATATCATTGTACGCATCACCTATGTTTAAAATCGATATGGAAAGATTTGAAGTTGAAGCTTTATCTTCCGAACTTAAAGTAAAACCTAATTTACGAAAACTCTCACCGATACGTACATATTCTTTTTTATATAAACTTTGATGTTTTTTTGCTTGATCGGCAGTTGTCCCCATTAAATTTTTAATAGCAACGTCTAAGTTTTGAATAAAGGTTAAAGTCGCATCCATTTTTGGTTCAATTATCGAAGGCATTAATTCTTTATCCGGGGCGTTTATAGTTAAACAAAAATTCGCACCGATTAAATTATCCCTTTCCGCTTGTCTTTTCCCTTGTTTCCAATGTTTTTCATCGGTTGTTGTTAAAAAATGCTGCCAAACCTCACTACTTGATAAAATCGGATGTTTACAAACGTAATTAATAAATTCTTGTAGTTGTAACCGTCGATGTTCAATAAATTGATCTTCATAACGACCTGCGATTTGTTTATCGGGTAACGGAGGAACAGCTATTATACTATATTTCTCCGCTAATCTCTCGTGTAACCAATCAAAGTGTTTATAACGTCTCGATACTTTTATATTATTAAAAGAAGGTGTTAATTGATAAGCTATGTATGATTTTAAACCTTTTAATTTAGTTTCTTTTTTAGGCGATGCGATATTAACCGAGTAGGGATGTTTTAAAGGCGGCCAATCGTACGTACTTTCATCGATGCGTGTTATATGGATTTTTTGATTTGTAGGAATGATGGCTTTAACTTCACCTAAAATATAAGACTCCCCCATGTTTTTAACAAAGGATGAAAAACGATTTAAACTTTTTTTAGTTACGGTTCCTTTATTATCAAAATTAGCCTCGGAAATGTTATCATCTTGTCTTTTATCTTCAATATTTGAGTAAATATTTTCATTTCCATGATGCGAAGGTGTATCGTTATCCCAATCGGAATCTGAATCGACGGTACTATAACGTTGGTTAACCGCCGGTTCAAACCCCGTTTCTACCGGAGGTGGAGGTAAAGCGCAAGCTGGAGGTGGTGGGATATTATCAATTTTTTCCACGTAACTTTCAGGAAATAATCCGGATTGTCCGATGTTGTTTAAACCCTCCCACCAACCTTCTCCGACATCTAGCCGTGTTACGGTGAGTACTTCCCCGGCATTGATTGATAGTTCGGAGGTATTTGGTTCCCCGGTAAAATCGTAAAGTACCCTAACTTGGAAAGACATTTTATCCCTTTTTTCGCATTTAATTACGTGGGTGTATTCTAAAAAAACCACAAACGTCAAATCACTTAACCTCAAAAACCTCCTGTCAAGGATGTTATTAACTCACCGCGATAATAAAATCCTTTTTGTAACTGGAATTTAAATGAAACGATTTTAATCACTTTACTTTGATTAAATACACTTTTTCTTTATTAATTACGATTAAAATAAGAAAAACATAATGAATAACTTTAGCCTTTGTAGTTGATGATTCATTCGTTAGTGGCGCTTTTATCGATATGTCATTGTGACGTTTGATTTGAATTTTTATCCAAAAATAAAATAATCAAAAGATAAGAATAATAAAACAAGATCTTTATTTTTTATAATTAAATATATGATTGGTTTTTAAGTAAATATAGATAAATATATCTTAAAATCAAGAAAATATTTTGTAAATATGACGTAATTTGCTCTAGATATCAAGTAATCTTTGATGTTTATATTTACAAAATTAAAAATAAGTTTTTGTACATATTATTTTATACATTAAAATTATTTGTCCATATTTATAAAATTTCTTTCTTATTTAGTCACAGTTAGAAATAGATTTAATCGACACAAATTTATCCTTGAAATAAGATACTAATAATTACTTCATTCCTACTCAATATAGGATAAAATTAAATACAACGTATATAATTTTGATAACCTAAACCATATAATAAACAATTTAAACACTCCTGCGCGTGTGCTATGCTAAATTAAGCGATAAGATTAGATTTTAAAACCATGCTTATTTCGCGTATTGTATTTTTTTGTCGCTTTGTGAACGTGGTCGTTGACAAAATGAGTATTTTAAATAAATAGGACTCACCTACGTGCAAAAATCGCGTTAACCTTGGACTTATTTCATTGGCGGAGTCGTTTTGGTAAACGGCTGTGAGGAAAAAATGTCACTAAATCGATTATCTGTGCGGGAACGACTCGTTTAAGTCGCTGTGTACAGGCGTTTGTGGATGACGACGTCTAAAAGGTTGAAAATGGCGCGTTTGGTATCAAGTTCCGCGACTGTGCAAGAGTTTTATTTTGAAATTTAACGCGTCTACTAGCTCACTATATTTAGATTACGTAATTGTGTATGAGGTCGTACAGTCATCGCTAAAAAATAAAATATACAATAACACAACATTAATTAAATTATTTTTTATTTTTATTATTTTTTATTTATTTTACTTTTTTAAGATTAAAAAAGGAAAAAATAAAAAGACTAAATTAGAAAATATTCACTGTTTTTTTTTAATCATAATACAATAATAATTTTCAAATATACAATAAAATTAAATAAAACTCGTTATTTTTCGTATGTATTTTCGGGTTTGAATCATCACGCTGCAGCTGAAATAAAATAAATATTTTAAAATAAATTTTTGTAAGGTTTATATTTATATGGTTTAGTGTCTTTACCTTCGACGGGTGGAGCTTCTGTTGGTGTGCTTTCTGCAGGTGGTGCTTCTGATGCTGGAGCTTCAGCTGGTGCTGCTTCAGCGGGGGCAGCTTCCGCTGCTGGGGTTTCAGCTGGGGCTGGGGCTGCTTCAGTTGGGGCGGCTTCGGCTGGGGCGGCTTCAGCGGGGGCAGCTTCAGCAGGTGCGGCTTCTGTTGCTCCTTCAGCAGGAGCTGGAGCTTTTTAATTTTAACGGTATAATGTACTTGGGGATTTTTTAAATGTTTTGGTTACATACCTGCTTCAGCGGGAGCAGCTGGAGCTTCACCTTCAGCTGGGGGAGACCCTAAATGATGATAAAAAATACAGTCATTTATTAAAGTGTTGGGTTGGCAACTAGGTAATTGCGGATTTCACTTATAGATTGCTTCAGTTGAATTTTTAGGTTTGCAGACGTAGTACAAATGTAAAACAGATTTTGTTATTTGATAGTTGGCAATTCAACGTAATTTTCGTTTGGCCATCGTTGAAAAATGGAAAATCAAAAGGAACATTTTCGTCATATTTTACTTTTTTAAGCAAAGGGAAAAACGCATTGAAGGCTCATAAAAAATGAACAAAAAAAAGAACAGTGTCAAAATTGGTTTGTTAAATTTCGTTTTGGTGATTCTTCACTCAAAGATGAAAAGCATGGTCGTCCAGTTAAAGATGATGAAGTCCTAATCAAAGTAACAATCAATTCGGATGGTCATAGTACAATACGTGAGATTACAGAGAAGTTTCTCAATACACATGCAATCTCCCATACATCCTCACATACATGCACACTTTTACCACCCAACCGAACGATCAATTTTGATGTCTACATTGAGCAACTAACGAAATTAAACAATGCAGTTGAAGAAAAGCGGCCGGAATTGACAAATCGAAAAGGTGTTGAATTCTATCATGACAATGTAAGGCCACACATATCTTTGGTCACTCGGCAAAAATTATTGGGGCTTGATTGGGATGTTTTTCCACACCCACCAAATAGACCTTGCACCATCTAATTAATTTTTGTTTCGATCTTTACAAAATTCCTTGAATAGTAAAAATTTCTCTAATGTTGATGATGTCAAATCGTACCTAATTCAGTTTTTTGCTAATGAAAACCAAAAGTTTTATGAACGTGGGATTATGATGCTGCCTGAAAGATGGCAAAAGATCATTGATCAAAATGGGCAATACATTACAGAATAGTTATTTAGTTCCATGAAAAAATTGTCTTTGATTTCTAAAAAAAAATCTGAAATTATTTAGTTGCCAACCCAATATTACTCCCTTGAGTTCATCAAAAAATGATTACTAAGAATTTGTTTTATTTAGAAACTATGTTTATATTTTCATGTTATCAGTTGATTTAATTTAAATTATCGGTTAGTAATTTGTGGTTTAATTTTGGGAATTATGGCTTTAGAAAATAACTTCATGCGGTTTTTTATAAAGTATCAAAATGATTCATGGTTGCAATCTATGTTTTCTGTTAATTCTTGTGATATTATGAATCACATTCATTACTCATCAAATTCAAGTAGATAGCCAGATGGAAGAGACATATTTAAGAAAAGACCGTTTTCTTTGAAGTACATAAAGCGCTATTGGATTTATTAGATGAAAGGACATATGAGTAGAAAAGATGTAGTTGAGAATGAGGTTGTTGTGAAGAAAAGGTGTACTGAAAAAATTGTATGTTTTTTTTTTCTGTGAATATATCCGTTTGCGTATCTAGAGTCACTTTCGTGCTATTCAGGTTTTGTGTCGAGAAAAGCCAGGGCATTTGGTCGAAAGACAAAACTGATATTCCATCCGAAATTTTTGACATGTAACTGAAGGAGCAGCAACGCATTTTTTGTTTTTTTTTCGATACGTAATCAAAGCTGCTTCTCGGCGTTTTTCGGTCGTGTTTTTTCAAAACCCTCTGGTATGCAAACGGTTAAATTTCGTTCAGCGAAAGACGTCTTATGCGTCATCAGTAATGGTTTATGGTTTCTTAGACCAGATTTGTTTACTTGCTACAAATTTATCTCGTAAATAAAGTGTCAAATTTTTACTGGACACTGTGTACCTTATGCTTCATCAATAAACTGTGGTATTTTGGGGTCATTCCTCACGACACTAAAGGTAGGCAACATGACATTCAGACATGTCATTTTACCTATGACCAGCGTACAGTGTTGCATAAATATAGTGTGACAACGTTTGGATACTCCCATAAGAATATATGGAAGCAATCTCGAGGCGTAAATGTCGTGTTGAAATGCTATAGTGTCATGGTGATAGTCTCTTAGGGTAGTTTTAGTGCTCAATTGATGATCAGCATTGACATCGGTCGTACTATAACCCGAAATGGAGCTGCACCATGAAGAGAAAGATAAAAAAGTAAGCCCCCGTTCCGTAACATTGCCGAGTACTCCTTCAGCGTTGACATAGCTACGTACTATAACCCGAAATGGAGCTGAACCATGAAAAGAAAGATGAAGGAGTACTCGGCAATGTTATGGAAAGCAGGCTTACCTTTTCATCTTTCTCTTTATGGTGTAGCTCCATTTCGGATTATAGTATGTAACTATTCATCAGTGCAGCAGTGAATAGATACATATACATACATTGATATAGCTACGCACGACCGATGTCAGCGCTAACCATTGATTAAACACTAAAACCAACCTCAAATGACTGTTTTGTGTTTTTGATTCTTTCAATTATATCGACGCTCTCAAGCCAAAACGGCACAAACGCCAAAACGGCCATTTTTTAGTTAGCTGCACCGTTGAGTAGCAGTTTTAAATCTGCATGCAACAGTTAAAGCGTCATACCCGCAAACAAACTTCATTCGCTATAAAATTCGTTTAAAGTTTGCGTAAAAGCCATTTAAGATTCATTATGTCAATCATTGTTTGCGTTTTCTGAAAAATTAGGTTAATGTTGTTTATGCCGTTTTGGCTGGCAGCGTCGATATATTCTATTTACCAAAAAATATCTCATGCCTCATCAATTAATTGTGTTAACTTTGATGTCTACAAAGAGACTAAAATCTCATGAAAGATTCGTCTTATAAGAAATATCTAAATTCTGAAATTTTTCTCCCATGATATAAGATTTCTTTTAATACGCTGTTTCTACAGTTGCGTAGTCTAAAGATTTTATAAAAATTTTTTTACGAAAAGTGCTAAAAAAGGTTACGGCTTGTTATTATTACCTTACAGTTACTTCAAAAAAGAAAAGATTGGCAATTTTCAATGATTTCTATTTTTATAATTTAGGAACGAGGAGTTTACCAAATTAGGAGGATTCATATAATTCGATGAACTCCACTATCATACTTTTTGTTCAGTTAACAGCACTTTTTTTTTCTTTTTAAACTTTTTTTTATTACTTCCAGGACTCATTTTTGGGAAACCAAACAATTCTCTCAAGACATAACAGCGAAACTTATATGCTGCGTGTGAAATAAATGTCTCATGCGAATTTCAGACTCAGGTTTATAATTTGAAACTTGTTCAAGAAATAAAACTTTCATGACACATCATTTTATGAGATTATCTCTCATATGGATGTAGTGTATCTAGTATATCACGTATTTTATTTTTTGTCCCTCTTTCCACAATGAAATTTAAGTTATGTTGTGATTTTTATTTCGGTGGACAAATATCTCGTGAAATATTCTCAACATAGATTCACACCTTTATCCTAGACCAGCATTTCCAGATTTCTTTTCTATCTGCTTCATGTACAATTAGACAACAAAAAAATTGTTGACGTACGTCGAGAAAACTCAAGTAATGATTCATGAGACATCTTTCGTCTTATGGAGATTGTTTAAGGATTTACAGGTGAAGACTAAAAGGTTTTTTTCTTCAATTTAGAAATAAAATTAATTCGTTGGATTTAATCTTTTTAGGTAAAATGTAAATTTTTTTGATTTCTATAACAAGAACTTTTGTTTCTAAATGATTGTTATTTCGTTATAATAGTAAATGTTATTATGAAATTTGTTATTATGAAATAATATTATCTTTATTATGAAATGATTTTTACAAAAATACCCAAAAGTTCTTTCGAGGGTAGACCATACAATAAAAAAATAAAAACAACAATTACACAAACATTTATTAAAAATATAAAAAGTCCACATATATTATGTTACAATCATGATTCCTCCATTATCAAGTAATCATACATACCTTCAGCAGCTGGGGCAGCTTCGGCGGGTGCGGCACCTAAAACAAACCCAAATTTACAAAATCCCCTCAATTATTTCGACAATCTACCTTCAGCCGCTGGGGCTCCTTCGGCTGGTGGAGCTCCTTCCGCTGGTGGAGCTCCTTCAGCAGGTGGGGCACCTTCCGCGGGTGGAGCACCTTCCGCAGGTGGGGCACCTTCAGCTGGAGGTGCACCTTCCGCCGGAGGAGCACCTTCCGCAGGTGGGGCTCCTTCCGCGGGTGCTTCACCTTCAGCCGGAGGTGCTCCTTCGGCAGGTGGTGCTCCTTCCGCCGGAGGGGCTGCTTCTCCTTCTGGTTTAGGTTCTCCTTCAGCTGGAGGAGGTGCTTCACCTTCTGCGGGTGCTGGGGCTGCTTCACCTTCAGCTGGTGCTGGTGGAGCTTCACCTTCAGCTGGTGGTGCTGCTTCTACAGGAGGAGCTTCTAATTAAAAAAATCAAAAATAATTTTTACTATTTTTAAGATTAAATTAATAATTTTTTTAAATATACCTTCTTGTTTAACTTCTGGTTCTTCCTCCTAAACAAACATAAAGTAGACGAAATATAATAAAATTTTTATAGATTAGATAAATATATTAAACAAAGGTAAAAATTGAACATTTACATACCTTTCACAAGACATCACAAGAAAGTTTCAGGAAAAGGAATAACTTGAGACAAGGTGACAAAGACAAACACATTAATTATTTATAACGTACTTAATTTTATAAATAATATTTATGGTTTCCAGACACAAGAAGGGGACGTAAATACGTAAGGAGTTCGTGCAAAACTACTTCGATAACATCCTTTTTTTTTACAACGGTAGTATTACAAAATATACGTCAAATCTTCAACATAAATTTACAGATATTAAATAAGTAAGGAGGTGTGGGAGCTTCATGCTTCGGCTTCTTGTACCTTCTTTTCGTCCTTCTTGGTCCAATCGGGTTTTTTCTGTAAAATTTCGAAAAGAAAAATTAGAAAGGAATCAATTAAAAATTTAACTTAACACGTTAAATTTATTTTTTTATTTTTTTTGAAACGTGTTAAATTTTTGGAAGTTGTTAAAAGTGCTGTATATCAAAATCAGTGCTGAAAATCGTGAAATTGTAAAATTATAAAACTATAAAATTGTAAAATTATAAAATTGTAAAGTGTAAAATTTCTGGAAGTAAAAAGTGCATAAAAAACCGTATGAAAAAGTATATACAATTGCGTGTGTACCAATTTTAGAGCGGCGGCAGCTTCAGCTTTCTGAAAAAAATAATTAGAAACAAGCGTTTTTAGCTCTTAAGACATAAAAAGAAAATATTAGAAAAGGAAATTTTTTATTTGCGAGTTTTATTTGCCGAAATCATGCGGAAGCAAAGCGGTATAGCTCACCTTTAATAATATAATTTAAAAAAATAAGAAGATAAAAAAATAGTTGGAGAGTAAAAAAAGAAAAATGGAAAAATAGAAAAATAGAAGAGAAAAAATTTTGTAGCAAGAATTGAATCGGTATTTAATATATATTTTTTTATTTACACCTTAGAATAAATATTAAATTAGCGTTTAAATTTTCTGCTGGGTTTGAATAAAATAAAAAGTATTGGATGATCCGCACTCATTTCTTCTGCCAGTCAGCTTTCTCGGCTTTCTTTGTCTGTAGAAAAATATTACAATTGGAGAAGGGAAACTAACTAAAAGCTGAGTTTCTAAATTCATTCTATTCACCAAGACTTAAAGGTAAAGATTTGTAACCCAAATATAGTAATTGTTTATTTTTACTTGTAACAGAATGATTTAATCATATAAATGAAAATCTTGCCAAGAAATTCTGGCAAAAATATGTAACTAAATTTAGAAGTAATGGTGAGTAATAAATTTAAAAACGTCCAACAACCTACAAACTATTTACATAATATACATAAGGGAAAGAAAAAACTTTGTTTTCTACTTAAAAAAAAAATAAAAAAAAACTAATTTGATGATTTTATTTTGTGTATATCTTACCTCTTTATCCTCTTCTTCGAGGGTAAATTCCTTCTTCTTGACGACCTTGAGTTGGTTACGGAAGTTGAATTCAGCTGCCTTCTTTTGGAGCTTGGCGAATTTGTTTTCGTATTTTGAAACCTTCTTCAAAGTAGGTTTAACGCTGTACAAGAAAAAAATCAAGATTTAAAAAAATCATCCTAATTCTATTTATTGAAATTAAGAAATGCTTTATAGGTTAAATTAAAAATAAAATTGTACTTCTTAATCATTTAGAAAAAGAATTATTCCAAAATATTGAAAGTTAAATTTTTTATGAATTTTTTAAAAATGATTGATTTTTTGACAATCAAAAATTTTTTAACATAAAAAAAATTTTTTTACGAACTTTGAAATTTTTTTAAATTTTTTTGGTAAAATTTAGAATAAAACGGTCTTTTCGAGTTAAAACTAGAATGTTTTAGGTTTCATTTAGAGAAAAAATTATATAAAAATACTTAAAATTCAATTTTTTATGATTTTTTAAAAAATAGTTGATTTTTTAACAATTAAAAATTTTTTAACCTAAAAATTTTTTTACCAACTTTGAAATTTTTTTTAATTTTTTTGATAAAATTTAGAATAAAACGGTCTTTTTGAGTTAAAACTAGAACGTTTTAAGTTTCATTTAGAGACAAAATTATATCAAAATACTTAAAATTCAATTTTTTATGATTTTTTAAAAAATACTTGACTTTTTAACAATCAAAAATTTTTTAACCTAAAAAATTTTTTACCAAATTTGAAAACTTTTTAAATTTTTTGGGTAAAATTTAGAGTAAAACGACCTTTTTAAGTTAAAACTAGAACGTTTTAAGTTTCATTTAGAGAAAAAATTATATCAAAGTACTTAAAATTCTATTTTTTATGATTTTTTTAAAAATATTTGACTTTTTAACAATTAAAAATTTTTTAACCTAAAAATTTTTTTACCAAATTTGAAAATTTTTTAAATTTTTTTGGTAAAATTTAGAATAAAACTGTCTTTTTTAATTGAAACTAGAACGTTTTAAGTTTCATTTAGAAATAGAATTATTTCAAAATACTTAAAATTCAATTTTTTATGATTTTTTAAAAAATACTTAACTTTTTAACAATCAAGCATTTTTTAACCTAAAAAATTTTTTACCAACTTTGAAATTTTTTTAAATTTTTTGGGTAAAATTTAGAGTAAAACGATCTTTTTAAGTTAAAACTAGAATGTTTTAGGTTTCATTTAGAAAATAAATTATTTCAAAATACTTAAAATTTAATTTTTTATGATTTTTTTAAAAAATACTTGACTTTTTAACAATCAAAAATTTTTTAACCTAAAAATTCTTTTACCAACTTTGAAATTTTTTTTAATTTTTTTGATAAAATTTAGAATAAAACTGTCTTTTTTAATTGAAACTAGAACGTTTTAGGTTTAATTTAGAAATAGAATTATTTCAAAATACTTAAAATTCAATTTTTTATGATTTTTTAAAAAATACTTGACTTTTTAACAATCAAAAATTTTTTAACCTAAAAATTTTTTTACCAACTTTGAAAATTTTTTTAATTTTTTTGATAAAATTTAGAATAAAACGGTCTTTTTGAGTTAAAACTAGAACGTTTTAAGTTTCATTTAGAGACAAAATTATATCAGAATACTTAATATTCAATTTTCTATGAATTTTAAAAAAATGAGAAATTTTAATCGACATTACATTATATTTTGTCGTCTGAGAGAAAAACTAAAAGTCGTACAAAATTGATTTTTGGTAACAATAAGGATTAAGTTTCAGACTAAATCCTCATAAAATTTCAAGTTTCAGGAACGATTAGCTTCTTATATATGAATTTTAAAAAAATGACCAATTTTAATCGACATGTTAATTGAGTTAGGTTAGAATTTTCTTTGTATCAAAAAACTAAAAGTCGTATAAAGTTCTTTTTTGCTTTCAATTAAAGCCAAAACCTTCTTTTTTATATTTTAATAAAAGTTTACTAACAAAAAAAATTTTTTTTTAATCGCAGGCAATTTTAATTTAATAACATTTAGTAACATTTAATTTAACCCAACAAAATTGACTTATTTTAAAAAATCACCCTGACTTTATTGATAGATATTAAAAAATGATTTATACTTTAAATTAAACCGAAAACATTCCTTTTTAAATTTTAATAAAATTTTCTTAAAAAAAATTATTAATCTCAGATCTATTTTAATTTAATTTCAGGGAATTTTTTAACTTAACCTAAAAAATCAACTTTAAAAAAAAATCACCCTGATTTTATTTATAAATATTAAAAAATGATTTATATCTTAAATGATACCCAAAACATTCTTTTTTACATTTTAATAAAATTTTCTTAAAAAAATTATTAATCTCGGGTCTATTTTAATTTAATTTCAGACAATTTTTTAACTTAACATAAAAAATCAACTTATTTAAAAAAAAATCACCCTGATTTTATTTATAAATATTAAAAAATGATTTATATCTTAAATTAAACCTAAAACATTCCTTTTTACATTTTAATAAAATTTTCTTAAAAAAAATTATTAATCTTGGATCTATTTTAATTCAATCTCACAATCAGACAATTTTTTAACTTAATTTAAAAAATTTTATTTATTTTAAAAAATCACCCTGATTTTGTTTATAGATATTAAAAAATGATTTATATCTTAAATTAAACCCAAAACATTCCTTATTAAATTTTGATAAAATTTTCTTTAAAAAAAAAATATTAATCTCAGATTTATTTTAATTTCAGGCAATTTTTTAACTTAACCTAAAAAATTTGACTTATTTTAAAAAATCACCATGATTTTATTTATAAATATTAAAAAATGATTTATATCTTAAATGATACCCAAAACATTCCTTTTTACATTTTAATAAAATTTTCTTTAAAAAAATTATTAATCTCAGATCTATTTTAATTTAATTTCAGGCAATTTTTTAACTTAACCTAAAAAATCAACTTATTTAAAAAAAATCACCCTGATTTTATTTATAAATATTAAAAAATGATTTATATCTTAAATTATACCCAAAATATTCCTTTTTACATTTTAATAAAATTTTCTTAAAAAAAATTATTAATCTCAGATCTATTTTAATTTAATTTCAGGCAAATTTTTAACTTAACCTAAAAAATCAACATTAAAAAAAAATCACCCTGATTTTATTTATAAATATTAAAAAATGATTTATATCTTAAATTAAACCCAAAATATTCCTTTTTACATTTTAATAAAACTTTCTTTAAAAAAATTATTAATCTCAGATTTATTTTAACTTAATTTCAGGCAATTTTTTAACTTAACCTAAAAAATCAACTTATTTAAAAAAAATCACCCTGATTTTAATTATAGATATTAAAAAATGATTTATATCTTAAATTAAACCCAAAATATTCCTTTTTACATTTTAATCAAATTTTCTTAAGAAAAATTATTAATCTTGGATCTATTTTAATTTAATTTCAGGCAATTTTTTAACTTAACCTAAAAAATTTGACTTATTTTAAAAAATCACTCTGATTTTATTTGTAAATATTAAGAGATGATTTATACCTTAAATTAAACCCAAAACATTCCTTTTTACGTTTTAATAAAATTTTCTTAAAAAAAAATTATTAGTCTTAGATCTATCTTAATTTAATTTCAGGCAATTTTTTAACTTAACCTGAAAAAATCAACTTATTTAAAAAAAAATCACCCTGATTTTATTTATAAATATTAAAAAATGATTTATATTTTAAATTAAACCCAAAACATTCCTTATTAAATTTTGATAACATTTTCTTAAAAAAAAAATATTAATCTCAGATCTATTTTAATTTAATTTCAGGCAATTTTTTTACTTAACCTAAAAAATCAACTTATTTAAAAAAAATCACCCTGATTTTATTTATAAATATTAAAAAATGATTTATATCTTAAATTAAACCCAAAACATTCCTTTTTACATTTTAATAAAATTTTCTTAAAAAAAATTATTAATCTTGGATCTATTTTAATTCAGTCTCATAATCAGACAATTTTTTAACTTAACTTAAAAAAATTTATTTATTTTAAAAAATCACCCTGATTTTGTTTATAGATATTAAGAAATGATTTATACCTTAAATTAAACTTAAAACATTCCTTTTTACGTTTTAATAAAATTTCCTTTAAAAAAATTATTAATCTCAGATTTATTTTAATTTAATTTCAGGCAATTTTTTTAACTTAATCTAAAATAATTGACTTATTTTAAAAAATCTCCATGATTTTGTTTATAGATATTAAAAGATGATTTATATCTTAAATTAAATCAAAAACATTTCTTTTTATGATACAATATTAAAATCTTTTTGATCGATTGAAATTAAAACCACAAAAGATTTTTTATAAACTTAAAAAGATGGTGGATGCGCTAGTTTAAAAATTTTTATTTAAATCATTTCATCCCTCCTGATTTTTTTCTTCAATATTAAATGATATTATCATTTAATTTACTTATAAATTTACTTTATTAATTTATCTCCTATTTGTTTTTATGTAATATTAGTTACTAATTGAAAACTTTGATTTAGCTTATTGGTAAGACTTACAATTTGCCTCTCAGGTCGTTTACTTGGCTGTTCAAGTCGGCAATCTAAAACACAGACATATTTTTGTAAATTTATACTTATTTTAAAAAATATAATTTAGTGATTCCCAAGATTTATGAAATAAAAGACAGATAAGAAGAGAAAAGTGAAAGAAAAATTTGTTAGCGTTTTGGGAATCACTAAGAAAAAAGTTTAAGAAGTAATAAAAGTGTAATTTTAAAAAAATTGTTTACACTTTTATTATAAAAGAAGATAAAGAAATTGTATAATATATTGGGTGAGTCGAAAGAAATGAACCCAATTTTATTATTGTATTGTACACTCATGGTCAATGGAAATGAACTTTATAGCTCTGTACGAGAGCTATAACTAGAACGGTTTCGGGTACAATCGGTTTTTCAGAGAATGAATCCTAGCATGAGGTTAATGCTATATCTATAAATATGAAGCAGGTAAACGAACATTGACTTGGATGAATTATAGCTTCACCCTAGGTTTTATTATCTCGAAAGACGACCGAACCTGAGAATGTTCTAGTTATCGCTCTCATACAGAGCTTTGAAGTTCATTTCCAGTGTCTAAGAGTGTACATATAAAACTAATTTGAAAAAAAATAACAAATCGAATACAAATCAAATACAAATCTAATGCATATTTGTAATTTGGACCATTCTTCTTAATCACCCTGTAGAAGCACATAAACGAAAGTTGAATCCAAGATTTGACGTTGTTTATTTATATTTTCTTTTACAAGTTGAAAATTGTTCATAATTGAGTCAATTTACTCGATGATACCGAACTTTTTTTCATTTATTAAACCATCATCCACTGTATGATTATTCCACATTTAATTTTAGACTTATGGAATTAATTCTCAATTGATTTAAAATATCAACAACGTCGAAAACTGTCTTCAACTTGGTTGAATAATAAAGATATTCAATGTGACTTCTATTTATACAATTTCTTTGATAAAAGACGACACAATCATGCACGTGGTGGTGATGTGTGACTACGACAAAAAAATACTAGTCAAAAAACAACACACAGGCAAGAAGAAGAAGACAAAAAACGGTGACACTAACAAAAAATCGGTGAGTTGCTAATAGAAAATTAGTTACATGTAAGGTTGTTAGATTAAAAATAATTTGAAACTAGATGGTTATGCGCGATGCTTAACATATAAGAAAAGGTGTACGTGGAAAGGTGAGGCTCTACTCTAAAGAAAGGTAAATCTAAACAAAACCCTATGACGGTATAAAAAAACATTAAAAAATATGTACACAGTATACAGCCCTGGAGAAATATCAAAATTGTAATTATTTCTCGGGAAAAACAGAAAATGCACTTTTCGAATGCCGCTGGTTTTAAACAGCTTTGTCGTCCGTATGCATTAAAAAGGCATAAGAAACGGGAACAGAATCTGCCATTAGATACAAAACCGTCCGAGAAAATAAGTGTATAAGTTTTAAACATAGAATTACTACTCTACAACTCTCTCTCTCTCTACACAAAAAAAATAACCGCACGTTATAGACAAAAAATCTGATTAACAAAAATGTAAAAATTAAAAATTAGGGGATGATCGTCTCAAGCATGGCGCTTCGAACTTTTAGTCGCAGGTTCCGAGTCCAGAAGTCGCTTTATAATCGAGTAGCGATTTGGAACGTCTCTCGAGCCACACTCTTTAATGTTTTTATGTATTCCAATTCCGTTTCCGTAAGCATGAAGGGCCATGCCGTAGAGGTAAAAGGGAAAAAAGCAAAAAAATTCCATATTTTGTTAATCAGTTCAAAATAAAAAAAAAATCTATTCTAAAGCAAAAGGATTGGAACGGATATTTTGGGATAACTACATCGTTAGAATGTCTACAAGCCCTCGACGAGATGACTATATGTACAAATGGGAGTTTTCCTTGGGTTAGTCATTATTAAAACGGGTTTTATATGGGGGAAGTACGGCGTAACACTTCATGTGTTTATGAAACGTAAACGATTTTAACACCTCAAAAACAAATACAGAGGTTACGAGTGAAACCCGGGGAAACGGTAGTCATAAGAAACTGTCACGTTATTTGAGTATGTAAACCATCCATTATTTTCAAATTGGCGCTAATATTCAAGTTTTGAAAAATGATAAATATAGAGATGAGGATGTCTTTATATTAGTAAACTACAGCTTTCTGTGGAACAAATTCGAAATTTAAATTATTGTAAATTAATTTTTCTATGACTGGTTCTTATAGACGTGACCGTAAAAATGGTATTTGATGAAAAGCTGTTAACTGTCACTCGAACACGGAATAAATTGAGTGTCGTTTGGGTATTGAATTTTTTATTTAATTTTTTTTTTCGTATCGTTCGTTTTGTATTTTAATACCTCCCAGTCGCGCTTTCGGACTTCGCGTTCCAAATCCCACTTCTGCTCTTCGCAAATGTACATGCGTTTGTAATAATCCTCCAGGATCTTCTTGAGTTGGCCTACAAACAACGGGAATCGGAACCAAATATCAGCACTTTGCAGAACACTTTAAGCAAAACACTCTGTTCCCTTTTTTTTATTGATAATTTGATACCGCTTTTCTTATTTTCTTATTACTACTTATATCTCCTATTTTTATAAAGTATATTTGATAATTTTTTAAAATTTTTTAAAAAACAAACTTTTAAAGACGAATAAAAATAATGTTTTATATATAATTTTTATTAATTTAAGTGTGTAATATCGATAAAAGTTTGTATTTTTTAATTAAAATTTTAATTGGTGATCGTTTTCATTAAAATGATGTCAAATATCCTAAATTATTTTATACAAATTTTGATGGTTTTTGAATTTAAATTTGAGTTTAATTTTCTTAAAAATTCTTATGGAAAAACCTGGGTTGGAAACATTTTATAATTTTAGTCTCGATTTTCAAAAAATTTTCTTTAAAACGAGATTTTTAAACAAAATTTAGACGAATTTAACTTTGAATTTAATAGTTTTCTTGAAAATTCTTATGAAAAAACTTGGGTTGGAAACATTTTATAATTTTAATCTCGATTTTTAAAAAATTTTCTTTAAAATCATTTTTTTTGTCATTTTTAGACAAAATTTAGACGAATTTAAAATTTAGTTTAATAATTTTCTTAAAAATTCTTATGGAAAAACTTGGGTTGGAAACATTTTATAATTTTAGTCTCGATTTTCAAAAAATTTTCTTTAAAACGAAATTTTTAGACAAAATTTAGACGAATTTAAATTTGAGTTCAATAGTTTTCTTGAAAATTCTTATGAAAAAACTTAGCTTGGAAATATTTTATAATTCTAGTCTGGATTTTCAAAAAATTTTCTTTAGAATGACATTTTTAAACAAAATTTAGACGAATTTAAATTTGAGTTTAATAGTTTTTTGAAAATTCTTATGAAAAAACTTAGCTTGGAAATATTTTATAATTTTAGTCTCGATTTTCAAAAAATTTTCTTTAAAACGAGATTTTTAGACAAAATTTAAACGAATTTAAATTTAAATGTAATAATTTTCTTGGAAATTCTTATGAAAAAACTTGGATTGGAAACAATTTATAATTTTAGTCTCGGTTTTCAAAAAATTTTCTTTAAAATGAGATTTTTAGATAAAATTAAGACGAATTTAAAATTGAGTTTAATAGTTTTCTTGAAAATTCTTATGAAGAAACTTGGCTTGGAAACATTTTATAATTTTAGTCTCGATTTTCAAAAAAATTTCTTTAAAATCATTTTCTTTGTGATTTTTAGACAAAATTTAGACGAATTTAAAATTGAGTTTAATAGTTTTTTTGAAAATTCTTATGAAAGAACTTGGCTTGGAAACATTTTATAATTTTAATCTCGATTTTCAAAAAATTTTCTTTAAAATCATTTTTTTTGACATTTTTAGACAAAATTTAAACGAATTTAAATTTAAATTTAATAATTTTCTTGAAAATTCTTATGAAAAAACTTGGGTTGGAAACATTTTATAATTTTAGTCTCGATTTTCAAAAAATTTTCTTTAAAATGACATTTTTACACAAAATTTAAACGAATTTAAATTTGAGTTTAATAGTTTTCTTGAAAATTCTTATAAAAAAACTTGGCTTGGAAACATTTTATAATTTTAGTTTCGATTTTCAAAAAAATTCTTTAAAACGACATTTTTAAATAAAATTTAGACGAATTTAAATTTGAGTTTAATATTTTTTTGAAAATTCTTATGGAAAAACTTGGGTTGGAAACATTTTACAATTTTAGTCTCGATTTTAAAAAAATTTTCTTTAAAATCATTTTTTTTGTCATTTTTAAACAAAATTTAAACGAATTTAAATTTGAGATTAATAATTTTCTTGAAAATTCTTATGGAAAAACTTGGGTTGGAAACATTTTATAATTTTAGTCTCGATTTTCAAAAAAATTTCTTTAAAACGAGATTTTTAGACAAAATTTAAACGAATTTAAATTTAAATTTAATAATTTTCTTGAAAATTCTTATGGAAAAACTTGGGTTGGAAACATTTTATAATTCTAGTTTCGATTTTCAAAAAATTTTCTTTAAAACGAGATTTTTAGACAAAATTTAGATGAATTTAAATTTGAGTTTAATAGTTTTCTTGAAAATTCTTATGAAAAAACTTGGGTTGGAAACATTTTATAATTTTAGTCTCGATTTTCAAAAAAATTTCTTTAAAACGAGATTTTTAGGCAAGATTTAGACAAATTTAAATTTGAGTTTAATAGTTTTCTTGAAAATTCTTATGGAAAAACTTGGGTTGGAAACATTTTATAATTTTAGTCTCGATTTTCAAAAAATTTTCTTTAAAACGTCATTTTTAGACAAAATTTAGACGAATTTAAATTTGAATTTAATAGTTTTCTTGAAAATTCTTATGGAAAAACTTGGGTTGGAAACATTTTATAATTTTAGTCTCGATTTTCAAAAAAATTTCTTTAAAACTACATTTTTAAACAAAATTTAGACGAATTTAAATTTGAGTTTAATAGTTTTCTTGAAAATTCTTATGAAAAAGCTTGGCTTAAAAACATTTTATAATTCTAGTCTCGATTTTCAAAAAAAATTCTTTAAAACGAGATTTTTGGACAAAATTTAGACGAACCCAAACTTTTGACCAAATTTAAAAATTCGCACGGACTTTATGTATAACAATTGACAAAAAAGAATTTATAAAGAGATTAACTAAAGTATCTACTTTTCATTCAGTTAATCGGATTTGTTCTAATAGTTACCAAAAAATTTAAAAAAATTCTCAAAGTCACCGAAAAATTTTGACCGAACCCAAACTTTTGACCAAATTTAAAAATTCGCACAGACTTTATGTATAACAATTGAGAAAAAAGAATTTATAAAGAGATAAACTAAAGTATCTATTTTCCATTCAATTGATCAGATTTGTTCTAATTGTTACCAAAAAATGTAAAAAAATTCTCAAAGTCACCGAAAAATTTCGACCGAACCCATACTTTTGACCAAATTGAAAAATTCGCACGGACTTTATGTATAACAATTGAGAAAAAAGAATTTATAAAGAAATAAACTAAAGTATCTATTTTTCATTTAATTAATCGGTTTTGTTCTAATTCTTACCAAAAAATTTAAAAAAATTCTCAAAGTCACCGAAAAATTTTGACCGAACCCAAACTTTTGACAAAATTTAAAAATTCCCACGGACGGAATTGACAAAAAAGAATTTATAAAGAGATAAACTAAAGTATCTATTTTCCATTCAATTAATCGGATTTGTACTAATTGTTACCAAAAAATTTAAAAAAATTCTGAAAGCTACCGAAAAATTTTGACCGAACCCAAACTTTTGACCAAATTTAAAAATTTGTACGGACTTTATGTATAACAATTGATCAAAATAATTTTATAGAGAGATAAACTAAAGTATCTATTTTCCATTCAATTAATCGGATTTGTTCTAATTGTTATCAAAAAATTAAAAAAAAAATCTCAAAACTAGCAAAAAATTTTGACCAAATCCAAACTTTTCACAAAATTTAAAAATTCGCACGGACGGAATTGACAAAAAAGAATTTATAAAGAGATAAACTAAAGCATCCAT
Organism: Digitonthophagus gazella; assembly: GCA_036711955.1. Lineage (NCBI taxonomy): Eukaryota > Metazoa > Arthropoda > Insecta > Coleoptera > Scarabaeidae > Digitonthophagus > Digitonthophagus gazella. The sequence goes on from JASCIT010000002.1 coordinate 31,162,337, forward strand.
TTTTCATTCAATTAATCGGATTTGTTCTAATTGTTACCAAAAAAATTAAAAGAATTCCCAAAGTCAATGAAAAATTTCGACCGAAGCCAAATTTTTAACCGAATTCAGAAAATCGTACAGACTTTATTTTTAGAGATTGAGAAATGATTCTTATGTTAAATTAAACTTAAAAGATTCTATTTTGCATTTAAGAAGTCAAATTAGTTCTAATTCTTATCAAAAAAATTTAAAAAAATTTTAAAGTTGGTAAAAATTTTTGACGGTTAGTTAACATAAAAAACTTGAACATTTTTAAAAAATCGTACAGAGCTTATTTATAGATAATTAGAAATGATTCCTATATTAAATAACAGTTAAAAGATTCTATTTTGAACTAAAAGAATCAAATTTATTCTAATTGTTACCATAAAGATTAAAAAAAATCCCAAAGTCAATGAAAAATTTTAACCGAACCTTAATTTTTCATCAAATTTAAAAAATCGTACTGACTTTATTTATAACAATTAACGAAAAAATTCTTATAGAGAGATAAACAAATATTTCCACCTTTAACCAACTGAATCAGATTTGTTGTAATTGTTACCGAAAAATTAAAAAAAAATCTCAAAAACACCGAAAAATTTTGATCGAAATAAAATTTTTCATCAAATTTAAAAAATCGCATAGACTTTATTTATAAAAATTAATGAAAATTTCTTTATGGAAAGATAAACTGAAATGTTTACTTTTCACTAAATTAATTAGATTTGTTGTAATTGTTATCAAAAAAATTTAAAAAAATTTCAAAGACACCGACATATTTTAACCAAATACAAATTTTTGAGAAAACTTTAAAAAATCACACAGACTTTATTTATAAAAATTAACTAAAAAAATCTTACATGGAGATAAATTAAAATGTCTATTTTTTATTAAATTAATCAGATTTATTGTAATTGTTACCAAGAAAATTAAAAAAATTCTCAAAAACTATGAGAAAAATTTTTACCAAATTCAAGTTTTTAACGAACTTTAAAAAATCACCCAGACTTTATTTATAGGAATTAAAGAAATATTTTCATCTTAAATTAAAGCTTAAAGATCCTATTTATTATAATAAACTTTAAATTTATTCCAATTGCCACCAAAAAAATTAAAAAAATTTTTAAAGTAATCGAAAAATTTTGACCGAACCTAAACTTTTGACTAAATTTAAAAAATTGTACAGACTTTATTTATAAGAATTAACGAAAAATGTTTTATGAAAAGATAAACTGAGATGTCTACTTTTCACTGAATTAATTAGATTTGTTGTAATTGTTATCAAAAAAATTTAAAAAAATTTCAAAGACAGCGACACATTTTAACCGAATCCAAATTTTTGACAAAACTTGAAAAATTCCACAGACTTTCTTTATAAAAATTAACTAAAAAAATCTTACATAGGGATCAACTAAAATATCTATTTTTTATTAAATTAATCAGATTTGTTGTAATTGTTACCAAACAAATTTTAAAAAAATTCAAAAACACCGAGAAAAAATTTCACCAAATTTAAATTTTTGACCAACTTTAAAAAATCACCCAGGCTTTATTTATAGGAACTAGAAAAATATTTTTACGTTAAATTAAAGCTTAAAGATTCTATTTTTTATAATAAATTTCAAATTTATTCCAATTGCCACCAAAAAAATTAAAAAAATTTTCAAAGATATCCAAAAATTTTAACCGAACAAAAACTTTTAACCAAATTTTAAAAATCACACAGACTTTATTTATAAAAATTAACTAAAAATTTTTTACATAGAGATAAACTGAAATATCTAATTTCTATTAAACTATCTAAATTTGTTATAATTGTTACTAAAAAATTTTAAAAAATTCTTAAAAACACCGAGATAATTTTTTACCAAATTCAGATTTTTGACCAACTTTAAAAAATCACTCAGGCTTTATTTATAGGAATTTAAAAAATATTTTTGCATTAAATTAAAACTTAAAGATTCTATTTTTTATAATGAGATTCAAATTTATTCCAATTGCCACCAAAAAAATTAAAAAAATTTTCAAAGATATCGAAACATTTTGACCGAACCCAAATTTTTAACCAAATTTAAAAAATCCCACAGACTTTATTTATAGAAATTAACTAAAAAAAATCTTACATGGAGATAAACTAAAATGTCTATTTTTTATTAAATTAATCAAATTTGTTATAACTGTTGCCAAAAAAATTAAAGAAATTTTCAAAAACACCGAGACAATATTTCACCAAATTCAAATCTTTTTCCAACTTTAAAAAATCAGCTAATCTTTATTTATATGATTTTAAAAAATATTTTCAGGTTAAATTAAAGCTTAAACATTCTATCTTTTTATAATGAACTTCAAAATTATTCCAATTCCCACCAAAAAAATTTAAAAAAATTTCAAAAATATCAAAAATATCAAAATTTTTTTAGCAAATCCAAACTTTTAAAACTTTTTGGGTATTTAACATCATTTTAATATTATCACCAATTATAATTTGTATAATATGAAAATCAAGTTTTGTATATTGGATAAAATTTTCCGATTTTTATAAAATTTATTTTGTAGTGTGATTTCGACAGATATGTATCCATGGCTGAATAATAACTTAATATTTTGATTGAGGAAGGATCAATTCGCCACAGTAACCAATGACGAATAAAAAGTAGAAATGGATCTAAAGAAAATTCCTTTACCTAAGCATTTGATTTCGCGTAGAATGTAGCTGGCCACATATTTACAACGCAGCCTCCCTAAATACGCGATCTATTTCCAGATTGAACGGGCGATTTAAAAATACCGCGAACTGGGTTTAAGTTGGACGCCGTCCAGAAATAGATCGCCTATTTACGGCCGCCCGCAGTTAGAAACTAAGAAAAAAATCTACTCTGTAAAAAGTAATTAATAAACTTCATTCGGATGCATGTATAAAGTGTATAATATAATTCGATAATGTAATCGAAATTTATCGTTTTGTTTGTACCTCGTACGATTTACATTTCTCTATCCACTCTAGGTCAAATTTATCTCCTTCTAGGTCTTTAATTTTGTTCCAATAAGTTTGACAAATAGTTTGTAGCTCGGCTAGAATAAACATACAATGAATGTCTTCGATAGAAAGAAAAAAAAAAAGGTAGAGGTTGTGTGGGATTATGGATTTGGGATTTTTTTTTTTAAGCTAAGCAATAAGCTTATAAATTTCTAAGAAAAATCGAGTCTCCATTTGAAAATTGAGTTCCGTTAAGAAAATCGTGTATGTACACCATCAATATTAAACATAAAAAGTAAAAAAATTAAAAATTAAAAATAGAAAAATAAAAAATAAATAATAAAAATAGCGCCTATGGAATAAAAATTAAAAAAACGAACACGATGTGCGAAAAGCTTTTACGCCCTGTGCTTAATCTCGTTTGAGGCTTATGCAAAACTCTTTAAATTTATCGTTTAATCGTGTTTCCTTCTACCTGGAAATCTCTGAACTCGACTTCCTTTTCCAGGTCGTATTTCTCATTTTCCAATACGTTGATTCGTTTGTAGTACTGTTCACAGTACCCTTTAATACTCGCTAGAAAGTTGTGTAGAAAAAGAAAATCTGTTAATTGTTTGCTTTTATATGGTAATAGTTGGATTTTTGGGCTTTTCTTCGATTCCTATCACCTTTTATTTTTTTTGATTTATTTTTCATTTACGATACTCATAAAATTGTTGGGCGAAAAGTAAAAAGTCGAAAAGTAAAAAGTCGAAAAGTAAAAAATCGAAAAGTTAAAAGTTGAAAAGTTAACAAAAGTGAGAGCGAGAAAAAAAAGTATATGGGGGAAGTTTAAGCGTCCTGATGGTTGAATAAAAAAAAATAATAATAAAAATTCATTCAAAATCACGTCCATCCGTCCAAAATAGTTGCTCTTGATAGTTTATGTATTTGGGACGGTTGTGCGTGAGCTCTGAGCTCAGAGGTATCTCGTTACCTCACGAGCTAAAAATAATGATTTGGCATGGTAAACAAGAAGCGTTGCAAGCATGCCATTCAAAAAAAGAAAAGCCCGCGAAATCCGATTTTTCGTAAAAAGTCTCGCTGAAAATTCATGCCAAGTGATATAGCGATCCATCAAAACGTCAATAATATTAAAGTAATATTAAAAAGTAACGATTAAAAAAAGAAAGAAAACTCGAGTATAGGCCGTGCACTTGTATTTGTTACGTAACGTGGCTGGGCTAACCTCTCCATCTTTAAGGCGAACCAAGTACTCCAAATCGTACTTGGAGTTCTCCAAAGTGCAGATTTTGTCATAGTAATTCTTGCAGACAGATTTTAGTTGTTCTAAGGGGACAAAATACCAGAAAGGTTGCCGTTTAACAAAATGTACTTCATCAGGACAGAGACAGAGAAAGAGAAAGATGGATCGAAATTTGTATTTTTTGTTGTGGGAGAGTATCTGTTTTATTTGTTTAATTTGTTTGTGTGTTTTGTGTATAATCTCGTTTATTTCAAATCGTACCGTTTTAAATTTGAAATAAATTTGATTTTTTTTGTAGAAATGAAGAGAGAAATGAAGATAATTTTTAAAGAAGATGGTACAATCCTACCTTCATTGGCGTCGTCGATGAGTTTTGGTTTTCCGCAACGTTCTTCAATGATGCGTCTACGTTCGGCGGCTTTACGTTCTTGTTCTTTCTTCAATTCTTCAGCGGCTTTCTTTCTCAACAATAACTAAAAATTTGGAAATTAAAAAAAAATTATTAATATATTTTTTTATTTTTTTAGTTTTATGTAAATGCTCACCCTAAGTTTCTTCTTTCTTTCAGGTGTCATGAAACCTTTCTTGGCCTTTTTGGCTTTGGAGGCCTCTTCCATACGAGCCCTAACCTCGGCCCTTTTGCGGTCGATTTCCGCCTGCTTCTTCTTCTTTTCCTATTAAAATCATTAAAATTAAAAAATATTTTTATAAAATTTCCCAATCTAGATTAAAATAATGATTGAAATGTAGTAAACCTGGACTTAATTGTACCTCATCGATCTTTTTTTTCTGAAAGAGAAAAAGAAAAAATTAAATTAGATTTTTATTTTTTAAATTTTATGAGTTAATTTTGTTAGATACTAACTACTACTACTTAATATCTAAATAAGCTTTTTAGTATGTGTTAAAAATACGTTTAAATAAATATAGTGTGGAAAAAAATTTGAAAAAGAAAGTTTGAAAATCCGGAAATATTTTCTAAAAGAGATTTTTTATATTTGTTTGATTTTTTAATCGAGTAGATTTAATTTTGACGTCGATTATCCGATCGTCGATCAAGCGGAATGTCGGTTATCCGAATCTTTAGGCTGGAAAATATAAAAGAAGTATGATTTCTTCGCGAAAAAGGAATCGAAATGTGTTATCTATTGAAACTAAAATTCAAATAAGTCGGCTAAAAAAAATCCGTAAAATTCAATGTCAGTAAATCGATATTATCTGATATTAAAAATAGCAAGAACATTTTAAATTTTGCTTCCACCTTGGTTAATGCAAACGGATTCAAAAAAAAAAACTATGAAAAAATCACAAAATGAAAAATTAAAAGACGTGGTTTTTTATGATTCGTTTAGAAGACAAATTTGGTAGAATCTGTTTCTGGACCATTATTGTGAAAAAAACGCTAGAAATGAATAAGAAGCTTGGTGGTTCAATTTCAAGGCAAATACAGGGTGATTAAAGAGGTTTCAATCTCGGCATGGTTTACGAGAATTGGAGAGAAATTGGAAAGAATTGAAAAATTTTAAAGCAACATTTTTAGAATTCCTAAAAAAAAGAAGGTTAGTCTCTAAATCTCGTGTACAATGCTGATGAAACAGGCTTAAATTGGAAATCATTGCCCCGAAAGTCTCTCGTGTCTAAGTGTGAAAAAAATTTGGGAAAAAGCACCTGGGAACCATGCTCTATCGTTGTTAATGATAGCAAAAGTTGCCAATCCTTGATGTTTTAAAAATGTGAAATGCCTTCCAATATGCTACAAAACCCAGAAGAATACTTGGATGAATCGTGTTGAATTGTTGATTTTTCTTATTTTTCTATTCAATCGATTATCCGAAAAAACCGTTTAAAAAAGCACAAGATGAAAAATTAAAAGACGCGGTTTTTTTATGGTTCGTTCAGAAGACAAGTTTGGTAGAATCTGTTTCTGGATCATTATTGTGCGAAAAACTCTAGAAATGAATAAGAAGCTTGGTGGTTCAATTTCAAGACAAGTACAGGGTGATTAAAGAGGTTTCAATGTCGGCATAGTATACGAGAATTCTTCAAGGAGAATCTCTATCTGGGAACGTTCAAGCAGCTGAAAATTTTTCAAGCAACATTTTTAGAATTCCTAAAAAAAAGTTAGTCTCTAGATTTCGTGTACAATTCTGATGAAACAGGCTTAAATTAGACAAAACGGACAGAGCCAGAAGAGCGGAGGCAAGGAGGAGGCTCTTCCAAAGTTGGCAGGAGAGATGGGAGCTATACGGCGGATGGACGTCCACTTTCATAAAGTGGACGTAAAACTCTGGATGGACAGAAGATGGGGGAGGTAGACCACTGGATGTCCCAGTGCATCACCGGGCATGGGATTTTTGTACAGCACCTAAAGACGATCAGAAAGTTCCTGCTTTCTGATCGTCTTTAGGTTACCAGACGGCTGCGTGCTGGTTTTGCGAGGCGGAGGAGGACGACGCAAACCACACATTATTCCAATGTGTGAGACATGCCGAAGAAAGAATGGAGTGTGAGAGGAGTTATGGGGAGAAAATGATGAGGGGAAGTATACACACAGTACTGTTGAAAGACGAGGAAGGATGGAGGGCGGTGGCCGAAATGATGAAAAACATGATGGAAAATGGAGAAAAAGCAAAGTGAGGAGACGAGAAGGAAAAAGAAAGGAGGGAAGCAAGAGGAGTAAGGAAACCCTCTGAAGAATACCTTGCGGTGATTCCGGAGAAGACGAGGAAAGGGGTTTTTAGTGGGTCGGTACCCTAAGAAGGGATCCAACCCCACACTACTCGGCCGCCCAATATCCTAGGCCGGGTGTCTGTTTAACAGATTTTCCCCGACCTCGTTAAAAATTAAAAAAAGGCTTAAATTGGAAATCATTGCCTCGAAAGTCTTTCGCGTCTAAGCGTGAAAAAGTTACTCCTGGAATCCATGCTTTACCGTTGTTAATGATAGCAAAAGCTGCCAAAGATGTTTTAAAAATGTGAAATGCCTTCCAGTATGCAAAACCCAGAAAAACACTTGGATGAATCGTATTGAAACATTGATTTTTTAAAATTTTTCTATTTAATCGATTATCCGAAAAATCATTTATCCGAACGGACTTAGATTCCAATTAATTCGGATAATCGACGTTCTAGTGTAGTTTAATAGCAAATTTTTGAGTTTGGAAGGTTGGTGTTTTGTATTTCATCTCTTGGATTACACCGAGTCGTTTTAACGATCTAAAGGGGTTGTTAAGCCGTCAATCCCGCAATCAATCGAATACTTTCGGTTGTATATCAATTTTTTGAATGTAGGGAGTTTTTTATATAAGCAAATGTGAAATGCCTCCCAGTATGCTACAAAACCCAGAAAAACACTTGGATGAACCGTGTTGAAACATTGATTTTTTAAAATTTTTCTATTTAATCGATTATCCGAAAAAACCCTTTATCCGAACGCACTTTGGTCCAAATTAATTCGGATAATCGACCTTCCACTATAGTTTAACAGCTAATTTTTGAATTTGGAAAGTTAGTGTTTCGTATTTCGTCTTTTGGAATACACCGAGTCGTTTTAACGATCTTCTAAAGGGGTTGTTAAGCCGTTGATCCCGCAATCAATCGAATACTTTCGGTTGTATATCAATTTTTTGAATGTAGGGAGTTTTTTATATAAGCAAATGTGAAATGCCTTCCAGTATGCTACAAAACCCAGAAAAACACTTGGATGAATCGTATTGAACCATTGATTTTTTTAAATTTTTCTATTTAATCGATTATCCGAAAAAATCATTTATCCGAACGGACTTTGATCCCAATTAGTTCGGATAATCGACGTTCTACTGTAGTTTAATAGCAAATTTTTGAATTTGGAAGATTGGTGTTTCATATTTCGTCCTTTGGATTACACCGAGTTGCTTTAACGATCTTCTAAAGGGGTTGTTAAACCGTCGATCCCGCAATCAATCGAATACTTTTGGTTGTATATCAATATTTTGAATGTAGGGAGTTTTATATAACCAAATGCATGTTTGTGCTCGTTGAGAAGACTTACGAGGAAACGATATTTGTTATTTTGACATTAACCAACTTCCTGGAGTCTAATACAAGGAAATTACTATAATTTAAGGATCCTACATCTTATATACAAGAGTTCTTTTTGGAAAAATGATTAATTGGGATAAAAACTATTGCAACTTTTTGAAGCACAGTCATAAAAAGAAGTAGTAGTATGTATTTGCCGATTTAAAAACCTCCTCCTGAGGTTCGAGGAAACCTGAAATGTCTCGTCCATGAACCTCGTCCAGAAATGCAGGTTCTGGACGAGGTTCGTGAATCGGCAAATATTTTGGAACCTCTCCTCACACCTGTGCTCGAAGAGGAGGTTCCAAAAGCGACAAAAAATGTTGAGGTAAATGTTTTGCATCCTCCTTCTACCTACGTACGAGGAGGTTCTTCATCTCCAAGCGTGAGCTTTTGGAATGAGGATCTATTTTAAGAGAATTTCCATCTATATTGTATATCGACGCTGCCAAGCCAAAACGGCATAAACGACATTAACCTAATTTTTCAGAAAACGCAAAAAATGATTGACATAATGAATCTTAAGTGGCTTTTACGCAAACTTTAAACCAATTTTATAGCGAATGAAGTTTGTTTGCAAGTATATCGCTTTAACTGTTGCATGCAGATTTAAGAATGCTACTCAACGGTGCAGCTAACTAAAAAACGGCCATTTTTTAGTTTTGGCTTTAGTTTTAGTTCAGTTTTGGCTTTAGTTTTAGTTCAGTTTTGGCTTGATAGCGTCGATATGTTGATCACTTTAGTCTCATTATTGCAATTGATAAAAGTAATTGACAAAAAATAAATGGAACTTGGAACTCAGAAATTTCAATATGCTTCAAAGAGTTAAATTTTATCGAATTTTTAGATTCCTAAATATTCCAGTTTAATAATCTAAAAAAATCAAAATGGAATCCTAATTTAAATATTTATCAACAAATAATTACTTTTTACCCAAATTTTTTTCTAATAAAACCTAATAAAAATTAAGCTATAAAATCCTCAAAAAAATATCATCTTTCATCAAACCAAGAATAGAGATTGGCATTAAAAAAGAAGCTTAAAAACCCACTTTTAAAATTTCAAATCGACACTAAAACTAAAAATAGCTTAGGAATGTGAAAATTTAAAATTAAAATACTTTTTGATCCAAATTTTTGATAATCCTCTCCAAGTTTTTTTCCATTTTAATTTTAATTTTAATTTTTCCAGATTTTTTCCACACTACATACAATTAGTACATCGATCATCTAAGTAACTTACAAAGTACTCCAAATAAGTAAATATGCCAAATATGTCTACAGAAGCTATAATAAGATACCCAAATCTACTAAAAACGTTTAGAAGAAAAAGATAATCCGTGGAGTCCGTTTTAAATGGATCCAGGATAACAATTAAATTTTTTTGGAGCACACTCTGTATAATTACCTTTTTAAAATTTTAGTTGTTCATCGTCTGGATGTTGTAATTTATACTGAAAATAAAAAAGAAATGAGTTATATTTTTTCTAAAGCCTCTATGAAAGGATTTTTAATTTTTATTTAAATACTTACCTAACCTCATCATCCGCCATGGTTGGTTTTTTTTATTTAAGCGATCTGAAAAAGAGTACTAAAGTTCAGAATAAGACTTTAGAAGTTGACTTAAGACAACTTAGGAAAGAACTAGGTCTACTAAGGAAGCTATATATAGGTATTGGAAAGTTGCCAGAGTCGCATGCGCGTCTCGCAGGACTATCCTAATTTGGTCGCGTGAAACCCTATCTATCCTTATAGTTGAAAATAAACATTTTTAAAAGACGTTTTCGTTTTCACTAACACTGCACTTTCCACTCATTAAGATGGGGTTCAAAACGTACCTGGACAATTGGGATGGACTGGTGACTAGCCAACACGGACTCTTTCGGCTGACTGTGGAGATGTAAAGCTTCGGAGATGAAACCACCTCTCTTCCAAGTATCCTCATCCCTTCCATCTTCCAATAGGGAGCACCATATAGGCATTGTAGGTCGAAAATAGCTTCACGGGAGACTTGAGACTTGACACCGTCTTTAAAGTTTCCTACTCCTCCACAGTGTAGACTAGAAATTATAAAAATAACTCCTGCGAGTTTCCACCGAAATAGATTTTATTTGGTTGGAGTGAAACGAGAGATCATTGGATTATCGAACATTTTTAGAATTCTAATCTTGGATTATTTTAGATTTTAAGAAAAAATTCTACTTAAAAAAAATAAAAAATAAGTTTAAAAATTTTATAACTTTAATTTAAAAGTTCTTTTTGGATTAATTTTTTGAATTAATTTTTTGGATTAATTTTTTGATTAATTTTTTGATTAATTTTTTGATTAATTTTTTGATTAATTTTTTGATTAATTTTTTAAACAGTTAATTCAAAATTAATGAAGTGAAGTAAAAAAATCAGAAAGATGTATTTTAAAATTGAAGGTTTCTATTTGAACGATCTAAGTTAATACTGGAAAATCTCTACTAGATGGCATCAAAATCAATTTTCCATATTTTCCACTGACCCGAGTCTCTACCCCTTTGTTTAGATTTCGAGGTCGATGCCACCGGGAAGTTCATAGCCTCCCCGTTCTATAAATAGAACTGCATCGGGTCTCTGCTGACGTCACTAACTATTTTCGCCGTTCCAATTCCAATTAATATAATTTCCATTTTCCAATTTAATCAAAATTAAACCAAAACTAAATCCTTATACGTATACTTAATCTTCATTAATGACTTAAAAAAAAAATAAAAAGGTAAGAATAATTTTTTGTGGGAATTTTGTTTTATTACGGTTGAAAAATTTTCAATAAAATTTGATGGGATATTAGAGAAAACCCCAGTTGATCGGTTCATTCGGTGGCTATTCCAAATTTAGATTTCATTCAAGAGTTTGTTCATCCCGGTCCTGCAGCGGTCCGCTGACCTACATATCCAGAAGGCCGTGACTGCCGAATGACGTCACCGTTGCGACCATGGCAACCGAGCCAGTAGAGATATTTGAATTGACACCTTTTAAGCGTTTGGAAAAACAAAGTAGCCTTGTCCGGATGGATTTGCCTCATTAGCTAGACTACATTTTTATATTTCTATTTGTTTTTGCTAATGGTAAAAGAAATTTTAGTTTGGTTATCGAAAAAAACCTTTACTAACTTTACCAAAGTCTTAATAACTCATATACTGATTAATCACTATGGTTATTGAGCGAATAAATTGAAATAAATTGAAATAATTTGAAAATAGGAGTAATAAAATGAAATAGGAATCAAATTATGATAATAAATTGATAGTAAAATTAATAGGAGGTTGATTTATTTATATTTTAACCGGCACCTCCACCAAAATTCTTATCTTACTTAAAATTAAATAGATTATTTTTTCTGTCTAATCACATTGACTAATTATTTTGTTGTATCATTGAATATATGTTGGAAATAATCTAAATACACTTCATTAAAATTAAAAGTAAATAAATAAATTTTAGTTAATTTAATCTGGCGCATCCACCAAAATTTTATTCTATAAGAATTGCCTTTTTGAAAATACTCTATAACGATTTAATTATTTAATTTATTCATGAATTATTGAAACACTTTTTTTACTCTGACTGAGATACCTCCAAAATATGTATTTTGAATCTATCACTTAGTTCTTTGGGTGTAGAAAAACGGTACTTGCGTTAGTTTTTTGGCTGTTAATTCCAAACTTTTAATGCTAGAACAATCTGTTTCATATCGTTGTAAATTAAATTTCCGGGGCTACAATATGCCGAAGGAATCGTTTTGATATAACAATTAGTAAGGAAGTTATGGACGATGGAAATGCAGTCTGATGACAAAAGTTCTGTTTTGGTACTTGCGTTAATTTTTTGGTTGTAACTTCCAAAGTTTCAGTGCTAGAGCCAACTATAGCATATCGTTGGAAACTAGATTTCCAGGGCTATAATATGCCTAAAGAATCGTCTCGATGTCAAAATTAGTAAGTAAGTTATGGACGATGGAAGTGCAGTCTGATGACAAAAGTTCTGTTTTGGTACTTGTGTTAATTTTTTGGTTGTAACTTCCAAACTTTCAGTGCTAGAGCCAACTATAACATATCGTTGGAAACTAGATTTCCGGGGCTATAATATACCGAAAGAATCGTCTCGATGTCAAAATTAGTAAGGGAGTTATGGACGATGGAAGTGCAATCTGATGACAAAAGTTCTGTTTGGGTACTTGTGTTATTTTTTTGCTTGTAACTTCCAAACTTTCAGTGCTAGAGCAAACTATAACATATCGTTGGAAACTAGATTTCCAGGGTTATAATATGCCGAAAGAATCGTCTCGATGTCAAAATTAGTAAGGGAGTTATGGACGAAGGAAATGCAGTCTGATGACAAAAGTTCTGTTTGGGTACTTGCGTTAATTTTTTAGTTGTAACTTCCAAACTTTCAGCGCTAGAGCAAACTATAACATATCGTTGGAAAGTAGATTTCCAGGGCTATAATATGCCAAAAGAATCGTCTCGATGTCAAAATTAGTAAGGGAGCTATGGACGATGGAAATGCAGTCTGATGACAAAAGTTCTGTTTGGGTACTTGCGTTAATTTTTTGGTTGTAACTTCCAAACTTTCAGTGCTAGAACCAACTATAACATATCGTTGGAAACTAGATTTCCAGGGCTATAATATGCCGAAAGAATCGTCTCGATGTCAACATTAGTAAGGGAGCTATGGACGATGGAAATGCAGTCTGATAACAAAAGTTCTGTTTGGGTGCTTGCGTTAATTTTTTGGTTGTAACTTCCAAACATTCAGTACTAGAACAAACTATAACATATTGTTGGAAACTAGATTTCCAGGGTTATAATATGCCGAAAGAATCGTCTCGATGTCAAAATTATTAAGGGAGTTATGGACGATGGAAATGCAGTCTGATGACAAAAGTGCTGTTTGGGTACTTGCGTTAATTTTTTGGTTGTAACTTCCAAAGTTTCAGTGCTAGAGCCAACTATAACATATCGTTGGAAACTAGATTTCAAGGGCTATAATATGCCGAAAGAATCGTCTCAATGTCAAAATTAGTAAGGGAGTTATGGACGATGGAAGTGTAGTCTGATAACAGAAGTTCTGTTTGAGTACTTGCCTCAGTTTTTTGGCTGTAGCTTTGAAATTTGTAGTGCTAAAGCGAGATATAGCATATCGTTGGAAACTAGATTTCTAGGGCTATAATATGTCGAAGGAAACGTCTCAATAACCCAACTAGCAAGGCAGTTATGGACGCTGGAAGTGCAGTTTGTTGACGAAATTTTTTTTGAGTATTTGCGTCAGTTCTTTGGTTGTAACTTTCAAGTTTTTAGTGCTGGTGTAAGCTATAGCATATCGTTACAAATTAGATTTCCAGGTCTATAATATACCTAAGGAATCGTCTCGATAGCTCAACTAACAAAGGAGCTACGGACTCTGAAAATGCAGTTTGTTGATGGAATTTCTGTTTGAGTATTTGCGTGAGTTTTTTGGTTGTAACCTCAAAGTTTTTAGTGCTAGTGCGAGCTATAGCATATCATTGGAAATTAGATTTTCAAAGCTATAATATGTCGAAGGAAACGTATAAGTAACCTAACTAGCAAGGGAGCTATGGATGCTGAAAGTACAGTTTGTCGACGGAATTTCTGTTTGAGTACTTGCGTGAGTTTTTTGGTTGTAACCTCAAAATTTTTAGTGCTAGTGCGAGCTATAACATATCATTTAAATTAGATTTCCAAAGCTATAATATGTCGAAGGAAACGTCTAAATAATCCAACTAGCAAGGGAGCTATGGACGCTGAAAGTGCAGTTTGTTGACGAAATTTCTATTTGAGTATTTGCATGAGTTTTTTGGTTGTAACCTCTAAGTTCTTAGTGCTAGAGCGAACTATAGCATATCGTTGGAAATTAGATTTCCAGGCCTATAATATGCCTAAAGAATCGTGTCGATATCAGAATTAGTAAGGGATCTATGGACGATAGAAATGCAGTCTGATGACAAAAATTCTGCTTGGGTACTTGCGTTAGCTTTTTGGCTGTAACTTCCAAATTTTTAGTGCTACAGCAAATTGTAGCATGTCGTTGGAAACTAGACTTTCGGGACTATAACATACTTCAAGAATCGTGTCGATATTAGAATGAGTAAGGGAGCTATAGACGATGGAAGTACAGTCTAATGAAGAAAGTTTTGTTCGAGTACTTGGATCGGCTTTAGAATGCAATTTATTATCAATGATTGGGAATGAAAATTATTGGGAGGACAAATCTGGATTGTATGGTGAATAATTCATAATTTCGACTGTTTGGGTGTTCAAAAAGTTTCTTCTTTGAGTCGAAGTGTAACAGCTCGCGTTGTCGTTATGTAGAATGATTTTTTTCGGTTGTTGGTTTTGTTTTATTTCGTTGAAGATTTCTAGACAAATAAAGGTAAAAAATTGTTGTCTATCGTTCAAAATTAATTGATTCACGTTGTATTAATAGCACATTTGAGACATTTCCAGTTGATTAACAGACAAGCGACCATTTATTTTGAAATATTTCAGTTGGAAATCACCTTTGTTGGGTTTAGCTCGCTTTAGAAGATCCATACAATTGTTCATTGTTTTTGAGCAAATGTCAAATTATGTGGAACCCAACGCGAATAATTTTTTTACTCTAAAAGGAGGAGTATTATTATTTTTAAAAGTATGAACCGTCGCACAGTGGGACGAAATGCTCTAAAATCGGACATTCTCATAAAAATTAAGTTTTAGAAAACTTATACTTTCGGCATTTTTTTATATTCTAGACACTTGAGTCTAATTATAAATGCATTTGAAACATTAATTTTTATCAATTTTCCTATAGAAAATATTTTTCAAAGTCGACATTTTCAAAACTAATGAAGTTTCGTTGATTCGACATATACTGCTTTAAAACGTTCTTCCATCAAAACTAAACGAAGGGGGTAATTGAAATTTTTGTAACATGAAGAGTAGGTTTCAAACTTCATATTATAATTATTATCATCTTGTAAAGTTGTTTGTATATTCTTAATACACGCGTTAAAACTAATGACATTTATATAATAGAGATCACATATTTTAAACGGCCAAAAGTTTTTTTGTCCAAAACTGTCCAAGCTATGCTATACATCAAACGGTTGCCAACAGGCTCTAGTTTCTAAAAACCGTTATTGTCTGTCCACCTTCATCCACCTTTTTATGAAAATTGCATTTAAAGATAAAATATGTCAAATTATACGCTACCTGTCATGTAAAACCAGTTTATATTAGGATAATAAAGTACATAAAATCATCATTTAAAACCTTTTTTTTTTATAATGAAAATAATTATAGAAAATATTGATATTTTTAACAAGTTATTAATTTCGTTGGAGCCTATAATTCTTTGGATGCCCAAATTTTGCAAGAGAAAGGAGATTTACACAAAAGATTTTTGAAGACGTGGAAAATGTTTTATTTTATTATATTAAATTTGTAGATATCGAAAATGAAGTTCTTTCTAAATATACAACATTTATAAGCCATAAAATATTTTTATCAAATATCTGCATGCTGAGGTCAATAACCACAAGTAGTTATAGGTTGTTACAATGTTCTTGGACTTATTTCTGGTAATACATGGTCGTTTGTTAACTACTTAACGTTAAAAATCTGTTATAATTAATATTATTTATAAAAAAAGTTACGTCCTGTTTGGGAATTGAACCCGCTTCTGCAAGAAATTTGACTTTCTTTTCATTAAAAACAAATAAAGTGTTATTTTCTTTAATTGTAAATGCTCACTTCTTTTATATACTAATTTATACACCTATTTTATTCATTTGCACTCAATTTTGTGGTTGTTTTATTGAAAAAAAAGAAAGTTATGTGCCGATGTCCGTAATTTAAGCATGTCGCCCCACTGTGCGTGGTGTTCAAATACACAATAATAACACATGATAAGTTCCCCCGTCTTCTTCCCTTGGGACCACCAAGAAGGTATAAGTTTAAGGAACCAAAGTCGAGAGCCATCATCTCTCTCATCATTTCTCTCTTGTGTTTCATAGTTTCAGCCTATCTGCCCTGTTGAAGGGGGGGCTCCTGAGCCTATATGGGTTTCTCTTCTCTATGCGTCTGTCAGACTTATGGAGGTTCATGACAACAGTGCATCCTTAGCCTGTTTCTTTGCCTTGAGTATTCCAGTGACAAAGCCAACTATCGCGTTCCACGTCTCTTGGTCATCCAGCATCTTGGCCACATCTAAAAGGAGAAGTAGAAGTAACAAAGGGGCTAAATGCTGAAAGTGTCAATGGGAGATATCTTATTTTTTTTTATAAAATGGAACATAGCCCTGTTTTGACTTTTCATTTTATAATCGAGATAAACCTTTTATGATTTTTGTTCGAGAATTTTGCCTATTCGATAGGATGTAATCAACGGCACATAGAACTGTTTTATGGTGGTATCTAACGTTTCGACAAAATGACACTTAACCCCTTTGTTACTTCTACTATTTAAATGTTCTACTCTCAGATGACTTTAAAAATTTTTAATATTAAATGTATGCTAGTCTACCTAATATCCGAAAATGTCTCAATTTCGGGATAAATCGCGTGATAATCTTGAATAATTAGTTTGTCCACAACATTAATATACAGTGATACAAAAAAGTCTCCGTACGATGGTAATTATAAACTTGATTTATCCAATTAAGGCTGACTTTTACCAACCTCCTGTTAATTTAACCAGCGGTTTAATTTCAATTTCAACTTATGTGATTGGCTACTTTGCTAATAACCATGGTAATAAACCGCTGGTTAAATTAACAGGAGGTTGGTAAAAGTCAGCCTAAGTTAAAGTTTTATAGATGGACTTAAAATAATACATCTAAAGTGACAGATGTTTACCATACTGTTGTAAATGCGTATATACCGGGTAATGAAAATAAAAACTTCGGAAATATATAAACTTTTATTAAAGAATCATTAAATTTGTTACAAAAAGGTATTCGTACGAATAAAGACATATTGAAATATTACAACAAAACTTTAGCAGAAGGTATAAATAACAAACAAAAAGTACATACATTAATATTTAGTAGGGTTTCCCTTTGACTTTATAACCGCTCTTAATCTGTTCTGCATAGATGCCACAAGTTTATTCGTAACTGAAGGTTGAATTATTTTCCATTCTTCTTGTAATTTTTCCTTTAAATCATTTCTATTATTTATTCCATGTTTACAAATGCGTCTCTCCACATCTTACCATAGGTGTTCGATGGGATTGAGGTCTGGTGATTGGGGTGGATGTTTTAGTGTGCTTTTGACTCTGTATAAAAGCCACTCTGTCACTATTCGCGAAGTGTGTTTAGGGTCGTTACCGTGCATAAACAGAAAATCATTGTCCATTCCTAATTTTTGTACGCTTTCGGACAGATTTTCTTATAAAATTTTAAGATAGGACTTACTGTTCATTGTAGCTTCTATAAAAGATAATTTGCCAACTCCATTCTTCGAGATGCACCCCCAAACCATAACACTGCCGCCTGTATATTTAACAGTAGCATTTAAATTTTCTAAAATTTAATTCAGTGTTGGGCTTTCTCCATACTTTTTGTTTTCCATCGGATTCGTGAATGTTAAACTTGCTTTCATCACTGAATATGACGTTGTCCCAAAATGTTTGCTCTTCGTTTACATGTTCTTTAGCATACTGTAGTCGTACGGTTTTATTTCGGCTAGAAATAAATGGTTTTTTCCGTGGTGACCGTGCGTTATGTCCGTGGCGTCTTAAAATGTTACGTACGCTTTCATCACTGCAGCTCACATTCATCTCATGTCTTAACTTTTGTGCGATTTTTGTTGCACTATTCTTTGGATTTTTCTGTACTTCTCGAAAAATGTGCCTTTCTTGACGTTCAATAAAAATTTTTGGGCGCCCAGATCGGAAGGTATTGTTCACTGTGCCGGTTTTTCCATAATCTCGATAGTGTACTGGTGTCGACTTGGATTTTTTAACAATATTGGTCACTTCTTGCATAGAATTTCCCTCACCATATAATTTCACAATTAGTTTACGTAAATCGACACTTAATTCGTGTTTTTTTGGAGACATATTGCAAATTGTTTGTAATATCTGCACTCGTCGATAATTAAATGAAAACTAGCTACCTGCACTCCAATATTACACTATGTGGATATGAAAATTTTGGTTTTTTAACCATAATGTTTAAACCACCATGTGTTTAAATATTGTACGGAGACTTTTTTGTAATAAAATACCCGACGTTTATGTTGTACTGTGTTTTTTTTTTTTTAATTTTAATTTATTTTAAAATTTTATCGGCCTAATAGAGCGTACAGTAATACAGCCAAGCCTTAGCCTTACATTTTTAAATCTATATTTAACATTTCAACTTTAATTATACAAAATAAGATTGCTATTGCTACTGTACGGAGACATTTTTGTATCACTGTATTTTCTGGTAACAACGGATTTTGGACGTTCTTCACAAAATTCGGCCTTGGGTAAAAAACCGCCACGATTGAATTCAGTAAACTACCGATATATACTTATCTTTAAAGGTGTTTCATCGCCAAAAATCAAATTTAGTTCATCGATATAGTATTGTTGAGTTAATTCAATTTGAAAGTTATAAAAATTGCCGCATAAAAATGTTCACGATTTAACTTCATTTTATGATTGGTACGATTTTTTTAAAATAGGGTAAATTACAAGAATATCCCTCGCTAAAATGTTGTGAGTGGTAATACTGTCAAACAATCAAATATTACCGTCAGTCACTAAGTGGGGTTCCTAAGATATGTCAATCCCGAAATATTGACAACCCTCTTAGTATTTCCCAGGTAATCTCACTGTTTAATTATCGTATTGTATCACAAAACATATGTTGGAAGTAATTTAAAGATAATTCATAGTAATTCAAATCTAAATAAATCGATTTTAGTTAACTTAACCCGGCTCCTCCGCCAAAATCTTTAATGATTACTTAGAATAAAGATGTTCCCTGCTTAATTTCATTGTTTAATTGTATTATTGTGTTATGAAACATGATTTACTTAATCTAACTCGAGACCTCCACCAATTCTTTTTTGTAATTTTCTTTGTAGTTTCTAAACTTCTCTATTAAATTAGTAAGACTATCAACAAATGAACATAAATAAAATTATTTTTTTGAAATAATTTATAAAAGTATTAAAAAATTTCTTTGATAATTAGTCAATACGTATAATCTTTTGTGGGGTGAAGCTATCAACCCCAGCGCGCGCGACCGCCTTCCGCACCTTGTTTTGTTATCACCGCGGTCTAAATATAGCATCGTGGGGACGTCGGGGGCCTTGGGGCCGCATTGGGGCCTCGGTGCATGCGTCACGCGGTGAAGAATGGAGCCGATCTCGGTGCCGATCCCGGTCCCGGGGACCTGTGCCGGGCACACAGGAGTTCAGAATGAAATTCGTCCTCGAACGGCGGCTAACCGGGCCAACGCACCCTGTTTAACCCATTTTCGCCCCTCCAGCGACCCAGTGGCGTGCGTGACGTCGTCTTGACGTCATTCGCGGAATCTGGGACAATTTCATTCTAAAATATCGGCCCGCGGCCCGCGAACTGCACCCCCCGAATGCGGCAGATTGACGAAGATTTCTAATATCCGACACACACTACCAAATCCTTTTATTTTTCCTTACCTTTCCAACATTTCCATAAAAATTAGTAATACTTAAATTTATAGTTAGTAATATTTTAAGTCTTTAAATGTGTTTCATTATTGATTTATCACAAACAATCAATTTAAATAAGACATTGGTATTTTTAACTAAGGGTTGATTTATCCACCTTTAGATAAATTAATCTATTTAATATCTACCATAGTTGTTAATTAAATGTCCAATCATATTAAGTGAAATTACAATCAATATGTTAGATAATATATCAAATAGATTAATTTATCCAATGGTCAATAAAGTAGACTTAAGTCTGTTTAATCTATATTATTTTATGACCTCAAAATAAAAACAAACAAACAAATTTTAATAAATTAGAAACCATAACCCGAAATAGAAAGCTAACGAATATAGAAAAACATAAAAATAATTTTTTGACTTGAACCAAACCAAGACAAAGATATCTAATGGTAACTTTTCAAACAAAGCTCTCATTTGAAGAACTCTCACAAAATTTTCAATTCAATTCAATTTTACTTCGTAGAAATGTACAGATTGTAATCAATATAAAATAAAAAAATAAAATAATTAAATTTGACGAATGGAAGCGTTCAAAAATAGGTAATTATAAGTCGCGAGGGGGATAGAGGGGGTTGCTGCAGGTGTGTAAGCCTATATACAGAGGCAGGGCATAGGGAATGACGCACTAGTACATTGATAAAACCGGAGGTATATTGAACCATGGGGGTCATAGACCTTCCAGTGCTCCGGTCCTCCGTGACCCAATTTGCCCCAACGCTGACACACTTTGCAACAAGTATCGACGCGCCCCCACTTCCCTACCAACACTATGACGTCATACTGTTCCGTAACCAGGGTAAATGCATCTAAGTACCTAAACAAGCCAAATTACAAAAGTAAAGCTTAAGAAGTGTGAATTTCTTTGGGGTGAAACCCCCAAGAAAATATTTTTAATTGGACTTTTTTAAAATATCTTTTAAAATGGTTTTTGAAAATTCTTCAAAAATATATTTGAAAGTAATTTAAAGGGGATTACAAAGTTTATAATTTCTGGAATTTGGGAAAAGTGATAAAAATTATACTTCCAGGTAGAGGACGTTGTGCTTAGGGGATCGGAGGGGCGGAGCGAACCGTTTCCTGCGGGATTTTCGAACACGTGATAGTTTGACAATCAATGTGATGACGTCAGAGTGTCGGACCAATGGGAAAAGACCTCCATTCACTCGGGTTGATACCGCGTTTCGGCGGCACAGCAGATTCATCTCGATCTAGATTCAGTGTTGTGACCATCGCCGGATTGGACGGTCGACGACGCTCCAAGGGGAACCCCACAACCACCTAACCATAGAACAACAGATTTTCCGTCAACTCAATCCAAGGTAGGATCATTTCAAAATCATAAAAAGTCTCATTTTACTAAAATTTCAATCAAACTTTTAATCATTGTCTAATTTCAATAGTTATATAAATTAAAAAAAAAATAACAATAAATTATAGATATGGTAATATAAATTTTATTACAATTAAGTTTTTATGTACAAAATTTTTCAACATACACTGTATATTTATTACCTCTCTATAAACTTTTGTTCAATACTGTACATTTATCGCTATCTCAATGCATATAATCTATTCAAAACTAGAGGGAAAGTGCTTCTAATAGGTAACTGTTAACAATTGTGTTGATGCTTATGCTTATCAATTAATATCTTGTTTTAAATTTAGAGAAGTGCTTATGTTTTGGTATTTTGTAAAATCGGATAAAAATATCTAATTATAAATTCAGCAATATCTCACATAATCCGAAATATTTAAATATTTTGGTGGTTGAATGAAATAAATTTAACTTTAATTCATTAAAATTGTTAAATACTAGTCTAAAAATCCAATGGATTATTTAAAATATTTGTTACAAAAGCTCCTTCATTATAACCTAACTTTCAAGAAATTGATCAACTTTAAAAAATCGTACAGGCTTTATTTTTCAAGATTAAGAAATGATTTTTAGGTTAAATTAAATTTAAAAGATTCTATTTTAATTTAAAAAAGTCAAATTTATTCTAATTCATACCAAAAAAACTTAAAAAAATCTTAAAGTTGGTAAAAATTTTTAATAGTTTAACCCAACATTTTTTTAAAAATGAATCAATTTTTAAAAATCGTACAGATTTTATTTTTAGAGATTAAGAAATGATTTTTACAACATAACGAACTTCAAAGATTCTATTTTCAATTAAAAAAATTAGATTTATTCTAATTCTTACCAAAAAAATTAAAAAAAATTTTAAAGTTGATAAAAATTTTTGGTAGTTTAACCTAATTTTTTTAAAAAATTGATCAGTTTTAAAAAATCGTACAGACTTTATTTTTAGAGATTAAGAAATGATTTTTACACTACAATGAACATCAAACATTCTGTTTTCAACTAAAAAAATCAGATTTAGTCTAATTCTTACCAAAATAATTAAAAAAATTCTTAAAGTTGGTAAAAATTTTTGACAGTTAACTAACCTAACTTAAAAAATCGATCAATTTTAAAAAATCGTAGAGAGTTTATTTTTAGAGATTAAGAAATGATTTTTACAACATAATAAACTTCAAAGATTCTATTTTCAACTAAAAAAATCAGATTTATTCTAATTTTTACCAAAAAAATTAAAAAAATTCTTAAAGTTGGTAAAAATTTTTGACCACTTAACCCAACTTTTTTAAAAAATTGATCAATTTTAAAAAATCGTACAGACTTTATTTTTAGAGATTAAGAAATGATTTTTATACCACAAAAAACTTCAAAGATTCTAATTTCAACTAAAAAAATCAGATTTATTCTAATTCTTACCAAAAAATTTAAAAAATTTTTAAAGTTTGTAAAATTTTTTGACAGTTAACTAACCCAATTTTTTTAAAAACTTGATCAATTTTAAAAAAATCGCCCAGACTTTATTTATTAAGATTAAGAAATGATTTTTGGTTTAAGTGAAAAATAAAATATTTCATTTTTAATTAAAAAAGTCAAATTTATTCTAATTGTTACCAAAAAAATTAAAAAAATTCTTAAAGTTGGTAAAAACTTTTGACAGTTTAACCCAACTTTTTTAAAAAATTGATCAATTTAAAAAAAATCGCCCAGACTTTATTTTTAGAGATTGAGAAATGATTTTTACAACACAATGAATTTCAAAGATTTTATTTTCAACTAAAAAAATCAGATTTATTCTAATTCTTACCAAAAAAAAATTAAAAAAATTCTTAAAGTTGGTAAAAATTTTTGACAGTTAACTAACCTAACCTAAAAAAAAATGCTCAATTTTAAAAATTCGTATAAACTTTATTTTTAGAGATTAAGAAATGATTTTTACAACACAATGAACTTAAAATATTTTATTTTCAATTAAAAAAATCAGATTTATTCTAATTCATACCAAAAAAATTTAAAAAATTCTTAAAGTTGGTAAAATTTTTTGACAGTTAACTAACCCAATTTTTTTAAAAAATTGATCAATTTTAAAAAATCGTAGAGAGTTTATTTTTAAAGATTAAGAAATGATTTTTACAACACAATGAACTTCAAAGATTCTTTTTCAATTAAAAAAATCAGATTTATTCTAATTTTTACCAAAAAAATTAAAAAAATTCTTAAAGTTGATAAAAATTTTTGATACTTTAACCCAAAATTTTTTAAAAATGGATCAATTTAAAAAAATTGTACACACTTTATTTTGAGAGATTTAGAAGTGATTTTTACAACATAATGAACTACAAAGATTCTATTTTCAACTAAAAAAATCAGATTTATTCTAATTCTTACCAAAAAAAATTAAAACAATTCTTAAAGTTGGTAAAAAAATTTTATTGTTGTCTAACCCAACTTTTTTAAAAAATTGACCAATTTTAAGAAATCGTACAGACTTTATTTTTAGAGATTAAAAAATGATTTTTACTCTAAATTAAACCTAAAAGATTCTATTTTAATTTAAGAAAGTTATATTTATTCTAATTTTTACCAAAAAAATTAAAGAAATTCTTAAAGTTGGTAAAAATTTTTGACCACTTAACCCAACTTTTTTAAAAATTGATCGATTTTAAAAAAATCGCCCAGATTTTATCTTTAGAGATTAAGAAATGATTTTTACTCTAAATTAAACCTAAAAGATTCTATTTTAATTTAAGAAAGTTAGATTTATTCTAATTCTCACCAAAAAAATTAAAAAAATTCTTAAAGTTGGTAAAAATTTTTGACCCAACCTAACCTAACTTTTTTAAAAAATTGATCGATTTTAAAAAATCGTACAGACTTTATTTTTAGAGATTAAGAAATGATTTTTACAACACAATGAACTTCAAAGATTCTAATTTCAACTAAAAAAATCAGATTTATTCTAATTCTTACCAAAAAAATTAAAAAAATTCTTAAAGTTATTACAATTTTTTGACAGTTATCTAACCCCATTTTTTAAAAAATTGATCAGTTTAAAAAAATCGCACGGACTTTATTTCTAGAGATTAAGAAATGATTTTTACAACATAATGAACAACAAAGATTCTATTTTCAACTGAAAAAATCAGATTTATTCTAATTCTTACCAAAAAAATTAAAAAAATTCTTAAAATTGGTAAAATTATTTGATAGTTTAACCCAACATTTTTAGAAAATGGATCAATTTTAAAAAATCGTACAGACTTTATTTTTAGAGATTAAGAAATGATTTTTACAACAGAATGAACATCAAAGATTCTATTTTCAACTAAAGAAATCAGATTTATTCTAATTCTTACAAACAAAAATTAAAAAAATTCTTAAAGTTGGTAAAAATTTTTGACAGTTTAACCCAACTTAAAAAAATGGATCAATTTTAAAAAATCGCACAGACTTTATTTTTAGAGATTAAGAAATGATTTTTACAACACAATAAACTTCAAAGATTCTATTTTCAATTAAAAAAAATCAGATTTATTCTAATTCATACCAAAAAAATTTAAAAAATTCTTAAAGTTGGTAAAAATTTTTGACCACTTAACCCAACTTTTTTAAAGTTGATCGATTTTTAAAAATCACCCAGACTTTATTTTTAGAGAATACGAAATGATTATTACTCTAAATTAAACCTAAAAGATTCTATTTTAATTTAAGAAAGTTAGATTTGTTTTAATTTTTACCAAAAAAATTAAAAAAATTCTTAAAGTTGGTAAAAATTTTTGACAGTTAACTAACCCAATTTTTTTTAAAAAATTGATCAATTTAAAAAAATCGTACAGACTTTATTTTTAGAGGTTAAGGAATGATTTTTACTCTAAATTAAACCTAAAAGATTCTATTTTAATTTAAGAAAGTTAGATTCGTTCTAATTGTTACCAAAAAAATTAAAAAAATTCTTAAAGTTAGTAAAATTTTTTGACAGTTAACTAACCAAACTTTTTTAAAAAATTGATCAATTTTAAAAAATCGTACATTTTATTTTTAGAGATTAAGAAATGATTTTTACAACATAATAAACTTCAAAGATTCTATTTTCAACTAAAAAAATCAGATTTATTCTAATTCTCACCAAAAAAATTAAAAAAATTCTTAAAGTTGGTAAAAATTTTTGACCCAACCTAACCTAACTTTTTTAAAAAATTGATCGATTTTAAAAAATCGTACAGACTTTATTTTTAGAGATTAAGAAATGATTCTTACTCTAAATTAAACCTAAAATATTCTATTTTCATTTAAGAGATTTGTTAAGAGATCAGATTTATTTTAATTGTTACAAAAAAAAATAATTAAAAAATCGTTACAAACAGATTCATTAAAAGGTTAAAAATACCTAAATATGTTTCTTGTAATCAAGTATTTTTCACAATTCTTATCTTTAGAGTATTTCAAAAACTCTATTTTAAAGACAATCTATGTTTCGTATGTAAATGTTAAGATGTAGAGTCGTAATCATAAAATTTTGAACAATTGGTTTTTGACACTAAAAAAAAAATCGTGTAATTCAGACTTTATTTAACAAAGAGACTGACAATAAGATATTTAGATTTGTCAAAGTGATATTTAAAATATTCTTTTGCAAGAATTTCTAATCTATGATTAATAAAACTCTAAAGCCTGTTTTACACGTTCATCTATTGATGGTTACCAACTAAAATTCTATAGCTGTAATAGTATATTTAATCTTACAAATCTAACAACCTTTAACAAATCTTATTTTGTTTAGAAATTAAAGGGGTTATCGGATTTTCTTTTTTAATAAATCTTCCAATTTATAAATCTCAACTTTCAATCCTCTTTTTTAACTAAACACAAATTATTATCCCATCACCTTATTCTGTTATTAATTAAATAGTCATTTCAAAATCTAATAAAGAAATAAAAATGTAATAAAAATAACTCCAAACATAAACGAATGATAAACAAAGAATAATCCTCGAGTAAATAATTGGTGGATGCGCCTACGCAAAGACGCATCGCAAACTTTAATTAACTCCATTTTTAATATACTTGTATTTTAACACAATTTAAACTTAGTTTACTAAGTACAAATGAAGAAAACGCATCAGAGGAGAAAAATAATATTATGATTAAAAATGGTGGAGGCGCCTACACTCCAACCATCAACAAAAGAATTTGCTACGAATCACGTTGCAGCCGGAGATATTTCTGTGCTCACTTCTTCGAATTACAGATAATGCGCCCACCCGATAGCAATTTTAGATTGAATATCTGGCAAGGGGGCGGTAAAACCGATGTCATTGTGTCTAATTGTAAGCGCTTATGTATCCCAACGTCAGCGTCAATTCCGCGGACGGTGGATGTTGGGGCACGTGTCGGTCCGAAACGGGATTCATCAGCTGTTGCAGGGACAGATAATACGAAGACGCCTACGCGGGTTTAGGGGAGGTCAGTTCGCAAATAAGCCGCCCCCGCGAACTGCGAAGGCGCGCCTTTTGCCAGCTTTTCCTAGAACTGCATCAAAACATTCTTTCGGAAAACTGACTATATATTCGCTTCATTTAATCCTTGTATAACGAGAAGAAATTAAATTTTATTTTTCTCATATAAAATAAGACAAATAACTAACCCAACTTTTTTTAAAAAATTGATCAATTTTAGAAAATCGTACAGACTTTATTTTTAGAGATTAAGAAATGATTTTTACAACATAATGAACTTAAAAGATTCTATTTTCAAATAAAAAAATCAGATTTGTTCTAATTCTTACCAAGAAATTAAAAAAAAAATTTTGAAGTTGGTAAAAAATTTTGACAGTTAATTAACCTAACTTTTTAAAAAATTGATCAACTTTAGAAAATCGTACAGACTTTATTTTTAGAGATTAAGAAATGATTTTTACAACATAATGAACTTAAAAGATTCTATTTTCAAATAAAAAAATCGGATTTATTCCAATTCTCACCTAAAAAATTAAAGAAATTTTTGAAGTTGGTAAACATTTTTGACAGTTAACTAACTTGACTTTTTTAAAAATTGATCAACTTTAAAAAATCGTAGACAGTTTCATTTTAAAGATTAAGAAATGATTTTTACGTTAAATTGAAGTTACAACATTCTAGTTTTAATCGTAAAAGTCAAATTTATTGTAATTAACATCAAAAAAATTAAAAAAAATTTTTTTGAGAAGATCGAAAAATTTTAATCGAACTTCACAATTCTTTGCACTAGCTTTAAATAATCGCCCCAACTTTATTTATACGAGTTAGGAAATGATTTTTAATATTAGATTAAAGCGTAAGTGTTTATTTTTTTAATCGATATCAAATTTATTCTAATTATTATCTTAAAAGGTAAAAAAAATGATAGAAAATGTTTACAAACTTTTTATATTCCTTATTCTTCGAATTGATATATTGATAAAAAGTAAGGTATATAAAATTTACCGTTCCACATTGAATCTAGAACGAGGCGTGCATATCCATATCTAGAATGACGTCATACAGGAAAGCGTTGGGAAAGCGCAAGCGCCACCAAAGTTAACCTATATACGGCGCGCTAAAATTAACTTGGGGGCTAAGAATAGCGCTCGACGAGACGTTGGATTCCAACGGAGCCACTGGTCGTTACCCTTTCGCTCCGGCCGAGGGCTCCTTCAATACACCACCAATTAGGCCGCAACCCTTCAAATTGCCACCATTTTTCCACGGCAAGAAAGCAAATCTGGACGTGGCCGGTCGATATATGCAAGGATTGCCGCAATCCAATTACGGAAAGCCGCTCAAAAGGGGCCTTGAAAAGTGACGATCGGCTAGGTTGGTACTAAGAATTCGCTTCGATAATTTTTAATACATATCTAGCCGATCTTTACTTTTTAAACAACGTTACAGCATTTATTACATGCGAGCGATCAACGTCTTATAAAAAGGTTTTTGGAGACGAGCCAAGCCATGGGCGGAAGTTGTGTGTTTTTAAGCTAATTTCTGCCTGTGACGGGTTCACGTCTACTAAACCACTTACAACAATATTATTAGTAAAATAAAATGTATTCTATTTTATATGATGTGTTATGAAAAAAATAAATTTGTTAGAATAAGTTGATACACCCTGTATATAGTCTACCTAAATGATTCACTACCTATTTTAATAAAAATATGTTACTTTCTTTATACGATTTGTAATTAAAATATAAATATGTCTTTGGTTCGTAGTCGGAATAAGTTAGTAGAATAGAATAAGTAGTTAGAATGGTTCATCTTTTATATCTAACAATCTACCTAAATTACTCACAATTATTTTAATAAAAATATACGAGACTTGGATTATAATGCCAATGGCCATCAGATTGGCTCAATGAAAATCGACGCGATTTGAATCGTCCTTTTAAGGTAGTGATTATTTATTTATATCGATGCGTATTCATTGATACGAAATTATTTACTTGATCCGACTGAAATCTAATGCCTACTGATCAACTCCGATGTTATTTGCAAGATCATGGTCGGTAGTCTTTACCAGCCTTGACATTTGATTTTGAGTTTGAGTCATATTTGAGTATCTTTATTCCCATGCACATATAAAACACCTCTGTGAGGGTTATCTTTTATGTAGGGATGTATCCAGTATTTGTAACGACGCTTCTTTTTTCTTCAATAGTCTCTTCTTCACTTGATGACGTGTTGCCAAAAAATAGCAATAGACACACACTGGTAATTTCCGTCGTTCTGACCAATCTTAGCAACAGACGTAAATCAGGTCAAGTGTAATCAGAACGGTTCGGCGGATACCCAACCTAAGTCATGGCAATTACTCTTGTTTGAAATGAATTGATGCCAGATCATAAAATTACGTTTGGCGCGTGAAAAACATGTTCGGTTAGTGTATGTTCATAACAACAATTATTTTTGTATGTGTTTTTATTAGGATAGAGAGGTAAATCAAGCCAGGTGTCCAGGCTATTGCTGTGTAAATTGGATGCAACTCATTTTGAATAGTCCGCATAGATTAAAATAGTCATTTTTCATGAGAGAAATGCCAGGTAGTGTCACGTAAAATTGGTGGAAACTTTTGGAGAGAAAGCCTTTCCACATCAGACAATCGCAAAGTGATCAAAAGAATTTCAGCAGGAACACGAGGCAACTAGTGATAAGCAACGGGCAGATCAACCTATGAATGTGCAAACTGATTTGGCACGAGCAGTAATCGAACATCTGTTAGAGGAAGATAAACATTAGAGTACAGAGTTTGGATACTACTTGAGCTAGAGAAGGAAAGTGCACTATCGGGCATTTACACAACCTTGCGTTTACACCATCTAAAATTGCAGCAAAGTGGATGCCACATGCATTGAAGGATATCCAAAAGTCAACATGGGTTACAACTATTTCGCACAGAAGTAGTTAGATATCTGGTTTGAGTTTCCTTTCTGTGCTACAACGGCGCATACACCAAAATAGCTGCTCTATGTTGAAGAAATACCACGCAATGTCACGTGAAATTGGTGGAAGCTCTTAGAGAAAATGCCTTTCCATATCGGACAGTACCGAGTTGGGCTAAATAATTTCAGCATGAACATGAGGCAATCAGTGATAAGCAACGCATAGGTCGACTTGTAAATGTGCGAATTGATGTGGAATTAGCAGTAATCGAACATCTACTATACTTCATTTAATAACTAGGAGGAGTGATTTGAATTTTGCGCGCCAAAATAGTGAACTATTATTAGTCACTCCGCAGTCAAGTTTACAAAGACGAAAAAACTGGTTTTTGTCGTTTATTGTTTTGAACGTTTGAGGTTAGGTGCTTTACCTAATTTGTCAACTTGTTTCTCGCTTTTTCGTTGTGCTCAAATGGTTGCGATCAAAAAATATTAAGTTAGAAGTAGGTATGGTACGATGTCATCTGTTGGATATAATACGTCAACACAAGGAACCTTTGTATGTTTACCATACATTGTAAACTGTCACATTTGCGCTGTGACAGGGTTTAGATGAAAATGCATAAAATAAACGGAAATGTGACAGGTGACAGCATACAAAGCCGATCGTCCGATTGGTAATAACTTAATAAGTTAAGTGGGAGGTCTATAGTCATCTCGCTCCTACTGACGCTTTATTCGGTTCTGCCGTTTGCTCTTACTAAAATCCCTATATAGCGGTCGATGATTTTCACACTGTATACTGAAATATACTTGAAAGCATTATTCACGTCGACGACGTTCCCGATAAAACAGATGTTCAAGGTGCCCTCCGTTCAGTCCCAAGCAGCATTCGTAGCGTTCGCGAAGGTTCACAAACATGTCTGTGAACACAGGTTGTTGCATGGCACGAAAAAAACGTTGAATTTTTGACACAAAGACATTTGACACATGCGCATTTCAGTACTGTTCATAGATGACATATACTGGTACTGTTTATATTGCCGCATCCCCTATGAGTTACAACTATTTTGCACGGCAGTAGTGAGAGTAGTCTGGTTCGACTTTCCTGTCTGTGCTATAAAGACGCATGCATCAAAACAGCCGCTCTCTGTGAAAGAAATATCAGAAAAGCTCACGTGGAATTGGTCGAAGCTTTTGAAGAAAATTCCTTTCCGTATCGGACAGTCGTGAGTTGGGAAAAAGAATTTAAGCAGGTATACAAGACAACTATAGGCAACGGACAGGTCGACTTGTAAATGTGCGAATTGATGTAGAATTAGCAGTAATCGAACATCTACTAGAGAAGAACAGACATTGGATTGCAGAATTTGGATACTACTTGAGCTACAGAAAGAAAGTGCACAATCGAAAAATGCATCATCCACGGAAATTCTGAAGAACCATTTACTTTGGCGAAAAAATGCAACAAAGTGGATGCCACATGCATTCAAAGATGTTCAAAAGTCGACATAAGTTACATCCAAGAATACTAGACTAATAGGATTGCCCAATCTGCGATAATCGTTCATCACCTTTGACGTTACTATACTTCATTTAATAACTAGGAGGAGTGAATCTCAAAACCCCATTTACATAGGAAAAAGTAACTAAAAAATACACTAAACATTTTTAGCGGCAAATTTGAATTCTAAACTTCATACCAGTCACATTTATGCAACCAACAAAACACCAAGCGTTTGAGCGTAGTATTTTAAAACATGCCAAATATCTCTATGGCCGTTTATCTATAGGTACATTGTTCAAAATTTATCCAAAAGACGTTCCTTGTGTTGACGTATTATATCCAACAGATGACATCGTACCGTACCTTCCTCGAATTTAATATTTTTTAATCGCAACCATTTGAGCACAACGAAAAAGCGAGAAACAAGTTGACAAATTAGGTAAAGCGCCTAACCTCAAACGTTAAAAACAATAAACGACAAAAACCAATTTTTTCGTCTTTGTAAACTTGACTGCGGAGCGACCAATAATAGTTCACTATTATTCTAGCTATCTATATCTAGCTAAAGCGCGCAAAATTCAAATCACTCCTCCTAGTTATTAAATGAAGTATACCAGAAATCGCGTCATTGTCTGACATTCTACAGTCTCACTTTATCTTTCAATTTTATTGTTGAACTCATTCTCGAACAATTTATGGAATGGTTACAATGCATTTTAAGTTAACTTTGACCCTTAAAAGTCTTTATTTTGACACATGAATTAGCTTAGTTTCAATACTTAAAACGTTATATTTGTTTTGCTTAGATGTTATGTCCACAACGTCTGAACAGAGGACTTTTAAGGGTTAAAACTATTTAGGATATCAATGCAAGTTGTAAATAAATCAATATACAAAGAAACTGCAACAAAATAGTCAGCAGTGACATCAAATTAACGGCTGTGTCCTAAAAATTCCACGTGAATCTTGTGGAATTGAGCAATGTTGTTAGTCTAATATCATTGGGTTACATTTGGATAGCGCTTATCTAAAAGATACCAACCGCCAAATCACGTTTTTTTATATAAATGCACTAAACGCCTTTTATAACAAAGTATTAGTTACTCTAAAAAGATCGAAACACTAAACCATTTGCTCAAAACTATAATTTGGCGATTGGTACCTTTTAGATAAGCGCTATCCATCTATTTCGTACGGTGATAGCCATATATCTAATTTGACTTTCCTCTTTGTGCTATTCAAAACACTTTAAGAGACCATTTTTGTTATGAAGACACATTAACCCAACATTTCTTTCATATTCCAAATGTAATGTTGTAACTTTGCAATTTTTGCTAAAGAAAAATAGTTATCATGACTTCTACCCCAATCCTCGTATTTTATTTCCTTTATACAACTTGTAATTTAAAAATAAATATACCTTAAGTTAGTTGTTACAATAAGTTAATATCAGATGTTAATTTAAATTCGTGCTCAAGTGTATTTTTAAATTTTGTTAAACGACAACGAAGAGAAAAATGCATATCGCACTTTGGTACATTTCAATTAATTAAATTTCAAATTTGATAAACGTCAAATTTTGTTAAATTACATTAAAAGACTTAAAATAGCTGTTTATCAATGTATTTAATTTGTAATAAAAAAAATTAATTATAAGTCTTACTTTCAAACTGATTAGAAAGTCGATGGTTTTCAAATATTTATTGTATAATTTTATTGATTACTTAAATATTCCTATGAAATTTTTGGGGATGCTTTACTGAAAAGTGTGGCGTTTAGGTAGGTTTTAGCCAAAACATAAACATACGTTAAAGATACAAATAATTTCCATAAACATAAGTTCATGAGCATGAATTTAAATGAACACTCGATAGAATAGAATAAGTTAGTAGAATAGAATAATTCACCCTGTATATCTTCCGATCTACCTAAACGTTCGTATAAATTAGGTTTCGAATAACGGCACGCTACCGCCATCGCCCTCTACGGCTTCCACGGTAATCCTATAACACAGTAAAACAAGACGAGGGAATTTTTGTAGCTTCTTCGTCAACGGTGTCACGTCTCTATCCTTCGTTATAAGGCACGAGCTTCCGTTTCCCTTATGTCTTCCGGAAACATGACTGTTATTAATTAAGATTTAAAACTGATTTAACATTACATTTATTAAACACCCAAAACATTCTTTATTTTAAACTTTACTTAATTCCTTATTTTTTTAAATTCTTCATGTTATTTAATTTTTTATTTTATTTAAATTTTTATTCTATTTAAATTTTTATTCTATTTACTTTTTATAAGCTATTTTTAATCCATTTAAAATAACTTGTATGTAATTAAAGTTTAAATCGTAGTTTTCAAATTCAATGGGAACATTTTTTTCAGTCAAGAAATAATTTGTTGAAATGGTTAAACTATTAATTAGAGGAGTACTAATCACAATAATTATGTCTGCGTAGGAGGGAAATCCCCCGCATGCGGAATTTTTATACAATTATCGTTCACTATGTAACCCAAGGGCTGTAAATGGTGGGGGTAATCACATCCCCCTTTATAAGCAGATGAAACCTTTAAACATCGAGTAGTGTATCGATATCGATGGGTGAGACTGTGTCCAAGGAACGGTTGGTATCGACGCTTAGTGACTTGGAAAGACATGCAATGGTAAGTCAAATTAATCCTTTGTTCTACTCCTTTTAAATAAAAAATAAATCTAGAAAAAAAAATTACTTAATTAAAAAAATCTTTTTAAGAATCAATATAAAGAAATATTTTTAATTTTTATCTTTTTAAATCTTTAAATTAATTATTAGTTTACAAAAGTTAATTGTTTTTGGTTTTGGATTTTTGTATTATTAAGTAAGGGATTTTTGTATTACGATTTGCAAATGTGTTTTAAAATATATTTTTAATAATTCAAAAAGCGATGTGGGTCAACCATAGTCGCACGTCTTGTAATTATAAGTTTTATGTGTGTGGGGAAGAACAGATGGCGCTCCATAATTCATAGGAACAGGTCTACCACTTCCCTTAGTATATAAACGGCACGCAACGCTTACTTATTCAAAATTTCTCTTATATTATACTCTATAATCCATCAAATATTTAGGCTAGGAGTAAGAATAAAACTTACATTTTTTTCCCTCAACATAATTATAAAAAAAAGTTATGATGATTTAAATAATTCATGTACTACAAGTTAAATTTCAAAATGATGGTTGAAATCCAAAACATGTAAAGATTTTTTAATAAAATTAATAAAAATGTCAATGTTATACTTTCTTCTTTGTATAAAATTTTTTAATTTAGATTTTTTTAATATGGAGAGAAGAGAAAAACAGGAGCTCACTGTAGCTGCTGGACGCAGCACAAGATTAGCTATAGTATC
The DNA here is from genome assembly GCA_036711955.1 of Digitonthophagus gazella. NCBI lineage: Eukaryota > Metazoa > Arthropoda > Insecta > Coleoptera > Scarabaeidae > Digitonthophagus > Digitonthophagus gazella. Next base: position 31,197,025 of record JASCIT010000002.1, read on the forward strand.
TCTTGTGCGTGTGACAGTATGCTATTGTGGAACCTATATTCATCGAAATCAAGAATATTTTCATCGCATCGTTTTCCTTCAAGATATTATTTGAGTTTTTTTTTTGCTATTTTTGGAATAACAATTCATCATCGTTAAAGTAAGAGTTCACCATCTTTAGAATAAGACTTTACAATTTTTAGAATAAAACTTCACCATCTTGAAAGTAAAAATTCACCACCTCATAAAATAAAATCTAAGTAAAACGAACATAAACACTCTCCTACACTGTATTTAGTCGATTAAGTAACGATAATAAAATTTACAAAAAACGAGATTATAAAATTTACAATAAACCGAGATTATAAGTTATAAATTAAATTATTGACTAAACTATATCCTAATATCACACCGATTACAACTACGAGAGCTTCCTCTTTAGCGTTAAGAAAGCCATCACCCTGAAGAACACGATAAATATGCATAAACCCATCACGTTCGCCCAATAAGTCGGTCTGTCCATTCCCATTTCTTTCAGTAATTTTTGAGGCACTCTGTAGTGACAGTAAATTTCTTCCGCTGGACATGGTAATATTCCCCTATCGAATCCGTAGATTGTTTGCATGAAAGCTTCCACTCCGTATGCTATGTAGGATAAATACGAAATCATGTAGAATATTTTTGGCATGTGGGGATAAAAACACAAAAAGCCTCCGACTACGATCATTACGGCGATACTTATTGCACCAAAAAATGTTCCATTCTAAAACAAAAAATTAAAAATTAAAAAGAAAATATAAATGATAAATTGTATTCATTTTTATTTAATAACAAGATTACAAATTAACTTATTAAGTATGTATTTCAAAGTTAATTAATTTTGCTTGATTGCAATTTGTAAATAATGTGAGATGTGAGCTTTGGATGTGTAAAATTTTTTATGAGATTTAAACTTTTATGTCATAAATCTTTAAGTTTTGCACGAAAAAGGTTTGTAAATAATATCAACTATGTGAACAGTGTTATTGTTGATTTGTTATTGATTATTGATTTAAGCTCTTTTTTACAATGTCTTAGATAATATTGTTGTAAACACTATCGACGATTGACAAATTGCTTTTAAATCCTTTAAAAAATCGAATGAAAGAAGTTTTGAAGTCATCAAATCGAGCGAGATTTTTTAAAAATAACCGTTCTAATTCTTTCTCAATGTTTTTTTGAGAAAAACGCTTCGATGTAAGCAAGTAGCAAACTATTTCCAAGTATGAAGGATGGCAAATGGTTGCTAAACTGTCATAATTAAAAAAAAATCAATAAAAAAGATTTTAAACGGTCAAATCGAGTGATTTTTTTTTTTGGAGAATAACCCTTCTAAATTTCTTTCTCAAAGATTTTTTGAAGTCACACGTTTATGCAAGCAAGCGTTAAACTAATTAAAAAAATCAATAAAAGAGACTTTGAACGGTCAAATCGAGTGAAATTTTTGGAGAATAACCCTTCTAGATTTCTTTCTCAAAGATTTTTTGAAGTCACACGTTTATTCAAGGAAGCGTTAAACTAATTAAAAAAATCAATAAAAGAGACTTTGAACGGTCAAATCGAGTGAAATTTTTGGAGAATAACCCTTCAAGATTTCTTTGTCAAAGATTTTTTGAAGTCACACGTCTATGCAAGCAAGCGATAAACTGATTCCAAGTTTGATGAATAGCATATGTTTGCTTAACTGCTGTAATTGTTCAAAAAATCCAATCGGGCAATCCAATTTATCAAATCGAGCGAAATTTTTGGAATATAATCATTCTACATTTCTTTTTTAATAGTTTTTTGAGAAAAACGCTTTTATGTAAGCAAGTGGTAAACTGTTTTCAAATCTAATGGATGGCAAAATAACATATGTTTGCTTAACTGCTGTAATTGTTAAAAAAATTCAATCGGGCAATCCAATTTATCAATTCGGGAGAGATTTCTGGAATATAACCATTCTGCATTTCTTTTTTTATAGTTTTTTGAGAAAAACGCTTTTATGTAAGTAAGTGGCAAACTGTTTTCAAGTCTAATGAATGGTAAAATAGCATATGTTTGCTTAACTACTGTAATTGTTCAAAAAATCCAATTGGGCAATTCAATTTATTAAATCGGGTGAGATTTTTGGAATATAAACATTCTGCATTTCTTTTTTAATAGTTTTTTTGAGAGAAACGCTTTTATGTAAGCAAGTGGCAAACTGTTTTCAAGTCTGATGGATGGCAAATGGTTGCTAAACTGTCGTAATTAAAAAAAAATCAATAAAAAAGATTTTGAACGGTCAAATCGAATGATTTTTTTGGAGAATAACCCTTCTAGATTTCGTTCTTAAAGATTTTTTGAAGTCACACGTTTATGCAATCAAGCGATAAACTAATTCCAGGTTTGATGAATAGCAAATGTTTGCTTAACTGCTGTAATTATTTAAAAAATCCAATCGGGCAATCCAATTTATCAAATCGAGCGTGATTTTTGGAGTATAAACATTCTGCATTTCTTTTTTAATAGTTTTTTGAGAAAAACGCTTTTATGTAAGCAAGTGGCAAACTGTTTTCAAGTCTGATTAATGGCAAAATAGCATATGTTTACTTAACGGCTGTAATTGTTTAAAAAATCCAATTGGGCAATTCAATTTATCAAATCGGGCGAGATTTTTGGAATATAAACATTCTGCATTTCTTTTTTAATAGTTTTTTGAGAAAAACGCTTTTATGTAAGCAAGTGGCAAACTGTTTTCAAATCTGATGGATGGTAAAATAGCATATGTTTGCTTAACTGCTGTAATTGTTCAAAAAATCCAACCGGGCAATCCAATTTATCAAATCGGGCGAGATTTTTGGAATATAAACATTCTACATTTCTTTTTTAATAGTTTTTTAAGAAAACGCTTCTATGTAAGCAAGTGGCAAACCGTTTTCAAGTCTGATGGATGGCAAAATAGCATATGTTTCCTTAACTGCTGTAATTGTTCAA